>CM017324.1:11382570-11404580 GCA_006937295.1 Carpinus fangiana
CATACGGGCCATCTTCTACGATAGTGTGAGGTTATCTCATCACTACCGGAGTTGTATCACCGTTTTCATTTCAATGCTCATGCTCATGCTCATGCTCATGTTCATATACATAAAAACTCATCTTATATAATCATACTCATAACATAGTCATCATATCATCTTGTAAACTCATAAATGCTCATAAAAGCCATTCGTCAAATATCTTATAAAACGTCATTAACTCAACAAAGCATCATAAAACTTAAACCATGAAATATCCTTAAATCAAATAATCATCATAAATCTTAAATCATGAAACATCATTAAATCATATAAACCTCATAAAACTTAAATCATGAAATTTCATTAAATTGATAAAGGGTCATAAAACCTTGTCAACCATAAAGTAGCAAAACGTTGCCCAGTAAGTAAAATACTTACGGGAAACATCATTAAATCATCAAAGCATCATAAAACATATTGTAAACCTTAAAACATAGTATCTTTCGCTCAGTAAGTAAAATACTTACCTTGATCCGCTTAGGTTCTCTCAACAACCCAGACCCACTTGCGAATACCTATGAATTTGCATGATAAATACATAGTTAAACTCTATACCAAACTCTAACAACTCAAACCTCTCCAAGATACTTAAATCCTATAAATATCTCTCACAACAAGGGAACCCATAGAATTCTAGGGCTTCCTTTTGACATAATTTTCGTTTATAACACTAACCCATAATGAATCTAGATGATTAGACCCTACAAAATACCTAAATCAACACTTAGTCAAAACTAGGGTTTTGGGTCTTACCTTGGTTTTTGATGGAGTTTGAAGTTCCAAGCTACACAACTCCAACTCAATGCTCAACAAACGTTTGGAAGTCCTTTAAACACAAGAATCCCAAAGAAATTGGAGAGATTAAGCAAAACCCCCAAAATTATAAATAAAACTAAGAAAAATAAGAGTTTAGGGATTTACCTCAAATTAATCGGTAAAAACCACAATCTAACTTCAAGGAACACATCCCCGGGGTTGGATTTATGTTAGAAGACTTCAAATGATCAATACCTAAGGTTTGGGTGCAAACCCTAGGTGAGAGAAGGGAGAAAATCGCGTGGAAGGGGAAGAGGGGCGGAAGAAATGAGGTGAAAACGCGTTTCAGCCCTTCATATAGTTAGTGGGTTCACCGTTCGGACGGCCAGCGAACGGGCTGCGAACGGACAACATTGACCTATTCACGGACAACACTGACTTGTTAACCGTTCGGACGGCCAGCGAACGGGCTGCGAATGGACAACACTAACCTCTTCTCGGACAACACTGACTTGTTAACCGTTCGAACGCCTCACTTCCACGTTCGGACGGCCAACACTGATTCAACAGTTTTGGCTAGTTTTTTAGGCTACTCAGAACGACAGAGAATGACAGACTTATTTCCACTGTAAACATTTAAGTAAATGTCTTTTAGGTTTCTTTATATGTCCATTTACTTTAAGTTTACATTGTAAATAAGGAAATACCCCCCATTTGGATCCAAATAAAAAATACTAGAAAATCAAATTCCTAGTAGATCAAAATCCAAAAATCCAGTTTTAGTACAAAATGTGATTTTCGGCAGCTCATGACAAAAGTTTCATCGATGCTCACCAATGTAAACCCCATCATAAAATCACAATTGACTATCTAATATATGAGGAGCAAGTGCGGTTGGGAATTATCATGAAAATCTCAACAATTGAAAAAGTCATTTTCCAGACTTAGCCAAATTTAGAGCTGACAGATTTTCATCTAATTTCTTGGGCGTTACATTTAGTAAAGACATCTGCAACTTGGTCATGTGTGGAAATGAACTTGATGTGAATATCTTTGTTGAGTACCTTTTCACGGACAAAGTGATAGTCAACTTCAATATGTTTGGTGCGTGCATGAAATACTGGATTAGAGGCCAAGGCTAAGGCACTGAGATTATCACACCAGAGAACTGGAGGGACATTGAGTGGAATGTGAAATTCTTTGAACAACATACGTAGCCAGAATAATTCAGCTGTTGTGATGGAGAAAGAACGATATTCTACTTCAGTGCTGGACCGAGAGACCACAGCTTGTTTCTTAGCACTCCAAGCTATGAGACAATCACCCAGGAACACAGCAAAGCTAGTGGTGGATTGTCTATCATCAGGACAACCTGCCCAATCAGAGTCACAAAATCCATTCAATTGTAAGTGACTTCTTGTATAATGTAATCCATAATCAGGGGAGCCATTAAGATATCGTAATACTCTCTCGGCAGCAATCCAATGTGTAGATGAAGGGGCATGCATATGTTGGCAGAGTTGGTTAACAGAATAAGCAATTTCTGGTCTAGTGAGAGTACAATACTGTAGGGCACCTACAATCTGCCTGTAGGTGGTAGGATCAGATAATGGTTCGCCATCATGTTTGGAAAGCTTAGATCCAGAGGTGCAGGGTGATTTGGCAGGTTTAGATTCTGCCATATGTGCCTTGTCAAGAAGCTCATGAATGTATTTGGTCTGGCAAATATGTAGGCCAGAAGGTGTGCGAGTAACTTGTATGCCGAGAAAGAAGCTTAGAGGACCCAAATCTTTGAGAGGAAATTCATGCTTTAGTTGAGTAATAAGGCTTGATATAACTGATGGATGAGTGCCTGTGACTAGAATGTCATCTACATAGACTAGCATGTACACTTGGCTTGAGCCATGAATGTAAATAAAGAGTGAGGTGTCAACCAAGGAGCCTTGGAAGCCTATATCCAGCAGAAAATTGGAGAGCCGTGTGAACCAAGCTCTTGGGGCTTGTTTAAGGCCATAGATAGCCTTGTGAAGCTTGCACACTTGATCTGAATGAGCAGCATCAATGAATCCAGATGGCTGTTCCATGTATACTTCCTCTCTTAAAGAACCCTGCAAAAAGGCATTAGAGACATCAAGCTGTCTTATTGGCCAATCAAAATAAACAGCCAATGCAAGAATAACCCTGATTGTCGATGCTTTGATTACTTGACTGAATGTCTCAGTATAGTCAATTCCACTCTTTTGTTCAAAGCCTTTAGCTACAAGTCTAGCCTTAAATCTTTCCATACTACCATCAACTCTCCTTTTGATTCTATAAACCCACTTGTTGCGTATCACATTTTGATGAGATGGTCTAGGGCACAAGGTCCAAGTGCCATTAGAAATCAAAGCATCATATTCCAATTGCATGGCAGCTTGCCACTTGGGATCAAGAGCAGCCTTACGATAGGATACTGGTTCAACTTCAGAAAATGTGGCTTGGTATAATTGAAAGTCAGGGAATGATTTTGGTTTTAGGGTTCCAGTTCTGGACCTAGTGGTCATGGGATGGGTAGGTTGAACAAGAGGTTGCATAGGTTCTGATGTTGCTGCTGCAGCAGGAGATGGAGAATTTGTGATTGAAGGTGTGGATAATGTATCAGAAGATATTGTAGCTACAAGTGGAGAGGATGGTGAGGATGGTGTTGTGTCTGAATGTAAGGTTTCAGTAGGGTTAGTGGCTGCATTCTGATGAGTACCAGCAGACAAATCATGTGAAATAGGATATAAAATAGGTAAAAATAAGGGAGCATCACCTTGTGCATTTATCTTGGATGGAAGTTGTAAGGTGCCTTGTTCCTTAGCAGGGAAGTTCTCTTCATCAAAAATGACATGTTTAGACAAGTAAGCTTTATTAGTAACAGGATCCAAACACTTATAGCCAACATAGTTGTATCCTAGGAAGATGCAAGGTTTGGTCCTATGCTCTAATTTGTGCATGTTGTAAGGTCGAAGAAGGGTTCGGCGAACTATCGCACCATTGATCGCAACATCGGTCGCAGAAGCAGTACTAAATGAAGAAAGTAGAAGGGTTCGGCGAACGATCGCAGGACGTGTGCGATCGTTCGCACCAACAGAAAAGAGTGACGATGCAGACCTGCAGAACCAATATGGAAAGAGTTTGAGGACAGTAGACAAATTCATGAGAATCTTGAGATTCTTGATTATAATATTACAAGGATTCGCTCACGTCCATACAGCTCATAGTCAGATCAATTCAAGAAGGAAAGAATCACAACTAGTGAATCCAAGGAAACGTGAACCTCAAGAAGACGTGAACAGTAAACAATAACAGCTGTGGGTAGCAAAGGCATCCAAAGACTCTAAGTTTCTGATAATCTGGATCTTTGTGATAGAGTTTGAAGTAAGGAGATTGATAGTTCAGAACAGGTGTGGGAAGTCGATTGATAACATAGACAGCAGTGAGAAATGCATCAACCCAATATTTGTTAGAAAGATGTGAATGAGCTAAGAGAGTGAGCCCTGTTTCAAGGATGTGTCTGAGTTTTCTTTCGGCTAGTCCATTCTGTTGAGAGGTATAAGGGCAAGTTTTTCTGTGGAGGATGCCATGTTTGGTTAGGAATGATTGAAACTGTAAGGAGTTGTATTCACCTCCTCCATCAGATTGGAATTGTTTGATTTTGGAGGTGAATTGGTTTTCTGCTAAGATTTTGAATTTGACAAAATGTTCAAACACTTCATACTTGTGATGTAATGGATAAATCCAAGTGAACCTAGAGAAGTCATCTATGAATATGACATGGTATTTGTATCCACTAATGGACTGAATTGGTGAAGTCCATACATCAGAATGAATAAGATCCAATGGTTGTTTAGAAACACGATTAGAGATATTTGATGGTTGTTGTTTACATTTGCCAAGATGACATGATCTGCAAACTGAATTTTTATTGAAATTGAAACTAGAAATAGGAAGTGAAGTGTCTTTAACAACACGATTACCAATGTCTAGGGATGGATGTCCTAATCTAAAATGCCACACTAAAGAGGTGGTCCGTATTCCAATAAAAGCTGTAAATGTCTTGGTGCCTTTTTGAGAGGTCCTTCCAAACTTCAAGGGGTACAAGCCATTCTCACTCCTCCCCTCCAAGAGTGTTGCATGGGTCAGCAGATCCTTAACAAAATAATGGGAAGAAGTTAAAACAAAGTAACAGAAATTATCATGACAAATTTTTGAATGGAAAGAAGGTTAGTTGATGCTTGAGGACAGTGTAAAACATTTTGAAGTTGAAAGGTAGTTTTAGGTGTGTGAAGAAGAGTTGAACCAGTGTTTTCTATGGTAAGACCAGTTCCATTGCCCACTGCAACTTCCTCTGCCTGCTGAAAGGGCTGCTGAATCTACAGGTCTTCCAGTTGATTAGTTATGTGCGCATTTGCCCCACTGTCTGCTAACCACTGCTGGTCTTCATATGCTGAGTTAGTGTGTGCCACCACAGCTGCAAGTTGTGTAGGAGGATTTCTGCCTTGGAAGGCATAATCCATTATGTGGAAACAATCAATGGCTGAATGACTGGTCCTGCCACATATCTGACAAGGAGTTCTAGAACCAGATGAGAAGAACTGCTCTTGGGCTGATGAAGAACCTTGAGGGTGTTGTCTGTTGGGATAATTGTTTCCCTGGTTGAACATAGGTGGCCTCCGAGAGAATGATGGGTTGTTCCTGTGAAACTGAGGTGGCCCTCTGCTGAAATGCTGCTGTCCACGATTATACTGCTGGAAGTAAGGTCTAGGTGCTACAAAACCAGAGCCTTGTCTTGGGGGATAGTTTCTGGATGAGAATTTTGAATTCATAGGAGGCTTGCCTTGTGACTGCTGAAAATTTTGCTGAAACTTTTCTGGAGAATTCTGAGGTTTGTTTGCTGTCAGTGCAAAGTTTGAGTGATCTGGAACCTGACTTTGGTGCTGGTTGAGTAAAATTTCATGGTTTAGAAGTTCATCCTAGAAATCATCAAAGCTGATAGTGTTTGCTCGTGTATGAAAGGTGTATGTGGTGATGAAATGGGTAAAGGAGGGGTTCAACCCATTAAGGATTGAGGTGATTAGGTCATCATCAGGAATCGGGTTACCTGCTGCACCAAGCTGGTCAGCAAGGGTTTTGGCTGCTTGTATATAGTTAGAGCAGGATTTGGGACCTTGGGACAAATTCTGTAGTTGCTTCTTGAGATGAGATATTCGAGACTTGGATTTGGAGGCAAATTTGGTTGCCAATGCTATCCAAGCTTGATGTGAGGTGTTTAGCCCATATACATTGGCTAGTACCTTCTCAGAAAGAGAAGATGTGATAATACTCAGCAGATATTGATCCTTCTTATTCCAGTTAAGGTATTCTGGATTGGAGACAGATTTACCTTGATCATAGGTAATCAGTTTTGGAGGACATGGTTCTATTCCTTCTACCAAGTCCATAAGATCATAGGTGCGCAGAATAGGGTTTATCTGCGTCACCCAATTTGTGTAGTTGTCACCATCAAGTTTGAGAAGGGAGTTTTGAGTTGTGGTGGGTGGAACAAATGTTGAGTTGGGTGCAGCCATTGTTGAAAAAAAAAAAATAAAGGATGGCGTTGGCCTAGTAATGCTCTGATACCATGCAAAAACTTTTAGAGGTTTTATTAATTCAAGCATAGAACCTTACAAATACAGAGGTAGGTCTATATATACACACACTTAACCTAATACATAAAAAAAACACAAAATTACAAGAGAACACAGCTGTTATTGTTTACTTTTCACGTCTTCTTGAGGTTCACGTTTCCTTGGATTCACTAGTTGTGATTCTTTCCTTCTTGAATTGATCTGACTATGAGCTGTATGGACGTGAGCGAATCCTTGTAATATTATAATCAAGAATCTCAAGATTCTCACGAATTTGTCTACTGTCCTCAAACTCTTTCCATATTGGTTCTGCAGGTCTGCATCGTCACTCTTTTCTGTTGGTGCGAACGATCGCACACGTCCTGCGATCGTTCGCCGAACCCTTCTACTTTCTTCATTCAGTACTGCTTCTGCGACCGATGTTGCGATCGTTCGCCGAACGCTTCTACTTTCTTCATTCAGTATTGCTTCTGCAACTGATGTTGCGATCGATGATGCGATCGTTCGCCCTGGAGTTGCGATCGATCGCACTGGAGTTGCGATCGATCGCATGGAAGCTTGATATCCTTTAACAATATATACTTTGTTTTCATCATCTACAAAACGATGGAAAATATTACTAGATAATGTGCCAAGTTTAACTCTTAAGCCATTATCACAAACACGTTGGGAAAGTCGAATTGAAAGTATAAAAGCAATAAAATTTCAAACTCCACAAATAAGGGAGGCTCTGCTACAATTAGCAAAAACAAGTGAAGATCCTAAAACAAAAAGTGAAGCTAATTGTTTAGCAACCTATGAGATAGAAAGTTTTGAATTCTTATTGAGTATGACTATTTGGAATGATATTTTATTTGCTGTTAATACTGTTAGTAAAAATTTACAATCGAAAGATATGCATATTGATGTTGCTATAGATCAATTAAAAGGTCTTATTTCCTATTTTAAAACTTATAGAGAAAATGGATTCGCATGTGCTATGATTTCATCTAAAGAGATTGCAACCATAATGGAAATAGAACATGTTTTTCGTGAAAAACGTGTAAGTCGTAGAAAGAAACAATTTGATGAGGATGCTAATGACGAGACAATACAATCTGCTGAAGAATCTTTTAGAATTGATTACTTCTTATATATAGTAGATCAAGCTATTTCTTCAATTCAAAGTAGATTTGAACAGTTTCAAATATACGAAAATATTTTTGGTTTTTTATTTAATTTTAAGAGATTAAAATCACTAGATGATGATGGTTTGCAAAATAAATGTCTTAATCTAGAAGGTTTCTTAAAACATGATCTTGATGGTTTAGATTTATTTTCAGAACTGAAAGTTTTAAAAGAAATTTTACAAATAGAAGAAAGTGCTCCAATTGACATATTAAATTATATAAAAAGACTTGATTCTTTTCCAAATGCATGTATTGCTTATAGAATTTTATTGACAATACCTGTTACAGTTGCTTCTGCAGAAAGAAGTTTTTCAAAATTAAAATTGATAAAATCCTACCTAAGATCAACAATGTCACAAGAGAGATTAAATGGATTAGCCATATTATGAATTGAAAAAAAGATGTTAGAAAATCTTGAATACAAAAACTTAATCAAAAATTTTGCTTCTCAAAAAGCGAGAAGAATAAATTTTAAATAAAAATATAATATATATATATTTTACTTTAAAAAAATTTTTTGACAAATTTTTTTCTTTTTTTAGTTACTTTGAAAAAAAAAAAAAATTACTTAAAACAATTTTTTTTAGGCCCAATTTTAAATTTTCTCCTAAGCCCCAATTTTGATTGAGCCGGCCCTGATAGATTCACTTCATATTTTTCAAAAAGAGAGAGAGACCCTGTAACACCCAATGAATTTAATAGGATGACTAAGAATATTTTAGTATAAATTTTGGTTTTAAGTTAAATTAGATATACTAGAAAAATATATTTGATTTCTGAACTGAGAAGTAGATAGTTAGAACCAGCTCTAATTCCCATTATGAATTATTTGGCATTTAAGATTTACCTAATTAAATGCCCAAGAGTTAGTAGTAATGGTGGTATTAGTGTGCTAAATAATTAGTTTGATTGGTTTAATGTAATAAGAAATATATATTTATATAATATATAAATGGACGAGGGCTGTAGAACATTCAAGTGAATGTTCGTTTGTGAAAGGCTGATTTACCTTAAGTAATATATATAGGTAATGCAGTAGGCGTCAAACTTTCTAAAACTTTCTCAAAGACTCTAGAGAAGTGCAGTTCATGCTTAGAGCTTCTAAACTATTCTCAAACTCTCTCCAAGGCACTAAGGCACGACGCCTACAAGGAAAAAAATTGCTGCTGGCAGTCTGCTGTAACTCAGCGCCCACAACAAGCCTTCTCACCTACAAGGAAAAATGATTAATTGTATTTTCACTGCTACTGGCAGTCAGCCACACTTCGGCGCCCACAACACAGGAAACAGTAATCTAATAGCTGTTTACCCACTTGTCAAGCTTTAGGTAATATACCAGACATGTCCTCAATTTGTTCCCTATAAATAGCCAGTTGCACATCAGTCTTTTTCATTCCAAAATTTCTCACAAGTCACGTATTAGTGTAAGAGCAGTGAGGAAAAAAAGAGAGAGATATATATAGACTTTAAATCTTAAAGCTTTGGAGCTATTCAAGTGGGAGTGCTAGGTATAATTCTTTTATCCTTAGTTTATGTTAATTCTAGTTATTAGAATTTAAATTATGTCAATTCTAGTCATTAGAATTTAAATTATGTTGTTATAATGCCTAAATTGCTTGAAAAAGTGTGATTGAATATCTCGGGACGGATATTATATTCAATCA
This sequence comes from Carpinus fangiana, assembly GCA_006937295.1. Classification (NCBI taxonomy): domain Eukaryota; kingdom Viridiplantae; phylum Streptophyta; class Magnoliopsida; order Fagales; family Betulaceae; genus Carpinus; species Carpinus fangiana. Next base: position 11,391,853 of record CM017324.1, read on the forward strand.
TCCTTTTAAATATTATAAATGCATCGTTGTGCTGCCTAAATTTTATTAGGTATTTTACAATAGCGCCGTTGTGATGCCCAAGTAATGTTAGATATTTTAGATAAATATTATATTAATGCCGTAGTAATGCCCATATAAAAATATGTGGTAACGCTACATAATCGTTATAATGCTCGAGTGACATTATAATATTTTAAATAGATGTTGTTATGTTGCCCAATTTTGGATAGAGCGTAGGAAGAAGTTAAAAGGTCATTATTTTAGCCTTTTAATTATAATTTTAAACTAATATATGGTCGCGCGCGGGCGCACAAAAATGCAGTGAATTTTTATAATCAAGAATTAGCGAAAGAGTCCCGCATAACAGTCTACGATGACAAGTATAATTACTTACTGAGCATGGTACTATTTTAGTGAGTACAAATGCTTATGAAGATTGATATTATTTTATAAAGCTTTTGAAATATGATCATTACATGAGCCTAAATATTTTATGAGTAACTTGATAATATATTTTCAATTATTTTTATATGTATTGAAATGAGTTGCGAAAATGAAAAGAGATGATTATGAGAACAAAAGAATGATTTTAAGAGACATGTTATGGCATACTGTTAAACATTGAGAATAATAAATGAATTAAATATAAAGCAAGAAGGTTTTCCAATGTTAACGGTGGGAGCCGAAGGAGCCTGTTGTAATGCTCCGAGAATTAATTAACTGGTAATTAATTCAACTGTTCGTCTCCCAGCCTTATTCCACTCCGAACAAGACTTCCGGGACCTCTACTCATCAAAAACAGAGGATGCTAAGCAGCGGAAGTAACAAAGTACTATAAATATTAATCAGTATAACCAGAGCGTCTAACCAAAGATCATCAAAGCAGTGAAAATCATACTATAACATAAGTACAAGGGATTTATGCTAAGCCCTAATGTCTACAACATAACTCAAAAGTACTAGTTACTATTAGGACCCACTTAAGCTTGCAATAAGTCCTCAAGCATCTCCTGGATCGAATCCTTCACAAGAACCAGATGCTTCACGACATCCACTATCTAGAACAGCATAATCGTACATATGGAGAAAAAAAGGGAAATAATACAAGGGTAAGTCCGACGACTTAGTGAGTAGAAATCCACATGACGTACCCGTTATTAATTTGTGGATTCTTTTATTTATAAAACACATGTAGCATTATGAGATGACAGTTATTATGCAGGTGATATATATATATAATATATGCTTATAATCATGAGTAACAGTAATAGTTCAACAATATGGTCTACCCGAGATATTACCCCTTCTCAGCAGGGTTGACACTGTCCCAAGGGACCTATAGTACAATGCCGGTGCCCCAGCCATTGCACGAAACATACCGTACGTAACACTAGTGGCACGATCGGGTTCGACCCCGAGTGGCCCATACCACTAATGACGTCCGTCCTATAGTGACCATCCATTGGGAATGGTTGCATCATTGGTCACGAGTCATTGGATCCAAAGCCCCCCCACACCCACACATTGACCATAAAGCTAACCCGTATAGTAAGCCAATGGCCATTACTACTGCACGTACTGGTGTACTATGTCATACGATGTAATTATCTTGTCTGTATTTTACATGCACAGTTTTACAAGTCTCATTATTATCTTGTTAACAGACACACGTTTTAACAAAAGAGAGTTACCCGTAGTTCCAAAATGTATTTCATGAGAGTTGCAAAATATGCATGTTTGACATCTATATAAAATATGTGCAATGTAGAAAAAGTAACAACAAAACATCCATGTGAGTTTGTACTCACCTAGGCTGTAAAGCTCCTCCATGTAATTTTTTTGAGGCTCCATAACCTCGAATACCGAGAAAAGACCTATTATCAGTTCTATTTCTACTAAAACACAGCTCTATAACAAGGAAACATGAGCTATGGGACGGCTGGTGAAAATAGGGTTTCCCTGTCATATTCTGGCCGTACATCCGGGCTTGGGTCCGTACGTCCACTGTGATACGAAGGGCCGTACGTCCAGTCATGAAACCGTACGTCTGCTCAGGGTGAACCTCATTTTCTCTTCACTGTCCGCCTATTCTTCGACTCTTAAGGCCAACAAAGGCTACTTAAGGCCTCCTAACACAGATCGAAGCCTCTATGCAAAGACAACAATGCTAAGCTATCAAAACGCTAGCCTCAGGAAGATTAAAGCATAACTAAGCTAACAACTACAACTAGCAACATAGAACTATAATCTAGCAGCATAACGACGTATTAAAAAGCTAAGAAAACCGAGCGTTACCTCCTTGAAGCAAAACCTCAAGAGTTCCTCTTCCGGCAGCACTGAAATACTCACGAAACCTCACAAAACACTCGCATACACTTACGAAACGGCCTACTGGCAACCTAAGGGCGAAGAGAGGGGTTTAAGGGCAAAATAGGTGTGAAATGGGCGAGGGGGTGAGGGGGTATTTATAGGGCTAGAAAGCAGCGGACATCTGGTCCTAAGTGGCGTACATTCGGTACTATTCCACAGCGGTCCAAAGGCTGTTTTGTACGTCTAGGTATTACCCGGAGGGTATTCCAAAAACTAGCGTACGTCCGGTACTTTTGGCATACGTCCGTTGTACTATTCACAGAGTACGGCGTACTATATGTCAGCGTATGTCAGGTGGTCCTCCGATGTAGGTCCGCCAAAAAGTAGCTCACATCCGCAGAAAAAGACAAGAGCATGCGTCCGCCAACCCTAGCGTACATCCGGGATAAAAGACAAGAGCGTACGTCCACCAGAAAGTAGCGTACGTCCGCACTAAAAGACAAACCAGAAGACAAATTCCCAAAATGCCCTTCTGGCTGATCCTAGTGACCAAAAGTCCAAATTAACCCTTTAACTAAGCCACTTATGCTTAGTTAAATATTTGGGTCACTACACCTATCAGGTTAACTAAGAAGCCTTTTGTCTTCTAAACGTTGAATGTGAAATATTGAGGTGTTCTTATATTAACGGTAGAAGCCGAAGGAGCCCTTTAGGTTAAAATAAGAGGTCTGGTGCTAATCGAGGAGCCAAAGGTGTCTCTTGAAAACCGTAAACGAAAGGTTCAAGTCATTTAAAAAGCCGGAGAGGCTAGAGATTGCATTGCATACATTGAATAATGTGATTTATATGTTTTACCTCTTTGTATTTATATGCATATTCATTTTATGAGATGCAAGTAAAATGCGTATATGTATAAATATAAAGTTGTTTAGAAAAGATAAATGGATTTTATCAGCTATGGATTATACAAAAATGATTATGTGTGGAAAACTTAATGTAGCTGTTATTATAATCACCATGTTAGAGATACTATTGAAAAAGATGGCTCATATTGAAAATGTCAGTAGCTCTTATAACTATTGGGACCGTGGACTCATTAATCCGCCTATGTAAATGTAGCAATACCACGATTATACCACATTTACATAGATATTGATGCAGATATAGAAGAGAGCGACGGTGATCCATATGCCTGTTTAGGATATTATGGATAGGGTTTTGGTACTTTAGTTCATTGTAAAATATTATGTCTATCTTTTGGAGTGTATTTATAGTTAGACATGTTCTAGATACACTTGGTGTATATTTACTTATGTGCCGCTTGTGGCACTTTTGACTAGTGTATTTTGTTGTAAAGTACAATGAAAAAATCTATTTGATATAAAAGTTTTATTATCAGCTCTGATGTGTTCTGTGAAGGTTGTATAATAATAATAATAACAAAAATTATTTCGTTGCTAGATTTATAGTCTCTGTTGATATTGAGGAAGAGATAGTAGTGCTTAGTGGGAATTAGAGATTCCCACTTTCGCCTTTCATTAAGTAAAGTCAGGACGCTACAGACCCCTTATAAATAGAGCAAAGGAAGAGGAGCTCCAAAATACTAGGAATGTGGGACAAGCCCACATTCCTATTCTAACATTCCCTCTCAAACTCAAGGTTTGAACTTATGAAAGCTTGAGTTTGCTTCTTAATCTCAACACTGAAGGAAGTGATTGATGGTACTAGAATTGGAAGCATTGGCGGTTCTTGAACATTGGCAGCAGTTGATAGAAATGGGTCAACTATGGGCCTTACATGAAAGCTAACTGTAATACCTTGAAATTATTTCCTTGTTTTAAAGGAAATAATTTAAGGATAATTCGACGTTTGTTATAATTGTTTTATTTGGTGATTTTATTTTAGGAGATCCGGATTTGATAGTGAGGAGATAATTATAGGCTTTAATTTCTATAATAGTATTAGAGAGTTTAATTGTTGTTCTTAGATTTATTTGATTAAACCACAAAAAGAGAAGAGACAAAATTGGTAAAAAGACAAGTGGTGTTTTTGTAATTTGAGGAACTAGGAAGGCTATTTTGTAAAACATAAGATTAGGCTAAGGACATTTGAGGAAGGGAATTCCTAAGAAAGCCTTGTCCATCACGTGTAGGTGTTAAGAGAGAAAGAAATAAGGCAAGCCTCCATGTGAGGTGTGTGAGGTGGAAGAAAAGGGCAATTTGGTGAAACGAGGGATTAGTTTTTTTTTTTTGGGGGGGGGNNTTCACCTACTCGGCAGAGAGAGTGAGAGATAGAGAGAGAAATGTGCGTGTGTGTGAGTGAGAGACGAAGTGCTGCAAGAAGGAAACAAAGAAAAGGAAAAAACAAAGGAGTAGGTGCAAGTGTGTGAGAGAGAAACCAAGCGTGAAGTGTGAGCTTGGGCGCGTGTGAGAGAATGAGAGAGAGTGCAGTGTGTGTGAGAGAGTGAGAGAGGATCACAAGCTACTATGTGCAACAGCACATCAGTACTTGCTGCCTTCCACGTGAAGCTGGAGAGAGGAGGACGTTCCCCCTCATTTTGTTATAAAATCAAGGAGCTTGCTCCCTACCATGCGTGAGAAACCAAGAGAGAGAGAAGAGAAGAGGAGAAGAAAAGAGAAAAGAAAGGAGAAGGAGAGAGGGGCTGCTGCCCAACCAGTCCGTGAGAAAGTGAGAGGGAGAAAAGAGGAAGAGGAAGAGGAAGAGGAGAGAAAGAGAGGGGTTGTTTTGCCCCTTGCCCAACCAGACCCGAGAGAGAGATTGATAGGGAGAGAGGTGCTGGTTTGGGGGAAAGGAAAGAAAGAGAGGGCTAGGGAGAGAGAGAGTTGCGATTTTAGAGAGAGAGAGAGGAAGAAAGGGGCTGCTTCCCCTTGCCCAAAACAGACCTGTGAGAGAGAGAGAGAGAGGAGAGAGAAACTGGAACTAGAGAGAGGGAAAGAGAGGAGCTGTTTCTGGCGATGGATAGTGGCGTTTTCCGGCGACATGGTAGCAAACCCGTTACCCATAATCGTCACATTAGGTAACATCTATCATTTGGCTAGTTTTTGTTTAAGAATTTCATGTTATGTTACCTATTGTTAGGAGTTCTTTGGGAGTGTTTATGGGGGGTGATTTTCCACTAAAATCAAAGAGTATTTTGGGGTGTTTTCTTTAGGAAAACCAAAGGTGTATTTTGTAAGGAATATTGTTTTGTTGACAAATTTCTAGGGGTTTGATTTTAGGGATTTTATAGTTGATAGAACAAGCTTAGTTGTGGTTTTTAATCACTTGTTTAAAATAGTTGTCTATTAGCATTTGGGTTATTGAGGATAGGCATTTTATTATATGATTTTTGGTTATAGCTTTTAATCCCTTATTTAAGGTTAACATTTAGGTTGTTGATTACTTTGAAGCCTTGTGATTTTTAGGGGATTGATTATGATGCCTAAATATTGAGGGTTTAGCATAGGTTTGATTATTCATTTGGTGTTTATAGGTTTTGACCTATTATAGTGTTTGATTTATTCTTGACACTTGGGTTGTTAGAAAATAGTATTTTAATGCTTTGATTTAGAGATACGTAGCTGGTTGGGTATTAATTTTAGGGTATCAATTAGGGTTATGAACACAAGTGTGGAGAGGTATTTTGTGGTTGGCTGATTATAGGAGTTTTGGGGTTTAGACTCTAAGAATGACTTATAATTAGAATTATTCTAACTAGAGTATTATGTGACACTAAGGTAGTGTTTTTATATAAAGACTCCAAGATGGTTTCAAGGGATTGACTGCATTATAGAACGATACATATTGGTGTGTGTCAAAGGAGAATTTGAGGATCAAGGTAAGTGGGCTACTTGTGTTAGTATTTTTATGAATAATGACCAGGTGCATTTTATACTTAATGCTTTCAAAGGCAAACCCGGGTTATCTCTTAAACTAAATAAAATGCCATTTTATACATGAAAAGTGTAACATGAGCTATTTTTATAATTGTTATCTCGAAAATATACATAACTATTTATTGGGCTACTTGATAATGTTATATGTGATGTGATGCTATTTATGATGTGATAAATGTGGTGACACCAGTACCGTGTGTGTGTTATGTGTATATGTTCGGAGGCAACGCAACACATCATTTATTGGGTGTGGCCTCAAAAGCCGTTAACCTTAAGTAAAGGGTGTTAGGCTCATAGGGTTCCGTAGAAAGGGGATGAATGGACTAGTCCTTGCCAAAAGATGATGTGCAAGACAAGCACAACCTTACTCTGGGGGTTAAACAGAGCTGACTATGTTATGGAAATCTGGCTTGGTTAATATTAAGGGGAAACTTCACTGAAGACCCCCAACTTTTACCCGTTTTGAAATACCCCCCTAAACTTCAAAAACTCTCAATTTAGTCCCTTGAAGTTTCAATTTCTCTCAATTTAGACCCCTCCATCAGATTTTAAACATTACATGACGTTTATACCCCTGACTTTTGTATAAAATTTCAACTTTCAAAACTTTTTTTTATTTTTTTTAAAAATGAAAATCAGGGATATTTTGGTCTTTTTATATATTTAACGGCTAAAATTGACCGAGGGGTCCAAATTAAGACCAATTGAAAGTTCATGGGACTAAATTGAGAGTTTTTAAAGTTTAAGGGGGGGTATTTCAAAACGGGTGAAAGTTCGAGGGTTTTCAATGAAGTTTCCTCTAATATTAATTATAATATTGAGAAGGCATCCTAATGAATATTTTGTAAATGATAATATCTATGTTTCACCCTTTTTCTCTAGATATAAATTGTTCACTGTCACACACTAGCATGAGATTACCTGCTTACTAAGTCATCGGACTTACCCCTTACTTTATTACACCAAGGGAGCATGATGGCGTTTTATAGAAGAGCTAGCTAGGGTTGAGTAGACTGGACCTGGAGATAGATGTGGCCATTCGATGTAAAGGTGTTGACCGGAATTTGACTTGAAGACCTACTGTAGAATTACGAAGGTTAATTGTGGTATCTAGCATTCGAGATGTATTTGAATATTTTAGAAGTGTGTAGCTATTCCTATAGTATCATGTATAATTGATGACTCAACTTATAGGCTTTAATAATGCTCTGATTGTAATGACACAAACCAAAATAAATTTATAGACTTTCCCTGCTTGATTATTCTGAATAAGGAAAATAGATCCCTGTGGACTTACTAGTTTTGTGGTTAAGTCTAGGAGGCGTTTGATAATTTAATTACTAGTTAATTAAATTCTCGGGGCGTTACACTAACTATGAGCTAAAATTGGCATGTGCAATGCCACAAATGCCAAATTACAAATAACGGGCCAACTATTGGCCAAATATGATGAAAGCCAACAATGGTCTAAAATGGGCATAAGATTGAAACAATACCAAAAATACCAAATACAAATAATGGGCCAATAAAGGGCCAAGAAAAACGAACTATGGGCAATTTTTGCTTGTTTTGTGGGCAACTTGAGCCTCTTTTTTTGTGGGCAACTTGGGCATCTTTTTGTGGGCATCTTTGGCCTCTTTTGGTTTTGATTTTTTTTTGAAAAGGTTACCGAAGAACTCTTCGTAATGGAGGCCGGTGGCAGTCGGAGGTGTCAGTTGAAGTGGCTGGTACATGTAACTTGTTGAACTGGGTGCTGAATAGGAATGTAGTGACTTGGGCCATCAATGTTGGCCTTGATACAAATGCCTTAATGACAAAAAATAAGTGACCCAATATAATACCCCGAAATTATTTCCCTATTTTAAGGGAGATAATTTAAGGATAATTCGACATTTGTCATAATTAATTTTATTTGGTGATTTTATTTTAGGAGATCCGGATTTGCTAATGAGAAGATAATTATAGGCTTTGATATTAGAGAGTTTAAATTGAGATTTCAGATTTATTTGATTAAACCACAAAGAGGAAAAAAGACAAGCGGTTTATTGTGGATAATGGGTCTTTTGTTGTTTAATGGGCTTAGAGGGGTAATTTAGTACACTTAGAAGTAGGTGGAGGGCACACTAGGAAATGGGATATATCTACATAAAATCACAAGATATAAGATAAGTCTTCGTGTAAGGTGTGTGAAGTGGAGTAAAAGACAAAAGAAAAGGAAAAGAGAAGGGCAATTTTGTAAAGCATGAAATCATACTAGGGGCTTCTAAGAGCACTCACATTGGGCTCAACAAAATTGCCAAAAGGCTATTTTGTTGAGCCAAAGCCCCCCTCCGGTTGGCCAAAATGGCTTGGGGACGTTGAGCTGCAACAGTAGGTAAGCAAATTTGCTTACCTACTGTAGCAACTTTATGTATATGATATATAATATCTTATTAGCCTACAGTCTCTCCCATTATTAAAAAATTCTTTCGTCTTCTTTCCATGCATGTGCTACACAGTTGTATGCAATTGTTGTGTTAGATGAGTGCTCTACCGTTGGATGGTAAGAAGGAAACAAATATTTAAATGAGATAAGAAAAGTAATAAATTAAAATGCTGAGCCAGATGTGAGTGCTTTAAAAAAGTGAGTAGTTAAAATAGAGATAAAGGTGGTATTTTTGGCTAAATTTAGCAAAAAAATGTTGCACCAGATGTAAATGCTCTAAGTAAAGGGAATTTTTTAGCAAAAGAAATCAACCTGCACGTGATGTGTGAGGAAAGAGAAATTGGCAAAGAGGATAACAACAAGAGATAAAGGTAGTGTTTGTTAAACAACACACCACTTCTACACACTATTCACTTCATATTTTTCAAAAAAATCAATATCAAAACATTCTTATTGTTATATCACATAATTCACTTTTTATATCACACTATTTACAGCATTCCCAGCAGACTCCCTATAAGGGAGTCTGTTCCCTATGTATAGGGAATAGGTCCAAAAAATCTCAAAAAAGGTTCCACAGCAGATTCCTTATATGGTTCCCTAATCAATAATATGCTACAGTAGAGCCTTATATATAAGGCTCCACTGTAGCAATCCTCATGAATTATTTAATCCAAAAAACACTCTCTCTCCTCCTCCTCTCACGTCTCTCTCTCCTCTCTTTCTCCGTCTCTCTTGCACCGAACAACAAACTACAAAAATGATTCATAAAAATTAGCCATCAACGCAATGTTTGTTGCTGTTTGGTAGGTAAGAAAACGAGAGAAAAAAAAAATCAGCAATCAACACAATCGTTGAGAACACAGAGAATAATTAAAAAGGGTAATATAAAAAACCTCTATTACAGCCTTCAAACTGAGACTGAAAGCACGCACAGCTCGTGATAGTTGATACCCATGAACCGAAACTTGTGCCCCCTGTTGCTTCGATTCAATCAGCTACCATGAATCAATGTTTTGGTTAGTGAAATATAGCAAAACCTAGGTGAAAAAAGGGGGATCCGAAGTGGGTAATCTACAAATCTATAGTACAACCATTGGATTGCTTTAGAAAATTGAATACCTCTTGAGATCAATAGGCTGGATTGCATAATTAACGAACTTGATGAACAGAATAGAGCTGGGCGGAGGAGAAACAAAGGCCAAAATGGGAGGAAACTTCCTTTAGATGACTTTGCCTATGCTTTGGCTTTGAAAGTTGACAAGTTGTCTGTGGTGTGAGAGAGAGAAGAAACGAGTTTGTGGGTCTGAACTCTGCAACTTGAAGAAGGAGACATGTGAGAGAGAAGAAACGAGTTTCAAGAAAGAAAAAAAAAGTAAAAAATATTATTTTAATGATATAGGGAATGATTAAGGGAAGCTGCTGCAGTGTATTTTGATATAGGGAAGCAAAAAGTAGTTTGGATCCTTATATGTAGAGAACATGATGAGGAAGCTGTTGGGAATGCTCTTACTTTTTATTGCTATTTAAATAAAAAATTACTATAAAACAAAATTTTTCCACTTTTCAATACCACTTTTTCATTTTTCTATACCAATTATTACTTTCTTTTTTAATTTTTTTTTTAAGTGAACAATGTCTTGAAAAAACATTGTTGTTTAACAAACAAGGCCAAAATGATGGGAGTTTATTGTGAAGTACAGTGTATTGAAAAAGCATTGTTGGAAGGTGAAAAGAAAAAAAGTTAAAAATATAGTGAGTTAATGAAGGAGAAGCCATACCGTTTTGGGCGCGCAAATAATTCAATATGAGACAATAGATGAAATTGTTTTAAGGTATTACAGAATAATGAGGAATGAATATTTTAAAAGTGGTTTAGTAATTTTTGACACTTGATGAATTAGTTATGATATTTAGAAAGTGCAAATAACAAAGCAAAAATTCCAATCAAACAGAACCACAAAATTTCGGAGGACTTTTAAGGTATTAAGAAGTTTTGGATTGTTATGATTTTTAGATATGTTGTGTGCTTTTTAATGAAGGAAATTTCAAGTGAACTTTTGTGTAATTTAGAGTTAAATTGAAAGGTCAAGTTATCGAACAGTTAAAAGAGGTCGATATTTATGAAATTTTTTAGTAGGTTAATGATCACATTTGGTCATGATTTTTGGATATTGTTTGGGCCCTTGAATGAAGAAAATTTAAAGTTAAAGTTCATGTCATTTGGAGTTCAATTGAAAGAGTTATGATTTTTTCAAGTTCGGAAGGTCTATTAGAAATCATAAGGCGGAAATAATAATGCAAAATAATAAATAAGATATACAAGATTTAAGGTGGTTCGGTTTAAAACCTACATCCACACACTAAAGCCCATGGGCGGACCCAGAAACGTTTTCTTGGGGGGTCCCGGGTCCAACGTATTTTGGGACCAAACTTTGAAATGGGGCTTTATTTTTTAATATTTAAATATTAATTAAATAATATATATTTTAATATTAATATTATTATATTTTAATTTAAAAATTAGCATTGTATGCATGAAAGAGGACAAAAATTGAGAATGGAGGGGTGTTGGAGTTGGGTGGGAAGTGGGAACATGTCGATAGAGGAGAGAGATAAAGGTTTTTTTAAATTTTTAATTTTTTTTAGACATAGGAGAGAGAAGTCTACATTATTTTCGTTTTAAAATTCTTGCGAAGCATCTTTTAGCGTATTTTATGCAAGGGCCATTACAAGTCTAGTTTGTTTGTTTTTTTTTTTCAAAGGGCTTTAGGGGGAAACTTTTTTGTTGGGGTTTTAGTGTTAGGATTTAGCCCATAATGTGGGTTCGCCCTTGCTAAAGCCCAAGAGACTACATATTGTTTTACTGAGTGAATATGATTGTACATAAGAACTTAATTATATAGAAGTTAAAGGGAGATGAGCTCTTATATTTGAGCAATGTGGGACAAATCCACTTCTTTTGTTATAAGGAAAGCAAAGGAAGAGAGACCCCTTATACAGAGAGCAAAGGGAGAGGAGCTCCAAAATATCCTATTATAACATTCTCCCTCAAACTCAAGGTGAGAACTTGTGAAAGCTTGAGTTTGCTTCTTGATCTCAGCATTGATGGAGGTGATTGATGGCACCAAAATTGGAATTATTGGCAGCAGTTGACTGAAATGGGCAAACTATGGGCCTCATAAGAAAGCCAACTATGGGCTAAAATGGACATGCACTATGCCACAAATGCCAAATTACAAATAATGGGCCAACTATTGGCCAAATATGATGAAAGCAAACAATGGGTTGAAATGGGCATGAGATTGAAACAATATCACAAATACCAAATACAAATAATGGGCCAACAAAGGGCCAAGAAAAAGAATTATGGACAATTTTTGCCTATTTTGTGGGCAACTTGGGTCTCCTTTTCGTGGGCAACTTGGGCCTCTTTTTGTGGGCATGTTTGGCCTCTTTTGAATTTGATTTTTTTTTTTTTGAAAAGTTTATCAAAAAACTCTGGAATTGAGGTCAACAACAGCCTGAGGTTGCGGTTGAACTGGCTTGCACACGCAACTTGCTGAACTGGGCCATGAATTGGACTGGTGTGACTTGGGCCATCAATGTGGGCCATGATACAAATGCTTTAATGACAAAAAATAAGTGAATCAATGTAATAACCCGAAATTATTTTCCTATTTTAAGGGAGATAATTTAAGGAAAATTCGACATTTGTTGTGGTATCCCATATTTTAATAGTCCTATTTTGGGAATATTTATTTAATAGTATTAAGTAATAATATTTATTCTTGAGAATTTAATAGAGCATATAAATAGTATAGGAATAAATGTTGAGTTTATAATGAAGTTTAATTTTATGTGGGATATTATATGCTGATTATTTTATTGGGTGATTTAAGATAATATTTATTTGATAAATGTTAGAAACCTAGAGGATAAACGAAGGGTTTAGAAGCCTTCGGCACAACCATTTGTTCATACGTAAATATATGGTCAAGAAGGGAACATAATGATGAAATTGGCATAATGATGAATGTTTGTTATGATGAGTGAACAACTAAGTTGTTCTAAAATCTTCGTAAGACTCTTAGTAA
>CM017324.1:11408487-11499378 GCA_006937295.1 Carpinus fangiana
AATGACTACAGAATGAAATGCTCGAAGTGCAAACTCCTTATGATATTAATGACATATGGTTTGAGCATTTTTAGATATATGATTGTGTACTTTGATGCCTTGTTGAAATGTTATCTATCAGTATGATTAACATGATGAATATAGAGTATATATGAACCTACTATGATTATGGAATGAATTAAAATCATAAAGAGAATGTTCATAGATGAAACTCCTTATATATTACTGACCCAAATGTTTATTAGTATGAATAAAATATATATATATATCTGCATAAGAGACTAGTTGTAAGGACGAGGGGGTGTGTTGTTCCAAGAGATTACTTCTGTACAAAGAAAGCTCAGTATGAGTAGAATCATAGATAGTACGTATAGTGAAGTTATCAAAAAGAAGTACTAGTTTAAATAAAGTACCTGGCTAGAGCTTGGGCGGAGAGATGTGTGAAATTTCTGGACATTGATTTGGAGTTTTTTGTACTGTCGCTGGAGACGTTTGGTATCCTTCTCCGTTTCTTGTATTTTTGGTCTCAAGTCTTCAGCGTATGATAATATCAGTTTTTTCAGCTGAGTATTTTCCTACTTCAATTCCATGTGCTTTTGCTTGTAGTGTTTGAGCAATCGCTATAGTACCCCAGTTTGATATCTCAAGAACCCCATCTCTTCATTTCGAACATGAAGACGTTGTGCCAAATCAGAGGCTGAAACAGCACTCTGAATACTGAATGTCAACAAATCATTAACAACATCAATATCAGATTTATCAATCAACAGTGCTTGGTCACGTGGTAGTACGAAACCCCTAGCTATTGCCACGGCAGTAGAATCATGAAGGGTGATAGGACGGTTGTCAAAAGTAAAGTTCAGATGCCACACGTCAGAAGGCATGGCTAATATGTCAGGGCGTATAGCGGGCACTTCAGGGTGGGCATTAGGCACGTCAAACCATACATTGGGCATAACAATAGGTTGCGTTGTAGGAGCTACATTTAAGTCGAAAGTGTTAACAGATGGGAATGAGGTTACCATGTTAGGAGGGTAAGGAAAATATTTGAGAGTACGAAGGAGTTGGGAGAGATGAAGTTTTGAAGACTAGTGTGCTGAGAGACTGAATGTCGCAAAGAGGACGGATCACTAAGCTTTAATTAAAGCTACAGTAAACAACAAACGACAAAAAGGCATCGGGCGACGAATGGTTAAAGTCAAAAGTTTTAGAAATTTTTGGATCTTGTTTCCCTCATAATGACTGCTGACGATGCTCTTGACTTTTGCGATGCTCGTTTGTCAAACTTACTTTTCAATCAATGACTTTAAAATCCACACGTGAGCAGCCAAATGAATCATCACGCCAACGCGCACCACGCTCGCTTGTGCATCTTCCAAAACCTGTCCTATAAATTCATGCCTCTTTGTTATTGGAACACAAGCTTTCTGATCAAATTTTTCACCCATGTTTTTCCTATAATATTTCCCCTTGTACTAAAACTCAGATTTTCTTCGAGTTTGAGTTTCTTCTCACTTATAAAAATGCAGCATCACAAATTAATTCATGAAACCCNACCATGTTAGGAGGGTAAGGAAAATATTTGAGAATACGAAGGAGTTTGGAGAGATGAAGTTTTGAAGACTAGTGTGCTGAGAGACTGAATGTCGCAAGGAGGACAGATCACTAAGCTTTAATTAAAGCTACAGTAAACAACAAACGACAAAAAGGCATCGGGCAACGAATGGTTAAAGTCAAAAGTTTTAGAAATTTTTGGATCTTGTTTCCCTCATAATGACGGCTGACAATGCTCTTGACTTTTGCGATGCTCGTTTGTCAAACTTACTTTTCAATCAATGACTTTAAAATCCACACGTGAGCAGCCAAATGAATCATCACGCCAACGCGCACCACGCTCGCTTGTGCATCTTCCAAAACCTGTCCTATAAATTCATGCCTCTTTGTTATTGGAACACAAGCTTTCTGATCAAATTTTTCACCCATGTTTTTCCTATAATATTTCCCCTTGTACTAAAACTCAGATTTTCTTCGAGTTTGAGTTTCTTCTCACTTATAAAAATGCAGCATCACAAATTAATTCATGAAACCCCACTTTCTATGCTCTCATAGTAAACCATTGAAGCAAGATTATCATTGATCATGTCCTGAGGAAGCAAGATTATCATTGATTGTGCTTTCCAGGCCTAATAGCTATTTCTCTGGCAGAAACCCCACATGACAGAAGAGAGAGAGCACTTGCTGTAACACCCCAGTCCCATATTGGGAAGATGAAAAGAAGCCCACATAGAGTGGGTGGTTTATAAAGATGATCATGGGTGCTAAGTCCTACATTGCCTAGTTACTAGGTGAAACTGAGCCTTGTAATGAATTTTAGAGAAGCTTCAAATTCACTAGTCCTTTTGAGGTGATAGCGCAGATGTGGCTCGCGTTTTTCCCTAGGTCGTTACAAGTGGTATCAGAGCCACCTAGTAACGCCAGGTCATATGATACTAGAGCATTGCATGACGTAGCCCTGACGAGGACGTCATGAATTTAAGAGGAGGAGTTTGTAACACCCTGGTCCCATATTAGGAAGATGAAAAGAAGCCCACATAGAGTGGGTGGTTTATAAAGATGGTCATGAGTGCTAAGTCCCACATTGCCTAGTTACTAGGTGAAACTGGGCTTAATAATGAATTCTAGGGAAGCTTCAAATTGACTAGTCCTTTTGAGGTGATAGCGCAGATGTGGCTAACGCTTTTCCCTAGGTTGTTACACTTGCTGTGTATGCACTAGAAGTTTCAGCAAAAAGGCGCATACATATCATGTCTTGAGCTGGTTTCCATGCCCTTATGATAGCAGCTCAGTAAGACTTCCTGTTTCTCTTCTTCTTCTCTTGACCTTGCAAGACCTCGGAGAAAGACTTTATAACCTAAGCGTGTTGGGCCTTCTAGTTTAGAAACTTACCCATATCGCTTAGATTTTTTTTTTTTTTTTTTTTTTATCAATTATCCATTTTTGCAACCCATCAAAACACACATACATCCGTCAAGAGAGGATGATAATCTTACCCTTATGAAATAGTGTATTTCGATTTCGTCAGAATGATAATTACGAATTTCTTTTGTCAAGTTATGANGGGATGTTACAAATGGTATCAGAGCAATTGCCCAGCCTGAGATGTGAGGGAGCGTGCACAAGCCCATGAAGGTCGCTAGAGGACGCTCGCTGGGACGAATGCCAAGAGTGGGCTAATCCCATGAGGCCGCCAGCGAGGACGCTGGGTCCTAAGAGGGGGTGATTGTGACGTCCCACATCGCCTGAGTATGGAGATGGAGATGTGCTTATATGTATACTTTCACCCTTAATGATAACAACGTGTTTTAAAGTCGTGATAGTAATGATCCCATCAGAACTCCGCTGTTAAGCGTGCTTCTGCTGGAGTAGTACCAGGATGGGTGACCCACTGGGAAGTCTGATTCAGGGGAGCCAAAAGCTGACAATATTGTGTGTCATTGGGGTGGGATGTTACAAACGCTTTTCCCTAGGTCGTTACACATACTGGAGCCAAAAGCGGACAATATTGTGTGTCATTGGGGTGGGATGTTACAAACGCTTTTCCCTAGGTCGTTACACTTGCTGTGTATGCACTAGAAGTTTCAGCAAAAAGGCGCATACATATCATGTCTTGAGCTGGTTTTCATGCCCTTATGATAGCAGCTCAGTAAGACTTCTTGTTTCTCTTCTTCTTCTCTTGACCTTGCAAGACCTCGGAGAAAGACTTTATAACCTAAGCGTGTTGGGCCTTCTAGTTTAGAAACTTACCCATATCGCTTAGAATTTTTTTTTTTTTTTTTTATCAATTATCCATTTTTGCAACCCATCAAAACACACATACATCCGTCAAGAGAGGATGATAATCTTACCCTTATGAAATAGTGTATTTCGATTTCGTCAGAATGATAATTACGAATTTCTTTTGTCAAGTTATGAATTTTTTTTAATTAACGATGTAGTACGAGAAGTTTTCACTAATATTTTGGTACTGACACAAGATTTGAGACAAGGAAATAGAAATGATTGTATATTTAGAATGAAATGATTTATGATGTTACTTTTGAGGTATATTGGTGTAACGACATTTTTGGGTGATATAAATTGTAGAACGTTAATGCTATTTACTTTTACGGATTTACGATGTTGATAATGTCGATAATTAACTAAGCATCATATTAATATTTTTGTATATGATTTGAAATATGGAGATACTAAAGGAAACATAGGTAGAGATGATTTTTACACTCTATATAAGATCAAGTAATTTAGGTCGAGGAAACTGTTGTGAGCTTACGAAGAAGAATATGATATTTTGAAGTATGAACTAGTGATCTGATAATTGGTAACCAAATGTTTAAGTTCTAGCAATAGATTTTTCTCGTAGTGGGATTAATAATGTAATATTATGCTATTGAGGTCGATTAAGGAGTAATTTCTGGAAAATACGTTAAGATAGGATTTTAGTATGAACCATAATGATTTTCGTTAAGTTGATTCATTGAAGTTAAGCAAGAATTCATTGGTTTTAAATTTCGATGACGAAATTCCTATAAGGAGGGGAGAATGTAGTATCCCAGATTTTAACAGTCCTATTTTGAAAATATTTATTTAATAGTATTAAGTAATAATATTTATTCTTGAGAATTTAATAGAGCATATAAATAGTATAGGAATAAATGTTGAGTTTATAATGAAGTTTAATTTTATGTGGGATATTATATGCTGATTATTTTATTGGTGATTTAAGATAATAGATACTTGATAAATGTTAGAAACCTAGAGGATAAACGAAGGGTTTAGAAGCCTTCGGCACAACCATTTGTTCATACGTAAATATATGGTCAAGAAGGGAACATAATGATGAAATTGGCATAATGATGAATGTTTGTTATGATGAGTGAACAACTAAGTTGTTCTAAAATCTTCGTAAGACTCTCAGTAAGAAGCTCGCAAATAAGACAATCAAAGTCATGAGTAGTTAAGTGGGGAAAAGTGATGAATATTGAATGATGAGGAAAAACTTTCATCATGAAGGGAAAACAATGGATGCTTTGGTTTCGATAGAATTGTAGAAGCTAGAACCGACAAAGTTATTAGGAGAAGGGAAAAGAAAGAGGGAAGAAAACATCATGATGAAGAAAACATCATGATAGGTGAACAGTACATGTAATTATTATGTTCTTTCTTTCTTCCCATTTTTCCTTGCCGACAACCCCATCTTCTTTCTTTTTGAATTCTTTTCTTTCTTTTTCCTCCTTTCTCTTTCCATCCACAACACTTATTTCCCTACTTCATTATCTCTTCTCCACGTGCATAGCCCAACCTACTCCCTCCACTTAGCTTACTTTATTTCACCTCTCATTGACTTACACACCCCCACTCATCTACTCACTAATTTTATTAAATGAGATCGTGAGAGAGAGGGTTGGTAGCGAGAGAGAAGGAGAAGCGTAGAAGAAGAGGGAGAGGGAGACGAGACAAAGGACAGTTAGAGATTTTGGGATGAAAGAGACAATGAAAATCATGAAAGGGAGGAAGATGGAATTATGTTTACATGAATGATGTATTATTGGGTTCTTATGAGGTAAAACCACTTCCTTTTATTTATGATTAAATTAATTAATTTCAGTTGGAGTTTATGTTAAGTTGTTAATTCTGTGATGGATCAACATAATGGTACAGTTATCAAGATAATTAATTGCAGTTTGAAAGATTTCTCATGGCTGCAGTCTAGAGGTAAGGGGATATGATCATATTCATGATTTATTATAAATGTAAATGTTATATTTTCTAATAATGGTTAAAATGACAGCCTTTCTTTGATAGCCCCTTTTATGCATCCAAAAACTATATTTTAGAAAAGGAATCAAATGTAAATGATGATGCATAAAACTATATTTTGGAAAGGAATCAAATGGTAAACGGTCTTTATAAAAATGCTTCCGCTATGTTGTACAATGTTATGGTTATGTTATGAAAAATAATGGAAGGATGAAGAATGACAATAATGAAGAAAGGAAAGAATGATGAATGAAAGAATGAAAATGAATGAATGAATGCATGAATGTTTTAAGATACTTAATGGCCTACGTATGAATGAATGATGGTACCAAATTACGAGTGCGGATGGCAACCATCTTGTATGGTCCGCTGAGTATGGCTCACTTGAGAGCACCTTAGTTATCGGGTGAGTGCATATTCTTAATGCGGTTCCTACTTGTGGCCACAGGATGGAACCGGGATCCTAGTGATCGCCAACCCTCACACACAGGGCGTAAATGTGTATTGGCTACAATGTTATTGAACTACTAATTAATGATGCATGAATGATGTGATGCTATTATTGTTTGATGAAAACATTTTCTTAATATTGTTTAACGGATATTGATGATGTATTTTTGGAACTAAATGCTATTTCCAATTTTACTTACGGTATGATGTATTTACTTTCTGAGTATTCGAATCACCCTTTTTGTATGTTTAATGATTTTTAAAACTACCCAGATGAAGTTATGGATGATGCTACAAGGTAAGGAAATTAGAGGCAGAAACTACTTCTTTATGGGAAAAGGAATAAAGCTTAAGTTTGTTAGCTATGTTTGATTATTTTATGAGACTCTGATTTTAATAAATAGTTTTGTTTATGGAATTCTTATGACCTCAAGAGAAAAGTATAATATTCCCTTTTCTGTGGGAGGAGGGTGTTACATTTGTCATAATTGATTTTATTTGGTGATTTTATTTTAAGAGATTCGGATTTGCTAATGGGGAGATAATTATAGGCTTTGATATTAGAGGGTTTAAATTGAGGTTTTATATTTATTTGATTAAATCACAAAAAAGAAAAAAAGACGAGGTTTATTATTTGTGGATAATGGAGGGGAAATTTGGTACACTTAGAAGTAGGTAGAAGGCATACTAGGAAATGAGATATATATAAATGAAATTACAAGAAATAAGATAAACCTTCATGTGAGGTGTGTGAAGTGGAAGAAAAGACAAAAGAAAAGGAAATGAGAAAGGCAATTTTGTAAAGCATGAAATTTGATTAGGGGCTTCTAAGTAAAGGAAATTTTTGAGCAAAAGAAATCTACTTGCACATGATGTGTAAAGAAAGAGAAATTGGCAAAGAGGATATGAACAAGAGATAAAGGTAGTGTTTGTTAAACAACACACCACTTCCAAACACTATTGACTTCATATTTTTCAAAAAGATCAACATCAATACATTCTCTCTTTTATATCTCATCATTCACTTTTTATATCATATTATTTACTTTTTATTGCTATTCAAATAAAAAAAAATCACTACAAAATAAATATTTTCCACTTTTCAATATCACTTTTTCACTTTTCTATACCAATCATTATTTTATTATTATTATTTTTTATTGTGAAAAGTGTCTTGGAAAAACATTATTGTTTAACAAACAAGGCCAAAATGATGCGAGTTTATTGTGAATAGTGTCTAGAAAAAGCATTTTTGGAAGACGAAAAGAAAAATAGTTAAAAATATAGTGAGTTAATAAAGGAGAAGTTATACAGTTTTGGGCGCGCAAATAATTCACTAGAAGCCAATAGATAAAACTGTTTTAAGGTATTACAGAATGATGAGAAATGAATATTTTAAAAGTGGTTTAATAATTTTTGGACACTTGATGAATTAGTTATGATATTTAGAAAGTGCAAATAACAAAGCAAAAATTCAAATAAAATAGAACCACAAATTTTCGGAGGACTTTTAAGGTATTAAAAAGGTCTTGAATTGCATTGTTTTTGTGATATGTTATGCGCTTTTGAATGAAGAAAATTTCAAGTCAAATTTTGTGTAATTTAGAGTTAATTGAAAGATCAAGTTGTCAAACAGTTAAAAGAGCTCGATATTTATGAAAATTTTGAGTAGGTTAATGATTACGTTTGGTCACAATTTTTGGATATTTTTTGAGCCATTGAATGAAGAAAATTTAAAGTTAAAGTTCATGTCATTTGGGGTTAAATTGAAAGAGTTATAATTTTTTCAAGCTTTGAAGGTCTATTAGAAATCATAAGGGAGAAACAATAATGCGAAATAATAATCAAGATACACAAGATTTAAGGTGGTTTGGTTTAAAACTTACATCTACATACTAAAGCCTAGGGGCGGACCCAGAAATTTTTTCCTAGGGGGTCCCGGGTCCAATGAATTTTTGGGCCAAACTTTGAAATGGTGCTTTATGTTTTTTATATTTAAATATTAAATATAAATTATATAAATAAAAATATTTAAGACGTGGTCCAATCCTAATGGATTAAACAAACTCTTAGGACAATTACAATAACTTTGACCCACCAAGCGGCACCTTCCACGCCATGCTCGCGCATACAGAAAGAAAGAGGTCAAAAATCACACTAAACTCACAAACAGCCATGGCGGTTTTGGGCCGACTAGTGAGAACAGCTAGGGAATGGCGTACTGTGCCCTTCCCCAAAGCCCTAATCCTCACCCCATGGCCCTTGGTGGTGGTCCAGCCACCCCCGCTGGGCAAAAATATATATTTTTAAGTTTGGGCATTGGGGGTGGCCGAAGCCACCCCATGGCCCTTGGGGGTGGTCCGGCCACCCCTAAAGGCCGAAGATTTTTTGTTTTTTAGTTTGTGCCTTGGGGGTGGCCGGACCACCCCCAATGGCCATAGGTGGCTTTGGCCAGCCGGTATGGGGTGGCTTCAGCCACCCCCAAACCAACGGTGGTGGTCCGGCCACCCTTAGTTTTTTGAAAATATTTTAAATTTTTTTATTATTTTAGTTTTTATTTATTTTTTTAAATAGTAATTATTATTTAATTATTTTTATTAAAATGACACATGACACATTTGTGGCACTTGGATTTCTTTAAAGAAATCATAACCATGAACTTGATACCCTCCGGTGCATGATGAATTGGAGAGGATCCTCTTCCCCATTTAAGAGTTTCCCGCTAAAGCACTAGAGGCTATATCTTGTTTTATTGAGTGAATGTGAATGTACATAAGAGCTTTATTATTAGGGGTGTCAAAAATTACCGGGAAACCGGAAAGCCGGGAACCGGGAAACCGCGGACCCGGTTCCGGTTCTGGTTTTGAAAAACCAAAAACCGGGTACCCCGGTTCCGATACCCGGTTTTTGGTACCCGGTTTTTACCGGGATACCGGGAACCGGTAAAATCATATATATATTTTATTTATTTATTTATTTATTTATTTATTTTATGTTTAGTTTAGGAACCTAATACGTAATACCCTTTGGCCTTTACCCTATGCGCTGTCTGCCCACATTTTTTTGTCTTTCATCCTTTCTTTCTCAGGCACTCACGAACACAGTCACGCACACACAAGCTCATCCTACCTTAATACTTCTCTAATTCCATCATTTCCTTTTTCCATGCATTCCATCAACATTCACAACGTACAGAACACTCATACTCTTCTTCTTCTTCTTCTTCTTCTTTTTTTCCCATGCATTCCATCAACATCCACAACGTACAGGACACTCATACTTTCTTTCTTTTTTTCTTTTTCTTTTTTTTCTAATAATTGCTGAATAGAACACTAAGAGCATAATAACATAATATATTCAAACATACACAAACATACAGCTTATATATTTTAGGCCCAATACATAAAATAAGTAAAAAAAATAATTTTCTTAAAAAACCGGTTACCGGACTGGGCGCAACCGGAACAGGCCGGTAACCGGGGACCCCGGTTCAGGTTCCGGTTGCCCAAAACAAAGAACCGGGGTACCCCGGTTCCGGTCCCCGATTTTGGACAAAAACCGGAAAACTGGACCGGGTTGACACCCCTATTTATTATAGAGAAGTTAAAGGGAGAGCAGCTCTTATATTTGAGCAATGTGGGACAAACCCACTTCTTCTGTTATATGGAAAGCAAAGGGAGAGAGACCCCTTAAATAGAGAGCAAATGGAGAGGAGCTAAAAAATACTAGCAATGTGGGACAAGCCCACTGCCCACATTCCTATTCTAACATTCCCCCTCAAACTCAAGGTGGGAACTTGTGAAAGTTTGAGTTTGCTTCTTGATCTCAGCATTGAAAAAGGTAATTGATGGCACCGAAATTGGAAGCATCGGTGGTTCTTGAATATTGGCAGCAGTTGACCGAAATCGGCCAACTATGGGCCTTACAAGAAAGCCAACTGCGGGCTAAAATGGGCATGGGCAATGCCACAAGTATCAAATTACAAATAATGGGCCAACTATTGGCCAAATATGATGAAAGCAATCAATGGGCCGAAATGGGCATGGGATTGAAACAAGACCACAAATACCAAATATAAATAATGGGCCAACAAAGGGCCAAGAAAACAAATTATAGGCAATTTTTGTCTGTTTTGTGGGAAACTTGGGCCTCTTTTTTGTGGGCATCTTTGGCCTCTTTTGATTTTGATTTTTTTTTTTCCTGAAAAGCTTACCGGAAAACTCCCCGGAATGAAGGCTAGTAGCAGTCAGAAGTGGCGGCTGAAGTGGCTTGTACACGCAACTTGCTGAACTGGGCCATGAATTGGATTGGAGTGACTTGGGCCATCAATGTGGGCCTTGAGACAAATGCCTTAATGAAAAAAAATAAGTGACTCAATGTAATAACTCGAAATTAGTTCCATATTTTAAGGTAGATAATTTAAGGATAATTCGACATTTGTCATAATTGATTTTGTTTGGTGATTTTATTCTAGGAGATCCGGATTTGTTAATAGGAAGATAATTATAGGCTTTGATAACAAAAAGGAAGAAAAGACAAGAGGTTTAATGTGGATAATGAGGGCTCGTTTGATAAACGCTTTTTGGCATTTGGTTTGTTTTTCTACTGTTCATGAGTGTACAAATGCCAGTAAAATCAGAGACCATTAAATGTAGCTCTCAGTGAAACATACTTGAAAAGCAAGGCCAAAGCAGCTCTCAGTGAAACATTTTCCAATAATGCCATTGCAAGGGACAAATGACCCTTCTTGAAAATTTCGATTTCCTCTCTTGCAGGGGCATTATTGTCATTTGTCCCTTGCAAGAGCATTATTGGAAAAGGTTTCACTGAGAGCTACTTTGGCGCTGCTTTTCAAGTATGTTTCACTAAGAGCTGTATTTAATGGTCTTTGATTTTACTGGCATTTGTACACTCATGAACAGTAGAAAAACAAAACCAAACGCCAAAAAGCGTTTATCATACGAGCCCTGAGTCTTTTGTGGTTTAATGGGCTTAGAGGGGGTAATTTGGTACACTTAGAAGTAGGTGGAGGGCATGCTAGGAAATGAGATATATATACATAAAATCACAAGAAATAAGATGAGCCTTTGTGTGAGGTGTGTGAAGTGGAAGAAAAGACAAAAGAAAAGGAAAAGAGAAGGGCAATTTTGTAAAACATGAAATTAGACTAGGGGCTTCTAAGTAAAGGGAATTTTTGAGCAAAAGAAATCAACCTACACGTGATGCGTGAGGTAAGAGAAATTGGCAAAGAGGATAAGAACAAGAGATAAATGTAGTATTTGTTAAACAACACACCACTCCCACACACTATTCACTTCATATTTTTCAAAAAAATCAACATCAATACATTCTTACTTTTATATCACGTCATTCACTTTTTGTTTTACACTATTTACTTTTTACTGTTATTCAAATAAAAAAATCGCTACAAAACAAAAAAATTTCACTTTTCAATACCATTTTTTTACTTTTCTAT
Organism: Carpinus fangiana; assembly: GCA_006937295.1. NCBI lineage: Eukaryota > Viridiplantae > Streptophyta > Magnoliopsida > Fagales > Betulaceae > Carpinus > Carpinus fangiana. Next base: position 11,420,231 of record CM017324.1, read on the forward strand.
ACCAATCGTTATTTTCTTTCTTAATTTTTTTTTTATTGTGAACAATATCTTGGAAAAACACTGTTGTTTAACAAAAAAAGGCCAAAATAATGCGAGTTTCTTGTGAGCAGTGTCTGGAAAAAGCCTTGTTGGAAGATGAAAAGAAAAATGGTTAAAAATATAGCAAGTTAATGAAGGAGAAGCTATACAGTTTTGGTCGCGCAAATAATTCAATAGGAGATAATAGATGAAATTGTTTTATGCTATTACAGAATAATGAGGAATGAATATTTTAAAAGTGGTTTAATAATTTTTGGACACTTGATGAATTAGTTATGATATTTAGAAAGTGCAAATAACAAAGCAAAAATTCCAATAAAACAGAACCACAAAATTTTGGAAGACTTTTAAGGTATTAAAAAGTTTTGGATTGCTATGATTTTTGGATATGTTGTGCGCTTTTGAATGAAGAAAATTTCAAGTGAAATTTTTTGTAATTTAGAGTTAAATTGAAAGGTCAAGTTGTCATACAGTTAAAAGAGCTTAATATTTATGAAATTTTTGAGTAGGTTAATGATCATGTTTGGTCACAATTTTTGAATATTTTTTGGGCCCTTGAATGAAGAAAATTTAAAGTTAAAGTTCATGTCATTTGGAGTTAAATTGAAAGAGTTATAATTTTTTCAAGCATGGAAGGTTTATTAGAAATCATAAGGAAGAAACAATAATGTGAAATAATAAACAAGATACACAAGATTTAAGGTGGTTCGGTTTAAAACCTATTTTGGGGGCAAACTTTGAAATGGGTCTTTATTTTTTAATATTTAAATATTAAATAAATAATATATATTTTAATTTTATTATTATATTTTTATTTAAAAATTAGCATTGTATGCATGAAAGAGGACAAAAATTGAGAATTGAGGGGTGTTGGACTTTGGTGGGAAGTGAGAACATGCCAACAGAGAAGAGAAATAAAGGTTTTTTTTTTTTGGGAAAAAAATAAAAAAAGCCCCCAAACTATCAACCGTTTGCAATATAGGCCCCCCAATGTTCAAAAGATACTAAAGTAGCCCCCAAACTATCAAAATGTATTAAAAATGCCATTTATTTTTTTATATTCCAATAATACACCTATTCTTTTAACAAATAAAATAATAAAATAATTGTAAAAAAGCTAAACAGTTTTTTTAAAATACAAAAAAACCAATGGGCGAATAAATTTTGTCAAAAAGCAATTTAGTCCTTGGTGTCAAATTTTGTTAAAAAATTATTTTTATTCACCCATTAATTTTACTTTAATACGACATGAAGCAATTTGAAATTTAGACGACTAATTATTTATTTATTCTCCCATTGGTTTTTTTTGTATTTTTATAATTATTTTATTATTTTATTTGTTAAAAGAACATGGGTATTATAGGAATATAAAAAAATAAGTGATATTTTTGATACATTTTGGTAGTTTGAGGGCTACTTTAATACCTTTTGAACATTGGTAGGCTATATTGCAAAGTATTGGTAGTTTGGGGGGTTATTTTATAATTTTTCCTTTTTTTTTTTTCATTTTTTAGAAAAGAAATCTGACATAGGAGAGAGAAGTCTGCATTTCTTTTCATTTTAAAATTTTTGCTAAGCATCTTTTAGCCTTTTGGGGGTTGAAACGTAATTTTTGCAAGGGCCATTATTGTTGGAAGTTCAAATAAAAATGCACAAGTCAAAGAAAGCATGCAAGCAACTTTGTTGGACTTTAGTAGAAAGTTTGGAAGCAACTTTGTTGGACTTTAATAGAAAGTTTGATAGCAACTTTGTTGGACTTTAGTAAGCAAGTTAAGTGCATCTTTGTTAGACTTTAATAGCAACTTAATTAGTTATTTTTTCTTGACTTTTGTGTGTTAGTAGTGTTAGTGTTCACATTTGAGGAAATCCTTATATTAGGATATGCAAGTACGTTAGATTACAAGAAGAAATAAAGAAGTAATATAGTCCATTTATATAAAACAATCTATCTTGTTTTCTTCTATCCTTTGTGAGTGAGAAAAGAGTGTGTGAGAGGTGTGATATAGTTTGTAAACTTATCACCAATTATTTTGGTATTAGTTTGTAAACTCAATTCTAGCAAATTGGTATCAGAGCTAGTTTATTCCTAGCATTGCATTCATGCCTCCAATATGGTGCAAATCCAAGTTCTTCAGTTGAAAAAGGAAAATTATGAGAAGTGGTGCATCCAATTCAAAGCATTGTTCGGATCACAAGATCTCTGGGAGATTGTTAGTATCGGGTTCGTTGAGCCCACTCCAGAATAAGAAGCCACCTACACTGCATATCAGAAAGTCACCCTTAAATACCAAAGAAAGAAAGACAAGAAGGCGTTGTATCTCCTTTATCAAGGATTTGATGATTCAACATTTGAGAAGATCGCTGAAGTGACAACAAGCAAAGCAGCTTGGGACACCTTGAAAACAATTTTCAAAGGTGTTGATCGAGTGAAGAGAATTCGCCTTCAATCATTAAGGGCTGAATTTGAATTTGCCCATATGAGTGAAGGAGAAAATGTCTCTGATTATTATTCTCAATTACTTGTAATCGTGAATGAAATTAAGAGAAATGGCGAAAAACTTGAAGATGTTCGTGTCATGGAAAAGATACTTCGATCCATTACACTCAAATTTGAGCACGTGGTGACGACAATTGAAGAATCAAAAGACTTGTAGACTATAAGTGCAGAGGAGCTGTTGGGATCTCTCTAAGTTCATGAACAACGCATTTTGAAGAATGCAGGCTCCACATCTCTTGAGCAAGCTTTGGAGTCAAAATTAAATTTTGACAAACCAAAGGGAGGTTGTGGACAATGGAATTCAAGACGTGGTGGTGCCAACTACCGTGGTCGAGGTCGTGGACATAATACAAATGATTGTGGTCTATCTCAAGAAAGGAGAAATTTCTCTGACAGGCAAAAGAAGAATGTCCAATGTTACAACTACGAAAAATACGGACACTATGCCTCTGAATGTTCAAACAAGAATGATGATCATGTCAACCTTGCTGAAGCATCAAGCAGTGAGAGTAAGAACTCTACTCTCTTATTGGCACACAATGATTCTGGTGGTCAACATGATGTTTGGTACCTTGACTTTGGTGCAAGCAATCATATGTGTGGAAGAAAAAAGAAACTTTTGTTGAACTCAAAGAAGGAGTTTGTGGAAACATAAGCCTTGGCGATTTCTCAAAACTTGCAGTTGAAGGAAGGGGAAAAGTCCGGATCTTCCAGAAAAATGGCAAGGAAGAATTCATCTATGATGTTTACTATGTCCCAAGTATGAAGAGCAATATCCTAAGGCCTTGTTTGTTAGACAACAATGCTTTTCCAAGACATTGTACACAATAAAAGTAAAATAAAAAAGAAAATAATGATTTGTATAAAAAATTGAAAAAGTGGTATTGAAAAATGGAAAAAAAAAATTATTTTGTAGCGATTTTTTTAATTTGAATAGTAGTAAAAAGTAAATGATGTGATATAAAAGTGAGAATGTTTTGATGTTGATTTTTTTAAAAAATAAAAATAAAAATAAAGGGAATAGTGTGTGGGAGTGATGTGTTGTTTAACAAACATTACAAAATGCTGCGAGTTTAGCTTTAAAATGTATATATGTTCTCAAAGGAAACATGCTAGCAATAGAGACTAGAGGGACAACTGTAATGTTTGAGATATTTTAATATGAGTTTTCACTACAAATTAGATTAATCAATTAAATAATGGGATAATAATGTTAAAAAATTGGTGTTTGGCTCATATTGGTGTTTGTCAAAAGATATGGGCCCACATGTTTGGTTTGCTCTTTCGGCACCTTCAATACACTGAATGGAGTTGGTAAGCAAAGGTGGAGCATACAAGAACGGATCAAAATGACGAAGAAGAAAACTTGTTTATTATGACGAAAAGTTTTCTTCTTCGTCATTTTTAGTGGAACAATTTGCATATGAGTCCATTTCAAAGGCTACTAGAAACTTCTCCACTGTAAATAAACTTGGACTTGTGAGCCAAAACTGCCTTCTCCAAGTTTATTTAGAGTGGAAAAGTTTCCAGTAGCCTTCGAAATGGAGTCATATGCAAATTATTCCACTGAAAATTTTGTCCTAACAAACAAGTTTTCTTCTTTGTCATTTTGATCCATTCTTGTTGCACAAAATATTCATAGTTAAACCCAATTACTTATATGACTCTAGAAATTAATTGGTCTTATATCTAGTAGCTAAAATATTAGCTTGAATTTTTCTCCTACACCAAAAGCATAATAATCCCAAGATGAAAACTAAAGCAACCATTGAAGCTGCTATTGTGACTTATATCCGCCATGTCTTTTTTTGTCGGTCCCACCTAATCAAAGTTTATAAAGCACTCATTTAGCAAAAAATCTTCAGAAAGTTAACTAAAGATGAAACAAATCACTAATATCTCCTAATCATAAAAATGAAACACATTAGACTGGGGTGGGTGGGCTACTGGTGTCTCGATTGGTCTAACTAGGGGGGAAGGGCACTGCTAGTGTCTCTTGATAAGTGCCAAAATATTCATATTTTAGCTCTTAAGTTACATTTGCTAATTTCATAGTTTTTATTATTTTGTTCCATTTCATTTACTTTTTGTGTTTTCTGTGTTTTTGTAGGTCATGGAAGAAAAGAAAGCATTTCTGGAAAAGTTCCAAGCTTAAAGGGAAAATTGGGAAGACCTAAAAGATGTGGTTAAGTTTAACTAAATAAAGGAAATGATTAAATTGGAATTTCTCAAATTGGAGTCAAAATCGGATTGGATTCAAATTTGGATTCTGTACATGTCTCGGTATTTTGGCCATAACTTTCAGCTCAAATATCAGATTGAGGTGATTCTAATGGCATTGGAAATCTAACTCAACAGGCTATAAATCATTGTGAAATATAATTTTCCCAATTCGGAAGCAAGCTATGTCAAAATCGCCCCGCAATAAAAGTACGCAAATTTGGACGAATCCTATTCCGATTTGGACTAGGATTGCCTCCTAATTTGACTAGGAGATAGAATTCTGAATTTCCTAGGTTTACTAGGGATTCTAGGACTTTTATAAAGCCTATAAATAGACATCTAAGCCTCTTAGAAAGAGAGAGAATGATATAGACAATTCCAGACTTTAATTTCAGAGAGGAATTAGAGGCTACTTCTAGGAGCGGTTTTCAGTTCTTTCTTTTCCTTTTCTTTTTAGTTTTATTTTAATTATGTGTAACTAAATATTTTAGTAGGGCTGGATTAAAACCTAATTATGTTTATTTAATATTTCAATATTGGCACATTTGTGATAATCATATTGTGTTGCTTAACTTGATTAATGCATGTTTTATTGAATTCCTCATATGTATGTAATTGGCCACTATATGTATGTGGTATGGATTAGTTAATTAAATCAATTTGGATGACTGAGACATGGGTTTAGTAAGAGTAACAAAAGAAATCCACACCGGGTTCTTGGATTAATTAACATGGGGAACCGGGAGTATATACCATGCCCTAAGCCTTGTGTGTTTGTCGATTTCCATATATTTATGCTTTCTTAAAGAACAACTTAGTATACACTCATGTTAAATCCTTTAAGAAAAGAAAGAGTTAGAGTATATACTATGTCCTTAGGTTGGCAAATATTAGGTATTCATAATATGATTAGAGCATTGGCATATTGTTATATTATTTGAATATGATTAGTAGTGGATATCAAAGCCCTACACTTTTATTTATCTTTATTTATTTTAATAGTATCAATTTAGTGACAAGTTGATATTTTTATTAATTCTAAGTAAAATTACAATCCTCGTGCGAATGATCTCGCACTTGCATACTATACTACTACTTTGATCTTGTGCACTTGCAAGTAAAACGTACATTTATTTGCCTATTAATTTAGGTAGATATTTGCACAACATCTCTGCCAGTCTGTTAGTGTCTCATAATAAAAAATAAAAAAATAAAAAAAAAGTTAAGACTCAACTTCACAATTTCACAAGTCCCAACCAATCCAAACAAAATTAAGCGAACATGACTTACATAAATTATAAATGAGGCCTGCTTAACTGTTTCAAGAACATAATAATGTTCTTCATTGCCAACTATATCTTCTACAAATAGACTATTGTAGAAGCGAAATCTAGTTGCATTTTTGCATGCGTACTAAAGTTGAGGCATGAACAACCGTTTTTAGCATCGAACCTAGCAATCACTTATACTTATGTTTGAGTTGTCAACCACATGATATGAATGTTTTTTAAATGAAACCCACTTTTGGTAAAACTTTTTACAGTTTTTCTTGCAATTGGGTGTATTGTGCTCCACACACCAATAGTCAGAGGAACTAAAAAAATGTCACTATTCACCAAAACAAGGTTTGAGTGATCCAAAAGTTTCCCATCGAAGTCCAAGATCTATATCAGTTCACGGCCTTCGAGAACAGAGAAATTAAAATAACTCTCATTTTGGTTTCAAACAAAATGAAAATTGTAATCTACACTTGTCTTCATACCAAAATTTGGAATGTGAGAATCGTTCCCACTCCCACTAACCCAATATAGTGTTTCTTGATGTCTCATAACGAGTTGTCCCGTTTCGCTTGCGTTAGGGCTCCATTCCAGGGAAAAGCCTCCAAAGGTAGGGATTTAGCCTGTTAGCCACGAACTAAGCGCCCATTTTCGATTTGTATTGAATTTCATTCCTAGTTTCATACCAAGAAAAAGTGTGTTAGTAGTATAATCTAAGCTTTGCCACAATATCCTCCAACGAGCTCCATTTGCATTCAAATCTGTCACTTTGAAGTTATCAAAGTTTTCCAACCTCGTAATTGAACTTGGAGCTATATTAGTATTCAAAATGATTGGGTTCCCCCATCATGAAGAATTTTTAATGTACCATCTTCACTAATTCTTAGATTTTCACTAACAACGACAATGTGTGGGTTAGCTACCCACACATTTTAAGCACTAACCATTTACTCTATTCCTAAAAAGGAAACATCGCCCATATTTTGTGAGAAGCTTAACTGAAATTTGCCATTCGCTAAAATCAACACCTGAGATTTGACACGAAGCACCTCCCATAGCTTTAAAGTGTCTGTTGTTCATGCAAAAGTTAGCATTGACATGAGACTAATGAGAAAATTATTGTCGTAATAATTAATAAGACGGTAGCTATTGTAGCCCCACTTAACGATTTTTCATGGTTGATGTTCGTTTTACTGGTAGAAAAAGACTATGGGCAATTTGAGTAAATATATGCTGTAAATGGGGAATTGATTGTAGTGTGTTTTGTTAGATGTAATGTAACGCTTCGAGAATTAATTAACTGGTAATTAATTTCACGGTTCGTCTCTCAACCTTATTCCACTTTGAACAAGACTCAGGGACCTCTACTCCTCGAAAACAAAGGATACCAAGTAGGGGAAGTAACTAAGTTCTATATCATTGAATCATTATAACCAGAGCATCTAGCCAAAGATCATCAAAGTAGTGAAAACCACATTACACATAATATTGTTACAAGGGACCTATGCAAAACCTTAATATGCATGCATGCATCGAGTCCTAATGTCTATAACATAACTCAAAAGTACTAGTTACCATGAGTACTCGCTTAAGCTTGCAATAAGTCCTTAAGCATCTCCAGGATCGAATCCTCCCACATAACCGGATGCTTTGTGGTATCTACTATCTATAACAACATAGTCGAACATATAGAGAATAATAATAATAATACAAGGGTAAGTCCGACAACTTAGTGAGTAGAAATGCACATGACGTACCTGTCATTAAATGGCGAACTCAGTTGTTTATAAAGCACATGCAACATTATGAAATGATAGTTTATCATGGATGTGATATATATAATATAATATAATATATGCTTATAATCATAAGTAACAGTAATAGTTCAGTAGTATGGTCTACTTGAGATATTACACATTCTCAGCAGGGTTGATGCTGTCCCAAGGGATCTGTAGTACAATGCTGGTAACCTAGCCATTGCACAGCTACCATATATAACACTAGCGACATGACCGAGTTCGATCTTGGGTGTCCCAGACCGCTAATGATGTTCATCCTATAGTGACCATCCATTGGGAATGGCTGGGTCTTGGTCACGAAACCATTGGATCCAAAGCCCCCACACATACATTTGACCATAAATTTAACCCGTATAGTAATCCCATGGCTATTATACCGCACGTACTGATGTACCATATCATACGATGTAATTAGTCTTATCAGTCTTTTACATGCATAGTTTTACAAGTTTCATTATTATCTTATTAATCGACACAGGTTTCACAAAAGAGAGTTTCTAGTAGTTCCAAAATGTATTTTATGAGAGTTGCAAAATATGCATGTTTGATATATATAAAATAGATATGCAATACAGGAAAAGTAACAACAAAGCATCAATGTGAGTTTGTACTCACCCGGGTCGTAAAGCTCCTCCATATAATTTCCTTGAGGCTCTATTACCTCGGATACTGAGAAAAGACCTATCATTAGTTCTATTTATACTAAAACAACTATAGAATAAGGAAACAAGAGTTATGGGACGGCTGGTGAAAATAAAGTTTCCTATCACACTCTGGACCGTACTTTCAGGCTCGGGGCCGTACGTCCACTGTGATGCTTCGGACCGTACATTCGGTCTCGAGACTGTATGTCCACTCCGAGGTTTTCAGGGAGAACCTCATTTTCTCCACTCACCCTCCTATTCTCTAAACCAACTCCTAAGCCTACCAAAGGGCTTCCTAAGGTCTCCTAAGTCGAAATGAAACCTCCATGCAATGCAATTATGCTAAGTTAACATAACGCTAATCAAAACAAGATTTAAAGCATAACTAAAGCTAANATGATGTTCATCCTATAGTGACCATCCATTGGAAATGGCTGGGTCTTGGTCACGAAACCATTGGATCCAAAGCCCCCACACATACATTTGACCATAAAGTTAACCCGTATAGTAATCCCATGGCTATTATACCGCACGTACTGATGTACCATGTCATACGATGTAATTAGTCTTATCAGTCTTTTACATGCATAGTTTTACAAGTCTTATTATTATCTTATTAATCGACACAGGTTTCACAAAAGAGAGTTTCTAGTAGTTCCAAAATGTATTTTATGAGAGTTGCAAAATATGCATGTTTGATATATATAAAATATATATGCAATACAGGAAAAGTAACAACAAAGCATCAATGTGAGTTTGTACTCACCCGGGTCGTAAAGCTCCTCCATATAATTTCCTTCAGGCTCTATTACCTCGGATACTGAGAAAAGACCTATCATTAGTTCTATTTAATACTAAAACAACTATAGAATAAGGAAACAAGAGTTATGGGACGGCTGGTGAAAATAAAGTTTCCTATCACACTCTGGACCGTACTTTCAGGCTCGGGGCCGTACGTCCACTGTGATGCTTCGGACCGTACATTCGGTCTCGAGACTGTATGTCCACTCCGAGGTTTTCAGGGAGAACCTCATTTTCTCCACTCACCCTCCTATTCTCTAAACCAACTCCTAAGCCTACCAAAGGGCTTCCTAAGGTCTCCTAAGTCGAAATGAAACCTCCATGCAATGCAATTATGCTAAGTTAACATAACGCTAATCAAAACAAGATTTAAAGCATAACTAAAGCTAAACTACAACTATCAACACAAGACAATAATTGAGCAGCATAATGACATAATTAAAGAGCTAGGCAAGCGAGCATTACCTCTTTGAAGCAAAACTTCAAGAACCTCCACTCCACTAGCTCTGAACTCACAAAACACTCACACATGGAGGATTTTCGCAGCCTAGGGGCTCTAGAGGGGTTTATAGGCAGATTGAGTGTGAAATGGGTGAGAGGGTGAGGGGTATTTATAGGGCCAGAAAGCAGCAGACGTCTGGTCCTAGGAGAGTACATCTGGTACTTTTACACAGCGATCCAAAGGCTGTCTCATACGTCCAGGTTTTATCTAGCAGTTAATCCAAAAAGTAGCATACGTCCGGTACTTTTGAGCGTACATTTGTGTATTATTCATAGAGTATGGTGTACTATTTGTCAACGTACGTTCTATAGTCCCCCACCGCACGTCCACACAAAAGATAGGAGCATACGTCCACTTAAACTAGTGTACGTCCGGTCCAGAAGTCCAATTTTCCCAAAATGCTATTCTGGCAAATCCTAGTAACCCAAAGTCCAAATTAACCCTCTAACTAAGCTACTTATACCTAGTTAATTATTTAGGTCACTATATGGAAGACCAATATGAGAAGTTGAGTAGAGGAGGTTGCGGCTAGTGGGAAGAAGAAATGAGGGTTTTGTTCAAGTTGATGAATGCTTTACCAAAAAAAAAAAAATCTTGGGTAGTGGGAAGAATAAATGAGGATTATGGTTAACTTGATGAATGCTTTGTAAAAATTAGCTACTACACAGCTACTGCATACACACACACATATATATATAAGTTCCTTTATAAGACGTCTTAATCCCTTGTGAAGACTGGCTTTTATTAAAGTTTGTGATAAGCATTCCTAAACATGCGAGAGAGAGAGAGTTGGAATATTAATACAGAATGTTGACATAGTTTAACGAAAGGTTGGGCTAACAAGGGAAGTTGCACCTTGATTTTCAACTTTTTGTTTACTTCTAACACATTTTTCTTGATATTATTGTCTTTGAAATCAAAGCAATACTAAATTTAAGACTTTACTTGCCGTCATTTAAAACTATGTATTAAAACTACACGTAGTGAATAAAGACTATTTCTAGTTCATTTGAATTGAAGGGTATCCAATTGGTTTTAAAATAAGGGCAAAATTGTCATTTCACTTTTTTTGGGGACAATTTTGCCCTTTTATCTATACCAATGGGGTCCTTTCCAGTTCAAATGAACTGTAGAGGTTCCAAATTCACACGCAACGTGGACGAGCTGGCCTATCATTTGATTGAAATAAAGGATCATGATTGGATCCTTTAACCCCCTTTCTAGAACTTGTCCTCTCTTATTTTGTTTGTTCTCCTCAAGTGGTCGTGCATTGTATAAAAGAAAACTATGGCTGGTCTAGACATTCGATGATGTGTTTGTTAAACCCCCTCCCTTTCCACTTTGTATTGTTCATGATTAATGTGGAAAAAAATTAATAATGTTTGGTATGGAAAAGTGGGGAAAAAAAATGGTGATTTTTTATTTAAATAGTAGTAAAAAGTAAATAATGTGATGTAAAAAGTGAACATATTTTAATGTTGATTTTTTTTAAAAAAAAAATGAAATGAAATAATCAATAGTGTTGAGGGGAGAGGAAGGAGTTTAACAAACATACCCTGAATAGTCTTATATAATATTGGAAGGCTAAAGGTTTATCTAGTTATAACGTGATGGTGTGAGGTTAGAATACAGTTTCAAGATAGTCAAATTGAGACAAATCCCACAAATCATGTTGATAACCACAAATCCTCCTTGCATGATCCAGTATGATATTCTTGTTAGTCCTTTAGACTTTTCTTATTAGCTTTACATGGTAGGAGTAAGACTTTTCATTTCTTTTGTAATAAGTAGAGCTAGGCACGAGTTGAATTGGGTTGGATTTTCGGGGTTTTGGCTACCCGACCCGCCTGCTGCGGGTATTGGAAATTAGACTTGAGACCCAACTATGATAAACAATATCCGCTGAGTCTCGGGTTTTGCAAGGCGATCGGGTATTGCGGGGCGGGGTGAGTATTTTGTGAATGGTAGAAACCCAAGCACAGCGTGATTTTGATAGCCATTGAGTCCAAAGTAATTGCAATGGAGCGTGCCCATTGTTTTCCCTTTTGATTTGTAACAAAGGGCAATGGAGCGTGCTCTTTGCTATCTCATTTTCTTCTTATGAAAATCTTAATTATGTTAAGTTTTCAGGGTCGCTGTAACGTTCAAACCCTAAAGATTAGGTTAATTAACCTAGTTTAAATGGATCAAACTCATTAAGTTAGTATAATTATTTTTAGATAATTTTGCTTTTGAAACCCTAGCGCCATATTAGTTTAAATAGCATGGGATTTTGATTTCTGAAGTGTCCTAATTTTACTCAAATCCTATTTTGACTTGTAAATTTCATGTGACTAATTTTTGAAGAATTTATTTTTTTATAAAACCTACCCTAGCCGCACATGTAGGGATATTCGGCCACCCCCATATTTGTCTCCCTTTTTCATTCTCTCAAATTTTTACAAGAGCAAAAATACCCAAGAACCCAAAACCCCAAGCACGCCACACCCCTCTCTCTCTCCCATTATTTTTCATCGATACCATAGCCATATGCCGAATGGCATAGTCAAGCTCATAAACCATATCTTGCGTTTTCACTTTGCATTTCACTAGGTGGGGTGATACAATTGAATAATTCTATATGTTTCTCGTGTCAGTCCAAAAATAAGGTGACTTTTAAAATCGTAATTTGATCAAAATTCAATAATGATCAATCATTCTTTGAGGGACACGAGAGTGACACAAATTGGACTTGTAGCATTGCTCATTACAATTCAAAAAAGATCTCTAGCATTTGTTGCCCAAATTCCTAAATGTTAAGCTACCGAAGGTAGTTATACATAATTCAAACTCAATTACATGGCAGCCATCAACAACTAGGAGTTATACCCAAACCGAAACTTAGGGAGCAACTTATTTGGTAGAGCAATAGCTAAGTGTTTTATCATACGTTGGCTTGCTATCAAAAATAGATGATCTACAAGATAATGATGGCTTGAAGATATGATGCAGATTGCAGACATTCTCTCCTTTCTGCAGAACCAAACTGGAAAATAGAAATCAACTGTTTTTTTATTGCTCATTTGCTAAATTGTGCTTTAATCAGAGTAAGAGGAAGCATACATATGGGTCAATTTGAATTGAACAAAGACACAGTTCAGATGAGGAGAATATCCAGAAAAGAGGCTGACACACAGAAAGTCGTTTTTAGAGAGTTTGGAATCATTTCATATTATTTTTCTGTAAATGAAGCATTTCACATCCATAGAACACAAACCACCAAAATGACCTGAAAGCAGGACTTTGTCGTCTACAGGAGCCTCAGTAAGGGTATTGTAACTGTATATTTGGCAAATTTCTAGAAATCACAGATCCAGAATGTACACCAAACATTAAAACTGAAACAAATGATTGAATGAAGCATTTAAAGAAAGAAAACTCAAAAGAGTAATTGGATTAAGCTAATCACAGAACTTGTAAATGTATGAAGTTTTACATTCTATAGTTAGTGTCAGTTTTGTCAAGAAGATCCTTACACTGTTTCATGCTTTCTGCTCCTCCATACTTCAATGGGAACAACTAACAAGAACAACCAGGTTCTTTGCCACCAGCAGAGGCCAACTTATAACTTTGCTCCCACACATCAACAGCACCAGCTTGTGCGTGAGGGACATGCCGGGGATGTTTCTCTCTCTTGTCCCCCCTTATCTGCTTTAATGCGTGCTTAAGGGCAGGCAACAAAGCCTCCATGCACTCAGAAACAGCATTTGGATTCCCAGGCATGTTGATGATCTGAATATAAAAATCCCATATAAATTGACTACCAAATTATGATGCAGTTATGATCATATATGGATCCAGTTGGTACTCTTTTGGGCCTCTGACTCAGAAAATCTGACCCATGAATCAGGCAAAGACAACTCACACAGACTGAACCCGTGATTTCATCTTCCATCCCTTGTTTGTGGGTGGTAAGAGATGCCATTGGTCCAAAGATTATTTTGTGTGAACCGGAAACTTCAGATGATGATATTGATTAATGTGGTATACTTCTGGTATTGCATACACTTAAACATGCTAGATCAAAGATTTTTAAGATCATGAAAAAAGACATGAAATCAGTCCATTGGGACTAACCTGGCATTTGATGAGTAATTCAAGTAGCATTCAAAATGAATGTCATTTATATCAATTATATTTTTTCATAGGATCTCAAAATTATCAAATACAATTCCCATTGAGATTATTGGTGACAGCTATAAATATATCCTCATTTTGAGGTAACTCTCACAAAGGGTAAACTAGTGCGCATGCAATTGCCATAGGAAAAAAAAAAAAGGAAAATTTTCATTTTATGAAAGGTCCAGTCCAAGTTTCCCTTGTGTTTTGTATGCCACATTCTTTCAAGTGAAATTGAGAAACCATTTCCTCTGTCAAAACTGGGCTGTCTGAAGGCTTTAATGATACACAGGCCTCTCTTTTTTCCCCGGTTTGATAAACCTAATATTCTTTTTAATTTCCCATTTCACATAACCAATAAAGTTGAGTTTATAATCAATGAGAAATTTATATTTGTAATTCATTCCCACATTTACCAGAAGTATAATTTTGCTTGTAAGAAAACATCTAATTTCGCAAACAAATAAACCATCATGACAAGAGATAAGCAAAACAAACAATGAATTGTGCAATTACCAATGATGATCCCCGTATTCCAGCTGCAGAACGTGAGAGCATAGCAAATGGTGTCACCTATTTTAGAAAACAACAGGCGAGAAAATCAGTAACAGAGAAGATAAACGTAATTCAATAAGAACACAGATATACAATGATTGTCAGTCAACAACTAAACACCCCCTTTTCACTGATTTTTTTTTTTTTGGGGGGGGGTTTGGGGTGGGGTGGGGTGTGTGTGGAAGAGAGGGATGGGGATATATGGGTACACTTAAGAAATTCCATTTTTCAATGAGGCTCGATAGTTTGCTTAGACACCATTAGATTAAAAGTGATATTGCCCTATTGAAACAACAAAACTTCAAAGTAGAAGTCATGCGTGGAACAAACGGAACAAAGGTCACCTACTACTGTAAAATTGGCAGCTTCTACATTTACTAGTTTGCTTTCATTTTCTATTTCCTTTTCGACAAGAAACTACACATAAGTGTTAGTGTTTAAATCTTTACTCGTGGGGTACGAGTGATCTATTGCTTTTGGCCATGTTTTCACTCCTGTAAATTGTTCATTTCATTTTCAATCGACTCTTGTTGAGCTTCAATCTTTAAACTTGCAGACCTGAGTTTATAGATTTTCCATCAAAACGTCTTTTTGGGTGCTTTAGCACAAATCCTAGGGTTCTCACAAGAACCTAGAAGCCAATCCCAATTTCATTAAGCTGTATTGCCTTAAATGACTTAACAATCTTCTATTAAGAAGACAACACCTTAAAACCTTGGAAAAAATTAATCATACATAAAAACCCTTGATGCAAATTTATCCTAGCCATACATAATAAGAATAAAGGGAAAAAAAACTTAAATAACTAAAATAGACTAAGTTGCTACAATACCATCATGGCATTACCAGAAACCTTGGAAAGTTTTTTTTTTTTTTTTTCTTCCAGACCTTGTCCTGCACCACCGTCAATAAGTGATCTATTACTTTTTTGGGAATGGTTTCACTCCTGTAGATTTTATAGATTTCTTAAGTTTTAGATCATAATTCTCTAAGGGAGGAAGTCTTAATGCTGAAGCTGTTCAAGGGATTGATCACACTTTGAGTTTGAATCTTCAAACCATGGCCGGAAAGAGCAAGGTTGGTGAGTCTGTCTTTGAGAAACTTAATGGCAGAAACCCTCTGGTAGACGTTTTGTCAGCAAAATTGGAGGAAAAGGAGAAGGCTGTTATTATGACTAGAGAGGAGCAGGTAGGAGTTTTGACAGTTCGTGACATGCTATCAGATTTCAAGAAAGATCTACTCAAAGTGTCTGGAAAGTAATTTGGTAGGCTGGACCCCTCCCCTCCTAGTGATGCTGTCAACTGGGTTAAGAAAGGGGCTGTTATTGGGCGGCCCAAGTTGAGAAAGGAGAAGCCCAAACCGCCCGTCAAACTCACCTATTTCAGGAATAAGTCTGCAAGGCCCATTACTCGTTGGCAGAAAATCACAAGGCCTAATTCAACTCTGAAACATGGTCCTGATTCAGGCCCTGTCCAGGCCATCAATTTTTCTGGCACAGTGAGGATTCTAGAGAAGGGGGAGAAATCGTGAGCAGGGCCGAGCCCTGCATCTCTGGTGAGTATGGCTATCCCGGTGAATGGTTTAAATGAGAGTCCCAACACTATTGCTTCTAGGTCGCAGCTACCAGCCGGACTTCTCCAAGACTGCCTTTCGCTGGAAATCGTGCCGTCTGTCTCGGCAAGCCCTTTCAAAGAGTTACAGTCGAGGTGCGGCCCTAGGTCTCTGGCGTTTCGCCTTAACACGATCGTCGCCGCTTCCGGGTTGCCAGAAATCGCGCCGTCTACCTCTCCCGAATTTCGCTTAGCATTGGAAGATATCTTCACCGGCAAGAGGCCCAATCCTCCGGCAGTCTCTGATAGGTGCTCCGTCGGTGGCGATACTCTCCAGGGTCGATTATTCCTGGAAGATGTGCGCCAGTCTCTGCCGGTGAAAGACACTAGCTTCGCTGGCGAGAGGCCCAGTCCTTTGAAATCCAATTTGCCCATTCTGATAGGGGCTTCGTCAACCTTTCAAAACTGTCGGAGCTCGCTGGTGAGTGGCTCTGTATTTTCGACTCCCTCTGAGTGCCCCCCTGGCTTGGCTGAAGCTCTGGCTAAGGGTCTAGACCTTCTGATTGTTCTGGGTGAGTTGTCGTTAGCTGTGAGTTCAGAGAGTCTTGATGATGCTCTATGCTCTGACCTGCTGAGGTCCCATGATGGAGAGGATGAAGGTCGACTGGCGGTTCAGCCGTTGAATGTGTTATATCCCTGTGCTGCTAATGAGTTGGAGTTCCCTGATTGGGTAATCAAATATGCAGAGCGGATTCACTCTAGGGTGGGTATAACGTATATAGGCCAAAAATGGCAGTTTATGGCTCTTCTGACCTTCCTTAAAAAAGAGAGATTGAAAGAGTTGGAAGCTCAATCTCCCTCTATTAGTAAAAGGAACAGGGAGATCAAGAATCTTGAGAGCTCCATTAATTATGATAATCAAGGAGAGGGGCAGTCTAGCCGTGGCAAGCATAAGGGGAGGGGCAGCAAAGTGACATTATGAAGCCAAAAATTCTGACTTGGAATGTGAGGGGAATAAACGTTTGAGGATTAGGAATTTGCTCCAAGATTGGAAGGTGGATATTGTTTGTTTTCAAGAGACTAAGCTCTTTAGTATGTCTCGGAGGTTGGTGCGGAGTCTATGGCAGAGCAACTATGTGGATTGGGTGTGTCTTGACTCTTGTGGGGCGTCAGGGGGGATTTTGATTTTATGGGATAAGAGGGTGGTAGAAAAGATAGAGGATTGCTTTGGGGTATATTCTCTGGCAATGAAGTTCAGGTTAATTGTGGATAATTCCATTCGGGCTTTTGCGGGGGTTTATGGTCCGAATCATGCTAGAGATAGAAGAATCTTGTGGGATGAACTGGCGGGCTTGATGAGCCGGTGGAACATGCCGTGGTGCATTGGGGGGGACTTCAATGTCACCCGCTTTCCTAGCAAAAGATCCGGAGTTGCTTGTCGCTTGGCTATGTCGGATTTTTCTAATTTTCTTCATGAGCAGGGGCTGCTGGGTTTGCCTCTTGCTGGGGGGTCTTTTTACTTGGTCTCTTGCTCAGGATCCTCCGAAGAGTCAATGATCGATCATTTTCTTATTTCTCCTGATTGGGAAGCCAGGTTTCCAGGTGTGTCTCAAAAGAGGCGTCCCCGCATTTGTTTGGATCATTTTCCTCTCCTTCTCGATAGTGTGAATGGTCCTAGGGGCAAAAGACCGTTCAAATTTGAGAATATATGGCTCAAGAAGGAAGGTTTTGGGGCTTTAGTGAAGCAATGGTGGGAGTCTTATCATTTCCAAGGTTTGCCTAGTTTTATCTTTGCGTGTAAGATTAAAGCCCTAAAGATGGATTTAAAGAAATGGAATGAGGAGGTCTTTGGTAATATTGAATGCAACAAGAGTAAGCTCCTAGATGATCTCAGGGAGTTGGATGCTATTGAAGAGGTTAAGGCTTTGGATAGTGTAGAACTAGCCAAGAAAGGGGAGGTTTCTAGGGAGTTAAAAGCTTGCTTGCTTATGAAAGAGGTTAGCTGGAGGCAAAAGTCCAGAATCCTATGGCTTAAAGAAGGCGATAAGTGTTCCAAGTTTTTCCATTCTATGGCCAATTCTCACCAAAGAAACAATTCCATCTATTCTTCGATGATTGAAGGTAATTTATTTTTGGATAAGTATTCTTTTTAATCAAGTATTCTCTACTTGATTGAAGGTAATTACCTTCAATCGATGACTGAAGGTAATTTATCCCACAATCAAGTAGAGATTAGTGAGCACATTGTTAAGTTTTATCAAAAGCCTTTTGAGGAGCAATGTCAGTGGAGGCTCAGGGTGGATGGCCTGGTGTTTGACCAGATTCTTGACCATGAGGCTGGCTGGTTGGAGAGAGAGTTTGAAGAGGAGGAAGTGAGGAAGGTTGTGCTGGCTATGGAGGGGGATAAGGCGTCGGGTCCGGATGGCTTTTCTATTGCTTTTTTCCAGGTTTGCTGGGAAGTTGTCAAAGAGGACATCATGCAGATCTTTAGGGAGTTTCATGCTGAAGGTAAATTTGAAGATAGTCTCAATTTTACCTTCATTTCGCTTATCCCAAAAATTCTAGGTGCCTCGGAGATGAAAGATTTTCGTCCTATTAGTCTTGTGGAAGGTTAGTACAAAATCATAGCCAAAGTCCTTGCTAATAGATTAAAGGAGTGCTGGAAAAGTTTATCTCCAAGATCCAAAGCGCCTTCATCAAAAGGAGACAAATTTTGGATCCGATCCTCATTGCAATGAAAGTCTCGATAGTAGACGTAGATCGGGGGAGCCAGGTATTTTGTATAAAATGGATGTGGAGAAAGCTTATGATCATGTCAATTAGGACTTCTTATTGTATATGTTGAAGAGGTGTGGTTTTGGGGAGAAGTGGTGTTCGTGGATATCTTTTTGCATTTCCTTAGTAAGGTTTTCAGTCTTGGTTAATGGGTCTCCTAAAGGCTTCTTTAACAGCTCTCGGGGGCTCCGGCAAGGGGACCCCCTCTCCCCGTTGTTATTTGTTTTTGTGATGGAGGCCTTGAGTCGTTATTGTCTGCTGGGATTAACGATGGGCTTTTAGAGGGCTTCAAAGTTGGCAATGTAACTGTTTCCCATTTGTTGTTTGCCAATGACACTTTGATTTTTTGCAAAGCTAGCCCCGACCAGTTGGCTTATTTACAGGGCATATTTCTTTTGTTTGAAGCAGCTTTGGGGTTGAAGGTCAATCTAGCCAAGTTAGTGTTGATCCCTGTGGGAAACGTTCAACAAGTAGACTATTTGGCAAGTATTCTTGGGTGTGAGGTGGCCTCCCTGCCACTTGAGTATCTAGGGCTTCCTTTGAGGGCTTCCTTTGAGGGCTCTCAATAACGCTTCCCACATTTGGGACGGTATTCTGGAAAAGATGGAACGTTGTTTGGCTGGCTGGAAACGGCCTTTATTGTCCAAGGGGGGGAGAGTTACCCTGATAAAGAGCACCCTAACCAACATTCCTACGTACTATGTCTCTTTTCAAGATTCCCGTTAAGGTTGCCAATCGCATTGAGAAGCTTCAACGTGACTTCCTATGGGGTGGAGTTGGGGAAGAATTCAAATATCATTTGGTGAAGTGGTCCAAGGTTTACTCCCCGCTTTCGGCGGGTAGGCTTGGTTTAAGGAAATTGGTGAATTTCAACCTTGCTTTATTATATAAATGGTTGCGGCATTATAGGCATGAGAGGGAGGCATGGCGGAGAGTTGTGGTGGAGGCCAAATACGGGAGCATGTGGGGCGGTTGGTGCACCGTTCCTCACACAGGAGCATCAGGAGCAAGTTTGTGGAAGAATATCCGATTAGGGTGGGAGATTTTTTCTAGTCACACTAGACTAGTGCTTGGGGATGGGTCTTGGATCCGGTTCTGGCATGATCGGTAGTGTGGGGATACGAAGCTTAAAGAGAATTTCCCTGTGCTCTATAGTATTGCTCGTGAGAAGGACACTTCAGTGGCAGCCAATGTGGAGTTTATAGGTGGAGCTCCTCAGTGAAATGTTATCTTTAGCAGGAAAGTTCATGATTGGGAGGTGGATGTCGTTACTGCTCTTTCAGAAATTGTAGTCTGTCTCTATTCAAAGGGGGAATCAAGATAAATTATGGTGGATTCCTTCCAAAAAAGGAATCTTTAAGGTCAAAGATTACTTCAGAGCTTTATCTAGGGTGAAGTTTATAGGTGGAGCTCCTCAGTGGAATGTTATCTTTAGCAAAGAAGTTCATGATTGGGAGGTGGATGTCGTTACTGCTCTTTTTCAGAAATTGTAGTCTGTCTCTATTCAAAGGGGGAGTTGAGATAAATTATGGTGAATTCCTTCCAAAAAATGAATCTTTAAGGTCAAAGATTACTTCAAAGCTTTATATAGGGCGGAAGGGAGAGGTTTCCCTTGGAATAGTGTGTGAAGGACCAAGTCTCTCCCAAGGGCTGCGTTCTTTATGTGGTCGGCAGCGCTTGGGAAAATTCTCACTTTGGATAATCTAAGGAAGAAACAAGTGGTTGTCATTAATAGATGCTTCATCTGCAAGAAAGATGGAGAGTCGGTCAATCATTTACTCCTTCATTTCGAGGTGGCCCATGCTTTGTGGTGCAATATTTTTAGCAGGCTTGGTCTTTCTTGGGTCATGCCTAGTAGTGTTTTGGATCTGTACGCTTGCTGGTGTTCCTCTAGCAGGATTAGGAGTGCCGTGGCTTGGAAGATGGTGCCTATTTGTATTTTTTGGTCTATTTGGAGGGAGAGAAACAATAGGTGTTATGAGGACTTGGAAAGCTCTATGGAAGAGATTCTAGCCTTTTTGTTGTATTCTTTGCATTCATGGACTGCGGCTTACCTATCTCCTTTGTCTCTTAGTTATGCGGATTTTCTTTCCCGCTTTTCTTTTTCTAGCTAGGAGTTCCTCTTGTATATATCCTATATACTTTTGGGACGCCTTTCGCTTTTTTAATAAAATCCTTTTGACTTATCAAAAAAAAAAATCTCTAAGGGCATCTTTTGACCTGTATGCATGAGGTCTCTCCTATTTCTAGTTAAATTCTTAATACTTAACAAAAAGAGGAGAAACGTGCATCTGACTATTATCCTATCAGTGCTATGACCACGAGCAGTTTTACATTGATTGACAAGAGTAGACATTGATGCTTTCCTATCCAATTGGTTATATTGTCTATGGTATTTTCAAACTTCGGAGCTTTACCTTATAGCCAAGAAATATCAGCAATATAGAGAAAGAAACCCCTTCATTGCACATATAGCTACTTTTGTTTTAACAAGTAATTCAAATTCATTCAAAGTGTACAGGGACACTACCCTAGTACACAAGAAATATCCTAGAGAACCCCTAATGTATAGAAAAAGAACAAAACTCCAAAAAATAAAAGAAATTAGAAACAATTCCTTCCCTTCCGATACCAAAAAACCCTTTGGTCTTATTTGTGCAAGACCTAATTGCTCCGACAACTATTTTCGTTGACTTTGGAGCTGTTGCCAATCCCCCAATAACCCGTTCCTCTGCTACTTCACCACTCGCAACTACTTTCCTAGAACCTACCAGAGAAATGTCTTTCTTACTAGCCTTGCTCGACTGCACCCCTTCTCCTTCTTTCACTTTCCATTTTGCCTTGATTATTGGTTTAAACTGCCTCTGATACACTGCCCCACATAACAGATCAACCTCTTCTTGTATCATCAACCATGACTTGGATTCAGAGCTTACCATCACCTTAGCTTTACTAGAAAACACTGAGTGTTCCTCTTCTCCTATGGACCTTGACCCTTCCGCCCTTTGGGCTTATAACTCCTATCCGCCCCATAAACCCCAATATCCTTCCAGCCCATATCTTTTAAGCCCAATTCTTTGTTCCCCAACACCAACCCCTTTTCGCCAACCATGGGCTTACCCACCGAATCAACAAACTCGGCCCCATAACATTGACCCAATTCTATTCTCTCTTTATATATCTCTCCACTTCCTTCTTAAAGGAAAGTAATAACTCCTTTACTGACTGAACCGTGATGCAATCCTCCACATCCCAAGATGGGAAAATGAAGTTGTCTCTGCCATCCTTCCTTCCAAAAATTCCAGGTAGGGCTGCTCTTTCTTCCTACCAAGATCTTCCAATACACTTTCCTTTGAGTTCCCGAAATACAAATCATACCCCCACTCACCGGCACTGTTTCTTGAGTTTGTACCTTCCCTACCAGATCCTCCGTAAACGACCATCGTCTTTTCTCCTACATTCTCGGCATCAACAAAAAATCCTCATGTTTCTTGATATACTTACTGCCAGTAACATCCTCCTCAAAATAATGAGCCACCTTCCTCATCTAAGCACCACAACTCACCCACACACTCCTTGCCCGACCTTCCAGAATAATGATGAAGCTCTGCCACCCTTCTGCACCATACTCCGAGACCTCTAGGAATCTCCCATGGCGATTCACTCGCCATTTTGCAACATGCACTGTATTACCCATTCTAAAAGTCCTACAGAAATCCCATTTATGATCTCTAATCAGCTCTGCCACTGTCTTTGACAGCCACCCCACCAACGGCTTCCCAAACAAATTGCTAGATAGACTCCTCTGCTCCTCTCAACAAGACAAACATTGTTATTCCCAAATCTCAGAAAAAATTTCAAATGCTTTGATTCGACATAAAAATAACCCATCACTAAATCAACAAACAATCAAACCACACAATCCTCAATGAAATACGCTGGAGAATGCCCTCACTCCGATAACACTCACTCATTCAGTTCTCTCAGTCTACACACTTGCCAACCAGACACCCAGAGGCAACAATTAGTAACATATAATATGGTAAAGCAGAATAATTTAAACTGGAACTTAACACGACTTAATCTTCAAAAACATATAAACCCATAGCAATCAAATGTTACATATGAATCCCACCTATGAAAAGTTCAAGATGTCAAAACTGAATTTTTTTTAAAAAAATATGTAATTCAATCTTATTATAAAGTGCAAAGGGGGCATAAACGACAAAAAAGGCTTAACATGGACAAGCACTTTACACAAGGCCTCCTAAGAGTCAGCATCGCACAAAGGAATACCAAAATCACAAAATACACGAGGATTATTCTGAACAATACAGGAAATCCCACCAACGTTATAGCATGTCTTTTTACTACAGGATATGATGGTTCACGTTACGAATAGGAGAGGGATATAACAAAAGGTAACACAAGACACAAGATGAAGACAACAAATGTCTTTTCATCCTCTGTTTTAATTCTTCATACCTAAATCCAACACAACCAAGCATTTTGCAGAGAAAAACACCTTTTCAACAAATTAACAGGGAGCAAATATAACCCTGCAGAAAAGGACCACCAAAAAGGTCGACAAATCACCGCTCCAAGTTTTACACTAAATAGAGATAAACAATTTCACCCCATATGAAAAATTCAGCACAACAATTTATTAGCCAAAGAACATTGCATGCTCTACATTATGAGGGAATCAAAATGATGACTTCATAGACAATCAAGCACTGATACAGTGACACTCAACCAAAAAATTCCAAAAGCTAATGCTGCAAGCAAGTGGGGCAGTAATCAATGTGAAGCTTAAGACACTAAAAAAAAAAAGCATCTATCGGTTCTCAGCCATCTCATGAGCTCCACAGCCCATAAGTTTGGTCATGTGCATGCAGCCTGTGAGCTAATATACAAATAATAAACTATTTCAGAGCTTTGTCTAGTGATGAGTACGCAAAATCTTGGGAGTAAACATGTTGATCAAGACCCTACTCAACTGGGCGGGGACTTTTAATGTTTTCCAGTTTTCTACTTTGCCTCAATTTGTGGATTTTGGCTCTTTTTTTTGCCTTTAGCGGGGCCTTTCTTTGTATACATCCTGGTATCCTGGGGTTGCACCCCTCTATGCTTTTCAATGAATTAATTATTTATCAAAAAAACCTTGGGACCAAAGAAAAATACAACCCTAAGAATGACCAGACACATCACTACAGCTCAAAACTCATCCCATAAATACTCCACAAGTCTGGGCTATTAACATCAATATACCAACTTCCGCAATACTCAACTACTTACAAATGTTCATACCACCCAGGGCTATTATCATTAAGATTTCAGGCCAATCTTCCCTTATGGTGATCAATGGGACAATATTTTATGGCAGAGAACATAAAATATTGAGTAGCTGGTGGTCGGGGGGTCGTCCCCGTAATGCCGTGGTTTGGAAAATGGTTTCGCTTTGCATCATGTGGTGTCTATGGTTTGAACGTAACGAGATATTTTTCGAAGATTCCGAAAGAAGCTTGGAGGATCTCTTACATTTCTTCCTTACGACTCTATTCACTTGGACGGAAGCTTGGCTTGCCCCCTTGGTGATTAATTTTTCTTATTTTCTTTCTCTCTTCTCTAGCCGCCCTTAGGCATTCTCTTGTATACTTCCTGTGTACTAGGGTTGCACCCCTCTGAGCTTTTTATAAAACATTACTTATCCAAAAAAAATTTATGGCAGAGAACAATTTTTTTGTAAGTAATCGAAATATTATTAAAAGCGTAAAGTGCATCCAAGTACACATTAAATAAGAGAAATACCTAGCTAAAATGAGAAAAAATAGCAAGAAAATCATGAAAACTAAGGTCCAAAGGAGATATAATTGCAATCGTTCAAAGATAGAGTATTGAAGAAAAACGCCTTAACTCCTCCAACGTCTTCTCGCATTCCTCAAAACTCTTATCATTTCTTTCCTTTCAAAGACATCACAAAATACAATAGGGCACCATCTTCTACACAGCAGTACTCCAAGTGCTACCAGCAAACCACCAACAAGCAGACAAGTCAACAACTCATCTAGACATAACCCAAAGCAACTGAAGAAAACATTCCATGGGGCACAAACAATCTCACAATGGAGAAGAAGATAGTTCACAAACTCCCCATTCCTCTTACACATACAGCATCAGAAAGCAGTTACAAAGACAAGATAAGAAGAAGAGGTTAAAGTGTAAAAGGTATTACGAAATTTCCAGCCAAAACTATTCTCTGATTTTCCACATAAAATTTGAAATCCTTTCAAAGAGTAAAAGTACAATCATAAACAGTAACATAGACAAGTACTCTTTTTTTTTTTTTGGTGCAAAAATATAACTTACTGCAGTAGTAACCAACATACATAATTTGGTTGTACCTTTAAACTCTCTACCATCATTACATGCAAAAGACCAGGTGTTTCTCTCTCAATCAACTCTTTGGTTGCTTCAGGGGTTACATCTCTTGGGGTGAAGCCAGTGCCACCTTCATTGAAGATACTTATCATAAACAGGAAGAAGAAATCTTTACAAAACAATGTAAAAATATTACGTTATTTTCATCAAAAGAAATGAAACACTTGATGAAAAGCAAAAATCTTACCGAGAGTAAGAATCAGATCCATTTTGTCAACATCACTCCATCTCTTTAAAACATCCTTAATTTTGCTCACATCATCTGGGACCACAGTTGTTGCAACTACCCTTGCTCCTCCCAACCTTTCTGATGAAGAATTTACAACAGAAACTGCCCGAGGACCACTGAAATTTTGAAATGTTGAAGAGATAATTACGATTTTAAGATGTGCAGGCATGAACGGAGAGAAAAAGACAAGAACAAATGTTAAAACTAAGGTCAGAGTCAAGCTTCTCCACCAAAACACAAGTAACCTTCTCTTTTGACATCACAGGTTTCAGATAGGAAATACTTCTTAATAGAAAATGGAAACTGCTTCAGAATAAGAACTGAAGTCAACTTTAATTTTCATGTATCTCTGATATGCAACCCAACAAGTTAGAACAATTCACAACATTTATCAACAATCAGCTTTTCACATTAACCAGAATTACACACAGCCCTAGTTTCAGTGTAATTTGTGCTTCCAAAGAGACTTCACCTTTGAAGTCAACACCACAAGTCATCGAGTCTTCAGCAAGGACGGTGTTAAGACATTGAAAATATAAACATAGATTCTTACATCCTAAGTTGCAACATATACTTGGAGTGGGGAGGAACACATTGGCAAGACCTTATTAAGCTGAACTGTTAAGCTATTTCAAAAATATTGTCGCAAAGTACTCGGTACTTCCAATGATTCACTTCAACAAGGAACAGTGTGAACTTTGCTCTTTACTTTGGCATCAATTCAGTGACCTTTTAGAAACAATCATTCAAAAAGGAGTATCCGGATGCATTTGAAGTTTGACACCAACCTTCCCACTCCAAGTTTGGCATCACTAGAAAGAAGACAAATCAATAGATAGAGGTATCCAAGGATATTATTAGCCACTATTGGTCCAATAGTTGCTGAAATTTTGTCACAGAGCATTCATGTTTTCCATATCAAACTTTTATATGGCAGAACATCCACTCTGCCCTACCACTTTGGCATGCACAAAGTGACATTGTCAAAAAAAAAAAAAAGATTCCAAAAGGTTCATCTAGATGCATTTAGTTTAAAACCTTGCTTTTTTCGATAAGTAAGCAACTAGTCTAAACATCAACCATCCTGCTTTCGAGTTTACATTATCAATATGAGAAGGAAGATGATTCTCAAAGCAGATTTACCTAAGAAAGAAATTTCTTTAACTTTTTTTTTTTTATAAGAAATTTCTTTAATTGATATACAATGTCATGATAAACAAGTCAAACATTTCCTTTTAAATAAAAATACTAATTCAAATATAATATCAGGTGAATCTTGTTAAAAGTAGGAATTAGAGGAACCTTTGTTCATCATAAAATCATAAACCCAAACTATCCAACTACCGTAAGCACCCTCCTTGGCATAGACATCAGATTCAAGTAAATGAAGGAAAACCAATGATAGGCAGTAATCAATGAAGACCTAATATATATATATATATAAGGTTATCCATGAATTATATCATAACGAATCACATTACCTCATATCATCAATTTCTTCATTTCACCATAAAAGATGGAGAATTCAAAAAGAAACATATTGCAAGAATCTTCAAACTAATAGCTTGAATCATCTGCTAGTGACAATTTTTGGTGCCATCTGCTTCGCAGTGTTTGGGAGTCATGCTTAGAGTTTGAAACTCATATAATTCACATTTTCATAACTGCGGTTTCATCTCTATATAACTTGGAAGAGTATTTGGCAAAATAAGGTTCCCCATGAAAGTGGCATTTTTGGCTTGGCCGGCTGCTCTAGGGAAGATCCCTGCCATGGATAACCTAAAAAAGTGGCATGTCATAATGGTTGATTGGTACTATATGTGTAAGAGGAGTGGGGAGTATGTGGGTCGTCTTTTACTCCATTGTGAGATTGCTAGCGTTAAGATGGTTAACGCTGTTTCTCTCTCCTTTTTTTTGATAAATAAGTAAGGATATCATTAAAAAAGCACAGAAGGGCGCAACCCTAGTACACAGGAAGTATACAAAGAAGAACACACTTCTACAAATTGTTGCATATTATAAACTTGAGGAATGTTCAAAACCCCTGCCCGAAAAAATAACAATTGAAGAAATCCATTGCTAAGCTCCGCCATTGTCATTTCTTTATCTTCAAAACACCGAGCATTCCTCTCCCTCCAAATAGTCCACATAAGGCACAAAGGGGCCATTCTCCACACCCCCAACACCATTTTATTACCTCTTTGACCTTTCCAGCATGCCAAGAGATCAAGAACCCTCCCATTCATTACCCACTTCACACCAAAAAGAGAAAAAAGCACACTCCAAAGAGTACAAGCCACCTCACAATGAAGGAGAAGATGATTGATGGACTCACCACTCCTCTTGCACATACAACACCACTCCACCACAATCAAACCTCTCTTGCGAAGATTATCCAAAGTGAGAATCTTATCAAGAGAAGCCGTCCACACAAAAAAACTAACTCGTCGCAGTACTTTAACCTTCCAAATGCCCTTCCACGGGAAAGAAGAACACCCCGCCTCATACCTATCCAAAGAAATGGAAAGCACACCAAAGAAGGAGCTAACCTCAAACAACTTCCTCTTGGAAGGACTCCAACAAATCCGATCCACACCCCCCCCCCCCCCNTCACCCAAGCCTTTTTGTTTCTTGCAATACGATACAACCCAGGGTAAGACACCTTCAACGGTTGATCACCACACCAAGTATCATGCCAAAAACTAATATGGGAGCCATCACCAACCTCAAATTTAAGGAACTTCGAGAAACACTCACATCCTCTCCTAATATGCTTCCAAACCCCTACACCATAGGACCTCATAACCTGATTAGTACACCACCCCCCAACCATGCTTCCATATTTTACCTCAATTACCTTCCCCCAAAAAGCATCCCTCTCCATAGCAAAGCGCCATAACCATTTCCCCAATAAGGCTTGATTGAACCTGCACAGATTTCTAATCCCCAACCCACCATTCTCTCTCCTAAAAACGCTTTGTTCTCTCTCCTCATTTTCTTTCCTCTCTTAGCCCTAGCGGTGGCACTTATAGGCGCCACATGCTAGGGTTCGGTGAGTCGTGACGGAACGTTGCTTCTCCATTGAAGCAAAATCCTTTTGCTTTTCGGCAAAGGAAGGGTTTCCTAACCTTCATCTGGAGGAAAGGAGAAAAGGTTTCGTAGGTTTTATTTTTGCAAGCACTCAACGCTCTTCTTGGCTGGTGGACACGGTGGAAGGGGCGTGTCAAGTGAAGGATGATGTAGCGAAATCTTACCGTGAGGGGGATAAGGTTTTGATGGTTCATAGGGGTGACAATAAGGCAGGAAGGTTCCTAGAGGTGTCCGTTTATGCAAAGGGTGGTCGTAAAGGAGTCTTATGGCTCCCGGAGGGACATCATGGGCAAGGTTGGCGTCGTTTTACGGGCGAGTTGCATCTTATGTTGGCTCCCCCCGAAGGTAAGAATGGGTTTGTGGAGTCTGAGACTCTCTCTTTGCCAAAGATGCAAACTAAGCAATCCAATACCGCATGGGTAGATGCTTCTGCGGGATGTTCTTAGGGTCGTTCTTTTGCGGAGGTGTTACAATTGAAGCCTTGCTCTAAGTTGAAGTGGCGGCCTTCACATTGTATGGATATTTTCCAAATGACGACGCGTTCTGAGGTGGGGAATGGCGGGGTTAATTAGCAACTTGCAATGGATTGTTTTGAACTAGAAAATTCTTTGCTGGCGGCTGGCTCTTCGAAGAAGATGAGGGGGGGTATTTCTGTCAAGAGATGGGTCAAACATCTTCAAGGGTTTTTCCAATTAGAGATGGGCCGGGTTCTTACTAGGTTGTTTGGAGGCCTTCTAGCAAGGTTTGAAGGTATCCCCTTAAGAAAACGGGTTAGGGTTGTTTTAAAAAGTCTGGATGGCTTTAAGGGTATCAAGTTTGGGCCTTCTCTAAAGCCCAACCCTGCTGGGCATCTCAAGTGCTTTCGTAAAGTGCAGACTGGTTTTGAGGGCTTTGGGCTTGGACTCTCTCGAAAGCCTAAAACCTCTGGGCATCTTAAGTCTTCTCGCAAGGTGCAGTTGAGGGATCAAGATAGGCCCTTCCAAGGCAAGGAGTCACTGTCGATGGTGTTTTCGGAGTGGGTTTCTTCGGTGGTTCCGGAGTTTCTTTCGCCTGTTGTGGGTCCAAAGTCTCCTTCACCTGTTGTAGGTCAGGAGTCTCCTTTGCCAGTCGTGGGTGCGCCTGTGTTCATGGACAATGTGCCTCCAGAGTCTCTCGCAGGCGATGGTATGGACCCATTGTCGTGCGCATTATCAGCGAGAGTTTTGGGTCTACCGTTGATGGGTCTAGGTCCGGCGGGAGCGTGTCGGGGTTGGATTCTTCTCCGGAGGCTGCTTTGTTGTAGAAAAATTTGTCGGTCTAGCAGATCACTTCAATGAGTACTCCTGTATCTCATGCGGTCAACTCTGTCCCTTCTGCGATGGCTATTCTTCCGACAACCCCTCTACACCGGGAAAGGGAAGATTCTTTTTCTGGAGCGGTGGATTTTGTCTATTCTCAGGCGACGGAGGAAACTCTTGCTAAAGCTGATTGGATCCCTTCTCCAGCACAAGGCTTGTTCAGATGGGGTTTTTTGGTCCGAGAGTTGTCTCTCCTTCTCCGTTGGTGGTGAAAGAGGCATCCTTGTCACCTTAGGGAAAGGAGGAAGTTCCTGTTAAGGCTGATAAGAACCCTTCTCTGGCAAAAGGTTTGATCCGTCAAGGGTTTTTAGGGTTGAAAACTGTTACTCCCACTATGCCGGTGGTGAAGGAGGTGCTCTCGTCTTTTGAGGGTTCTAAGGTTGATATTGTAGAACCTCAAGTCTGCTCTTCTGTCTCGA
Source organism: Carpinus fangiana (assembly GCA_006937295.1). Classification (NCBI taxonomy): domain Eukaryota; kingdom Viridiplantae; phylum Streptophyta; class Magnoliopsida; order Fagales; family Betulaceae; genus Carpinus; species Carpinus fangiana. The sequence continues at coordinate 11,450,567 of CM017324.1, forward strand.
CTTCTTCTCACTCCTTTGGGGCAGCTAAGCTGGGTATGAGTCTTACCCATCCTTTTCCTCGCATGTTGAAGGGTGGTGCTCCCATTTATTCCTGTCTCCAAGTTTCAACTGGGGTATTCCCAAAGGGTGAAGGAAAAGGTTGCTAAGCAGTTGCATAAAAACAATGAACATTTTATCGAGGTTGGCGCAGAAATTCCAGTGGGGGGCTATTCCAAGGTGGTGATCAATGCAATGAACTTCGCTCCTATGGTGGGGTTGTCTTAGGGAGGTGATGAGACTTTTGGATTTTATTTTTGTCATTGATAAGGAGAGGGAGCCTAAAATTGTTGCTTCTACTCCAAAGGTTAAGGGGAAGAGGAAGCTCAAAAATTTGGAATGCTCCATAAATTTTGAGGCTATTGGCCGGAGATCTTCTCCAGCAAAGTGCCAGCGCCGGTGGGGGTTTTTTGGGTCTAAAAATGTATTTTCCTTCCCCCCTAAGGTGCAGTAGGGGCTTTGGGTTTTTAGGGCTGTTATTGGGCTTTTGTGGGTTTTAGTTTTGGTTTCTTTTCCGGTTTTTAGGTGTTTTGTGTTTGAGCTTTGGTTGGTTACCTATGTATACTCTTGTGTACTTAGAGGCACTTTGCGCTTTTTTCGATATATACAACATTACTTACTAAAAAAAAAATGAAATATTATTTTTAGTAAAGTGGTAGACCTATTCACATGTTGGAGTGGGCAATTTGGTAGTCTTCAGAGTGCAACAATGTGAAAGATGGTTTTGTCCTTCCTAATGTGGTGTCTTTCGAGAGAAATAAATTGTCAAAGTTTTGAAGACCACGAGAGGACAGTGGTGGAACTAAAGACTTTTTTTTCAACACTCTTTACCACTAGAAAGCTACCTTTAACTACTTCAATACTTCTAGCTTTGATGATTTTTTTGGTCTTTTTTTTTATTTTTCTGGTTAGGTGTATCTCTTGTATACTTCCTGTGTACTTGAGTTGTACCTTTGCGCTTTTTAATGAATTTTCAATTCCTTGTTAAAAAATATCTCTATATATTTACTCTTTTATTGCGATTTTATTTACTCTTTTATTCTAAGCGTAATCTCCTAATATTTGCTTTCCACATTAAGCTTTGTATTCTCGCCTATTTAAACCTATGTGACCATATGATATACCAACATCGAATAAAAGAATTTATCCTCTCACCTTTTGGTCTTCCTTTTCTACTACAAGCTTTTCTTTCTTTTTTCTTTCTTTTCATTTATCTGAACTAATTCAGGAATAAGACAATGAGCCATAGATTTGCAAACACAAATACAGAATGAAGCACAATCTCATTGGGCACTACCATTATGCAATTCATATGTGAAAGTTCCGTCCAAGTTGACGGAAACAAGCAGAGGTAGCACTTTAATGGTGTTACGTGTCACAAACTGATGTTCAGAGCTTTAAGAGTTTCATGGTCAAGCCACAAGTGAGGGAAGTTATCTGAAATGAAGAGAGAGAGAGAGAGAGAGAGGTAGAAGGAAGTTCTTGAGATTCACTTATAGCAAATATGAAGATAGAGGTTTCACTTCCAAGGAGGAAAAGTTACAGAATATAGCATATGAAGCAAAGATAAACATGGTCTCAACATAGAAAAAGCAATATGTAGTACAATACCTTCGATCAGGCCCAGACCCTGATGCAACAGTATCACTCACTGTTAGAATGGCTACTTTCAACTCAGCATTCTGAGACCCATCTGCAGTTATTTCTTTTGATATAATTCCTTCCAATGCCAAAGTTGATTCTGACGATAAGGAACTATTGCAAAAGGCAGTATTGCTTAAGTCAGAAATTATAATGGCTGACACAACAGTCCCAGCAGATATGACACTGCCTGTTGCTGGCAACTCCAACAAAGCATTAGCTGACTTCATACTTAAAAGCCGGCTGCTCCTCTGATGACCAGTGCTCTCTGCAACAAAACTGATAACAATTGATCCATTTATCCTAATGCAATTGGGAGAGGAAAAATCAAATAAACTCTACAGGAAAAATTCAATACAAAATAATGTCCAACAGAGGATCCATTTGGACGCACACCCCTAAAAGCCACTAGACTCCCTAATCTAAATGATAACATACCAAAGAACTTACCCAGGATTGCCTGAGCCATCATTGACATCCCATCCAATAATGGCACGATGGAATTCTGGTCGAACTGGATCTGCTTTTATGGGCTGACGAAGACAGGCCTGAACTCTGCATGTTATAAAAGAAAAGCAAACAATTACTATCTCAATTAAATCACTCTCAACAAAAGTGGGAGAGAGAGAGAGAGAGAGAGAGAGCACTGTTTTTGAAGCTTTGGCAACCTGAAAAGATGAGGGTTTCTCCATCCAGCAAGATGGCGGATGGTGGGGACCACAAAAAGATGGAAAGAAACCAGAGAGCTCACTGGATTTCCTGGCAACCCAAATGCAAGAATTTTGCCGTGAATTTTACTCTCTACTGGGTTTAAATTGATCTCGGAAAATGTCAAGGGCTTCCCTGGTTTCATGAAAACCTGAAAAGGCAATCAAATTTCAAACCGAGGTAGTATAATTTATATTTCTATGATAATCAAACTTCAGATATTTTGATCAAATCTGACACGACATTATGCTCGGCAGTTCATTCCAACTACAAACATACAACTTGCATCCGACAACTTCCTGAAAGAAATCATGATGTATAGAAAAGAATGGGCCATCAATCTACCTTACTAAAATACACAGTTCCCCTCTTTGCAAGCAATGGCTTGACAAAATCCTTGTCTCCCATGGAAACACCTCCAGAAGTTAAAAGAATATTAATACCAGCAGCTAAAGCAGTATCCAAGATCCTCTCTAATTCTTCTTCATCATCTCTAGCAATACCAAGGTCAACAACTTTGCACTGCTGCTCTGCTGCAGCTGCCAGTATCATAGCACGGTTGGAGTCCCTAATCTGCAATAGAGTAATTGGCTTATGTCCCCAGCTTAAACTTTTAAACACATGGAAGATATAAGCTAATATTGATGAAAACCCAATGCATGTTTAGACAAACTGAACTAAATCCTGTATTGTAGTTTTTGGACGCTGAAATAACGAGAATATACTCTGTTTTAGAATGACCAAAGTCATTTTGACCCCTTCATGACTAAAAGGGGTTCCTTGATAAAAAATGAGAGATGGGAAGAGAGAGATGCAGCCCAAATTACGCATTTTGGAGTTCTCCAATAGACATGTGATACCTGGCCACGATTTAGAAACTTGGTTGTTGGCTCTGTAAGTTCATCTCCTGTAGAAAGCACTCCAATTGTTGGGGTAGGATAAACCTACATAACAACATTAGCCCTCACTGTTTTTAAATATTTTCTTTTGAAAAACATTACTGAAAAAATATATGGTTATGCAGGGTGTACACTATATCCTCCTCAACCCTGGTTAGTGTTTGACAACATTTTTAAGCACAAAAATAAGTAGATAAATACCTTCACCATCATTACACCCATAGTAGCAAGTAAGCCAATTTCTGAAGCACCTACTCTTTCTCCAGATTTTAATACCATGGAATCTTTCTCAATGTCACATCCCTGGCAACCATCTTATTATATGAGCTTAAAGATATAACAGCTCAAAACAAATTGATGCTATTAAACAGGTAAAATAAGGCTTTTATTAGATCATATTGTATAAAGACAAAACCCAAGCAAAAGTGTCAATTGTACTCCTGCATTCAGTTGTTCAAGTTGAAGACACTTAACGGCAAAAATTGACGAAGTGAGTAAATTGCATCAAATTGAAAGTTTGATGGGTAAAATTGAGAGTTTTTGAAATTTGGGGGGTGGGGGTCTTCTCAAATGCGTGATAGTTCAAGGGTCTTTTGTGAAGTTTCCCCTAGAAAATTCAATAACCATGAAAGGACGTTGGAGGACCTTAAAGTCCTTTTTTCCCTCTTTACTTGGACAGCCGCGTTTTAAGCTTCCTTAGTAATTAGTTTTAATGATTTTCTTGGTACTTTTTTCTTCTACTAGGCATTCTCTTGTATACATCATGTGTACTAAGGTGGCGCCCCTTTGCACTCTTTGATATACGTTACTTATCAAAAAGATTTACTGTTTGCAAGCTAGGAGCTATGAACCTCAATCTGTCTTAGGAGTTGGTATTGTGGCAAAGATGAACTATCTACATTCAGCAACAATTACTCATGTTACAAAATCACTGAAAGAGTTGATGTGGCATTTTTAACATATTCATATCAATTACACTCCCTAAATGATTAATTTAAGTCATGTTATGAGCATAATTCTGAAGTAATGAATCATACCACCGGACGAATGTCAACACCATTGCTAGTCTGTACCAATATTTTGACCCGCTTTGATTCACCTGAACTATTTTCAATTTGTTCAGTGTCTTCAAATTGAACAACTGCATCAGCACCATCAGGTATTGGTCCTGAGAGAGAGAGAGAGAGAGAGAGAGAAGCAGAAAAGGAGAGGGAGGGATCAAATATTAATATGAAAAATCAAATTCAAATCAGCAAACAAAGGCTTTCATGTACTGAAGCTTAAATTAATTTATATTGCTATAGAAATTTTCTTCGAAAAGTTAAACTTTATAAGCCAAAACCTCATTTTTGGACAGTATGAGCTAACTCGAGTTTTTTTTTTATGAATAATAATTTATTGAAAAGAAAAGGCAAAGCCCTTGTACAGGAAAAATATAAAACAGAGACAACCACACTAAATGTGTATAGAATCTAAAAATTAACAAGATCAAAAAAGTCGAAGAGAAGAAATTAGGAACATAGACTACAGCCCAATCTAAGAGAAATCTCAAAAATATGGATTTTAAACAAAGAACAACAATCTCACAGTCCTCAAAGAGGCGCCGATTCATTTCTCTCCAAATACTCCACATTAAGAATGCATGAATAAATTTCCAAATAACCTCTTTGGAATATCCCTGCCCTTGACACTTCCAACATTGTAGCAGCTCCATGATGTTGCCACACATCATCCACGAAACTCCGAATAAGTTGAAAACTAGGTGCCAAAGATAAGGGGTGTACTCACGGTCGATGAGGAGGTTATTTATCGTCTCTTCATTCTTTTTAAAAAGGCAATTCCAATTGGAGAAGATTCCCCATCCATTTATGACATTCCTCCAAAGGCACACCCCGTAGGGCCCTTGAGCTTCCTCTAAATAGCAACCCCCTCTTTGGACCCCCTATTACCTGTCTCCGTAAAGAAGTCTCCTATTGCACAAATCTCCAAAGAAATGCCAAGTAAATCTTTATTGAACAACATAATATTGTTAAAACCCAACCCTCCTCTAGGAACTGAGTAGATAGTCTTCCAATTTACGAAATGAAACTTAGGCTCACCGCCTAATCCATCCCAAAGAAAGTCTCTATGAAGACGTCTCAATCTCCTAACTATACCAGCTGGTAAAGGAAAAAGGGACAAAAAGTATGTAGGCAAACTGGATAACATACTCTAGATTAGAATTAGGCAACCACCCTAAGACAAGTAAATCTTCTTCCAACTAGCCAATCTTTTTTCCATTTTCTCAACAACTAACTTTCTACGTAAAAGATGCACCTAGAGGAAGCCCCAAATACATGGGCAAAGAAGAGATGCTACAACTGAGAATATTGGACAGCTCTTCCTTTTTCATATGATAACAATGACTTTAGCCAAAATTTTATAAACACTCCCCATGAGGCTGATAGGTCCGAAGTCCTTTAATTCCAAACTCCCAAGCTTTCTAAGGATAAGGGCAATTAAGTTATCATTAAGGCTCTTCTCAAACAGCTTGTGCCCATGGAAGTTACGGAAAACATGCATAAGATCATCCTTCATGATAGCCCAACAAGACCAAAAGAATGCAATAGAAGTTGGCAAGGCTCAATGCTTTGTCAATGTCGATACCAAGCAAAGCCTAAAAAATTTCCTCTTCTTGAAAACGGTTCTCCCCAACCAATCCGCATTTGCAAGATCTAAAAGGGGAAACTCCAGACCATCTAGTTTGGGGCGCCAATGAACTGTTTCATTAAAGAGTCTTGTAATACTGAATGATTGTATCATTGATCACTTCTTGGTCGGAGGTAACAGAACCATCAATACAAAAACTGGAGATAAAATTGTTTCTCCGGTAAGAGTTGGCAAGCCGATGAAAAAATATCGTATTGCTATCACCTTTTACCCAGGTCATCCTAGACTTCTAGCATAAGAGGAACATTCTCCAAATCTCCTTTCGCCTTAACCTTTCTAACTCTCTCCTCCCGACAGGGGTCTCTCTTCTGCTTGAAAATCAAGAGACTGAATCTCCTCCAATAAGGACGTCTTCCTTTCCTCCACATTTCCGAAAACCTCATTGTTCCAGCATTTTAAATCAAGTTTCAGCTGCTTTAGTTTATTAGCAAATACAAAATAAGGAGTACTGACAAGCTGATCGAGTCACTGTTTCACCAAGTCTACAAAACCTTCTACTTTCAGTCACATGTTCTCAAATTTAAAGGATTGTGAGCCTCTAGACAAACCTCCGATATCAAGCAAATGAGAAAAAAAATATCATATAAAGGGTGAGGAAGACTGTGCTGGATCATGTCTAGGAAATGATCTTCCCAATTCAGGAACACAAGAGATCTATCAGTCTTAGACATAAAAGGGGGTCTTGGTTATTAGACCAGGTGTGAAGAACCACTGGGCAACGGAATATCCATCATCCCCTGCTCTAAAATGAAATTTGAAAATTCCCACATAGCAGAGATTAACCAAGCTGCTCGAACTCTTTCGTTCAGAAAGCGAGTAACACTGAAGTCTCCCCCGATGTAACAAGGGGCTTCCCACCAACTGAAACCTAGCCAACTCCTCCCACAGAGAACTTTTAGAATCAACGTTGGGACCATAGACTCCCGAGAAAGCCCAAACAAATCAATCCATAATAGATTTGAATTTGCAGCAGATAGAGAAAGTGTCCATTAACTCTTCAATGCATTCCACTACACATTTATCCCACATTAAGAGGATACCACCAGAGGCTCCTGAGGCTGGCCTAACAGTCCACTTCATGAAAGATCCACCCCACAGATCCCCAACAATACCGGCTAAAATCTTCTCCATTTTTGTTTCTTGTAAACATACTACTTCAGGCTTCCAATTTTTCAATAAATTGCTGACACGGAACCTTTTCCCTGCATCGTTAAGTCCTCTAACATTCCAACATATAATTTTCAAATTCATAAAGGGGCAGAGGACTTACCAAGATAACGAGCAAAGGGGGAGGATTTAGATGAGTTCCTATTGGAATCATAGTTGACTGAGCAAGACAAGTTGAGAAGTTCCCAAACTCCTTTAACCCCTGTCCTAGTCTCTTTTTTTAGGTAACCCGGTGTTTCTTTGTAACCCTAGCGACTTGCTTCAATAGCAAAGAACAAATCTGAAATGCTTCATATGATACCCCCCAAGAATTTTTCTAACTCATGCATGCGTCTCTTGACCCAGTCCAAGCTATTTTTTTCCTACATTTCTTACATATACACCACTTCACCACAATAACATTCCTCCTCTTTCATAAATTATATAAAGTTGATATTTTCTCTAAAGCCGCTGCCCACATAAAGAATGCCAATTTCAATGAAACCTTAACTTTTTAAATACTCTTCCAAGGAAAAGGGAAACTTACTAGAGTAGATAACACCTAATAGTAAGACTTAACTTCAAATGATTTCCTTCTAGAAGGAATCTAGCAAATTTTATCTTTACCTCCATGCCTTACTCTTTGAGAATACAGCAACTTAAAGAAACCAGAGACCACTTCCACTTCTCAATCATGCACAGGTCTTGCAAAGATAGTATTCCGATAAATGTTTCCAATTTGGAACTGTATATAATTTGCCACCCATGCATCCTTAACACAAGCAATAAAGAATAATTCAAGAAATGAGAACTTCAAAGGCTGCTCCCCATGCCAAACATCATGCCAAAACCGCACTTTAGATCCATCTTCTACCTCATACCTCACATGGTTAGAAAAAAGTTCCCACTCCCCTCCTTATACATTTTCACACACCCACACCATAGGGCATCCAACCTCCTCTCATAGTATCATATTTCAGTGCCTCCATTGAAACAGTTTATTCACAAGTAACTTGAAAGCTCTCATAAAACCAAATGGCCTCATAGTGACTTTTGTAATATTTAAACTAGAAAATCCATAATCTCATATGGATCCATTGTAAATAATGACAGTCATCTTCTAAATTGTGGTGAAAACTTTAGGTATGCCAATTTTCATGAAAAATAAATTATGGTAAGGTTCAAAGTTGTGTTGGCAAATTCCATTGACAAAAATGCATGTTAAGTCAATGTTTAAGTCTATTTGGATTGGGTCAGTTCAGTTCTTGAAGCTATGTCACATTTGAGCCAGAACTCATTGGCGCCTAAAGTAATTTTTATCACCTCTATTGAAAAAGTTTATTCACGGGTAACTTGAAATATAACAACCCAGGGAAAGCGCTAGTCAAATCTGCACTATCACTTACAATTGAAACTCCCTAAAATCACTTATAAAACAGTCTCACCTAATAAATAACCAATGTCGGACTTAACACTTGTGAATGCCTTTATAATCTACTCACTCAATGTGGGCAATCAACCCACCCGTGGGCTAACTTTATAGGGTGTCACATGAAAGCTCCTTTGAAACCAGATGGGCTCATAGTAACTTGTGTAATATTTAATCTCAAACAGAGACATTATAAATATTGGCAGCCATCTTCCAAATTGTGATGAGAATATTATATGCGATTTTCAAAACAAAAACAAAAACAGAAAAAAAAAAAAAAAAAAAAAAAAAGTGGAAGGTGTGAGTGGCGAGAAACAAAAACGTATGTTACATTCAAAGGTATATTGGCAAATTCCGTAAACAAAAACACGTTAAATCATGTCTAAGCCTATGTCATGTGAGTCGTGTCGTTCAATCATTAAAGACATTACTTTGACCATCACAAATTGATCTCGTAAATCTTCAGGATGATAAATTACTTAGATATTAGGAACTTGTCCCTTAGGAATTCAGACTGGATCACATATTAATTAGGGTTGAATTCTCGTGAGATAATCTTGACTATTACCATTTTGGAATCAGCTAGCTGACTTTCCTCATATTTTGGAATATCACCTTTAACAAATCAACAACTAGACTTTTCTTATCTTTGGTGTATCGTTTCTAAATTTAAAATAAACTAGTTGACTTTTGACTGAACTGTTTAAATTTTTTTTTTTTTATATATAAGTATTATAACTTTATTGAAACTGTTTAAATTTTCAAATTTAAATGTTTTATTTTTTCCAAAACTATTCACCAAAGTTTGAACTACATTGGTTTTATTTGAACAGTGCACTCGGGATGAGAAACAAAGAGTGTTGTTCAAAACACTTTTGATAACTCATTGCAAAATAAAACTTGAGAGTCAATACAAATCAATGTGGTTAAAGTCCACTGTCCATTCTCTGTAAAGTCTAGATATCTCTAGGACATATTGTAGTTCCCAGAACCGCATATTAAGATTAATTCTTATACACTATTATGTGTGAAATATGAGGCCAAAGACGCCAAAGGGTCAATGTGGGACTTAAGCACCCATGAGTGTCTTTAGAAACCATCCACTCGAAGTGGGCTATTCATCTTCCTAATTTGGAACCGGAGTGTTACAATCTCCCTCCTTAAACCCCTGAAGTCATCGTGAGTGCCACATTTTGTAGTGCTCCAATACCACATGGCGTTACTAGGTGGCTCTGATACTACTTGTAACTACCAATAAAAAGCGCTAGCCACATCTATGCTATCACCCCAAAAAAAGTAGTCAAATTGAAATTTCCCTAAAATCACTAATAAACCTCAGTTTCACCTAGAAGTAAGCAATGTAGAACTTTTTTTTTGGATAAGTAATGTTGTATTCCAAAAAACCCAAAGGGGCGCGACAAATACAATGGGTATAGGGCGCCAAGCTCATAAGCAACCCCAAAAAAAACAAACCCTAGAAACAGAAACCCAAGCAGGGAAGCAACCCAACCAAACCCAAAAATCAGCCCAAGAAAAAATACCCAAAAATACCCAAAACCACCCCAAACCCCCTACTGCACCTCAGGGGGGAAAGAATAAGCAATTTTAGACCCAAGGAAGCCCCGCCTACGTTGGCACTTCGCCTGAGAGGACCTCTGCCCGCTAACCTCAACGTTGAAAGAGCACTCCAGGTTCTTCAGCTCCCTCTTCCCCTTCACCTTAGGAGCAGCTAACTCCCGCTTTTCCTTCTCAATTTTCGATAAAAGGTTCAACATTCTTTTATCATCACCACCCCAGGATAAACCCACCACCGGAGCAAAATTCATCGTGCGAATCACCTCCTTGGAGTATCCCTCCGCCGGTAAATCAGCCACCACCTCAGCAAGAATCTTCTTATTTTTTAACAACTGCCTGGAAATTTCATCCTTAACCCTCCGGGCATACACCGCTTCAGGCTTGGATTTAGTGGGATTAAGACCCACCTCAGCCGCTCCAAGAGACAAGACAGAAGTTCCCGGCAAAGAGGAAGACAAAGCACCCTTACCCTGTGAAGGCCCCCTCGGAGAAGTAGATGAGGCAGCTCTTGGACCAAAGAACCCCCTTCGAATCAAGCTCCGCGCCTTCTCGGGTGCGCAATTAGCCTTGGCCGGAATATCCTCCGACACCGACACTTTACCAGTGTCTGCCTCCCCAAACCCTAAAGCCTCATCCAAACGAGCTTGAGGAGCGGGCTCCTCCGCTTGATAGTGTGCAACCTCCTTCGACAGACACACCGGAGGAGTCTGCCGGATCACCGTCGATGACCCAGTCCTCACTCCATCTTCCGGAGATAACGCAACCAAAAGGAAATCAGAAGAACTCACCGGAGAAGACCCAAAATCCACTGACTGCGTCGGCGCCGGAGGCTCGGCCTCAACTGCTCCCAAGTGAGAAGCGGGCTCCTCCACTTGAGAGTGTGCAACCTTCTCCGACAAACACACCGGAGGAGACTGCCGGATCACTGACGACGACCCAGGCCTCGCTCCTTCCGAGGATAACGCAACCAAAGGGAGGGCAGAGGAACTCACCGGAGAAGACCCAAAATCCACTGACTGCGTCGGCGCCGGAGGCTCGGCCTCAGCTGCTCCCAAGTGATCTTCGACCGCCAGCTTCGGAGACGACGACGTGGGGACTTGAAATTTAACACAACGACGAGCAGCCCAAATTCTACGTTTGGGCTTTAGGTGAAATCCCAACCCATAAGTACGCCTAGCCTGCCCGTACTCTAGCCCAGACCCCTTACGGCCTGTCAAACAACCCAAGACAGCCCTAATCCGGTTTTCAATAGACAGATCCTGTGGCCCATTCAGCAATCCTTCAAGTAACCCAACCCAGACTCGGCCCAGCCCGTTCTGAAAACACCCTACCAAACGTTTGACCCAGCCTTGAACCGAACTGCCCCTCGTCATCCTCACAGACGCATCCGCCTTCTCAAACCTTGCCTCATCCTCCGCCGGCCGCTTCACTAACCCGCCTTTCGCCGTTTCTCCTCGCAAACGATCCTTCAGCTCGGGACAAGTATTCGATTGCAAAACCTCCACAAAAGAGCGCGCCTTAAGACACCCCTCAGGGACCCCGACCCCAGCGAGCTTAACTGTTGAGATCTCCGGACTCGACACAAGCCGAGACTCGCCTACCTCTGCATCAGACTTACCGTTGGGGCTGACTAGCATCAGACGCAGTTCACCGGCGAACCGACGCCACCCCCGCCCGAATCGACCCTCCGGGAGCCATAAAACCCCTTTACGGCCACCCTCCGCGTAAACGGACACCTCCAAATACCTCCCAGCCTTATTGGACCCCCCATGAACCATCAGCACCTTATCCCCTTCACGGTAGGACTTGGAGATGTCCTCCTTCACCTTGGTCGCCGCTTCCACAGTATCTCTCAACCAGGCTGCGCATGGAGCACTTGCGAAGATGAACCCTACAAACTTTTTTCTCCTTTCCTCCAGACGCATATCAGAAAAACCTTCCTTAATCGAAAAACAGAACGATTTTGCTTCGATAGAGAAACGTCGTTCCATCGTAGCAACACCGATCCCTATCCCATGGCACCTCTCGCGTTTACATTGTCGCCGGCGACGACGAAATGTGTGGGAAGTTTGAAAAAATTTGAAAACTCGAAGAGAGAGAACGGAGAGAAAGAGAGCCAAAACCAAAAATAACTCGAAATGTTATCTAAAACCAGAACGGAGAGAGATCCAAAACCAGAACGGAGAGAGATCCAAAACCAGAACGGAGAGAGATCCCTAATTTGCCAACCTATCTGTTATCTCTTTAACAAACATATCCTTCACAAGAGCAATATTATATAAATTTGGGAAAGCTTCCTCGAGGATCATCTCCCCACACCACACAATTCCTCTCAAAATTTGATCTTGGACCCATCTCCCGGCTCAAGTTTGGACCCATCTCCCCACACCACACAATGTAGAACTTAGCACCCATGAGTGTCTTACAAATCACTCACTCTAAATGGGCTACTCATCTTCCCAATCTAGGACCGGGGTGTTACAATATATCCATAATTGTATATTATATTGTGACAATTAATCATTATCTATGATATAGGAGTTAAATGTTAAGCAATTAATCTCACAGTTTAATTGGTGTATATAATGGTGTCTATGCTAAATATCATTAATTTCCATTGCATTTGATATATTAGCGCATTGGGTTAATTATTGATTGGTTTGTAGTATTTAAATTGTTTAAATTTGTGATAACAGTGCATAAGTTTATGTAGTTGATCTTCTCAGCTTATAATAAATGGATAAAATACATATGATCCCAAACAATACTTTGTAGAAATTGCTCCAACTTGCAACTTCTACATTGACAATCATCAGTTTCGAATTAAATTGATAACGAACCAATCCTATTCCATTATGCCAGACCCTAAACCATTATATACCTAACTAATAGTTGCTTTAGAAAACTGGGAAAACAAATAGATAAACAAAGTTAATAGAAATTTCACAATCACTCAAAACAAATTCAAAATAAGCAAAGCAACCAACCTCCAGTCGTTACATATGCAACAGTTCCACTGGTCACAGTCACTCCAACTCCATCATTCCCAGCTCTTGCTTCAGCAATAACTGGATATTCACCTGGTCCATCCGAAGCAATTACAGCATAACCATCCTGTCCAAAAAATTGATCAGTTCCATCATTGTCCCTAAAATTAAAGTCTGCAACGGTCAATTTGGCATCCAATTGCTCTTTAATCTTTCAAAAAAAAGTTAATTACCTTGACAGAAGCTGGGTAAGGGGGCAAAGGGTCAGGCGCACAAACATCCTCAGCCAAGACCTTGCCGAAAGCATCGTGAAGCGGAACAGTAACAGAATGCAGACGCTGAGCCACGCTTAGCACTGTTTGAAGAGCCTTGTCTGCTGAAATCATCATCGGTTTGGTTCTACCACTGATAACATTGTGAATGTATGACAGTTAAGACTTTTATAGCAGGTTCTTTTTTCTTTTTTTTCTTTTTTTGAAGTATTGGGGTTCACTCCGAGTGAGTTTTTTTCACCATTGAGAGACCAGATTATGAGGGGTTGAAGTTTGCAAGGTCACTACCCAAGCCTTCTACAAAGGAAACAATTGTTATTCTTATTATATTTTCTACAGAATTTGAATACTTCTACATGCATTTGAACCGTGGACATTCTTATATTTCCTGAAGTGTAGTCAGGCTTATGGGCATCCAGATTCTCCCGAAAAACCGTGGGGATCACATTCTCATCGATACTAAATGATGAACTATGGAAATAGCTACTCAATCAGACGAAACAAACGCCACCCTCGGTCAACAAATGTAAAAACAATATGCCAGAGCATTGATTTTGTTCAGAACCTGAAATTATTTTTGGATAAGGGTGCACATTGGAGGTATCGTAGTTACAGATCTCTTCACCATTGCCTGACGAAGACGCCTCCAACACCAAGCATGAGGCGGACACGGGCAGAGATAGCCTTCAAAGACAAAAAGGAAGACACGTGCAAAAGAGGTAGAAGAAAAAAATAAAATAACAAGCCATTGCCCGCTCGGGCAATACCTTGCCACGCCCATTTGGTGGTGATCATGGCTCGGAAGGGGCTCGATGCAAAGAAGAAAAATGGTTCAGAGACTTCAAGAGAGTTACCTCAAAACTTTAGGCGGTCGTGGTGGTCTTGCAAATAAGGTGGTGGCGCAGGGTTCGTGCACAGATTGTTTTCCGGTTTGGAACGACGGTGGAGAGATGGGTGTTTGGTGACTGAGGAAGGTGGAGTTTAGTGGTTGTGATGGGATTGGGTATTTGAAGCGGTGGCAGTAGATGATGAAGATGTGGTAGTGGTTGACCGTGGGGCTGATTTGAAGATGGCGGTGGTGGCAGTGGTGGTGAGCTTTGCGGTGTTTCGATGATTCTGGAGGAGATGGGTTTTTATAGCACGGGTAAGGTGTTTGACGTTGGGCCTGAATGGGAATATTGGACCATGCGGTGAAAGTGAGATGAAAATGGTGATGATGGATGGTTGTTTACGCTGATCTTTACTGAAAATCATATTTAGAGACTTCAAAGAAGAAGAACATTTTCAGGCTCAAACCAACCACCACCACCACACCATGCCCCATCACCACCGCAAAAGCACCGCCGATGCCCAAATCCTCCACCATTCGTAAACAAACCCACATCACCGCCGATAATGCTCAAAAACCTTCAAAGAACAAAAAGGGCAGAAAATCCAATCATCCAGCCAAAGCCTCCCATCCAAATTTCCCACTACCAAACACCACGACACTCGATCCCCGTGGATAAGTAATGCCATTGCCATCCCCGACACGTCTTTGCCTAAGAAGCAACGAATTCCCATGCCCAATCTCCCCTAAAACAACATGATTTCGCCCCCAATAACTCGTAAGAACTCACAGAGTTTGCTCTCTCCAATCTCACCCGACCTGATCGACGCTATTGCTCCCGCTCCATCCTGATCCCTCGACGCAAGTCATTGCCACCGCTGTCAAGTCCGCCTCTTTCCCCGACGACCACAAGAATAGGATCTACTCACCTCCCAAGACGGCACCGTTTAAGACTTCTGTAAACACCCTCTTCAATGGCGTTATGGACAGACAGAGAAGAGAATGACCTTTGGGCTTTGGCAATAAAGAGAGATTGAGACGAAGAAAATGACCCTTTTTATTTTGCTGATTACTGTGCACTTAAAGTGCATTGTTATCCATAAATAAATAAATAAAAGTGCGTTGTTCATCCTCTGTATCATCTCTGGTTTTCAACTGTTTGTGCTGTAAAATTGTTTGTGGATTGTGGAAAAAACAAATTGCCAAACACATATTGGGTACAAAAAGGAATAAGAATTTGCTTACAGGAAAAGTTAATAGCAGAAGAGATGAAATCCCCACAACACGAAAAAAACTGGTGTAGTTTTTGCGTTAAATGAATCAAGCTTACCTCTATAACGATTATATTGAGGATGAATGTTTCTTAGATTTTTCTTTGCCTGTCTGGTTTTTGTGTCTCAGGTCAAAGGCTGCTGCTGCTGATGCTGGCGGTGGGGCTAAGAACAAGAGCTGCGCCGCATCAGCACTTGCGTATGATGCGCCACTATGAGAAATAAGAGCCTCTCCATTTCTAACGATACAATTATTATTAATTGACTCTTCATAATTAGTCTGTCCAAGTAGAGTTTCAGCCAGCAATGGAGGTAATGCACTCACTAAACCCCTAATAAGTTTTGAAATCCTATTCTCTTCCAATATTTATAGCAATCTGGCCACAGTTTCAAAGGAAATCTTCAGAGATGAATAAGGATGCATTTAACATTGTGATTTCATAAATAAAAAGTGTGATTTTAAATTAAATTGCATAAAATTGATTGTTAGAAATTGCATTTTTAAAAAATTTATGTGTTTTCAAATCGCAGGTAAAAAGGTTCTCTTTTAAAAACACATACTCAATTTTATCAAACAGTTAACTGCATCAATAAAAGTCACTATGTTTCTTTGCTTGATTCAGAACTTTGGTGAGGACTGAGGAGCATCTTCCTTTTGAAGAGATGCCTCTTTAGAGGGTGAGACCATCTTCCTTAAGGAGAGATGCTTCCCTATCTTTACTTCTTGTGACATCCACTTCCCAATGTCAAATCACAGATTCTATTTATATATGAACCTAAAGAAAAGTGGTAAAGCATCTGTCACATACAAGGTTTGGACCAGGGAGACATTTTTTTTATTAGAAACAAATATATATATTATTTTATTCAGGGCATATAGAGTTGGTTTGAATATTAATTCTTTAAATTTTTAGGCTAATAAAAACTTTGTTTAGTCTCTTATTAAAAGCGTAGGTGCTACTAGACATGAGACCTAATATTCTCAGGGCATATAGAGTTGGTTCGAATATTAATTCTTTAAATTTTTAGGCTAATAAAAGCTTTGTTTAGTCTCTTATTAAAAGTGGGGCAAGGCTTAGGTGTAGTAGTTTTGAACTACCGCATGATGCAGTTGTTCAAAACGACAACGTATATGACAATAAAAAACTAATTTTTTAAAAGAAATAATATAAAATTCATTAAATATTAAACAAATCAATAATTAAATAAATGAAAATATTAAAAAACTAAAACAAACAAAAAAAAAAAAAATCCAAAACGAAAATTAAAGGGGTGGCTCCAGCCACCCTATGGCCGGTCTGGGGGGTGGTCCGGCCACCCCTAAAGGCAAAAAAAAAACAAAAAGGATTGGGTTTTGGGGTGACCGGACCACCCCCAAGGGCCTGGGGTGGTTTTGGCCACTCCCATACCGACCGTAGGGGGTGGCCTGACCTTCTTGTTGCTCTCCCACTCCTTCCATGTTGGCAGCCTACTCCCCAACATCATCTTCCTCCTCTTGTATTCATTACAACTGCTTTCGCAACAGATCAAGGATGTTAACTCTATGCTCAGATTAAGTGTGAATTAGATCAAAACCATTTCAACTGACGAATTTTAGCACTGAGATATATAGCAAGATTCAGAGAACGAATCGGAGACTTGTTGAGTGATCCGACTGGATCTATGCAAGGAGACGGTGGAGTTGACAGCGTTGGGATTGGCTACTAGGTCGGGTCAGGTTGTGGACTCGCCTGAAAACTGCCTGCGGAATTGAAAGTCTTCTTGGAGAAATCTGGGAAAAGGCATGTAAATGATGAGGGGAGTTTGGGAGATGGTGTGGGCTGAATGGGTTCAATGGTTTAGTGGGAGATGGTGTGGCCAAGAGGTGGCTCCTTTAATTTTCATTTTGAATTCTTTATTTTATTTTGTTTTAGTTTTTTAATAGTTTTAGTTTTTAAATTTTTTATTTTTTTAATTATTGATTTGTTTAATATTTAATGAATTTTATATTATTTCTTTTAAAAAAGTAATTTTTTATTGTCATATACACTGGTGTTTTGAACAACTGCATTGTGCGGTAGTGTTGAACTACCGCACCTAAGCTTTGCCCTTAAAAGTGTAGGTGCTACTAGACATGAGACCTAATATTTTTAGTACTCACATTTGGTTCAATAAATATTTAGCTAGAATTTAGCTAAAATTCATTTTTTTAAAAAAAATTTATCTACCCAATTTTATAAAGTCCATACATCCGGCTCAACATTTTAATTATTAACTTTCACTTTTCTATTTAAAATATTATTTATTTATCTACTTTCTTATTCTCAAGGAAGAAAGAGAACAATTTTTTTTTTTTAATTAATATAACTAAGGAATTGTTGAACTTTGCTGAGCACTGTAGTAGCTCAAAAATCTTTAGTAATTTTGTTGAGGCGGATGTGGAGCATTTTTTGTTTCTAGGCTAGCTAAAATAGTTAAAAATTTATTTTGTTGAGCTCAATGTAAATGCTCTAAGAGTTTATTTTAACTTAGAGCATTTCTAGTAGACTCACCAAATTTTACTAGCCAAAAACCAGTTTTTTTTCTATTTTAGCTATTAACTTTTTTAAAGCATTCTCAACAACCTAAACATTTTAGCTATCCACTTTTACTATTCTATTTAAATATTATTTTTAAAATATTTCTTTATTATTTCTTCAACTTATATTTTTTAATGTTTTTATTTTTCTAATGGTCGTATTTTTTAATATTTGTTTTATTCTAACAGTCATATTTTTAGATATTTGTGTTTTTCTAACAATCATATTTTTTAGGGTTAAATACTCTTTTGCCCCTAGGGCTCCTTAGGGCATTCACATCCGGCTCAACTAATATTTGGCTAATTTAGCCAAAAAAATCCACCTTTATCTATTTAAACTATCTACTTTTTTAAAACACCCACATCCGACTCAACATTTTAACTTATCACTTTTATTATATCATTTAAATATTCTTTCTCTCTCATTTAAATATTATTTCTTTATTATTATTTTTTAATTATTTCTTTACTCTTTTTACTCGTTCTTGCAGGGCCCCTTCTCTCTCTCTCTCTCTCAAGCAGCTCATCTACACGGCTTGATCGGCGAGGAGCCGGAGGAGAGTGGCGGAGTGTGGTGGGTGTGCTGGCGGAGCTGGAAGAAGGGAAGGTGGTGGACACCATGGCCGTCGAGATGCACGCTGGGCTCACTTCCGAAGGAGGCTCCAAGCTCAAAATGTTGCTCACCTTCGTCGACAGGCTCTCCAATGGGTAATTACATGGGGATGGTGAACGGTGACTACAAGTTGAACAAGGACGATTGGAAAAAAAAATGGGCAAGAAAAATGAAGGTACTGAATCTGGTTTTGACGCCAAAATGAAGAGAAAGAAAATTGTTTTTTATTCAAATGAGAGAGAAGATGTGCTATTTTTTAATATATCTTCATATGCATAAAGTGCTACAGAGGTGAGCAAATTTGCTCACCTACTGTAGCACCTCAACAATTTGGCTGCCTTATAGCCAGCCGGATGGAAGACCGTTTTTAAGGTTTTGGCTCAACAATTAAGCCAAAGGGCTCAATTGTTGAGCCCACTACGAATGCTCTTAGGGTTTCATTTTTATCACTAAAAGATACATGTGGTTTTCATAAAGACTAAGATGATACCTGATGTGGTTGTTTCGTTGACCAAAATATCAATAAAAAAATTAAATCACTCGCAATAGAACGAATTCCGTAGGATAGGGCTATATTGAGGGTGTCGAACCTCAAGGACTGTAGGGGTTTTGCTATTAAATTTAAAAGACTAAATTTAACCTAATTGAGAAAACAAGATTGTTTGTTTGTGAATTGAAGTGCATAAAATTAAATGCAGAATTAAAAGTAATAATATCAGAGAGAGAGAGAGAGTAAGGTACCGATTTCACCACAATCCGCACAACAATGGTAACCGTATTTAATTCCAAAAACTCAGAATATGTATGTTATAAAAGAACAAGAAAATACAATATTAAGGGATAAGGATAATCTATCTTCGGTTGGCACGGATCGTCCACCTAACCATTAAGATGCGGCACGACCCGTCTTCCCTAGGCATAAACTATAAAATCCCTTAATAAGTTTTCATACAATCAATGGAATAACATAACCCATCTTCGGTTGGCACGGATCGTCTACCTAAATTACACTAGACTAAGGTGTAGTACGACCCGTCTTCCCTAGGCATGGCCTATCTTAATCCTATTAATCATCTGCAGATTAAAATCATTGCATAACCATCAATCTTATGATCACAGAAAATAAGATTGATTGAGTTCAACACATGCAAAATAATTTCTAAGACAAGATAAGAATTTCACAAGTATTGAATTTGGAATTGAATAACAATTGCATTAAAATTAAGAACAGAATTCAAAGGTTGCAATCATCACAGTTATGCAATCAACATACATATAATGAATTAACTAGAATCAAATACAATCACCATTGTGCTTGGAGAGGGTTACATCGGTACCCCACTAAGGGGTTTAGCCGCTCATGATCTTCTAAGCTCCACAGACAAGTTCTGAATTTCACCCTCGGAAAACGGCTCCCTTTTACAATGTTTAAGAGCCTATTTATAGGGACTAGGAAACCCTAGAAACCCTAAAACCCTAATTACAGCCGTAGATTAGTTTCCCACTTCAACTAGGAGACTTGGAGTAGCTTTTTACGTTGTCCAACGCGCCTGCCAGGTTAAGTGAAGCCCGAGTGCGCACGATCGCACAGATGGGCGATCGTTCGCCCAGCGCACGTTCACAGGTGCAGGTGATCGTTCACCAGGAGCACGATCGCAAGTGTGCTGCGATCGTTCGCCAGCACAATAACTCGGCCCTTTTAGTCCAATTTTCAACAGAGCTCATGTATTAGACCTGAAACACAAAACAAAACAAAATCAAGCAAATAACAACGCTAAGGAATTAACATATGCAAGTTAAAGGGCTTGAATGTGCAACATTCGGCGCTTATCAATACCTCCGTTAAAATTCCATCTAAAACTTAACGAAATGTCACATCAGCACTAATCAAATGTCGCCATGTGTCATATAATTAATTTTTTTAAAAAAAAATAAAAAATTGGGGTGGCCGGGAGCCCAAGAGGGTGGCCAAAACCACCCCTAATGGCATACATTTCAGTTGCATCCTAGATTTGCTTAATACAACAATATGCTTGAAGACTTGGAAGAAAAACTTTCCTATGGAGCTTCGTCATTGTTCTACTCTATAACTTCGTCTCTGTTACACTTTTCTACTTACGGGCATGCTATTATGGATTATATAAGATTGGAATTGCGATTTTCATTGGGTTTGTATATATCAGCATCGTTTGGCATTTGGCAAGTGTTATATAAGTTTTAGAGGATCTATATGGGATTAAAGCCACAATCAAGAGCAGGGGATTGATAACGGGGAAGATGGGTGTTGCGGTTGCCCTGTTTTTTATGATTACTACGTTTTTAATGGGAGTTGAGTTTTTGTTTGAGAATTTAGTTGTTCTAAATATGGGAAGAAGAAATATGAGAATAAGCATCCCAATCGGAATTCTTTGCTTTTTCTTGTTGTTTGAGTCTAGGATTGGAAATCCAAATCTACCCTCACTTCTCCTCCAAATTTGCAACTAATGAAAGTTTTTCTTCCAAGTCTTCAAGTAGATCGTGGTATTTAGCAAATCCAAGATGCGACTAAAATGTATGCCACTGCAGGTGGTTTCTGTATTGACCCAAATAATTAAGTAAGCTTAGGTAGCTTAGTTAGAAGGTTAATTTGAACTTTGGTTCACTGGGAACTACTGGAAATGCATTTTGGGAATTTCAAAATTTATAACCGGACGTACGCCCGATAGTACCGGACATACTTTGCAAATAGTACACATGGGTAACCATGCGGACGTATGCCTAAGGACCACCGGACGTACTCTACTGGATGAATAGTACGCGGTTGTACGCCCCAATAGTACCAGGCGTAATCTACTTTTCAAGACTATTCCAACAATGCCCATAGGCTTTCTAGCCATATAAATACCCCTCCCCACTTGACCCTTAAGCCTCATTCTGCCCCTGTTACTTTCTAGAACCCATGCTTAAGTGATTTTGTGAGTTATAAGAGTTCTTGTAGGAGAATGAGAGATTTCTTGGAGGTTTTGCTTCAAGGAAGTAATCTTCTAAGCTTAGCTTATTCCTTATTCGTTATATTGTTTAAGTGCTTTTCATAGTTAGCTTAGTTGGTAGTTTGTAGCTTCTAGTTATGTTATTGCCCTTAATCTTGGTTTAAGCATGGATTAGCATTTAATTCTTGTTGGACATATTTCATTTTGCATAGAGGTATTGTTTTGAGATAGGAGATCCTACGAATCATTTTGGTAGCTTTAAAACCAGTTTGAGAGGATAGGAGGACGGTTGAACGAAATGAAATTCTACCTGAACCTTATGGGCGGACGTACGGCCACGAGCCTGGACGTACGGCCAGAAAGGTTCCAAGGAACACAACTTTGGCCAATCGTTAGACAACCTTTTGTTTTCATGTTCTAGGTTCATTTTAGTTGGATTTAGAACTAATGATTTGTTTTTTTCTCAATATTCGAGGTTATAGAGCCCCACTAAAATTTTATGGAGGACCTTTACGACCTAGTTGAGTACAAACTCACATGAATGCTTGTTGTTACTATTCTCACATTGCATGACTATTTTATATATATATCAAACATGCATATTTACAACTCTCATGGAATACATTTTAAAACTACTATGAACTCTTTTATATGAAAATATATGTTGATTAATAAGATAATGATGAGACTTATAAAACCATACATGTAAAAGATGAATAAGATTAATTGCGTTGTATGACATGATACACCAGTACGTGCGGGATAACGGCCATGAGTTACTATACATGTTAACTTTATGGTTAAATGTGTGTTTGTGTAGGCTTTGGATCCAATGGTTTCGTGACTGACACAGTTATTCCCAAATGGATAGTCATTATAGGATGTACATCATTAGTGGTGTAGGCTACCCAAGGTCGGATTTGGTCATACCACTAATGTTATGGACGGTAGCGTACAATGGTTGGGGCAATAACATTGTATTATAAGTCCCTCGGGACAACGCCAACCCTGCTGAAAATGTGTAATATCTCAAGTAAACTATACTATTGAACTGACGTGATTTTCATATTACATCATATATTATATCTATATCGTATTTTGATAAACTGTCATATTATAATATTGCATGTACTTTATAAACAACTGAGTTCACTATTTTAATGATTGATACATCATGTGCATTTATACTCACTAAGTCGTCGGATTTACTCTTGTATTATTTTCTTTTTTTTTCTCCATATGTACAATTATGCTATTATAGACAGTTTAACATAAGATAGATACTGCTATCTGGTTATCTTAAAGGATTCGATCCAAGAGATACTTGAGAACTTATTGCAAGCTTAGACGGGCGCTTATGGTAACTAGTACTTTTAAGGTTATGTTGTAGGCTTAAGAGCTTTTATGCATACTTCCATATTAAGGTATAACATAAATCTCTTGTAAAGATGACTTGTGTAGTGTGATTTTAGCTACTTTGATGTTCCTTGGTTGATACTCTGGTTGTAATAATTAATGTTTATAAAACTTTAATACTTTTTGTTGCTTAGTATCCTCTGTTTTTGAGGAGTAGAGGTCCCTAAGTCTTGTTCCATGAAGGATAAGGCTAGGAGACGAACTGTGGAGTTAATTAATTTTTGGGGCGTTACAGTTGGTATCAAAGTAGTTGCTCTTTGGACCATAGGAATGGATATGTTAGGTATTAGGTCATGATTTATCTGAGCATTTGGCTTCGCGGACTATAGGACATAATCTATTAGGTATTAGGAGATGATCTACCAGAGCATATGATTGATTTAATGAATACAAGAGATACATAGTTTTGATATCTATGATCTTGAGGATGTTGGACTTGAGGATCTTATTCTCTGGTAGATAAGCTTTGGTTGGCTTATGAACTTGGAGGAGCTGCTACGAGCTATCGATTACACTAAGGAGCATAGAGTTAAGTACACAGCCTACAAGTTCTCTAGAGGAACAAGGCGATGGTGGTACGCTAAGTGAAACTCACTAGTGATGGAAGGTTATCATTTGTTGAATTGCCATAGTATTTTAATTAAAATACAATTATATTAGTCACATTTTGATATGTGTACATGCTTGTGCCTTAATATTATTATGTTTAAGTTTATAACATTTCTTCTTTTGATGTCCACAGGATTTGCTATACTACCAAATGAGAGTGTGTTATATACAAGGATTGACGAAGTTTTAATATTTTATTTGTATCATTTCTTATGTAAAGGTTAGAACTTTTATATATATATATATATATATATGTGTGTGTGTGTGTGTGTGTGTTTTGAGTTGAAGCCTCCATTCAAATCCTTGTTAAAACTAAATGTTATTTTAAAGACTTTTTACATGTTAAAACTAAATTTGAATAGGTTATGATTTATATTTAAGGATTTTTTTTAAAAAAGTACAAGTAAATGTAAATTTGTGGTCAAATATTTTTTATTTTTCAATATGGATTATTTTTATAGCAATTTGACCCAAGAAGGCACTAAAAATTCAAAAAACAAAAGAGGTAAAAATGCTAAAGTGATAAAAAAAAAATAAAAAAGAGCCCAAAACTGAAAATTTGTTATATGTTTATCTTAAGAAAGCCCAAAAAGCTATAAAAAACCCAATTTTGAAAAAGCGGTTATAGCGGGCAATTATATGTTTTACTAACCGCTAACTGGTAGTTAGTAGCTAACCGCTAACCGGTAGATGGTTACGATTGCAATTAGTGAAATTTAATAACCGTTAAGGCGGTTATAGTTAGCAATTTTTGCCAATAACTGCTAACCGTAACCACATTGATACCCCTAGCAATAGTAGTAATAATGCATGGGACTACATTTGTAGATTGTACAACTTAGGACTTGTTAGTACCGTGCATAACAATGATGAATAATATGGAATTAAAAAGAGAGAGAGATCAAGAGAAAGTTGAAACACAGATTTAATGTAGTTCGGCAATTTGCATACGTCTATAGGAGAGTACAGCTATATTTTTCTATTCAATGATTTAGGGTTATAACATAACATATTTATAGGCAAACCCTAATTATAAGTATTTTGGAAAACCCTAAAATACCCCTCACAACTTATTTGTTCCTCAGGCCCACATAAACTAATTACACCAAATGGGTCATTAATAGAATATGAGCCACTTGTTTCAACAATCTCCACCTTCGCGAGTATTCACTTCTTTGAAGATAATCAAGTATTGGGCCTCCACCTGGAACTAATAAGTTTGGGGCTGCTGCCTTCTCTCCTCTCCTTTCTAGCACTTGGAGACATTTGTCAAGTTCAAGCAATGCTTGAACTCGTCTGCAGTAATAGGCTTCGTCAACATGTTCGCTGCATTCTCAGAAGTGTGAATCTTCTCANCAAATGAGGTAAAAATGCTAAAGTGATAAAAAAAAAATAAAAAAGAGCCCAAAACTGAAAATTTGTTATATGTTTATCTTAAGAAAGCACAAAAAGCTATAAAAAACCCAATTTTGAAAAAACGGTTATAGCGGGCAATTATATGTTTTACTAACCGCTAACTGGTAGTTAGTAGCTAACCGCTAACCGGTAGATGGTTACGATTGCAATTAGTGAAATTTAATAATCGTTAAGGCGGTTATGGTTAGCAATTTTTGCCAATAAGTGCTAACCGTAACCACATTGATACCCCTAGCAATAGTAGTAATAATGCATGAGACTACATTTGTAGATTGTACAACTTAGGACTTGTTAGTACCGTGCATAACAATGATGAATAATATGGAATTAAAAAGAGAGAGAGATCAAGAGAAAGTTGAAACATAGATTTAATGTGGTTCGGCAATTTGCATACGTCCATAGGAGAATACGGCTATATTTTTCTATTCAATGATTTAGGGTTACAACATAACATATTTATAGGCAAACCCTAATTATAAGTATTTTGGAAAACCCTAAAATACCCCTCACAACTTATTTGTTCCTCAGGCCCACATAAACTAATTACACCAAATGGGTCATTAATAGAATATGAGCCACTTGTTTCAACAATCTCCACCTTCGCGAGTATTCACTTCTTTGAAGATAATCAAGTATTGGGCCTCCACCTGGAACTAATAAGTTTGGGGCTGCTGCCTTCTCTCCTCTCCTTTCTAGCACTTGGAGACATTTGTCAAGTTCAAGCAATGCTTGAACTCGTCTGCAGTAATAGGCTTCGTCAACATGTTCGCTGCATTCTCAGAAGTGTGAATCTTCTCAAGTAACAATTCACCTGTAACAACCAATTATCTAATCTTGTGAAACCTCATGTCAATGTGCTTGGTTCTCGCATAATACACCTGGTTCTTTGCCAAGTAAATGGCACTTTGACTGTCACAATACAACGGAACTCCAACTTGCTGAATACCTAGCTCCCTAACTAGCCTTGTAAGCCACAAAGCTTCCTTTGCAGCCTCAGCTACCGCCATGTACTCCGCCTCAGTCATGGACATCACAACCGTGGACTGTATCATAGACCTCCAACATATGGGTCCACCTGCAACATATGAGCCCTCCATCATCTTCAAGCCGTACACTTGCTGCTTTAGATAGAACTTGTTCGTCAATGACTTTGACATATACTGACTTTTTAGTTTCAACCAAACTACCGCCGGAGATTCTTCGTCCATGACAAAGTCGAAAAGTAGCCACCGCTTTCGTCGCAAGTTCCTTCCAATCTATGTTCACCATTCCTTTTAGTTTTGTCCCATATAACGCCTTCACCATCTCTTGTTGCACCAACAAATCCTTGACACGTCTCTACCATAACCCGAAATTACCAGATCCATCGAACTTCATCACGTCGAATTTGTAGAAGATGTGCCAATCCCAGCCATCGTATAATTAGGCTCTGATACCAATTGTTGTTACCATGCACAACAATAATGAATAATATGGAATCAAAAAGAGAGAGAGATCAAGAAAAAGTTGAGACACAGACTTAACATGGTTCGGCAATTTGCCTACGTCCAGAGGAGAGTACGGTTATATTTTTCTATTCAATGATTTAGGGTTATCATATAACATATTTATAGGCAAATCCTAATTTTAAGTATTTTAGAAGACTCCAAAATACCCCCCCATAGCTTATTTGTTCCACAGGCCCACATAAACTAATTACACCCAATGTGACATTAATAGAATATGAGCCACTTGTTCCAACAGGACTCTTATAGACTATGCAACTTTTGTTTACATAGACTGTATAGTTTTTGATATTTGTATACCATGAAACTCTGATAATCCTGTGTATAGGAGGACACTAATATCTGAAAAGACTATAGGAGGCTTTTACAGTCTTGTACTAGCTTATTTATGATTACACCTCATTTTTTTTGAATGATACATTATATATTATGGATCTCAACTTTAATAAATTAAGGGTGACACTTAGGGGTGGGCAAATTCACCGCATGCCGCGTACCGACCAAGTGCCGACTGTCAACTGACCGTAACCAACTATACGACAGACGGTAGGCGAAACAAAGTTTTCAATTCCGACATTGTCGGTCCGATAGACGATGGGGTTTTGGGGAAGTTGATTTTTGACTGAAACCGACCTGACATTACCAACTTTCAAAACGGCGTCGTTTTGATATGTCAAAACGACACCATTTTGAATATGAAGATTAAATATATTTTTTGATATATATGCTACTCAAAATGGCGCCGTTTTGAGTAAAATATATATATACATCCTTTAGGGTTTGGTTGGACTAGAGGTCCAGAACACTTAACCCTTGTCGAGAACCTTCGACATCTCGCCTCTCTCTCTATCACTTTCATCTCACCCAGCCCTAGTCACTCACTCTCATCTCAGCTTCTCACTCGCACAACCCATCGAAGATGCACTTATGATCCTTGGAAACGATGGCTATTATAGCTTCCTATGGCAACGGTCATTCGCTACAAATGATGAGGTATTCTTCAAATATTCTTCTTCTTTCACTTCAATATTTCCTTTTCCATAATAAAATGTGTTGTGAGTCTGTGACTTTATAACTGAGAAGATTTATACAGTGAAAATATGCACAGATAAATAGAACTTATGTAAGATTACAAGTTGTGGGGTTAAGGGGATAGAGTCTAAACATTATGGAGATTTGAGAATATCTTAGAAAAACAAAAAGGGAAAAATGGTAAAGAAAATTTTATTGATGATTGCTATTTGTTGCAGATAAGAATGTAAAGAAAATAAGTGTTATAAAAGAATGTGAAAAAATGTCACTCTATAGATTTATAGATTTATAGAATGTGAAAAAATGTCGTTGTTTTTCATCTTGTTCGTTGCTTTGATTAAAATGTCACTTTATCTATATATCTGCAGACTGCATGACAAAGCTTTTTTTTTCTGCATATTTATGAATTGAAATGACTTTCCGAGTCATCCAAAATAGCAAAAGCGAAACAAAGCCCAAAATTTGTATTGAGTACTTTAATTATACTTTCTCTTTCAAGAGGAACTAAAAAGGTTCTTTTTTGCAAGTGAAAAGCTAAGTTAAATTTGATCTCAAGTAGAAGCCAAAAATTACCACAAAAGCTCAATAGAAATTTAATTGTTAAAGTTTTAACGTTATTGTGTTAAGGACCTACACTTAACAATTGATCCATATAGATTTATAGATTTAGATTTAAAACTTGTTGTTATAGTTTTATGTTTGCTACTTCATGTTCTAACTTCTAAGTAATTATTAAGTTGGTGCTAATTATATGAATCATTCACAGATGAATTCATTAGCTGCTGCTGCTCTTTTTACTGTTGTGAAGTCTTCACCTGCTCCTATTATGAAGGTTGTACAGCTTGCAGCCCCTATACATATTGTTGTTGATGATGTTACACTACAAAAAATCAATTTTTTAGTAACTGACCATTGGTAACATCTTTGGGACAATCAAAACGTTATTAATGGATGGTAATGTGTCAAAAACATTACCAATGGTCAGTTACTAAAGTAACAATTGCTAATGGACCATTGGTAACGTTTCAACAGTGAAACGTTACTATAAGTTTTTTTTTTCGGGAGACCGTTAGTAACGTTCCACTTTTTGGAACGTTACCAACGGGGTAACGTTCCACTTTTTGGAACGTTACCAACGGGGTAACGTTTTAGTTTTTGAAACGTTACCCTGTTAATAACATTTAAAAACCAGACACGTTACCAATAGAATTTTTTTCTTTTTTTTAACTTTCCGTTGGTAACGCTCCAAAAAGTGACACGTTACACTGTTAATAACGTTACCAACGGGGTATTGAAACGTTACTTCGTTAGTAACGTTTAAAAACCAGACACGTTACCAATAGAATTTTTTTTTTATTTTTATTTTTACTTTCCGTTGGTAACATTTCAAAACCTGAAATGTTACTAACAGAAATTTTGTTTTTTAATTTTTATTTTCCATTTGTAACGTTTTGTCTTTTTTTAAAAGGTTACTATCTGTTTTTTTTTCTCATTTTCAGACCCCCATTGGTAACGTTTTAATGTTTGAAACGTTACCAATGGGGTAACGTTTTATTTTGATAAAACGTTACCAAATGGGTCCAAAAAAAAAAAAAAAATTGGCAATATCCCATTTATTTTTTTGTTATTGATAGCATTTTATACCTGATAAATCTATTAAACTAAACAATATTCTATCCATCCATTAATCCATAAAATTAATATATCAATCAATTAATCCAACAATTAAACTAAAATGATCCATCAACTAAAATAAAATCCAACAATTAAAATAAAGTCAATCCATCAATTACACTAAACAACATATCCATCAAACTAACCAATATCCAACAATCATAAGTTTCAACAACTACAAATTGTTTATATACATCAACATAAACTGTTAATAAACAAAATAAACTGTACATATATACATAATAAATAGTCAGTAATCCAAAAATAAACATAATAATTAAAAAACCAATTTCGATTGCGTAAGACATGACGAAGTGGCTCCATGTATCCTCATTTCCCCTTCCCACACGATACTAACATTCCTACAAACAAAAAGACATTCGAATTAACAATCAATGGAAATAAAAATTGCCGAAGTACATAAGTGATGCAGATCCGATCCAGTTCGGACCCAATCTGCTAACCAGCGAACGTTCACACCAAGCCAGCGATCGTTCGCAGAACTAGCGCCCAAATGCCCAACGCTACTGAGGAAGCGACTGATGAGGAGGGATCGTGCGCCTGATCGTTCGCCCAGCTACGAACGATCGCCCCCCGTGTTGCGATCGTTCGCTCACGGGGCCTATGTTATATTTTCGCATTTTTCTATTATTAAACCGATGTTATTTAATTGTTTTGGTAGTCTTAGGGCTTTAGGAGTCTTTATTTCGTTATTTTATTAGGTTTAGGGTTACTGGGGGTACTTATGTAATATTTTAATATGTTTAGGGTTTGTAGCTATAAATATATGTTTATAGCCTCCAAACAGGGTAGTTGTTGTTTATTATCAGTTTTCATTGAATTACCTATCTGCTGCTTGTTTGTTGATCTTCGCTACAGCCCACTAAGTCACGCTGCATCAATAAGTAAAAGAGATATTGATAAGAAGAAACAATAAAAAATGAATTAATCTCCGAGTTGAACAATCTTAGCTATATCAATGGGAAATAAAGGAAAGAAGCTCATTATAAATGCATCGCTATTTAAGTTAAAAAATAAAAGGTAAGCAAGACCGTGACATACAATCTTTTTGAACAAATATAACTCACTATAAGCATGTAGTCATGGACCATGACCTTAATTCGATAAATATGAACCCACTACTATCTCCTTCAATTTATATATTTATCTAATTTTGACTACTTGCATGTAACAATGAAACTGAAAGAATTTTACATTGTTATTTCTACTCTTATGATCACAAATGCAAACACACAAAAAGACATCTGAACAGCCTTCTTTGACTTTCTAATGAAGGTCATCATAAATGAAAAGACACCTCAATTACCATCATAAGATATAAAATTTGGAGGAATTTATTTTGGAAGTGATTAATTGAAGACACTGTTTAAATTCTATCATATAGAAAATCTTAAAGCATCAACCCTTACTAACTAAAGCTCCATTGTTTGCATCAATTCGAAGGTTTTATTTTACATGAGAGTAATCTAAGTAAAGTAGATCCAAATTAAGGGTATCATAGTGCTACTACATTGCTCTGATACCACAACTATCACACCCAAAACTCCAAATATGCATGATAGTGACAATGATTGTAATATTACCAAATTTTATAGTAATAAATTTCAACAACATGCAAACATAAGCAACTAACATACACAACCTCCATTAACACAAAACATCCAAGCAACGTTCCTCCCAAAACGATGAAAACCATAACCTCAATAAATCATGTATTAGAAATCAATATTTTAAATAATAAAGTAGATCCAAATTAAGGGTATCATAGTGCTACTACATTGCTCTGATACCACAACTATCACACCCAAAACTCCAAATATGCATGATAGTGACAATGATTGTAATATTATCAAATTTTGTAGTAATAAATTTCAACAACATGCAAACATGAGCAACTAATATACACAACCTCCATTAACACAAAACATCTAAGCAACGTTCCTCCCAAAACGATAAAAATCATAACCTCAATAAATCATGTATTAGAAATCAATATTTTAGATAATAAAGTAGATCCAAATTACAGATATCATAGTACTACTATATTGCCATAATACTACAACTATCACACCCAAAACTTTAAATATGCATGATAGTGACAATGATTGTAATATTACCAAATTTTGTAGTAATAAATTTCAACAACATGCAAACATGAGCAACTAACATACACAACCTCTATTAACACAAAACATCCAAGCAACGTTCCTCCCAAAACGATGAAAATCATAACCTCAATAAATCATGTATTAGAAATCAATATGTTAGAAAAGTATTTATTACAAATCAATATTAAATACCAATACCAAATGTCGACAATATTAAAACTACGAACACTAATTTGAGATATATATCTTGCGACAGAAAACCCCCAACCTCTTCCTTGCCCCTCCCCCCATGTCTGTCACACCTTTTTAGTTCTTTCCAATGTAAAATAAAAGCGAAATTAATCACCAAAAAACACAGCAACACAAACATATATACATATGCAGAGGGATTACGTAAAGAGTTTGCCGTGTTTCTTGTCACATGATCGCAATCAATTTCCAATGATGCCATAAGTACAAAAACCAACATATATATTTAAGTTGTGCACATATACGTACTATGCTATACGTAAAACCATGTACGCTCACACTGTCACTTCGATGTAAACGTCTTATGTCCGACCGAGATCCATGGTTGCTAATCACTACAATCGTCGGCTAGCTGTACATTTGCTTCATCTACAAGAATAATACTATATTATTGAACAACGTTACTAACAGTCAACATGATATCAAGTTACATACACTCGATCCGGAGTTGTACAATTTCGGACCGCGAAGTCCACAAAAGATCTACATCTGTCTCTGTATTCCTTCGTCGACCTAGGCTTCATCATCCAACTCTTGTCCATATCGTTAACGTTACTACGTACAGAAAAACACGATTAATTTACCTACATTTAGGTTTTAATAAAATCTACGTAGGTTAGTTATGAGACCCTAAACCCTAAATATTATCATTATTTTTTAATTTATTAGTTAATATTGTAGGTTCATTTGTTGCTCCATATATAGATCGTAAACAATTTTATTTAAAGTTAATAGGAAATTTGTAATTAGACTATATATACCCCAAAATATATCTACACAATATATATGAACCTATTATATATGTATCATAAACACAATCAATTTATCTCAATAATGCTTCAACAATGAATTGAAATGAAAAATAAAAAATTCTATAGACAAATTTCAAAACCCCATCAAATATCCACTAATAAATTTCCCAATTTATTGGTGGATAGAAACCAATAAACAACAAAATTAATTAGTATAAGTTAAAAATGAATTGGTTGACAGCAACCAATCACAAACCATAGAAAAAAGAAAAAATGAATAAATAAATAAATGAAAAACCAATCAGTTTTAAAACTGATTTTTGTGTAAAAAAAAATAAAAAAAAAATTAACGATTTACAGCAATTGTTATTTTCTTACCAAATAAAAAACCAATCAATATATATTTACAGCATGTGTTTCGGATTCAACATTTATTCAGATAGCTAGTACCAAATAAAAAAAATTTGACAATATTTCAAAATTTAAAAAATTGGAAAAATATCCTATATATCACACAAGCTAGCCTTCTATTCATTTCCATGGCATTTGTAACAACCAAACAAACCTCCAGGACTTGCAATATTACTAGACATTTCAAAAAAAAAAAAAAAACCATGTATTTAATTGGAAAAACTAGTTTAACTCTAACATTTTCAAAAATTATTGAAGGTCATAAATATGGATATTCATACCTGACCGTTGCCGGGGAAATGAGAGCTGCAGGAGATTAAGTGAGCTGCCGGAGAGAGATGTTGGAGCTTGAGAGAACTACTGGCCTGAAGGGAAGGAGAGAGAAGATGAGGAGGGAAAAAAAAAAATTCAGTGCAGAGGAGGAGAGGTAGGCGCGGGAGGGGGAAGGAGAGAGAAGAGGGAAGAAAGAGGGGGAAAGAAAGAAGAGGGGGCGCGGGCTAGCTGAGGGGACCGCACCCCCAAAGCCTCTAGTAAGGTGGCACGTGCCACGTTACATGTGGGATTTTATTCAAAAATAAAATAAAATTTGTTGCTCACTACAAAAAACATTATTTTTACTAACGCCCATTTACTAACATTTTAAGCCATTAAACACGTTAGTAATGGGCCTAACGTGCTATTTGTAACGTTTTTGACACGTTAGGAAAGTACCCGTTAGAAATGGTCATTTACTAACGTGTTAGACATGTACCACGTTAGCATTTGCTAACGTGTTACTATTTACACGTTAGTAAATGGGAAATTTTAAAAAATAAATAAATAAAAAACACAAGCTAACGTGTTAGACCATCACACGTTACCCCTACCCCGTGGCAATTATGCCACGTTACCCCTGGGGCGACGTGGCCTAATTATGCCACGTTACCCCAGGGGTAACTTGGTAATTATCTAACAAGTTAGCTTTTTTTAAAAAAAAAAAAACAAAAATTTCCATTTACTAACGTGGTAGCATATGAACATGTTAGCTTATGTATTTCCATTTACTCACGTGTAGCATATAAATACGTTAGGTTTTTTTTTCCACTTACTAACGTGGCAGCTATATACACGTTAGCTTTGGTTTTTCCATTTACTAACTTGGCAGCTGTGCACACGTTAGTAATGGAAAAACCATTTACTAACGTGGTATCTGTGCACACGTTAGGTTTGGTTTTTATTTATTTTTTATTTTATTTTACATTTACTAACGTGGTAGGTGATACACACGTTAGTAAATGTTTTTTTTTTTGGTTTTGTTTGTGTTTTGTTTTTTTTTTTTTTAAGCACCTAATTGAACATCCATAATCAATAATCATCCACCCTGGTAAATCAATAATCATATTCTCTATAATCAAAAGCACATTCATAATATATATAGTTACATTTATATAAAAAACTACTCTATCCGTTACATTTATATTACAAAAATATTATCTTATACACACATTACTGTTATCCAACTATACACACATAACAATTAACCACATTCATCCTATATAAACAATTAACAAACAACTTAAATAAAAATATCTCTATACATCAACACTTTGATCCAATATATATATAATAATAACCTATAAAAACAAAAAAAAATACAATGTGAAAGTCATGTGACAACACACGCATGTATGTAAAAACACTACCTAGCGTCCTCCGTGAAATTGAAGCGATCGAACAACGTAGAGACCGCCCTGCCTTCTCTGCATGCACTAACTGAAACTAATAAAAGAAACAAAAAATAAATGAGGAGCATGATAAAATATCAAACTACTATAGTATTACATGCACTAAATGCATTGATTTACCTTAAAAGCACATAAATGAGAGTTATATAATATATATGTATGTATATATTATATTCCAATCTAAGAGTATAAAAAACACAAAACACAAAAAACACATAATATATTCGCATGTATATTATATTCCAATCTCATAAAAAACACAAAAAACCGGAGGATACTTTAGAGCAAGCTCAATCCATTTTTAACCGGCTTTAGCAATGCAAAAAGTGGATTGATATTTATGAAGATCCAATCCTTATAAAAGAGGCCTTAAGATCACATTCCAATCTGAGAAGTATCTTTGATGACTTAACCATTGTTAAAGATAAAAAAAGGGCAAAATTCACTTTACCCCCCTGATGTTTCAGGGGTTTTTCAATTTAAACCCCAAAGTTTAAAAACTGACAGTTTACCCCCTTGAAGTTTCAAAAACTAACAATTTAGCCCCCCCGTTAAGTTTTTTCGCCAAAATGGACGGAACTCAACCCACGTGCCGATCACGTGACCTATTTATCCCCAAACTTCCAATTTTAGCCTCACCCACACCCACACGTTGTCGTTTTGGTATGGGACATACCCATTGGTGGACACCTGATTTTCTCCAGCTTCAACTCTCACTGTACGTCGAAGACGAAGACGAAGATGACAACGACGACGCGGTCTTGGCCGGACGTGACGTTTACTCTCGGGCTAAGCTTACCTCAAAGGCATTATTAAACGAAGCGGGGGGAATTCGGTCGAGAGTCGAGATGACGCTCCTCATCATTAACAGGTGGTTCCGGACCCAGGTGGTGCGCGGAGAAGGCGAGGTGGACAGTGGTGGTGGTGGTGGTGNAAAACTCCGAAGGTGTAACATTCTTCATTCCCTCTTTATCTTTCTCTCTAGCTACTTTGTGTCTTCTTCTCTTTCTGGGTAATGTGTTTGAAACCACAACATCAAGAATCAGACAGCTTTGTTCTTGATTTTTGTCTCAAGTCGCAGCTACCAGAGCAGTTGCAGAGGAGGCATATGACGCCGCGAAAAGAGGTATGAATTTGGTCGCTGAGAAAAATGGAAAAGACAAACTTTTTCAATCTTTTGCTTCACTGTTTTTGCAAATCCAGAGTGGGTATGTCCCATGTAATAAAAAATCTAATATTCAATTTGTTTTTGTTCTTTTAGAACTTTTACTCTACTACAGTTTCTCAGCCTGCTTAACATGCTGTTTGCAAGGAGTGTTTCACGTCACGATTTCGAGCACTAAGTACAGTTTCTCAGCCCCCTAATCACACCGCAGGCGCTTCTTAGCACGCAACCCATGTTCATGCACCCCATCACCTGAGAAGCGCCGCCACTCGCCCCCACGTTGAACCTACACACCTCATCCATCGTCGCCACCCTGCGCACGCTAGCCCTCCCTAGCTCGTCTACGGTAACGTACACCCCGTCTCCCACATCCAGCGACGTCACCACCATGCCTATCCCGTACTCCTCCTCACCCAATATCACCCCTTAGTTCCTCAGGTCGAACACTATCACTCTCGAGCTCGTGCACGCCCATCACCGTTGTTAACAAGTCGACAACCCCACTGCCACTAGGTGTGGAAACCGGTAATCCTGTACATGGGCTTGGAGCCTTGAGCACGCTGGCGTGCTTACTGGGTGCATGAAGCCGAAATAGTAGCGAGGACACGGGCGAAGAGGGGTGAAACCAATTAGGCAAGACGTGACCGCTGCGTGCAGGTGGGCTCAGAGGTCGCCGGTGAGGGCGAGAGCAAGTCGCTGGCGAGATGGAGATAGTGCCTTTTCCTTCGTTTTTCGTCCAACAAAGACTTACGTCAGATTTTTTTTTTGCAGCTACTATGGGCATTGCTCAAAACGACGACATGTAGGTTTTGGAGGGCAAAATTGGAAGTTTGGTCATTAATAAGGCACGTGATTGGCACGTGAGTCGACTTCTGTTTGATTTGCCAGAAAAACTTAACGGGAGGGCTAAATTGTTAGTTTTTGAAACTTTAGGGGGGTAAACTATCAGTTTTTAAACTTTGGGGTTTAAATTGAAAAACCCCTAAAACATCAGGGGGTAAAGTGAATTTTGCCCTAAAAAAAATTACTATAGCAGAAAGAATTTTTAAGTTTATTTTAGACCACGAGGAACCAGAAGAATATCAAATCGAGGAAATAAAAGAAAAATATGTCATTTCAGACTGGATTACGTGTCAATTATGTTTTGGAAGACCTATAAAAACAAAACAATTATTTATATACGGCCAACCAAGCACGCAAAAAACTTTACTTTTTAGTATGCTTGCAAAAGCTATAAATATTTATTTTGTCAGCTCCAGGAAAAATGATTTCTCAGGAGCACACAATTACTACGATATATGGGTTTTTGATGAATTTCACTAGCCAGAAGAAAAAAGTGACCTATTCGCATCTACCGAAACCGGATCCACTTATTCCAACACTTTATTAAAAATGTTAGATGGGCAAGAATGTCGGCTAGACTCAAAATATTCTAGAATCTTTACTAAAAAAGCTAATGTACCCATTATAATGATTGCTAATAGATTGCCTCAAACATTTAAGGAAGAAGGACCCTTTAAAGAAAGATTCTTATCCATCAAGTGTCAACACAACGTAGATAATTTATCCGAAGAAAGAATCATTGCCACACTTTGGAGGTGTATAAAAAGAAGATTCCAAATGAAAGCCACCTATGCAGGAAAAACTGATATAACTATTAACTACAATCATTTTAAAGGAATGTTTTATTGGAATTTTTCAGATCAAACGAGAGCAAAAGAAGAGGAAGAGATAAAAATCTTTAAAGAGGGATGGGCCATGCATGGAACAGAGAAGCCTCCAGAAATAAATAAGCTTAAAGAAAATAAACCTTTTCCCGAAACGGCCAATAAAGAGAAAATAGAAAACAACGTAAAAAACATATTTATGCATATTGATGAAGAAGCATTCAAAAATAAGGAAAAAACTAAACACAATCGACTTTGCGGTTATTCCACTAGCCAAGGAGAAGTGCAAGAATAAGGGGGAGACCATGCAAACTGAAAACAGGAAAACCTGTGAGGAAACAATACTAACTCAGGCCTTCCCCGCATATGGGCAAGGAAGGGCATAGTTTCTCGGCTTTAGAAATATAAATGAAGATTTTTTAGATTATGCGACATGGCCCATAAACATGAAATTCAAAATGCATAAAACCGAGCATGGCCCATCTAGTAAAGCCAATATTCACAATTTAGATATGAGTTTTTAGGTATCGCAAAATATGAAAATAGAAGAAGAAGACGAAACAAAAGAGAAAATAAGAGAAAAAGTGGAGGAACAATTGAGAGTAGAGGGGGAGGAGGGGAAAAATATTAGGAAATTCAGTGCATTCCCCGGGGGAACTGATGAGGGAATCTAGGAAACAGAAGAGTTTCGGGTTGGAAGAGAAAAATTCAAACACAAAGAAGTTATTCTGGAAAACAGGAAGAGAAGAAAAAAAGAAAAAGGGGAAAAACCTTTGGCAATTATAGGGACCTTGTTTAGTTTCCGGTTGGTTTCTTCGGTTCTTAAATTGTATAAATCCTTCCCATTTGGCTTTGCCTGATACGTTACCGTTTTGTTTTACCTTGAAGAAAACACCGGATTATCCAAAAATTTTCCAGCGGAACCCGGAAACCCGACGGAGAATAAGGTGCTTAAAATAAGAAATAAGAGCCCATTTAACTATTAAATTTGATAATTAATTACTATATACGATGTTTTGGCCCTTGGGGGAACATAATCTTGTCAAATGCTTTGGCTCCCCTTTTAAAGTTGGAATAAGATATCCATTAAAATCGAGAAGATTCATTTGCAACTACCTAGCTAGGCCACCCTAGACATGCAAAATGCCAAAACCCAAAAGGAGATAAATTGATCAGTATCCAACACAACCAGGTACCATATCTGATATCACAT
Source organism: Carpinus fangiana (assembly GCA_006937295.1). Taxonomy (NCBI): domain Eukaryota; kingdom Viridiplantae; phylum Streptophyta; class Magnoliopsida; order Fagales; family Betulaceae; genus Carpinus; species Carpinus fangiana. The sequence continues at coordinate 11,489,170 of CM017324.1, forward strand.
AGTTAGGCCTCATAACCTTTTTGAATTGCTTGATTCTGTTGTTTATTCAACCCATCTTAAGCCCAATTCTAGTAGAGTTAGTTGACACACGTGTTTTAATAATGCCAGCGCTGGAACTGGAACTGGAGCACCATAGACATAAGGGAGGAAAAATGGTGATTATTGATTAATGTAATGGAAATGATGTTTTAATACCAAATTTATATAACATATATAAAATGTGGTAGGGAATTGAATGTATAACATCAAACTATCAAACTATATATATATATATATATATATGGCCCAAACAAAACACATGCTAGCTTAGCTAGCTCACTCTCATTCTTTGGCAAACAAAACAAAACAAAGCATCATGATATATGCACAAAAAATTAGCAATGCAAGTGCAACCCAAACATATATAAAACATTTGAAAAACGTCGTCGTCTAGCTAGTTTTCCCAACCCAAACATATATAAACATGCAATTCGCACTGACAATCAACAAAAATTTTCAAGTAAATACAATTTTTCAAAATAGCATATATCCGCACCGCACTAGACGTAACGTGGTTGTCATTTTGTCGCCTTCGAAAGACGCGACTTTTTTGTCGTAGCAGTCACATTTCTAGTCTCATTCTGATCTTTATCTACGCATATTATAATTGTATTGTGTTATATATGTTAATCTGGTACGGAATTTAAAATTATATATCACATTTTTTAGGCATGCTATATGATCTTATTAATTGATACTAAAAGGCAATATATTGTTACCTTGTGTTGTATTTGCTGATGATCGGGAGATGATACGTGCAGGTGACCCTACGTCCTGCAAAGCCCTCTCAGTGGTCACCGAAGGCACAGGGATCCCTACTCAATGCCCCTCAAGCGAGCGAAACCGCTCCTCATACTGCGCTACCGGATGAGCCAGCTGCGCATCCATCCGCTGAGTAAACTGCTCGGTAAGAGCAGCAGTCAATGCATCCATTTGCTGCTTGTGCTGCTGGTTTATCTCCTCCTTCAGCTCCTCAATCTCTTGCTTATGTTACTGCTCCTTCAATTGAATTGCAGACTGAATCATTTCTGAAACTACATCGAGGGGGTAGTATTCGGGGACGGTGTGTAATAGGAGTGGATGTGTCCCTGCACCGGTAGAATATTCTTGCTCACGCCGCGGACACGACCCGCATACTCTAGCTTATTGCCGTGAGCCTATGCATATGCATCGTTCGGTGCCCACCGAATCGTCCCCTCGGGCTCCTCTACCAGTGCGGCAGGGTCAGAATCCACAAGCCTCGTTATCTCAGCCTGCACGTTACATACACATGGTCATCTTTTAGTCCAATTATTAATCATAAATATAAAAATTTACACATATGTGTTTCAAGCATACCACTCTCTGCTCAACCAGTGGATTTGGATAGCCACCGCCTTTCTTCGTGTGGGTCTTGATGTAATTCTCTGCTCGCATTGGGGCTTCGCCCGTTTTCATGACCTGCAAAATTCAACGAATATAAACATATTTTCACGTTATAATATTGAAATATTTAATTCAATAATTTGTATGTATTGTGTTTGACAAACATGCCGTCTCATGCGAGTGTTGTACGAAGCTCTTTGAGCCGGCACAATGTGGTGTCGTATACAATGCTCGAATTTGTGTCATATGCGCGGCATATTCCTGCGCACACAAATTACTCCATTAATTTATATGTCAAAAGATAAATAATTATAATTAGTAATACTACACAACTACAAGCAAAAGATTGACCTACCTGATTCTTCTTCTCACACCACTTCCCCAACAATATATCCACATCCACCTGCTCATACTTCTGCATGATTGTCGCCGCTCTTGCCTTCACTGAGTCAGGTGTGTCATCGGCTCAAATGGCGAGTGGCTTTTTCAGTTCGTGACGCCAATACTTTAGCTTCTCGCCCATGTCCCGCCACAGGTCCTTTTTAATTTCAGCAATGTTCGAACCGGGCAATATGTGAAACTGCTTTTGCATTAGTGAACAATTGAAAAATTTATAAACCAAATCATAATATATTATACATTCAGAAATATACACATCAAAAACATTAAATTCATAACAATTGAATTACACTTACCATCAAAGCATAAAAAAATAGCTCCTTCTTCTCTAACGGAAAATGCTTCCAATCGTCTGATATACGGATGAAGGAACCGCGCCTGACCATCTTGCCCGTCATCTGCCGCCATTTGCCACCGCTTTTTCCTACGGGTTGCCACATGCCATTGAACTCCACTATGACCCGTTTCCCATCTGGTATTGANACTTGGGAAGTTAGCACATAGGGCTCATCAGTAATTTTATCCCCCCTATGTACAAGGTTTTTGAAGTTTACTAGCATTAAGCCATACTTGTCCAACTTGTACCCCATGCCTCTTGTGTTGTCCGCCCAATCACACTTAAACAATACGTACTTAGTCCGATCGTAGTATTCCACCTCAATGATTTTAGTTAACTTCCCGTAGTACGTTTCCCTATCAACAGTCGGCACACAAACGCCACTGTTCTAAGACCTCCTTCCCACATCGTATGCAATAGTACAGAACAATTTCCCATTGACCACATATCTGTTATATTGGATTGCTGAGGCCATTGGCCCTCTACAATGCATGACAAGTTTTTCCCCCATTTTCATCCTCTATCGATCGTCCGAATAATCGACCTGCGAGCATAATAGAAGCGTATATGCACAGTTAACTACTGGGGTAAAAGAATAGGAGTAAGAAAGAAATTTGAGCTTTAGTGAAATTTTTATTTGACATTTGTCTTACGTAGTCACTGTACCAATTGCAAAACTGTTGATAATGTTGATTCTCCAACTGAGTGTCTGTCATTTGCCCTATATTCGTACCTTGCCTAAGCGTTTCTATGTGCGCCCTACAATAGAGTTAGTCCGCTCATTTTAGTGCGCTACTAAAAGTGCATGTCATTAAGTTACAATAGCACGCAACCTAATTATATTACTATGACTTACATTCGCAGTTGGTGAAAGTCGTCAGAGTTGAACATAATATACCGGTGAATATGTATTATTGTGATACGATCTAGGTTCACTCGTGTTCCGGCCCCCCTACACCCATCTGCATTTCTTTGTGGCCTATTGTTAACTGTCGGTGAACTACCTAAATACGCTGAGCAGAACGTCACTAACTCAGTTGCTATGTATCCCTCTGCAATGCAACCCTCAGGAGACGCTTTGTTGCGAACATTGGATTTGAATCCCCCAAGACTCCTACACATCAACATTCAATCAATCGTTACACTTTTCCACATATGAAATAAATAAGTTTACTATGAATTAAGTATGTTTTACCTCTCTCCAGGGTACATCCACCTGTCCTATACCGGTCCACCCAATCGACATTCATGGATAAGGTGGACGACAACGTGGACCATGCTAGTGAAGAAGCTGGGGGGGAATATCTGTTCCATCAAACACAAAGTCATACAGACGTGTTCTTGAAGTCTATCCAAAGCCTCGTGTGTCAGTGTCGTTTTGCATATGCCCCTGAAGAATGTACTCATATCGAGCAGTACCTTGATCACGTTGCTTGGCAATTTTGATCCCCTCAATGCAATAGGGAGAAGTTATTACATGATTACATGGTTGTCATGGCTCTTGAGACCTGACAACGTGCGGTCATCCATTTTAACACATCAGGATATATTCGAGGCATAACCGTTCAGCACCCTTACATCTTGAAGCACTTGTAAGAAAGCAGTTTTATCTTCGGTCGACACCGTGTGGGGAGCATGAGGCAAATAAGTTCTACCGTCATCGCCAATGTACGAATGCAGTTTAGGTCTCAAACCCATTTCCTGCAAGTCCTGACGTGCTTGAAGGTTATCCTTTGATTTTCCTTTAATGTCTAGAAGTGTGCGAAGCATGTTCTCCATCACATTTTTTTCGATGTGCATTACATCAAGGTTGTGCCTCAACAAGTTATCTTTCCAATACGGCAACCTGAAAAAAATACTTTTCTTTTTCCACAATACTTCAGCGGCCACTGGTTCTTCTTGGTTCTTATTAGTATTCCTCTTCCTCTTCTTCTTCGGGTTCTTTTCTTTTTTTTTCTTGCGGTCCTTCTTGGTCGATGGAGGGGGCTTTGGTGTCTTACCGGCACTCTCATCTCCGAATACCATCCCTTCTAACTGTCTCAATATTTCTTCTCCACTCGGCACTTCGGGGGCACATTCCAATTCCTACTTACCATCAAACGTTCTCCTGCTCCTCCTAAACGGATGATCCATGGGCAAGTATCGCCTATGACCCATAAGACAATATTTTTTCCCGTGTTTTAGCCATGTAGACCTTGTCGAATACATACAGCAAGGGCATGCCTTTACACCCCTCGTAGGCCCTCCTGACAAATCTGCGTACGTCGGGAAGTCATTAATCGTCCACATCAACTGCGCTCGCATCATAAAATGTTTTCTTTTTGAGACGTCGAACGTGCGAACCCCTACATTCCATAGTTCCTGTAATTCCTCAATAAGGGGTTGAAGGTACACATCTATATCCATACCAGGTGATTTTAGGCTTGAGATTACCAAGGATAAGATGAATAATGATTGTTTTATGCACATCCAAGGCGGCAAGTTGTACGGTACAAGCATTATAGGCCAAGTGTTGTGGGATGTGCTCATATTGCCAAATGGGTTAAACCCATCCGACATTAGACCAAGCCTTACGTTCCTGCTGTCGGATGAGAAGTCTGGATGTAAATTATCGAACGACTTCCATGCTTGGCCGTCGGCCGAATGCCTCAATACGCTGTCTTTTGTGCGACCCTCTGCATGCCATCTCATATTCTGTGCGGTACGCTGCGACATGAACAACCTCTGCAATCTTGGAATTAATGGAAACCACCGCAATACCTTGGCAGGACGTTTCTTACTCGCCGAAATATGTTGGCCATCATCATCCAAGTGAACTTCATCCTTCCACTTAGATTGTCCACATTTAAGACATGAGTCTAAGTCCGTATTTTCCTTCCAAAACAGCATACAGTCGTTACGACATGCCTGTATTTTCTCATACCCGAGCCCCATGTCCCTTAGGAATTTTTTTGCTTGATATGTATTATCTGGTAACGCCTCACCATCATCAGGCAACAACTGATTGACGAACTCAGAAGAGCCGAGAATGTCGTGTTAGTAACCCCACCCATACACTTCAAATCGTATAGGTGTACAATGGCACTTAGTTTGCTGTGTCTGGTCTTCCCGTGGAGTGGCTTGTCTGAATTTTTAAGCAATTCATCGTACTTCTGAGCGTCACCTATGTCCGATGCATCATCCATAATCTGTTCTTCACCACCTTATGCCCCTGGTTGAGGCTCATTGCTGTCTTCCCTGACATCATGCACACCGAACAAATCGCGCAACATTGCTTGCATATTGCCACCCACATCTTCTGTGCTTGGACCTGTATCTGCGGCCGATCTCGGCAAGTTAGTTCCTTCAACCTGAGTTCGTACAGGACTCTCACCGTGATAAATCCAATCTTTGTACTGGGGCCACATTCCTTTACCCCCTGTCAAGTGGTCGTATACCAAGGCCGGATTGTGCCGCCTGTTAAGGCGGCATGCCTTACACGGACAAAAAATGAGCCCATCTGGAGTCCTACAATTGAGTATTGCAAAATCTACGAACGATCTACAACCGTCAATGTATTCCTTGGAAATCCTAGGCTTCGTCATCCAACTCTTATCCATATTGTTACTACATAAATTAAAAAACCCGATAAATTTACCTGCATTATATATTGGGGCGGTAAACGTAATAGACCTAGGTTTATTTAGGTTTACTAACAATTCAATTAACAAGTATATATACGTTGGAAGGAAATGGCATCTCAAACCAAGTAGATATATGGTCATATATATCAAATTCGATATAACCTATTCTATGCATGATAATATTATAGTTAACAAAGCAATACTCCATCTAAGTTTGATTTGGTTAATTAAATAAAGATCCAGTTAATTATTATTATTAGGTCCATATATACGTACTTCAATTATTTATGTAAACGTACATAAAGTCATTTCAATTTTGAAGCCCTAAGTACTTTTGGAATAATAAGTTTAAATAATGAGTATGCACAAGTACAATAAGCCTCGAGATATATAGTTGCATCTTTAAGGTGAGAATAGAACCAATAAATGAGAATCAAAACAAAGAAAAATATTTCTAAGCGCAATTAATTTAAGCTGAAATCACAAAGTTAGTCCTATCAAACAAGGAAATCACACACCAAACACGAGAAAGGGCCAAAATTGCTTTGATAAGAAAAGTAATGGAACGCTACTTCAGAAATGGGAAAAGGATCCCAAAATAGCTTTTCTATGTCTAATATTAAAATCATAAAGTATCAAGTAAACATCCTGAATTGAATTGCATCTGAACAATATATAGTACAAAATGTAATAATGAGAAGTAAAAATAAGAACACAAGAACTAACCAAATTAAAATGTAAATTAAGTTCATTCACAAATGGCATAAGGAATAGCTTACCAAAAAAACAATAACGATGGGAACCAACACAAATCCCTTATCTTGCAATCTTAGGGTGCATAGAGTAATATTTCCTGCCTGACGCCTCTTCAGCAAAGTTCACAGCTAAAACGTGATCATCTCCTAAAACTCTTTGTAGGTGAGTTTTTGTTTTGTGGAAATAGGGGCCCTGAAGATGGTCGAATGAAACAAAAAGATTATTAATTACAACTATGGAATTCAACCTAGTTAGCAAAAGAAGATCAGATCAACGAAGATTTACCAATATTATTGCATAAGAGATTACTCAACTATCTAGCTGATAATACTGAGTTATCAATAGGCAACCATGTGAATCCTGCTGACTAGACTCACATTATTTCGGCCACCCTTGTATTGGCAAATTGTATCTAGCTTAATCAAATCATCACTCTAACCAAGGGTCTTCATTTGACCCGCACAAATCATGTTTAAGTCATTTCTTTTTCATCTTTTGTTAAATTTGTGTGTCTGTTAGCCTCTCACATACCATCAATTTATTGTTCTATCTTTTCTCATATGTGATTTTTCATCTCAGCATCTAAATGCAGATTCATTTTCTGGACAAGTCAAACTTACCATAATTTGATGTGGTAAAGCATGAATAGCCTTATATATTCATTTAAGTTGAAGGGCACTTGATGATCACAAAACAATCCCATGCACTATCAAAGCAACAATGAAAGGGACCGAGTATCATCCCAGTGAATCTCATAGAGAAATAAATATTTCTTAGACGACAGTACTCAATACCCAGAACTCAATTTATCTTAGAAAAAAGCACTCAATTTACAAAACCTTTTTATATTAGCTTTTCTATCCTCTAGCTTTTTGCCAGTATGAAATGTGAATCTTGGAAAACTTTAATATATGATCCTAAAAGAACCTTATGAGTATTGAAGCCTCACTATCAAGTACAACATATAATCCTTCAATCAAATATAACGAAAATTAAATGCAGCTCATTGAGGCTAAAAAAAAAAAAAATTTCTTAAATTTGATAAAAACATAAAAACTTCTAGTTTTTAAGAAGTAACAAAGCAAGGAAAAAATGAAGAGCAATCAAGCACCAGTTTGGTGTCAACTCATTGAAAAGTGTGACAAAGATAGAGCAGCATGAAAACCTTTCCTCCTAGAACATCTCTTGCCTCCAACAAAACTGGTTTGGGACTAGCACTCTCTGCCAAATACTTCGTAGTAGACAAACCAGCCAAATCTTTCTTACCACTAACATATCACTATTTTTGTCCACTTGTCTTTGACAATGTAGTCAGTCCTTTAGCTTGGAATTTCTCTGTTTTTATTTGTTTATGAATCTTTTTTTCATTTTTCATTTTTTTATTTTAACAGTGTCCTTTACAAGGTTTATCTCTGTGCGATAAGGCATTCTTAGCTATATCTGAAAGTGATAAGGCATATAAGAGTTAAGGATTCATAATGACCTATTTCTACAAGAAGTAATTGTCGTAAATGAGCGACATGGTATAAATGAATTCATTTGGCAGAATCCAAGTAGTTTGAATAAACCTCTGTTGATTATCCTCCGTTGCACTTTCACTTTGCTGCTTAGCTTTCAGCTGCAGTAGTGTGCCAATTCAACTAGAAGAGAATGCATGTGCCTTGTGTTCTTACGTTGTTAAACCTAGGTACAGGAAATAGTTGCAACTAAGATAAGGATGTTCAGATGTTTGATTAGAGAGACTTGAAAATTACACATGGTAGATTAACACATCCAGAAAATTATGTAATTACGCAATAACTATTTGAAAGAGAACAACTAAAATTCCCAAAATTTGTTAAAAGTTGGTATTGTCCATTGATATCATTGAGTAGATGCAAACTACTTTTTAGCCAGATGAATGAATGAATTTTGTTGAAACAAAGGAAGTTGTACAATTGCAGCATCCAAGGAACAAAGCTTATTGCAATTCATCATTCCCAAGTAGTGCTACAAACAATTTGACAAGCTACAAGGTCTCTATATATAAGACATATCAGTTAAGATTGACCAAATGATAGCACAATGTAAGCTCTTAGAATCATAACTACAACATTTGGTTAAGATGCACAAGATTTTTTTTGACAGATTGAAATTTTAGAGCAGATTTTGCTTTGTGGGTTCCATTATGTTGGGATTGTGAGTGCTTCTGTTGTTTTTCTTCCTTTTTCCTTTTCTTTTTGGTTGCCTGGTGTTGCTGTTATCAGGGTATTATATGGTGTATTTCTATGCTTCATAGCTTAATTACCTTAAAAAAAAAATCTTTGCTTCATTGCATATTCTCTCTCTCTCACACATTCCTAATGCTTCCTCTTGATTATGCAGACTGGAAAATAGAGTCTCAATATTAGACTTGAGAGTGGAATGCCAGGATCTAGAGACCGGCTCGGAAAGGAGAGATTTGAAAAAAAAAATAAGCCCCCTAAGCCCTTAAATAATTTCTAAGCAATTTTTTTAAAAAAATAAACAAAAAAAAATTAAATCAAAATAAGTAATATATATACTGTTATATATATTTTTGTATGCATACCGGAGATGGAGAGAGACTGGCCCGGAGAGGAGAAAGAGTCTGCGATGGAGAAAGAGGAGCTCGACGGAGGCGATGGCCGGGGTGGGTGTTCGCCGGAGCAGGGGAGACGGCCGGAGAGAGCTGCGCACACAGTGGGGGAAAAACAAAATTAAACAAGGGAAAATGCTAAGTGGGAAGAGGGGAAAACGGGAGAAGGGAGAGAGCTGAGTGGGAGGGGGAGAAAACGGGGGAGTAGGGGAGAGGTAATATGCCAGCTTGGGAGTGGGGAGAGCTGCGCGCTAGAGGAAGGGGGAAAAAGAAGTGGGGGAAGAAAAATGGGGGGAAGAGGAAGAAAGAGAATGGGGGGTGCGGGCCAGGTGGGGGCCACGCGTCACCCCCCCCCCGTTCCTAACATGGTAGGCACTTGGACTTCACTAATTAGTGACGTGTGGCAATGTGCCACGTTAGCAAATGCTAACGTGGCATATTTCCACGTCACCTTATTTAAAAAAAAAAAAACCCATGCATGCATTCCTTTAACCATACGTAACTTATGCATAGGCTGCGTGCAGGGGCAGATCTACTCGAAGGCATGCAGTGGCTGTTGCCCCTGTTGAATTTTTTTTTTTTTAATAATTTTTTTTTACATATTTTTATGTGAAATTGTAGCGTAGTTTTATCCTTGCCCCTAGCTTGCTTTGTCGGAATAAAAATGTCCTTGGCTCTGCATTTTAAAATCAGTTGCCACTCCAGTTTAAAATTATTTCTTATTTTCCCTCCACTTAGTTCCCCAATACCTTATGTTTTTTATTTTTTTTAATTGTGTATTTGATTTTAATTGGCTGAACTTTAGGTAATTAAACCGCCTTATTTGAAACCCCATTTCACCTTCTTTTTTTTCTATGTTATATTGACCGATTGTTGAGGAAAATTTATTGGTTCATAATACCATAAATATATATATTTTATCCTCGATTGTGACTAATTAATTAACTAAACCCAAATGAATTAAGTAGCAGAATTAACCCTGAAAACATAATTAATTTAGTAAAACCATAATTAATGAACTAAACCCTAGTTAACTAAGTATCTAAACTAATGTAATTAATTAATTCACCAAGTATCTAACCTTTTTTTTTTTT
>CM017324.1:11506341-11578677 GCA_006937295.1 Carpinus fangiana
ATGTGCCACGTTACCAATTTGGTAACGTGCCACATGTGCAACGTTACCTTTGGTATTTCTAATTTTTTTTTTTTTTTCATTTTGTTCTTTCATTTGATTTTAATTTTAATTTTTTTGTCTTCTTTGTGTTAGTTGGACATTAGGTATACTAGTAATTAACTATATATTAGTTATAGTAGTAATTAATTATATATGAATAATAGTACTAATTAACTATATATTAAGTATAGTACTAACTAATTATATATTAATTATAGTAATAGTTAACTATATATTAAGTATAGTAGTAATTAATTATATACTCATTATAGTAGTATTTAATTACATATTAATTATACTAGTAATTAATTATATACTATATTATAGTAGTACTTAACTATATATTAAGTATAGTACATATTAATTATAGTATTAATTAATTATATACTAATTACAGTAGTACTTAATTACATATTAATTATACTAGTAATTAATTATATACTAATTATAGTAGTAATTAATCAATATTCTAATTAATTAACTATATTAATTATAGGAGTTAAAAAGAAAATATTAGAAATACCAAAGGTAATGTGGCACGTTACCAAATTGGTAACGTGGCGCATGTGCAACGTTACGAATTTGGTAACGTGCCACATGTGCAACGTTACCTTTGATATTTCTAAATTTTTATTTTTTTTCATTTTGTTCTTTCATTTGATTTTAATTTTTTTTTCTTTGTTTTATTTGTGTTAGTTGGACATTAGGTATACTAGTAATTAACTATATATTAGTTATAGTAGTACTTAATTATATATGAATAATAGTACTAACTAATTATATATTAATTATAGTAATAGTTAACTATATATTAAGTATAGTAGTAATTAATTATATACTAATTATAGTAGTATTTAATTACATATTAATTATACTAGTAATTAATTATATACTATATTATAGTAGTAATTAACTACAGTAGTACTTAACTATATATTAAGTATAGTACATATTAATTATAGTATTAATTAATTATATACTAATTACAGTAGTACTTAATTACATATTAATTATAGTAGTAATTAATTATATACTAATTATAGTAGTAATTAATTATATACTAATTATAGTAGTAATTAATTATAGTACTAATTAATTAACTATATTAATTATAGGAGTTAAAAAAAAATATTAGAAATACCGAAGGTAAGGTGGCACATGTGCCACGTTACCAAGGTAAGGTGGCACATTTTTTTTTTGTCTTCGTTTTATTTGTGTTAGTTGGACATTAGGTATACTAGTAATTAACTATATATTAGTTATAGTAGTAATTAATTATATATGAATAATAGTACTAATTAACTATATATTAAGTATAGTACTAACTAATTATCTATTAATTATAGTAATAGTTAACTATATATTAAGTATAGTAGTAATTAAAAAATTTGTGGGAAAGTTCTCCCTAGCTTTTTCTCTCTGAGGAACAACTAGAGGTGAGGTTCGAACCTCCTACGACTGGCCGGTAGAGGAGGGTTTGGGGGTACACACAGGGCTCGTTATGGCGGATGAATTATAGAAGTTATGTGGGAGCATCTCTCTTACTGAGGGGGAGAAAGTGGGCTTAACGATCACGGAGGGAGAGGTTGATGAGGTTCGGGCTCGAGGTGGACGGTGTTTGGTGGGGAAAGTTTGGATGGGGAGGAAAGTGAACAAGGAGGCGTTCAAGACTGTGCTATCCAGAATTTGGCGCATTTTAAATGGAGTGATTTTCAAGGAGTTGGATGACAATGTATGGTTATTTGAGTTTGAGGATGTGGATGACATGAGGAGAGTTTTGGATGGTAGACCATGGTCGTATGATAGGCAACTGTTGGTGCTTAATGAGTTTGATGGCACAACACCGTCTTCTCAGATTGCTTTCAATCACTCTCCATTCTGGGTTCAAATACACGACATGCCGTTATTATGTATGACTAAAGGCATCGGGATGAAGATCGGGGAATCAATGGGGCGTCTACTGGAAATTGATTTAGCAGGTGATGGTGCAGGGTGGGGGAGATGCTTGCGTATCCGGGTGGAGATTGACCTATCCAAACCACTCGAATGGGGTAGAGCTCTTAAATTGGACGCAAATCTCATTGGGTTGTATTCAAGTACGAGAAACTGCCTATGTTTTGTTTTGAATGTGGAAGAGTTATTCATGGTGACATGTCCTGTACCACGAACCTCCAGGCTGCACTCAATGACTGTTGCCCAAGCGTGGGGAGTCTGGCTTCGGGCAGACGACAGGCGACAGAGAGGCTTTGCTGGGTCAGTTGGAATTCATGACGAAGGGTGGAAAACTAGCCAATCGGAGGGACAGAGTGATGGTGGGGCAGATCAACGATGGAGGAGCCCAAACATGGGTCAACCCGGAAATCATGGTGACCATGAAAGAAGTTGCAGCAACACTAATGGAACCACCACTGGGGAGTCGGTTGCTGTCGGGACCGGATGCCACGGGAGTCGGAGAATAAGGGAGGTGGGGGTTGGTAAGGAAGTGGGCCAGCAGCTTTTGACACAAGTGGATATTGGAGACGTGGGGGATGTGACGTCCCACATTGCCTGGGTATGGAGATGTGCTTATATGTATACTTCCACCTTCAATGACAACAACGCGTTTTAAAGCCGTGATGGTAATGATCCATCAGAACTCCGCAGTTAAGCGTGCTTCTGCTGGAGTAGTACCAGGATGGGTGACCCACTGGGAAGTCTAATTCAGGGGAGCCAAAAGCGGACAATATTGTGTGTCATTGGGGTGGGATGTTACAGGGGAGAATTCCCGCCGACGTGGAGCAGCTGGAGAAATTCGCGTTGGGGCATGCAAAGTGCTTGACGGAACTGTTGTAGGGCATTCTCGCCGTAGTGGAGCAGTTGGTGGTAGTTTTTCTAGGGCATGCGATATGCATGGCTGCACTAACGTGGGGCAGATTGTGGGGGATGGACCGCACAGGAGGGTAGTGGGCGAGATGGCTAGTTTTGGGGACGTGGAGTACATGAAACTAACTGACCCCACCAATTTTCATGGCTGTGAGGACGTGGGGGAAAATGGGGTTGCAAATGTGAACGTGGGGGAGATAGTCAGCAGGGGTGATGTGGGGCGCCAATCAGATGCTCCACGACTTGAGCTAGCTGAGAACGTGGCAATGGTTGACTCACACTATGCACAATTGACTCATGCACACCAACCATCCACCCTACGTCATTGGAAACGCAGTGCACGTCGAGGTGGGGTGAATATGCCCCAAGTTGATACAGGCTCTGGCAAGAAAAGGAAGGGGAGCACGAAAGGCGGTAATGGNCACCACTGGGGAGTCGGTTGCTGTCGAGACCGGATGCCACGGGAGTCGGAGAATAAGGGAGGTGGGGGTTGGTAAGGAAGTGGGCCAGCAGCTTTTGGCACAAGTAGATATTGGAGACGTGGGGGAGAATTCCCGCCGACGTGGAGCAGCTGGAGAAATTCGCGTTGGGGCATGCAAAGTGCTTGACGGAACTGTTGTAGGGCATTCTCGCCGTAGTGGAGCAGTTGGTGGTAGTTTTTCTGGGGCATGCGATATGCATGGCTGCACTGACGTGGGGCAGATTGTGGGGGATGGACCGCACAGGGGGGTAGTGGGCGAGATGGCTAGTTTTGGGGACGTGGAGTACATGAAACTAACTGACCCCACCAATTTTCATGGCTGTGAGGACGTGGGGGAAAATGGGGTTGCAAATGTGAACGTGGGGGAGATAGTCAGCAGGGGTGATGTGGGGCGCCAATCAGATGCTCCACGACTTGAGCTAGCTGAGAACGTGGCAATGGTTGACTCACACTATGCACAATTGACTCATGCACACCAACCATCCACCCTACGTCATTGGAAACGCAGTGCACGTCGAGGTGGGGTGAATATGCCCCAAGTTGATACAGGCTCTGGCAAGAAAAGGAAGGGGAGCACGAAAGGCGGTAATGGTGATTTGAAGAGGAGAGTCAAACGAGGATGATGTGTCGACAAGGTGGAACTTGAAGGAACCAAGAGATGGCGGAGGCTGAGATTCAGCCCCGCCGCCTATTATGAATCTCTTAAGTTGGAACTGCCGAGGGCTTAGGAACCCTCAGGCAGTCCGAAACCTTTGTCAATTAACAAAGGAAAAGAAGCCCACCATTTTGTTTCTCATGGAAACTAAATGCCATAGAAACAGAATGGAGTATGTACGAGTGAAGTTGGGGTTTGAGTGCCTTTTTGTCGTAGATTCAGTGGGGAGGAGTGGTGGTCTTGCTCTACTCTGGAATGACACGGGTCTGGTGGAAATTTAGAATTACTCGAGACGACATATTAACGCTACTGTGAAAGATGGAGAGTCAGTGGATTCTTGGAAGTTGACAGGATTTTACGGGCACCCGGATTGGACAAAACCACATGAATCTTGGGCGTTGCTAAATCATCTGCAAAGTTTTGTACCTTTGCCATGGCTGTGTGTAGGTGATTTTAACGAAATCACGGAACAGTCTGAAAATATGGGGGTGGTGTTACGTAGGGAAAGTCAGATGGCTCAGTTTCGGGAGATTCTAGAAGACTGTCATTTCAGTGACTTGGGATTTACAGGTTCCAAGTATACTTGGACAAATTAAAGACAAGATGGAAGTTTTATTAAGGAGCGTTTGGACAGAGCAGTTGCAAACATGAGCTGGATCCAGTTATACAAGAAGGTGGAGGTGAATATTTTGGCTGCACGAACGTCTGACCATAAGCCATTGTTACTATCATTCACCAATATGGAGGAGAAGGCTCGGCGAATTCAACGGGGTGTCAAATTTGAGGCAAAGTGGCTTGTGGATGAAGAGTCACATGATATTATTACAAATGCATGGAATGATGGCTTGGGGGGTGGGTCTTCTATCCAAGTGGTACAACAAAAGCTTGAGACGTGCAAATCTGCGCTGAGGCGGTGGAATGGGCAAAAATATGGGTGTGCGAAAAAAACCACTAAGGAGAAAACCAAGAAGTTGGTGCTTCTCCAAAAGAATGAGTGTGTAGGGGATGGGCCTGAAATTAAGAAGATGCAGACAGAGATTGATTTTTTGCTTGAGCAAGAAGATATAAAGTGGAAACAACGAGCAAAACAGAATTGGTACGGTCAAGGTGACAGAAACACCATTTTTCCACTCGTGGGCAAGTCATCGAAGAAAGATTAACCAAATCCAGAAAATTCAAGATGAAGACGGCAGGATCTGGAAGAAGCCCGAAGAAATAAGCCATGCATTTATTGATTTTTATCAAGATCTTTTTATGTCCAATGGGGTTCATGGAGTGGAGGAGTGCTTGATGGGTTTGGAAACAAGAGTAACCGAAGAGATGAATGGTGAGTTGCTCAGAACTGTTTCCATGGTAGAGGTGGATGCTACTTTGAAGCAGATGCATCCGTTGAAATCTCCGAGCCCAGATGGAATGTCTGCTTGTTTCTATCAAAATGAGTGGTCAACGGTACTCAATGATGTTTGCAAGGCAGTTCTGGATTTTCTAAACGGGGGAAGTTTTGATGCTACTCTAAATGAGACATACATTACACTAATCCCAAAAATTAAGAATCCTTCAAGAATCACAGAATACCGGCCCATAAGCCTCTGCAACGTACTTTATAAATTGATTGCTAAGGTTCTAGCCAATCGGTTGAAGAAGGTTCTACCACATATTATCTCAGCAAATCAAAGTGCGTTTGTTCCGGGCCGGCTCATAACTGACAATGTTTTAGTGGCGTTTGAAGCACTTCAGACCATGGATGTGCAGATGAAGGGGAAAGTGGGGTGTATGGCACTCAAACTCGACATGAGCAAGGCTTATGATCGAGTTGAGTGGGATTTCTTGGAAGCCGTTATGCTCAAAATCGGCTTTGCTAGGAGATGGGTGGAAATTTTAATGGTGTGTATCCAGACGGTCTCTTATTCCATTCTAATAAATGGACAACCAAATGGGAAGATTGTGCCTACAAGAGGAATTCAACAGGGAGATCCATTATCACCCTATTTTTTTATCCTTTGTGCCGAGGGCCTTAGCACAATGTTACGGAGGGCGGAGCAAGAAGGGAAAATTACGGGGTTGCCCATCACAAGGGGAGGCATAAGAATCAGTCATCTATTTTTTTGCAGATGACAGTTTGTTGTTTTGCAGGTCTAGCATATTGAAGTGGGCAAGAATTCAAGAGCTCTTGGAGATGTATGAGCGAGCATCAGGACAAAAGTTGAACCGGGAAAAGACTTCTATACTCTTCAGCAAAAACACGAAGAGAGAAGCTAAGGAGTTCATTTTGTCAACAGCCGGAGTTACATCTTCGGCTCGCTATGAGAGATGTCTTGGACTACCGGCCCTTATTGGCAGATCAAAAGTCAGCTCTTTTTCGATTTTGACAGGAAGAATCTGGGAGCGTATGAATGGTTGGAAAGAGAAGTTTCTTTCCCAAGCAGGGAAGGAAGTTCTCTTAAAGGTCGTGGTACAGGCTATCCCGACATACACAATGAGTGTGTTTCAGTTGCCTAAAACACCGTGTCAGGAGATTTGTTCAATGATGTCTAAATTCTGGTGGGGGCATAAGGGGAATGATTCAAGGATTGCTTGGATGCATTGGAGTAAGATGGGGAGGGCTAAAGAGAGAGGGGGTCTGGGATTTAGAGATCTAGAGTTGTTTAATTTGGCTCTTCTTGCCAAACAAGGGTGGCGCCTTCTTCAACAACCGAACTCGTTGGTGGCACAAATTTTTAAAGAGAAGTACTATCCTAATGGGTCCTTTTTGGAATCAACTTTGGGTCGACGGTCGTCATATGCATGGCGTAGTATTTATAATGCCAAAGCTCTTCTTACTAAGGGACTAGTGTGGCGTGTTGGAGATGGCAGATCAATCAAGATTTGGACCGACCGGTGGTTACCAACACCGAGATCTCATAAGGTTCAATCTCCTGTACGAGTTCTATCCTCCGACGCAAGGGTAAGTGACCTTTTAGATACGGATACAAATTGGTGGAAAACTGATTTGATATCAAGTATTTTTTGTGTCGATGAAGTTGAGGCGGTTTGTAGTATACCTGTGTGTCCAAGATCTAGACAAGACAAGTTAGTATGGATGGGGACCAAGCATGGTGATATACAGTTCGTAGTGCCTATCACATGGGCAAGGAGAATGGGTTACAGGAAGAGGGTAGTTGCTCTAATGCTCATCAAATTGCAGGGATTTGGAAAGGAGTCTGGAGGATTAAGTGTGATAGAGCTGTGATAGAGCTGTAAAAACATTTATTTGGCAAGCATGCAATAATATTTTGCCCATGAAGGAGTTGTTATTTAAGAGACATATTTCTGATGATCCGTTGTGTCCTATTTGTGGATTGGCTACGGAAACCCTAGCGCATATATTATGGAGTTGCTCGTCGGCTAAAGATGTTTGGATGGAATGCAACCCAAGGATTCACAAGTGCATGAGTGATGAGATGGATTTTATTTACATTATGGCAAAACTCATGGAACGTTTAGATGCTGATCAGATGCAATTAGTGGTCACGGTTGCCCGACAAATCTGGTTCAGGAGGAATTCTATTGTGTTTGGAGGTGAGATGGTTTCTCCGAAATTGGTTGTGCGACGTGCCAAGGATCAAGTTGAGGCATGGTGTAGCGCTGCTCAGAGGACGGTTATTTCTCCTGAAATTTCTGGCTATGTTTCGGCAGCTACGTGGATAACACCTCCAGAAGGTTATGTTAAAGTTAACTGGGATGCTTCAGTTAATACGCATCACAACAAAATGGGGGCTAGTGTTATCATACGTGATTCTAGTGGAGTGGTGATGGCGATGTACTGCACAACCAAAGGTTTCGTAACCTCCCCCTTAGATGCGGAGACTGTGGTTGCGTGGGCTGCTGTGGAGATAGCGAGATGAATGGGACTACAACGAGTTATATTTGAGGGTGATGCGCTGGAGATTGTTCAAGCGCTAACAAGAGAAGGAGACTGCTGGGCATCCTACGGTCAGATTCTGAATGAGATAAAATCGAAACTGACAAAGCACAATGGATGGTGTGTTCAGTATGTCAACAGAGTGGCCAACGGAGTGGCGCATCAGTTATCATGTATGGGGAGGAAAGAGAGTGGAGGTCAAACTTCCCGATTTGTGTGGAAGATATGGCCCCGAATCCTGTGTAATGCTGTTTCTGGTTGTTAATGAAAACCCATTCAAAAAAAAAAAAAAAAGTATAGTAGTAATTAATTATATACTCATTATAGTAGTAATTAATTATAACACTAATTAACTATATATTAAGTATAGTATATATTAATTATAGTACTAATTAATTAAGTATATTATTATAGGAGTTAAAAAAAAATTAAAAATACCAAAGGTAACGTGGCACTTGTGAAACGTTACCAATTTATAATAATATTATGATAATAAAATTATTACCAAAAATTAAAAAACTAAATATTATTATTATAAAATTATTATTATTTGAATTTTTTATTCTTAAAAGGGTAACGTTTGGAATTACCACGTTACCCTTTTGTAACGTGTTGTTTTCCAAACGTCACCAAAGGGTAACGTGGTAATTTCACATGTTACCCTTTGGTAACGTGTAGTTTTCCAAATGTTGCCAATTTTATTATTTTTTTTTTTAAAAAAAAAAAACTCTTCCATTAGTAACATGTCAAAATTGACACGTTACTAAACTCCAATATTTTTGTAGTGTTATATCACCTTTACCGACTATATCAGGTGATGCTTCTCATACTCCAGATTTTTTTGATAACTCAATTACTCCATGAATGTTGAAGATTGTAGAACATGGGAATGGGGATGTTCATAGAAGTAGCACTACAAAAAAAAAAATGGGGGTGTTTTTGACGTGTTAGGAGTTTGGTCAAAAATGCTTATTGACATGTCAAAATTACTAACGTGTGAAAAATGCCAAGTCAAAAATTTTAAATTAATTTTTTCAATAAAAAAAATTTATATTCCATTTCCACGTCAAAAATTTCAAAATTACTAAAATTAATAATATTAATCATGTTAATTACTAGAGGTTCATGTGTTGATTTATTCTTAAAAAAAATATTCTTATTCAAAAATAATTTTTACAATTTGTAACTTTTGAAAATATGAAAATATTCTAATAAAATAACACATGGCTCAATTTATGTCTTTTACTAGTTAGGAGTATAAGGTTTTAGAAGAGTTTTTTAACACAATTAATATGTGATTCTAGGCAAAAGTCTACTATATTAAAAACTTAAAAGAACAAGAAGCTAGAGATGTATCATCTTCCCCATCTTATTTAGGGAAATAGTTGTTTTTATTTTATTTTTATTTTTTTATGTTGTCTTCTAGTGTTTTGCAATTATTCAGTTGCAATTTTTTAGATTTATTTTAAAAATATTTAGACTTAAGGTCAATCTGGTCCCATTTCTCGGATATTTAAATTGGCACGTGATATTTGACGTTTTTAATATTAGGTGGATAATATTTTATAATTTTTTCTTTTTTTTAAAAAAAAAAAACTCTTACTTTTTTCATTTAATTTTTACAAAATGATATATACTAATTATTTGATTAATAATATTACCTAGCATGCATTAATTTTCCGATAGGCAATATTATAAAGACACAAACTTAAACCCCACTTTTCTCTTATGTTTTCCTAATTTAAAAAAAAAAAAAAAAACTGCCCACGGAGAGAGCCTTAGAGAGCGAAAAAAATTTGGTTTAGAAGTTTGACCAAAATTGAGTTTAAATTGTGGTTGTACCACATTTCTTTCCAATAATAAAAGATAACTAAGGTTTTTATATATTTGTTAACATGTATAAATTACGTAACAATATTGCATAAATTGAGGTATTATTGTACGTAGGTCTTAGATGCAGCATACAAGACCTTGCATTTATTGCTTGCCCATGCAGCCCATGCATGGGCTTGCATCTTGTAACAATATATATATATATATATATATATATATTACCCTGCATGCAAGCAATATTAAATGCGCTCATGCATAAGTTGTAGAACAAAATTTAATTAAATATTTTGCCCTAACTAAGTTAATTCAATTTGTACAATTAAAAAATAATTAAATTAGTTAGTAGCAATAATTAAAATAATTATCATGGTTTGGCGATTTGTCGTAAATGAGGCATTTTTTTACTTACCGAATTTTGTTTGCTTCCTAGTTAAAAGCGATCGAACCCCACATATTTTATTATATATTTAATTAATTAATAATAATAATAATAATAATAATTAAAGAGTTTCCTTTCTTACCCATTTCTAGACAAGCACGTAACTCAAGAGTTTCCTTTCATGTCTTTTTGGTATAGTTGATAGCAAGTGATATATATACTTGCGTGAATTTTTGTTTCCTCATTTTCATTTTGTTTCCCGGAAACTTGAATTATTATTGGACTGTTTTCACTATGAATAATGATAAAGACAACATAAAACCAACTTCTCTTTTACGTATCATTAAAAAAAATTGAATGTTTCAATTTTTATTTTTTATTTTTTGTTTATAAAAAAAATGAAATGTAGAAGAGAAATTAGATATTTGTTGATTTTATGTTGTGGTTGTATCATACCTCTTTTACTATTAGGTAATGTGAAAATTTTGGCAAGAAGATAATAATTAAAAAATGGGAAATAATATTTAAAGAAAGTAAAATACATATAATCGCTAGCTAGTAGCAGCTTAAAAAAAAAAAAAAAAAAAAAAAANGTATATGATGTATATCATATATTGTAGATAATAAACATATCATATATAAATATATATTATAATTTATTAATTTATAAGTATACAACTAAGTTAAACTAATTTAATTTTATACAATTAATTAATATAACATTTAAGTTTGTATTATTGTATATAATGTCAATTGTTATTTGTTACACCTTAAAGAGATACATTAAGGTCATTTAAGTTTGTATACATTAATGTGATTATAATTTATAAATGGTAAAAAATACATTACTTACTTAATTAATAATCATTTAATCTACTCATTTATGAATGAAATCGAGCTCACGAGCCCTTGTCGAGTTTAGTCGGGCGAGCCGAGCTCGGCTCATTTGCTAATCGAGCGAGCTTGTACAGTAACGAGCCGAGCTAAACAGTATCGAGCTCGATTTCGATTCGAGCTTAATCGAGCCGAGCTCGAGCCGAGCTGTCGAGTGTGTCGGCTCATTTACAGGCCTAATAGTAAGTATACCTAAACTGCATGCATACAAATATTTTACTTAATGCTAGTTTTTATGTTTCTAGAAAAAAAAAATAAAAAATAAATAAATAAATAAATAAAATTATATGACGTTTAAGGTTTACAATTAATCTTGATGTTTTTAATTGGAAGTCCATGTGTGCCAAATAAGTAGACGTTTAGCAAATTAATTAGGTTATTTATGTTAGGGTTTGGTGCTAACAAAAAAAAAAAAGGAACGGTGTAAAGAAGAACAATAAAATAAATCAAATCAAATTAGCTAACCTATGGTGTAATACTCCGATAAAAATAAACCTTTTCATTAATCAAAATTCTTTCCATATAGAGCGTTTAACAAAGGCCTTCTGTAAAGTTGCTTAATGTAGTGACCCAAATTATTAACTAGGCGTAAGTAGCTTAGTTTGGGGAGTTAATTTGGGCTTTGGGTCACTAAGGACACTAAAAGGGCAATTTAGACTTTTGGACAGACGTACGCTACTATCTGTAGTGCGAATGTACAGTGGGGGACCACCGGACGTACGTTACTTTTTGAATACCATCTGGTTAATACCTAGACATACAAGGCAGCCATGAAACCACTAGGCAAGAACCACCGGACGTACGTGTGACGCCCCGCCCAATGGGAATATCAATTAACTAGTAATTGACCCCACAGTGCGCCATCCCAGCCATGTCCCTCCAAGACACGACCTTCGGGAAAACACCTTCCTCTTCGTAACGAGAAAACTGCAGCGAAAGACTTTACCAAGACTATGGGATCAAGAGATAGTAAACGAAACATCACACAAAATACTAGAGATAAAGTACTACATCCATAATATAATAAAAAACACCAAATGTATCGGTTATCAGACCGTCAAACAGGTACATTCCCAAAATAAGATACTACAACATTGTTTACAAAAGATCAACAGATCAAAGCCTAGACTTAAGGTTCAACAAAGCTAATGAGATCAGAATCTCTATCAGGTCTGCACGGGCAGATCCTCCATCCTCCCACATCGTCCTAAGCCACAGAGGATCCATATCCTCAAAGATCACCCGAATCAGGTCCTGAGCAATCACCAAAGTAGGCTCCGACGGCATCCTCGTCTAAAGCAGCTAAACCGCGTAATTATTCATAATGATGGGGAAAGACATAAAATAAAGGGGGTAAGTCTAAGACTTAGTGACCTTTAACGTAGATAATGCCCATGCCAGTTTTAGTAATGAACTCAGGTGTTTAATAAGCAAAAGCAGTTCCATCTTGACAATTTAATTATACGTGATATATATAGTAATGATATATGCATATGATGTAAACAATAGTCATAGTTCAACAGTATGGTCTACTCGAGATATTACCCCTTCTCAACAGGGTTGATGCTGTCTCGAGGGACCTATAATATAATGTCAGTGCCATTGTACAACATACCGTACGTAACATTAGTGGCACGATCGGGTCCGACCCCGAGTGGCCCACACCAACTAATGACGTCCGTCCTGTAGTGATCGAACCATTGTGAATAGTTGCATCAAGGTCACGAAACCAATGGATCCATAGCCCTCACATAACGCACACATTTGATCATAACGCTAACATGTATAGTAAGCCCATGGCCATTGCTACCGCACGTACTAATTTACCATGTCATACGATGCAATTATCTTGTTTGTATTTTACATGCATGTTATTTTACAAGTCCCACTTGATTAACATGTTCAGCATAACGTTTTTTTCAAAAACAGAGTTCATGTGCAATACGTACAAAACGTGAGAGCTGTAAAATATGTATGTTTGCTCAGTACACAAAATATACATGCAGTGCATGGAAAATAACGCGCATTATGTGAGTTAAAACTCACTTGGATCGATACATGTCTCTAAAAACTCTAAAAGATCCGGGTTCTCCAAATCTGTGGAAAACCTTCTATTAGTCCTAATTCCNTTCTCTTCCACTGTCCGCCTATTCTCCGACTCCTAGGGCTACTAGGAACAACCTAAAGCCTTCTAGTCTAGTTAATAACCTCCATGCAACGTAATAACGCTAAGCTAACGAAAATGCTAATCCAAACGGGTCTTAAAAACACAACTAAGCTAATAACTACGATTAAATATAAAATGAGCAACATAATGACGTAATTAAAAGCTAAAGATCAAACGTTACCTCCTTGAAACAAAACCGCAAGAGTTCCGCCGCATGAACGTTTCGAACTCGCAAACGTCACACACACACTCTCACCAAACACTCACAAACACTTGGAAACACTCTGGCAGCCTAGGGGCGTTATGAAGTTATGAAAGACACAAAGGGGGTAGGGTGCTATTTATAGGCACAGAAAGCAGCAGGCGTCAGGCCAAGAGGCGTAAGTCCGGTGGTTCTTGCCCAGCGGTTCCATGGCTGCCTCGTACGTCTAGGTATTAACTAGAGGGTATTCAAAAAGTAGCCTACATCCGATGGTCTCATGTACGTCCGCCTGTATGGTTTGCAGAGCGTACGTCCGTCTAAAAGTCCAAATTACCCTTTTGACGTCCTTAGTGACCTAAAGCCCAAATTAATCCCCCCAACTAAGCTACTTATGCCTAGTTAATAATTTGGGTCACTACAGTACACCCCTTGGCTGGACGTCCACTGTTTTTCTGGGCCTATAAATACCCCTACCCTCTTAGTGTTTTGCACAAACTTCAGACGCCCCCAGGCTGCCAGAGTGTTCCCAGAGTGTTTCCAAAGTGTTTGAGTGTGTTGTGAGCATGTGTGTGAGGCGTGTGTGAGTTTCGGAACGTTTGTGAGGCAGAACTCTTGTAGTTTTGCTTCAAGGAGGTAACGTTCGATCCTTAACTTTTAATTACGTCGTTATGCTACTCGTTTCATGTTTAGTTGTAGTTGTTAGCGTAGTTACACTTTAAAACCAGTTTGGGTTAGCATTTTCGTTAGCTTAGCGTTGTTACGTTGCATGGAGATTGCAAAGTAAACTAGAAAGCTTTTGGGTGTTCCTAATAGCCCTAGGAGTCGGAGAATAGGCGGACAATGGAGAGAAAATGAGGTTCTCCCTGAGAACCCACATAGCGGACGTACGGTGTTGTGCTGAACGTACGGCTTGACGTATGGTTAGTGTGTGACAGGGAAACCCTATTTTCACCAACTGTCTCATAGCTCATGTTTTCCTTACTTTAGAGTTGTTTTAGTAGAATTAAGACTAATAGAAGGTTTTCTACAGATTTGGAGAACCTGGATCTTTTAGAGTTTTCGGAGACGCTTATCGATCCAGGTGAGTTTTAACTCACATAATACTCATTACTATTTTCCATGCACATTGCACATAGAGGTGTCAATGCGGGCAGTTATTAACCGTCCGCCAACCGCCAACCGCTAACCGTTATAACCGCCAACCGCCTAAGCGCTATAACCGCCTAGCGGTTAGCGATTATAGGGTTTACTAACCGTAACCGCTAATCGCTTTTTATATACTATATTTTTATAATTATAATTATAATAATATTTATACATATAACATAATCAATTGATCATTAATGATTAAATCACATTTCAATTGATCATTAATGATTAAATCACTTTTTTGTTTAGATAATTAAATCATAATTTTTTTTTTTTACGTGTCCACATAAGAGGGAGGATAGGGATTCGAACTAGTGATCTCCACTTTTTTTTAAAAAAATCATAATTTGAGTATTAATATATTATCATTATAATTTATATAATTATAGTATATGATCAATTAATCATAAAATCATTTGATTATATAATAACAAATTATACATACATATTCATAAGTCATAAGTTATAATTATGCAAGTTCATATTTCTACAACAATGAACAATTAAGTATTTATAGACTCAGTTCCAATGTATGTTATCAACTTATAAGTCTATATATGTTATAAATTATAATTATACATTATACATATATGCAATTATGCATATTGAATAATATAAATATAAAATATCAATACTTAATCATATGATTCAATAACAATTGAAATACTTATTAAAGTTAATAATATTATTAATGTACAAAGATAATGTGATTCTTATAATATCAAATTAATTAATTAACATTTGATTAAACAATGTGTTATTTATAATCATAATTGAAGTATTAATGTATTATCATTATAATTTATATGATTATATAATAATAAATTATTCATATATAATATTTATATATACGATATGTTTGTAACTTTGTAATAATATATGACATGTTATGTAATAATATTTATATATATATGTGTGTGTGTGTGTTAGCAACAAGTAACATAAACTACATAAGTAATATAATTATTAATTAGTTTGTAATTAGATATTAACTAGCTTTGTAAGTACTTATATCATATATTCTTATTCTAATATTTTGTAATTTAGTATATATTAAGTAATTATACATATATGCAATTATGCATATTGAATAATATAAATGTATAAGATCAATACTTAATCATATGATTCACTGACAATTCAAATATTTTATTTAAGTTAATCATATTATTAATGTACAATGATAATGTGATTCGTATAATATTAAATTAAGTAATTAATATTGGATTCATTAAACAATGTGTTACTTATAACCATAATTGAATGAAAGCATTATTAGATACTTTATATTTATAAAACATATATCACATTATCTTAAATTCTTAGATCTAAGATAATTTTATTATATTAATATGAATTGTGATTTGTGAGATAATATGATCATATAATTTAAGTATGAGTGCATGACCATTAGATCATTAAGAATTTAGGACTTAGGAGTTTGAGCATTACCATTAGATAATAAGTTCAATTAAAGTGATTGGGATAATGTTTGCCACTTTGTCAAATGTTTGAAAGTATTTTATGATGTCACCATTAAAATTTCTAGTACATTGTATTCAACTTCAAACTTATATTTTCAACAACTTTGTATTGTTCGGAAGAATGTGTTAGAATATGCTCAAAGTCTCGATCCTTTGATGAGTGGTATAGCTAGTAAGATGAAAGTAAAATATAACAAATACTGGGGTAATTTTGAGAAAATAAACCAGTTGTTATTTGTGGTAGTTATTCTTGATCTTCGGTACAAGCTGGTTGCTTTTGATTATTGGTGTCGGAAGAACCTTTCGCATGAGATTAAGGATAATCTTGTAGATACATTGAAGGAGGACATAATTTGTTTATTTGACCAATATGTTGGGGTTAGGATAAATGTTAATGAGGTACAGAGTCGTCAATGTCGTGGTTCAATATTAGTCGAGTGCCTAGATGACAATCCTTTCTTGAGTGAGTTTCATTCATTCCAGGCATCAAGAAATTTGCTAAATTGTATATCCGAGATAGACCAATATTATTTGGAGAATGTCGAATCACTAAGTGCAAACTTTGATAATTTGAATTGGTGGAAGGTTAATTCAACAAAGTTTCCGATCCTCTCCAAGATAGCGCGGGATGTGCTGGTCATTCCAGTTACCATAGTTGCCTCGGAGTCGGTGTAACGCCCCAAGAATTAATTAACTGGTAATTAATTCAACTATTTGTCTCCCAACCTTGTTCCACTCCGAACAAAACCTCTGGGACCTCTACTCCTCAAAAACAGAGGATACTAAGCAGCGGAAGTAACAAAGTACTATAAACATTAATCAGTATAACCAGATCGTCTAACTAAAGATCATCAAGCAACAGAAATCATATTATAACATCAGTACAAGGGATCTATGCTAAACCTTAATATGCAAGCAAGCATGCATCAAGCCCTAATGTCTACAACATAACTCAAAAGTACTAGTTACCATGAGTACCCGCTTAAGCTTGCAATAAGTCCTCAAGCATCTCCTGGATCGAATCCTCCACAAGAACCGGATGCTTCACGGTATCCACTATCTATAACAGTATAATCGTACATATGGAAAAAAAAAAAGAAAAAAGAAGAGAAATAATACAAGGATAAGTCCGACAACTTAGTGAGTAGAAATCCACATGACGTACCCGTCATTAATTTGTGGATTCTTTTATTTATAAAACACATGTAACATTATGATATAACAGTTATTATGCAGCTGATATATATAAAATATAATATAATATATGCTTATAATCATGAGTAACAGTAATAATTCAACAATATGGTCTACCCGAGATATTACCTCTTCTCAACAAGGTTGACGTTGTCCTGAGGGACCTGTAGTACAATGCCGGTGCCCCAGCCATTACACGAAACATACCGTACGTAACACTAGCAGCACGATCGGGTCTGACCCCGAGTGGCCCACACTGCTAATAACGTCCGTCCTATAGTGATCATTCATTGGGAATAGCTGCATCATTGGTCAAGAGTCATTGGATCCAAAGCCCTCACACACGCACACATTGACCATAAAGCTAACATGTATAATAAGCTCATAGCCATTACTACTGTAACACCCAAGAAATTAGATGAAAATCTGTCAGCTCTAAATTTGGCTAAGTCTGGAAAATGACTTTTTCAATTGTTGAGATTTTCATGATAATTCCCAACCGCACTTGCTCCTCATATATTATATAGTTAATTGTGATTTTATGAGATTTTATGATGGGGTTTACATTGGTGAGCATCGATGAAACTTTTGTCATGAGCTGTCGAAAATCACATTTTGTACTAAAACTGGATTTTTGGATTTTGATCTACTAGGAATTTGATTTTCTAGTATTTTTATTTGGATCCAAATGGGGGGTATTTCCTTATTTACAATGTAAACTTAAAGTAAATGGACATATAATTAAATGTTTACAGTGGAAATAAGTCTGTCATTCTCTGTCGTTCTGAGTAGCCTGAAAAACTAGCCAAAACTGTTGAATCAGTGTTGGCCGTCCGAACGGGGAAGTGAGGCGTTCGAACGGTTAACAAGTCAGTGTTGTCCGAGAAGAGGTTAGTGTTGTCCGTTCGCAGCCCGTTCGCTGGCCGTCCGAACGGTTAACAAGTCAGTGTTGTCCGAGAATAGGTCAATGTTGTCCGTTCGCAGCCCGTTCGCTGGCCGTCCGAACGGTTAACAAGTCAGTGTTGTCCGAGAANGACAACAATACTAAGCTATCAAAACGCTAGCTTAAGAAAGATTAAAGCATAACTAAGCTAACAACTACAACTAGCAACATAGAACTATAATCGAGCAGCATAACGACGTACTAAAAAGCTAAGAAAACCGAACGTTACCTCCTTGAAGCAAAACCTCAAGAGTTCCTCCTCCGGCAGCACCGAAACACTCACGAAACCTCACAAACACTTACGAAACGGCCTACTGGCAACCTAGGGGCGAAGAGAGGGGTTGAGGGGCAGAATAGGTGTGAAATGGGCTAGGGGTGAGGGGGTATTTATAAGGCCAGAAAGCAGCGGACGTCCGACCAAAGTGGCGTACGTCCGGTACTATTTCACAGCGGTCCAAATGCTGTTTTGTACGTCTAGATATTACCCGAAGGGTATTCCAAAAAGTAGCGTATGTCCGGTACTTTTGGCGTATGTCCGTTGTACTATTCACAGAGTACGACGTACTATATGTCAGCGTATGTCAGGTGGTCCCCCAGCGTATGTCCGCGGAAAAAGACAAGAGTGTACGTCCACCAGAAAGTAGCGTACGTCCGCAGTAAAAGACAAGCCATAAGACAAATTCTCAAAATGCCATTTTGGCAAATCCTAGTGACCCAAAGTCCAAATTAACCCTTTAACTGAGCCACTTATGCTTAGTTAAATATTTGGGTCACTACAGTCAGCATTTAGCACCAGAGGTCGTGCGCTTGATCCATTTAGGAGTTCTTTGGCTCCGAAAACAGTAGAGGCACTTGTATGCACATAAAATTAGTTGAGATCTTCTCCCGTTAGTTTGCGTGAGTCATACTTGGATTCAAAGCCTACACACACACATTTGATCATAAAGTTAACCTGCATAGTAAGCTCATGGTCATTATATCGCACGTACCGGTGTACCATGTCATACGATGCAATTAGTTTTATTAGTCTTTTACATGCATAGTTTTACAAGTCTTATCATTATCTTATTAATCGATACATGTTTTCACAAAAGAGAGTTCCCAATAGTTCCAAAATATGTTTCATGAGAGTTACAAAATACGCCCCAAAAGTTGACTGCGTTTTTCAATTCAAACACCAAAGTTTCAATTTTTTTCAATTCGATCAATATTATCCCAAAATTCCCATATGCCCCTAATTTTTTTTTATTATTAAAAAAAAATTAGGGGAGCAAAAATGGCTAGATGGCCAAAGGAATTTTTTTAAATTTTTTTTATAAAAATTAAAACATTAGGGGGCAATATGAGAAGTTTTTGATACAATTGGTTAAATTGCAAAAAATTGAAACTTTTTGGGGGGGGTGAATTGCAAAAATTAAAACTTTGGTGTTCGAATTAAAAAGCGCTGTCAACTTTGGGGGGGTAAACTATAATTTTCCCTTAATATATATATATATATATATAATAGATATGCAATGCGGGAAAAGTAACAACAAAGCATCCATGTGAGTTTGTATTCACCCGAGTTGTAAAGTTCCTCCATATAATTCCATTGAGGCTCTATAACCTCGAATACTGAAAAAAGACATATAATTAGTTATATTTCTATTAAAACAACTCTATAATAAGGAAATAAGAGCTGTGGGACGGCTGGTGAAAATAAGGTTCCATGTCACACTTTGGACCGTACGTCCCCTGTGATACTTTGGATCGTATGTTCAGTCTCGAACCGTACGTCCGCTTCAAGGTTTTCAGGGAGAACCTCATTTTTCTCCACTCATCTTCCTATTCTCCAAATCAACTTCTAAGACTATCAAAGGCTTTCTAAGGTCTCCTAAGTCAAAATGAAACCTCCATGCAACGCGATCATGCTAAGTTAACATAACACTAATCTAACACAAGATCTAAAGCATAACTAAAGCTAAAACTACGATTATCAACACAAGACAATAATCAAGCAGCATAACAATGTAATTAAAGAGTTAGGTAAACGAGCATTACCTCCTTTAAGTGAAACTTCAAGAGTTCTTTCACCGTTTGTGCCGAAACATACAAAACCTCACAAATGAAGGATTTTCGCAGCTTGGGAGCTTGAGAGAGCGTGAGAAATGAAGAGGGGGAAGGGGGTATTTATAGCTGAGAGGCTCCACCAACTCTCCAAAAAAGTAGCGGACGTCTGCCAAACCCTAGCGTACATCTGGTACTATTACACAGTGGTCCAAAGGTTGTCTCATACGTCCATATATTATCCAACGAGTATACCAAAAAGTAGCGTACGTTTGTGTACTTTGGAGCCTATGCCCATGTACTATTCACAGAGTGCGGCATACTATCTGTCAGCGTACGTCCGATGGTCTCCCCTATACGTCCGCACTACAAACAATAGTGTATGTCCGGTGTTTTCGCATACGTCCGCTTAACTTAGCGTACATTCGTCCAAAGGTCCAAATTGACCCTCTATTATCCATAGTGACCCAAAGCCCAAATTAACTCCCTTAACTAAGCTACTTATGCTTAGTTAATTATTTGGGTCACTATAACCATTCGTGATATGGACCATCAGTCTTATAGAATATGAGTTGGGTCATTCCTTAATGGACCATCGGTCCCAAAAAATATGGGTTGGGTCATCAACCCTTTGTGACGTGGTTTTAAAAGTCAAGTATGGTCCGTATGGAGATGCAAAGTGTGTGGTGATTACTAGAGGTGTTTAGTGGACGGAGAGGTTGAAAGAGGTGTGTTTTGGAAAATAAGAAAAACATTTGGGGTTCTTCACCTAATTGTGGAAGAAAGGAGGTGAGTTGGGTATCAACTCTCTCTCTCACCCTTTCTTCATCTTGTTCATTGATATTTTGTTGTGCGATGATTGGTGGAGGTGTTTAATGGAGTGAGAGACCAAATTGAGTATTTGGTGAGGGGAGAGGTCGAAGGAGATTTGTGTTGAAAAGAAATGATTTTTTTTTTTAAGCATATTTCTCAATCTGGTCATCAGTGGAGTTGTTTGATAGGTGGAAAAGCCAAATAAAACATTGAAAAATGTTACACACTTTCATTCTCACGCTTTATAATGTGACACTAAAAATTATCATAAGTAATATTATACTTACTCTTATTTTTTTACACTATTTTTTCATATACATGTGTGACTTTTAAAATCACAATTGAATAAAAATCTAATTAAAATTAATCTCGTATTCAATAGTGGTTTTATTGGTGTAAAAAAATTATGTAAAAAAATGAGAGTAAGTGTAACATTATTATTAGGAAAAACTTCACTTATTCCCCATGAACTTACGCACCTTTTGCAAATACCCCTAAAATATTTAAAATCTCTCACTTTGGTGTATTAAACTTTGATTTCCTTCCACTTTCCCCATTTCGTTAGGATTTTCTGTTAAATCTTAACGGAAACGTCTGAAATTATTAAAATACTCTTAGTCATTTTTCTCATTTTTTCGTTTAATTTAACGGTAGGTATGAAATTACTAAAATATCTTTAGTCATTTTTCTAATTTTTCTGTTTAATTTAACTGCAATATTTAACCGTAGGGGTATTTGGAATGAAACAAAAGTTCGATACACCAAAATAAAAGATTTAAATATTAGAAAAATGTTTACAAAAGACGTGTAAATTCATGGGAATAAGTGTAGTTTCTCATTATTATTATTATTATTATTATTATGAAAGCTTTGGCTTAATGAAAAAAAAAAAGGGAGATCCGTAGTTGCTCCTGGATCCGTTCCATGCAATTTTTGCGCTGTTGCGTTTTGCATCATTTATTTAAGTAAACGCCTCGATCCAACGCATTGTACCGCACATGATCTGAATCCCTCGACCTCATCCAACCGTAGGCCTCCGTCTCGAACATTTCAACAACTCTAACGGTAAGTAAAACACTTAAAAAAAAAAAAAAAAAAAAACACTATAACGGTAAAACAGTACACAGCCAAGGCCCAAAGTACCAAAAACAAGCAATAAAAAGACTTCCCCACGTCGCCGTTTCGAAATAACGACCGATATTCTAGTAATTTCACACCACAATCAGTATAACTCAAACTTCGGAACCCTCTGGACCATGACGTGGCACGTTCACTTTTCTCCTCCGACAACCCCGGTGAGCTGTTTCTTCGTCCTCTCCCGTCTTTCCACGACTTGAAAATCACACACAAGAGAGAAACCCCGATTCCCTCTCATTGCGCAACAAATCCAAAACCCCGAACATTTGAAAAAAATTCCGCCTCAATCCCCTCTTCCATTTCCATGAGCTTCACGTTCCCTCAGCAACCCTAGAAAGACAAGCGACAAAAGCAATGGCGCGGCGCGAGACGAGCCCGCCGACGAGCTCGCGGTCCGTGACGGAGACCGAGAACGGCTCGCACAAGTTTGTGATCCAGGGTTACTCATTGGCCAAGGGGATGGGGGTGGGGAAGCACATCGCGAGTGACAATTTCACGGTCGGAGGGTACCAGTGGGCGATCTACTTCTACCCCGACGGCAAGAACCCCGAGGACAATTCCGCCTATGTGTCCGTCTTCATCGCGCTCGCCAGCGAGGGCACCGATGTCAGAGCCTTGTTCGAATTGACGCTCGTGGACCAGAGCGGCAAAGGCAAGCACAAGGTCCATAGCCATTTCGATCGCTCGCTCGAGAGCGGTCCCTACACGCTCAAGTATCGCGGCAGCATGTGGTAAGCCTCCCCAAAATACTGTTGTTTTCTAATTTGTGATTACTATTCGGATTAGCGCATTAAACGCGTTGAGAGTCTTAATTGAGTGGTAATGCGTTCAAATGTGGTGTGGTTTAGTGGTTGGAACCAAGTTGCATAGAGGAATTTTTACTAGAAATTGAGGATTTTTACTGTTAAATCTTGGCTTGGTAGATATTGTTTTGGAATGTAATCATACTTATACGACTTAGAGACTAATGCATACTGGAATTGTGATAATCGTTCCTTGTTATGATTCTATTGCCTATTGGGAAGTTTGATGTATTGACTGGAAGCTGTGCTTGGGTTTTATTATGAATATGATTAGATTTTGTTAGTGTTGGATCCAATTTGGTGCAAGGTGGGCGTAGGGGGTTCGCAATAGCAAACAACAATAGAATCACAACTCTTCTTGAAACAAGATTCTATCAATGAATAAATGCAAAAGGAATTGAAAATCACTCATTGAGTGTTTCATATTGATAAATTGATCAAAATACATAAAATCTGCATATTATGGAAATTTCCTCTACTGTTACTAATAAAAAAAAAAATACATAAAATCTGCCTCTTACATATTAGGTCTGCTGTATTTATAATAATAAGCAAACTTGGAGCATAAGTAAACCTAAGCATATTATGGAAATTTCTAGAATAATAAAAGGAAAATTATAATTAAATAAAATCCTAATTTAAATAATGTAAATAATAAAATAAAATATATTTGATTGCTGAAGTATTTGATTTGTTGGAATAAAATCTTCATTAAAGTTCCCAATAGAGCAATCAAGTCTTTCCTTATTGAATTATTGCCTTTATTTCCGTCAAGCTTTTCAATCTTCCCTTTGCAGCCCGTTTTGACCTAGTAAACATTGGAATTAGCCAAAGCTCGTGAAACATGACTTTGTAGATCTTTGAATTATCTTTCCAACGCCACCAAGTTTGCTCAAATCCGATATCCGAAACTCGAGATATAACCTTTTTAGTAAAACTCGTCAGGTGCGAATTTAACCAAAATGGGTAAAATTGGCTTGCATCACAATTTTATTGATATATATTTGTTGTGATATGAAAGGGTGTTATTGATGTCGTTGGGCTATGGTACTATATGTTATTCATGCAGAAGGAAAATCTACTCATTGCGGGTTGGCAATTGAATAGAGCTTCTAATATAACCTTTTTGTTTTTCTCATTTAGAGAAAAACTTGTACATACAAATTTAGTTGTGCAAACTAAAGTTCTAAGTATTGTTTTACTTTTACAAACAATCCATTTTCATATCCTTATAAAAATTTAGTATTTCTGTTAATATTAATTATAATTCAGCGATGTATGTTTTAAATCATAGGTGTACTGGTTTAACTTTTAGTGTATAGTGACATATAATCATTCTCTTGATTAAAACAATAATAAACTAATAAATTGAAATTTAGTTGAACTGGCAGCTCCAAATTTTTTATTTTTTCCCTGAAGTTGAACATTGGCAAACTTAATCAGCAATTCTTTAAGCTGCTTAAATGCATGCAGAAAACTGTATGAGTAATATTATATGGATATTAGTATATTTAGAATATGAAAGTGTTGGCACTAGATCCTCCTCTTAATCTTAAAGTGCTTTCACCCGGGGAAGGCAGATCCTAGAACCTGTTCTCATTGCTAATGAATGTCTTGATAGTGGAATAAAATCCAGGGAGTTGGATGTGCTTTGCAAATTGGACTTAGAAAAAAAGCTTATACTCATGTTAATTGGGATTTTTTGCTGTACATGTTGAGGAAGAGTAGGTTTTTTTTTTGGGGGGGGGGGTTGTTGTACGTTATATCTCTTGGTGAACGACGCTCCCACTCTTTTTTTTTTTTTTTTTTTGTAGTCCCCATGGCTTGATACAGAGGGATCCTTTGTGTCCATTGTTGTTTGTCATTGTGATGGAGGCTTTGGGTGGGATGATTTTTACTGCAGTGAGTGGAGGTTTGTTGATTAGCATCTCTGTGGGAACTGGGGGACATTGGTGGCTTTGATATCTCTCATCTTCTGTTTTTTATTTTCTCTGGAGTAGACCTAGATCATCTCCGTCTTTTGCAATGCTTGTTCTTGTGTTTTGAAGTTGTTTTAGACTTGAAGATCAATTAATTATAAAAAAGGATCAATTTTGCTAAGTCCAAGTTGGTTCTTGTAGGTTTGATCAATAACATAGAAGGTTTGGCTAGAATCTTGGGTTACAGGGTCTTGTCTTTGCCTATGAAGTACCTTGGTCTTCCTTTGGGTGATTCTTTTAGAGCCAAACCTATTTGGAATTGCATTATTGAGAAGGTGGAATGTTGTTTGGCTGGTTGGAATTGGCTGTACTTGTCTAAAGAGGGTAGGATTACCTTAATCGAGAGCACTTATCTAATTTTCCTACTTGCTTCTTGCCTTTGTATCCCCTCCCGGATACCGTTTCCAATCGAATTGGGAAGTTGCAACGGGATTTTTTGTAGGGAGGTATGGGTAAAGAGACCAAATTCCACTTGGTGAGATGGCACAAGGTATGTTTCTCCAATCTCAGAGGGAGGGTTTGGGGTTTCAAAATTTGCATATGTTCAACCGAGCCCTTCTAAAACAGTGTTTACGGCATTACACCTATGAGAGAGAGGTTCCCTAGAGAAGGGTAGTGGCAGTGAAATATGGTAGTCAATGGGGTGGGCGGTGCTTTAACGAAGTCTCTGGGTCTTATGGGGTGGGTCTATAGAAGTTCATTCGGAAGGGATGGGAGAAGCTTTCTAGATTTTCTAGATTCAAGGTGGGTGATGACATTGAGATTAGTTTTTGGCATGATGTGTGGTGTAGGGGAACAACCCCTTAAGGTGGTGTTTCTGGAGTTGTATAGCATTGCTTGCCTTAGGGATGCTTCCGTGGCTGGTCATCTTTAGTTCTCGAATGGTTCATCAGTAGAACGTTAATTTTGTTAGAGCGACGCATGATTGGAGGTTTGAATTCTTTTCCTCGTTTTTCGACCAATTGTATTCCATTAAGCTGGAATAGGATGGTGCTAATAAGCTTTGTTGGAACTCCTCCAAGAAATTCTTGTTTGATGTAAAATCATTCTATAATGTCTTGATCCCTCACGACACTAATCCCTTCCCTTGGAGGTGTATTTGGCAGAGTAAAGTAAAGCCTTTTTGAGACTGCCTTTATTTGCTTGGTTTGCTGCTTTAGGTAAAATACTTACAGTGGACAACTTGAGAAAGTGTTGTAGCAGATTGGTGCTGCATGTGGAAGAAGTGTGGGGAAACCGTTGACCATATCTTCCTACATTGTGAGATAGCTTTTTTTTTTTTTTTTTGATAGGTTACTACATTGTGAGATAGCTAGTGGTACTTTATCTTTGGTTTATGTGGCTTGGCGTGGGTCATGCCCCGAAGGTTGAGAGATCTCCTCACACCTCACTTGTTGGAGAAGAAAGATTGGCAACTCTCAAAGTGAAGCTTTGTGGGAGATGGTCCCGCTTTGTTTGATCTTGTGCATTTGGAGAGAAACAAATGACCAGAGCTTTGAAGATAGGGAGNATTTCAGTGGATAGCTACGTTGATTGCTTTCATGTTTCTAGTTTTCATGACTTTATGATTTCTTTTCCTTTTTTGTTTAGGTGTTTCTCTAGTATAATTCTTAACCCAAGGGGTTGGCTCAACTGGTAAAGGCCTTGGTCTTGGTGGCATTCCCATCAAGTCTAAGGTTCGAAATCCCTTGGGTGCAAACAATTTATTGGGGTTAGCCTGCCGGAGTATTAAATTTTGTGTGGAAGGGGTGCTTTATTCAGGTCCGAGGTTTATCCGACAAGAGTGGGAACACAAAGTGGCCCTGCCTTGTAGGGGTTCCTTGTTATATATATATATATATTGTGTACTTGGGTGCACCCGTTGGTTTTTAGTGAAATCCATTTATTAGCAAAAAACAAAGTCATGCAGTTTATGGGATACAGTTTTTGTATTCAAGATCTAACTAAATGTGGAAAGTGCTTAAGATATTCAACTTTTGAAAGTGGCATAGATTGCATGATTTACATTGATGCAAGAGCAAGAGTGAGAACAAAAAATGAGGAAAGTAGCCAAGGTTCTCTGAATGAATAATTTTTTTTTTGATATAATAATTAAATCTACTTTCTTTTTTTGTTTTTCATGATTAAATATATCCTTTCTCTAGATTAGTTTGTCAAGGAGGTGGAGGATGAGGAGAAATAAAGTGAAAACCTATAATTCTATTATAAATTCAGAAAGGCATAATGACTTAAAACTCTTTGTACGGATAATATATAAGAGGTCTTTACAACAGCTTCCCTTGAAGCTGGAGTTACTATATCAGAAGCCCAGCTTGAGCAAGATGATATATCTGAACAGACTAATGGCTAGTTGATATATCTTCTGGTTGTCTTTAGTTGTCACATGAGGGTCACAAGTTTGCCCTGTGTTCAATTTCTACCTACTAAATTTTTATCTGTTTCATCGTTGCTTAGTTGTATCATTCTCTACTGGCATCTTCGATATTGTAGTACCCTTCAGAAGGAAGACTACTTGTTCCTTTACATAACATAGAATTCATCAAGTGTTCTTTAAGTGGTATGAAGAGTGACTGTACAAGAATTCTGACCATAGAAACTGCATTAGTTACTGGGTGATTGTTTATTTCGTA
The DNA here is from genome assembly GCA_006937295.1 of Carpinus fangiana. NCBI lineage: Eukaryota > Viridiplantae > Streptophyta > Magnoliopsida > Fagales > Betulaceae > Carpinus > Carpinus fangiana. The sequence continues at coordinate 11,533,933 of CM017324.1, forward strand.
CATTGTACCAATAGCTTCATCTCTCAATGTGTAATAAAGTATCCTTGTTATGTTATCTGAACTTGTAAGATGTCTAGTCCACAAACACTTGAAATGTACCATGTAATCTTTATTCCTGACCTTTCCTTCTCAATTTTTGTAGAATCAATTAATTAGGTATAGTTTTAGCTTTGATGATTATCAGTGTAAGATCTGTCATTTTACGTGTACTTCTTTTTGCTGCTGCCTTTTTTTCCATGATCTAAATGTGATGTGATGGGATTCTTTTGCTCTGACTGTAATATTAAAAACTTTTATTGTCATTTCTCCACTATACTAGTTTACAAGCAGGACAGGTTTTTGCCAGTTTATTCTTCTTTGTCTTTTTGTTTTTGTTATGAGCTGTCCTTGGTCTCCCATAACCTGAAATGTAATGGCTTTTGTGGTCATTCTTTTGGGTTCCAAAGGCTGTGCTACCCGCTGGTTGGTAGCCCTTCCTACTTTAAAACTCCCAAACTTAGACATATCAAGGCAGCTATCTTTTTACTTGATATCATTTGCAAGATGTTAAATATTGTTTATTTGTGCCATAATTTAGGGGATACAAGCGTTTTTTCAGACGAACTTTGCTTGAAAGCTCAGATTACCTCAAGGATGATTGCTTGAAAATCAATTGTACCGTTGGAGTCGTGGTTTCAGCAATTGATTGTCCACGCCTACACAGAATTCGGGTCCCAGAATCTGATATTGGAGCACATTTTGGCATGCTTTTGGAAAATATGGAAGGTTCAGATGTTACTTTTGATGTGGAGGGGGAAAAATTTCATGTTCATAAGTTAGTACTGGCTGCTCGGTCCCCTTTATTTCGATCCAAATTTTTCGATGGGTTAGAGGAAGATAAGCAGGAGATTGTTGTAACAGATCTTGAACCTAAGGTTTTTAAGGTAAAATATCCTCCTACTTCTCTATCGTTTCTGTCAGTGCTGAGGCATGGGTCAGCACTTGTGCTCTTGTGGTGGTATTTTACAGTTCACTACTGCTTGTCGTGGTATGTCCAATAGGCCATGCTGCATTTTATATACAAAGATTCCCTTACAGAAGATGTGGAGTCTGTATCATCAAGCTCATCTTGTCCATCACCAGTATCTGAGACATTGACGGCAAAGTTGTTAGCAGCAGCAGATAGGTATGGTTTGGAGAGGCTCAAATTGATGTGTGAGTCTCATATCTGCAATGATATAGCAGTGAACTCTGTTGCTGAAATTCTGGCCTTGGCCGACCGCTGTCATGCCTCAGAATTAAAAGCTGTTTGCCTGAGATTCGCCTCTGAAAACCTTGCAGGTATGCCCTCTGGTTTTACATATGGTATTTTCCTCAAAATTAGTCTTCTGGAAAAAAAAATATGGAAAGATTAATAAATTCTTTTTGAATGCAAGTTCAGAAATGTTGACTAAAGTGGCATTTCACTAGAATGCTGGTAATGACTCAAATGGTCATTATTTTTTGCTATGAAGTCTACTTACTTCTATGTTTAAGGGAAACAAATAAATAGAAACCGGTTTCTTCAAACTTTGCTGACAAGAAGTCATAAAATTTTCGTTACTAGGGCATTCTGTTACAATACCTGGCCTTTTGTGGATTTTCAGTACTCCTATCTTTTCATTCATATGGGCTTACAAGTCCAGCTGAGATTGCATGCATGTATGAAGTTACATATCTATATATCTATGTATATATGGTTATATGGATATGGATATGTATATGTATACGTATATGTTATTTTCAGTTATTAGAAACACTAGATGTGTAGATTGTTGTGATCTATAGCGCAAGGCATTTTAGTAGAAAACAAGAAGAAATAAAAAACCCTACCAGGCCTTTCCACACATGTTTGAAAATTATAAAGTACTTTTCCTTAAAATTGATGTGATCAAGGGACAAATTTGAGTTTTTTTTTTTTTTTTTCCGTTGTCAGTTAGGTGGTTCATTTTGTATATTTCCTGTGTACTTAGGGACGCCTTACGTTTTTAATGAGATTAGTTTGTTACTTATCTAACAAAAAATTGAGTTTCTTTAAATTTGTCTGGAAGATATGTGATAACCCTATCAGTTTTGTGCTCCAGCCACTCCATGCGTCCAACCCCTTACATCAATAACAACTCTAAAAATGATTCCCTTTACCATATGTCCACATCCATTTGCCTAGCAGTGCTTGGTTGAGTGTGCTTTATTTTTGCACTCCTAACTCCCAATGATGGTAGGGGGGAACAAATAACCAGTAAACCAAAATTTAAATTCCTCACTGTGAATAATAGGTATGCATGAGAAGAGTTGAGAAGAAGAGGAGGCTCGTATCTCTTGTTACGTAGCCTACCTCAAGCATATTATTATATAGGCTGAAATAATTATGACAAAGACTAAAATACCCCCAAACCCTAATACAGTCTTCTAACACTCACCAATCCCATCCCATAAAAAATCTCATTGCAGCTTCTCCAATCTATTTGCCATGTGTGGATAAGGAAGAAGTAATGCAAGTTATTTTTTGGAAAATATTCTTGAAAACGTGGGCAGATTTAACATTTAAAATATCCATGCCAATATATGTGTGTCCTTATGGTTTGGGGGGTTGCCACTTGCCAGCGATATTTTGTGTTTGTATAGAAAACTTTTAGGTCGAGTGACTGATAGCACAATTATGTTATTTTTCATAGAAGTCCTAGTTTTAGTACTGAGCCAGTTTTCTCTCAGAATTAGTTATCATGTTTTGAAATGACACTATTGAACTCTGGAAGGTTGATGGCATATGGATTGGTGAGTTCTCATTGAATAAAGCTTACTTTGGTGCTGCTCCTTTTTAAGAAATGAACAAGACAACCTTCCTTGAAGGTGGGGTTCTACAGCGGCTGCATTTTGCGTATACAGATTGCTATTATATCAATTGAATAATCGGTAGTTGCATCATTCCAAATACCTACTCATTCTGTGTATAGGATGAATCACTTTCTTCCTTACGGTCTTGCTATATGAGTAATTAGACACATTTTATTTTCAGGGCCTGTGGCATCTTGCTGGTGGTCATGTTTCACTTTTATGCTTGAATTTTACCTTTTGGTGGCTCTAAGTCACTAGATAGTCTCAACTTAATGGACCTGTGAGGCTATAGGAATGGAGGCACCAAGTAAACACATAGATCATATAGGAGAACTTTCCTGCATTGATTACTTCATAATAGTGTATAATGGGATGTAGCCAAACAATTGCCTCTTTACATTATTGACATTTCCTTTTTGTAGGGCGTAGTTATAGTTACAATAGATAGTTATGTGGATATAGTTTTCTTGAAACATTTTTACTAGGTGCTCTCGGTATATGGCACCAATGCTCAGGCAATTACTAAATAAAATGCCTTGCATTGACTTTTCCTGCCAGCAGCCACATAACTGCCCCATGTTACAAGTATTAGGCAGGTAGCATGTATCTTTCTGCCAGTATGTTGGTGCATGAACCCTCCTAATGCAATGCTGTCTTGCTGCAATTGAATGCTTATGCCTTGTGCCTTTGTTTGTGAGCTATGTTTTTGTGCTATAATGGGATTGGTCTGGGACTTGGAGGGATTGGTTGATACCAATGATTTTTTAATGCATATTGAGCAACATTTTAAGCAGTCACCATCTACAAGCACTGACAACATTGTAAGCCATTGCCCCCTGTAAGCGATGAAAGTGTTAAGCCATGCCATATGGTCCTGCGGAACCCTACTGGTACATGCAGAATAGGCACATCTGTGCCTTGTACTGTTGTTGCCCATGAAGGACTTGCCTTTCCCACTGTTTTGCCTATTACCCATTCGATGCCTTGCTATGGTTGTGCCCTATGGAAGAAACCTCATCTGCCTTAAAAGAGCATTTAACGTAAAGAAAATTTTAAATAGTGAAATAAATAGTAAGATTTCCAACGAATAACAAAATTTATAAAGAATTTGAACATTGATTTTTAACAATATTTTAATTAAAAAATATTTTATATATTTTTAACAATATTTTAACAATATTTGAACATTTCTTTTTCACTACCTTATTCACTTGGGCGGCAGCTTGGCTTGCCCCTCGTGTGATATCTTTTTCTGATTTTCTTCTTCTCTTCTCTAACCCCCATTAGGCATTCTCTTGTATTCTTCCTGTGTTCTAGGGTTACGCCCCTCTGCGCGTTTTCTTTATTACTCTGTAGAGATAATAATAAAAGATAAAAAAGCAAACCTTCTAACAGTTTTGGTTGATGAAGTTTGTTACCTAATACTTGGTAGAAGACCTTGAGCCCCATCTCTTGAAAGGAAAGAGTAGCTTAATTGAGTTTATACAAGTCAAGTGTGACTTCCAATGTTTAACTACGCCTCCCTACTTTGCTAGTCTTTGTGCCACTCCATCCACCATAGACTGCTCACTCCACTGTCTCATTATGAAAATTTTCGTAGAACTTAACTTAGGCCTTGTTTGTCAAATAACACCACATTACAACACATTTCCCCACATTCCACCACACTACTCACTTCATTTTTTCCCAAAAAAAACATATCAAATCATTCACTTTTTATATCACATCATTTACTATTCAAATAAAAAAATCACTACAAAACAAATTTTTTTTCATTTTTCCATATCAATCTTTTTTTTTTTTTTGTGAACAGTGCATTGTAAAAAAAAACTTGGGGAGTGTGCTGGTGTTTAACAAGCACCCTCTTAGTCTTCACATCCTCTTTTGCGGTACAAAAGTATACTCGCATGCACTATAATTTGGCCAAGATTTCTGCAGAATGAATATGTTAGGATTTCTATTTCTTGTTAAGGGTTCACTCCTAATCTTTCTACGGTTTTGGCTGCAAGTAGATTCTATACCATGACCAATGCAATCCAAGTTGTATTCCAAATGGAAGAAGAGTCTAAAAAGAAGGCCTTAATGAGGATGATGATAGAGTTAAAAGCCATTATGTTTAAATCTATTTATGTTTGGATGGCTGCTTGCTACTGTTATCATTTTTCTAATTTCTTAGAATTCTTGACATGTGTTCCTTCTTTTTCTTGGATGTTTCTCTTGTATATTTTTCATGTACTTAGGTTGCACCTCTCTGCCATTCTTTATGAGATTTGCTTATTAAAAAAACAAGTTTTTTTTTTTCCCTACATTTTGCAAGTCAATGCCATGGGTTGACTAATATGCTTTTCTTCAGAAAAGATTATCAATTTGACAACTATGGTCTCATGAACGTGGTTGTGCAACTGATGTGGGAGCAAGTTGCCACCAAATGCCTCCATCAATGCCATGACGATATATAGTACCAACACTAGCCTTTATGAACTTTGCTGCTGTTGGGGAGGAGATTTGGTCATTTGTGTTCTTTTGATTATTACTGAAGGATCACAATAGGAATAGTGTGAGAACAGAAGAGTTATCAGCAGAGCTACATTGGAGGATATTTCTTTTGGCCCCTATTGTTACTTCTTGTGTCAGAGTTTAAGGGGCATTCTTGCTCTTCTTGATTTCCGTGACTGACTTGTGTTCTTGAAGCTTTGCATGGAGTTTTATATTAAAAGAAAAGGCACTAGAAACTGGATGGATTTGTGCCAGTGGTTATATTAGACTTTAAGATTTTATATCTATAATTTCTTATTCTTTGAACATCTCAGTTATTGGATGGATTATATTTGTCTGCTTTAATGCAAGCTCTCTTCTCACTGTCAATTCTTCCCTTGGTTCAATGAATGCTACATTGTAGAAAGAATTTTGCACATTAGTAATGGCCTCATTCCAGTTATTGTGGTTAGATTTCTGGATCAAAGCATGAATAATCAACATTTGAGATTATTTTATGATCTTGTTAAATCCGTATGGCTTTCTGAACATTTATTTGAATATCTCATTCTTAAAGCGCATACCTAGTAGCTGAAGTTTGTGAAATTGAGGGAAGAATCTATGATTCCTCCCACTTTTATGTTTATTTATTTATTTTCTTGTGCTCAACATATTGGTTCGGATTTCACATGCAGCTGTGATGAGATCAGATGGCTTCCACTACCTGAAAGAAAATTGCCCATCGCTACAGTCGGAGATCCTAAAGACAATTGCTGGCTGTGAGGAGGATTGCAGCAGCGGAGGTGGAAAATCTCGGAGTGTCTGGGCTCAACTTTCAGATGGTGGAGATACAAATGGGAGGAGGGTTAGGCAAAGAACCTGATGCAGTGATGTCTGATTGTTATTGTAATTGTAAATGCAGGTGATAATGTCGAAAAATTGCAAAACACACACTTTCCATGGAAAGTGGTGGCCTGAAATCTGTAATACTGTCAACAGTTTTCCTTCGAAATCAGTAAAAAGAGTGTTTAGTTGACCTTTAGTGCAACGTGGTTAAGGGATGTGGCGTAGGATCTCATTGCGTGCAAAACTGCCACGTGCTAACAAATCCCATATTTTTCAATGTGGATATGAATAAATGGATTCGTTTTGGTTTTTTTATTTTTATTTTTTTATAGATAAGCAACAGCAAATTACAAACTAAGGGCTGGGTAACCCAAAAAAAAAGCTCCTAAAACTATCAAAATAAGACAAGTAAACATAAAATAAAAGAGGCAATGCATCAAATGAATGACGCGGGTCTATGTTTTCTTGGTGCGAAAGGGGGACTCAGATCGCAAGAATTCTAGGGCCTAGAATTAGTAATCTGGACCTCTAGTTTTAATCCAATGATCCCAATTACTCCACTAAGAAAATATTATTAAAAAATTATTTATATTTAAAAAATAAATCAAAATCAAATAATAATAATTTAAAAAAAATTAAAAATTAAAAGATGTGGGGGTGGCCGGACCACACCCAAGGGTCAAGGGGTGGCTTTGCCCACCCTAGACCAGCGGTCCTCTCAACAATGGTAGCCTGCCACCCAATCTCTCTTAAATTTTTTTTAAAAAGTTTTTATTAATTTTTTATTATTTAATTTTGATTTATGCTTTAAATATAAATAATTTTTTAATAATTATTTATTAGTGGAGTAATTTAGACTGTTGGATGAAAACCAACCGTCCAGATTAGGAATTTGATACCCTCAAATTCGAGGGGATCCCGGTCCAGGGAAGAGGAAGGAGGATTCGAACTAGTGACCTCTACTTTATGAGGTGTGGTCTACAGCTGATTAAGCTACCCCTTGAGACTTATGAATGATAGATTTGTAGGGTGAATAGCATTGCTTATATTTAATTCACTGGTTTTGTATAATGCTTCAAATATTTATTAGGCGAGTAATGATGCTAGTGATTATGGATCTATCATCTATGAATGCGCATGCCTAGTCAAGCAGAAGTATTAGTTGAATGGTTTTGGTAATTTGACTCGTGCAAACACTTTGCTTTCTATTTTTAAAGAAAAAAAAAATTAGATTTTTAAGTTTTTTTATATTTTTGCAGTTGACATTAAATATGGACTGAAAGTATTGCAACTGACCCGCGTGGCGCGTATGCAAATTTTAGAAGTTATATTTGTTAAAAATAAAAAATAAAAAATAAAAAAACCTTGGGTGGCCAAACCACCCCTTGAACCTGAGGGGTAGCCAAATCACCCCCTCAAGCTATGGTGGTGGTGGTGATAAGACCATTTTTTCTTTTTAGCTGGGGGGTGGGTGGTGAGGGATGACCACTCTCGAAATTCTTAAGGGGGTGGGCTGGACCATCCCATTTTGCCAACTTAAAAAAAGACATCTCCCTTCTTTTATTTAAAGAATTAGTAGTTTGTGGGAGTGAAATTGATAGTATTCATATTGGTTTATGCATATTTTTTTTTATACAAAATGGCTAATCGAAATTTATTTTATCTAGTTTAGCTAATGAGTTTCAAAAAACACCATACATTCTATTATCTATTTTTTCTCTCTTAATCTATATCATTTAAATATTATTTCTTTATTTATTTTTATAATGATTGCATATTTCTCAAATTTTGGGAAAAGAGAGATGTAGAGAGAGAAATAGTATAAGAAAATTTTGAAAAAAGATAAATGTGAAGAGATAAATAGGTATATAAATTTGATGAATGTGTGAACAATGCAAGCTACATGTAGGTTTGTAGCTGTGTACGGTTCACAAATGTAACAAGAATGTATTTTGCATTTGAGATATATAATCCGATGCAAAGCATTTTTTATATGTTTTGCTTACTTATTTTAAATAGAGCTAAGAAATAGCTAGGCCAATATGAGTGCCAATCAAAATAGAAATGTTAGTATTTTTTTTTTTTTATTAGTATAAAGTGTAACTTTTATAAATAAATAAGAAAGAACACATTGTTCTACCAAAATTACATCACAGATACAATAAGAGATAACTCCCCTCCAAATAACGTCTTACATGTGTTAGTGCCACTAGTAATTAATAGCTGTCCCCAAGGGATAGATCAATCGGTTGTAGACCACACCTAATGAAGCGGAAGTCACAAGTTCGAATCTCTCCTCCCCCTTTCCTTGTGTGGACATGTAAAAGAAAAAGAAAAAGTAATTAATAGCTAGAGTAAAAGTGAAATATTATTTGTCATTTGAGAATTTAGCTGTCAAATTAGGCAAGAAAGAATTGGAGACTGTATACAAGAACAAGATCCTCTCCAGTTCATTTGAATTGGATAATATTGAGGTAATTATAGTAAATGAGTATTTTAGTCAATTCAAAAAGTAAAAAAAGACCAAAATACCCTTCCACTATTACTAACCGGATTTTATCTAGTTTAAATGAACTGAAGAAGATCTTGTTCCGTTTACTACATGACTCAGATATTATTATTAATTATATTTACGTATCCCTTATTAAATATTTGAAAAGTCATATAAGCATAATGATATTAATCTCCATTTAATAGTATAAAGACCAAATAATGATAATTTATTATACCCCTATAAAACCTTGTAGCTCTAGCTCTAGCTGATTCTTTGACTTTGTTCCCCATTTTGTATTTCCTTTGCGCGCCTCGTCACTCTCCCTCCCTCGTCCATCTCCAACTGCTGCCACCGCCCCTGCCCCTGGCCCCTGCGCTTTCTGATCAAACAAGGACCTCATCAACCGACATCTATAAGGAGGGAAGGAGAGAGACGCTTGAACATCAGGTGAACCTCTCAATTAATTTCAACTCTCTTTTTTCTTTTTCTATTTTTTTTCTTGGAAACTTTATAAAATCCCGTTGAACTTTCCAGCGTTTTGAAACTACATTTTAAAGTTCAAAATTTTTTAATTTAAAATATCGAATATTCTATTTTTTGCAATGTTACATTCTCATTAAGATTTTCTGTTAAATCCTGTAAAACTTTTTAAAATATCCAATTTTTTATTATAAAAAAATAAAGGGGTTTGTTAGGGGTTCTCCCCGTAGTGTTATCCTAGTGTTCTCCCAGTCTTATGTAAAACATGATTTAATAAAAAATAAAATTGTAATACCGTTTTTTTGCTAACAGACTAATTTTTATGAGTTAATAGTTAGGTTCTAATGCTTTAAAACTTGTTTTTGGATTCAAAATTAAAACCTAAGGGTGGAAGGTTAACCCTTTAGGGATAATATCACCCAAAATAAATTTAATCATCCTAAATTTTGATGCTAATGCCTCAATTTTGGTGCTAATGCCTCTCAAATTTAGTGCTAATGCCTCAAATTTGATGCTAATGCCTAAAAAAACCGGTGGTGGAGGCCACTACAATTTTATTTTTTCTTAAATCATGTTTTACGTAAGACTGGGAGAACGCCAGGAGAACCTATGGGGAGAACCCCTAGCATTTTCCAAAAATAAAATAAAAAATTGATAAGATTTAGGCCAACGTATGGATTTAATGAATTTGAAAAAATTCCTAAGCCTGAATTTTATTTTTTTAATAAAACAATATGGGTATTTTAGAAATTTTGGTAAGATTTAAAGAAGAATCCTAATGGAATGGATATTGCAAAGAATTGAAAGTTTAATACCTTAAATTGATTTTTTTTAAAAAAAATTTTAAAGAGGTAATTTCAATACACGTGAAAGTTTTAAAAAGTTTTGTAAATATATATATTATGTCATCATACTTATATTAGGCTTAAAGAATCGCATGTTATTGTCATTGGTAATGAATTTTCAAATATATTTTATTACTAATTATAATAATACTTATTAAGCAAAACAATTTGTTGGCCCCTAAAAATGGTTCAATTTTTGGAATCTCTCTTCTTATATACAAATTATGAACTTCTGAGTTGATAAGCAAGTGGTGAATGGTCAAGATATCTCGATTTCTTCTTCCCCAAGTCTTGGAACTTGTTTTTATTTTTCTTTTCAAAAAAAAAAAATCATTAAATAAATAAAAGAACGCGGCTTATTCTTTGGGTCCAAGAAACGTTTTTTACTTAACATGTTTCAAGTCGGTTTCTTTAATGTTTCTTTTGACATTCCACCTCGTACGTACCTTTGGTTTTCCGAAAGGTATTCCTAGTTTTGGTAGGAAAAGGAAATTCTAATCTCTATATAATAAGGCCACTAGCCAGCTCTACCGGAGGTCACATAACATTACCAAAGTGGAAGCACAATCATGGCATGGTGCAGCCACTGCCGCAGGGCCTGCACAAAAGAATGCATCAACGGTTTCTTGTAAGTTCCTTCTTCCGTTTATAATTTATCGTCGATAGAAATTTTTAACAATTTTGATTTTGCTGTTTGAACCCATTTGTCTCGATACGTGGCCGAATATCCTAAAATTTATTTGGACATATGGGTTTTCTCAGACTCGCAATCCATAATTTATCGTTCGATGTCGTCTGTTTTACTTGTACCCCAAGTAAACCTTCAAGATACGTTCAAATTTAATTATTTTTTTTGTTGTTACATTGCAGTGCCTGTCCTACATGTGGAAAGATTCTTGGAGAATTGGGTGTACGAAGAACTTGTAATATTAGGAAAACCAGAATGAAAAGAGTGAAGAAGAAGAAGAAGAAGGAGGAGGAGGCTGCAGATACAATAGGACCTGATTTTGCCTGCGGTTCTTCCGGCCAGTACGGTGATCCATGATCATGATCATCGGTATGCACACTAATTCTCTAATTTTTTAATTTTTAATTTTTTCTGTTGAATGAATCTGTAAATATATTGTAGATGGTGTTCTACTTGTGGAGAGATTTCAATGAATAAAGGTGATGGGAAGCCAACTGAATGACGGATTGCAATTATGGATGGAATGGAAGATTTTTCTGTTTTTATTTTTGATTTTGTAAATATTAAACGTGATATATTAATATTATCCTGATTTTAATGGAAGTTTTAAATTCTATTATGAATCTTTTGTCAAATCTTAATTCATTATTTTTAAATTTAAATGGGTCGGAATGATGTCGTACTTGTAATTATTATTTTATCAATTCAAAATTTATTATCTCAATATTTATCCTATTTTTTAAAAAATAAATTTTCATGTGATAAATCACTTAATTTCAAAATAATAATTACAATTTAAAAAAAGGTAAATATATTATGATGTGTGATACAGTCATAAAACTCAATTTTTAGACCAAATTTATAGTTTAAGGCTCTCTCTCTCCTACATTGACATTTTTTTTTTTTTTTTTAAAGTTGGTACTTAAAGAGAAAAGTTGGGTCTTAGTTGAGTTCAAGTTATGACTTTATCATTTTTCATATATTATAAGTCTCTAAGTCAACCCGCCAAAACTAAAAAACTCCCTAAATTGTTTTTTTTTTTTTTAAATTTACTCACTAGGGTCAATTGAAATACCAATAAACTCCATACCGTCAAAATTTTGTAACAGTTGTTAGTCCCAATCAAAACGCACCATTTCACCCACTTTAAAATATTAATGATTTATTAATTTAATTTCAAAAATTAAATTCTAAAAATAAATAAATAAATAAAAACCTTTCTGAAAAATACACGTGGCAAGCCAAAATGGAATGATCAGTTGAAAGGCGGGAACCGATGTCACGATGGGTTTCAGTATCAACAACATTGGCAAGCAAGTTAAGTTAAATAGGCTGTCTTTGGCAATGGACTGAACTTGAAGAAGTGTACTGATACTGTAGCAGATTTGATTGATATGAAGAAAAAAGTAAGAATGTTTTGTATAAAAAAATGAAATTTTTTATTTTGTAGTGATTTTTTTATTTGAACAGTAATAAAAAGTGATTGATGTGATATAAAAAATAGGAATGTTGAGGTTGATTTTGAGAAGAATTTTTTAGGATTTTAAGTTGGGTCCGATCCGATCCATCCCCAAACAAGCCGTAGTCCTGATTCATGGAAGGAGTTCGTCTTAATATACCGAAGAGATATCTGTGGTTAGTCGGGGCTACATTATAATTGCTTTAGCAGATGAATGCCTGGACCAGAAGATCTTGCTGGTTATATGACCCTTTTAACAAGAGCCATAGGCCCATAAGCTAGAAGTGGTATGCATCAATGACTTTTTCATCCTCGTAGGGAGGCAAGGGCATGGATATCATCTTTATCGTCAAGAAAGTGAAAAAGATACCACCCCAGGCCACCCCTTCAATTTTTATTTTATTTTATTTATTATTGTATTCAAAATTTTAAATTAAATTAATAAATAATTAATATCTTAAAAGTGGGTGAAACGGTGTGTTTTGCTTAAGACTAACGGTTGTTACAAATTTTTGATAGTAGAGAGTATATTGGCGTTTCGATTGACCCAGTGAATAAATTTTCAAAAAAAAAAAAAAAAAAAAAAAAAAAACCTTAAAAGAATTTTTAGTTTTAGCAGGTTGACTCAGGAACTTATAATATATTTACCCTTAAAAAAAATATACATACTCCCCTCAAATTACTACTTTATTTTAGATTGCCCCTAAACTAAAAGAAAAATGTGAAATGCCCCAAAGGCCAAAAGCTAACAAAAAGATAAAAAATGACCATACAAAATTTGAATAAGAGAAAAATATTTGTATAAATTCGAAAAAAAAAACTAAAATTTAAATTTAAAAACAAAAAATAATAACTTTAATAATAAAGTGAGAGTTTGAAGAAAAATAGTAATTTTTCAAAAAATTAACATAATAAAAAATATCCTAAAAGAATTTATAAGACAAAGCACTTTTGTTTTTCTTTATCGGAAAGCTCAAGTCGCCAAGTCGGTGAATTAAAATTCTTTTCTATTCAAATGAACTGAATAATATTTAATTAGTTATATTATGTTTATATTTTTGTTTTGTCAAAAAAAAAAAAAAAAAAAAAAAAAAAAAAACCTTTCAAAAACTCGATTAAACTGTTGGGTTGAATTCCAGATTTTATTATCCAAATCCCCGTCAAAAGCATTAAATGGTTGCCACTCTCCACCACATGTGCGGCCAAAAAGCTCTTTATCCGATATCCCGACCAATTTATTATATGATCAAAACAGAGAGGTAACTCAACTTTGAACAAAAAATGGAAGCAACCGCCCATTCTCTTTTCCATGCCAAGCTTCCAAAGCCTCCCACAAGTGTTTCATCTTTTCCCTTCTTACATTCTAAAGCTTCCTTTCTTGCTTCTACTTCACTCCCATTTCACTCCTCTTCTAAGAGCATACACTTGCTAGGCTTTAGCATCAAAGCAAGGAAACAGAGGAATCCTGGAGCTGTACATGCTTCTGAGGCTGAAAGCCCTCCAACAGATGTTGCAGAAAGATGGCTTCTTGAACCTGTTGGTCAGTGAGCTCTCTCTTTCCATATTACTGTACAAGATTGATGTATAGAGCTTTTAGGGAAGATGGGTACGTGAAAAATAAAAGGGAAGATGATTGTGTAGTGAAAATTGGTATTTTGGGTAAAATGCAGTAGAAATATAGGGTTAAGTACAAGTGTATAACCATTTTTTTTTTTTTTTTATCACTCCAATGTGAACTCTGCAGTTGACCATTGTTTTGATCTCAATTTGAGAGACTCTGAAACCCATATGGATCATATGCTTAGTGTTTTTTTTGGATGAATAATCATATGCTTATTGTTTTTTTTGGATGAATAATCATATGCTTATTGAATTTGCCGTACAACTAAAATGCCACACGTGGCATTGAAAATCAGTCATTAGTTTTTTTTTGTTAAGGGCTGATTGTCGTTCTAGTTATATGGCTGTCGAATAACAATCTACTAAATAGCATTATTCATTGAATATATGTAAACTAGTCATATGGATCAGCAAAAAAGTTGTTAGATCCTTTGATCACATGCTTGGTGGTATAACTTTGCACTCTGAAACTAAGTGACTTCTTCAAATGGCCCCATACTTATTTATAGTTTTAGGCAATTCAATGTCATTTTTGTTGCTAACATTCTCATTTATAAACAATCTATTTGATTTTTCATTTTCTTTTGGGCTTAAAATTAACAATATGTTGGGCAGTTTTAGTTAAAGAGGAAAGAAGTGATGAGAACGTAAGTAAATTTTGTAGTACTTTTTTTAAAAGAAGACAAGAGAAAGTGTTAAAAATGGGGGTTTCTTATATTTGTTTGTACACTAGGCTTTAAATATTGTACATGAACACTTCCTTCCACCGTTTTGGACAGAGGTGTAATGGAGGCCTATTCCCTTTATCTCTGTTGACTTCTTTCCTTGGTAGATATCCAAAATGAGAAATGGTTAAAATATTTATTCATTTTACTTCCCTTCTTTCCACTTCTCACAATTTAATTATAGAATTGATGTTGAAAGAGAATGACCAGCAAGAGATTTATATCTCCATTATTCGATGTCATCATTTGCTTCATCATTCATCTACTCGTTTGCCTGCAAATTGCTGTCTAATTGTACTCAATCTGAAGCATCAAACACTTAAAACAAGCAAATTGCTGGCTGATCCCACTCACTCTGAAACATTAATCACTTGGAAGTTAGAAGTTTCATTCGCTAAGGGAGTCACAGCAAACAAAAGAAATAATTACATGCTTTTGTGATTAAACACTTATATCAAGATAAGCTTTCTCAAGGTGTCAGCATATCAAGGCTGCCAAGCCCTTGATTATAATAGCACTCATTTATAATCAACTCCTGTATATCTCATTACCAACAAGTGAAGTGGCAGAAGGAACTCAGCAAGGGAGAAGGATGATTGGACCGAAACAGTAATGAAAAACTTGTACTGATCACCAACAGATTGAGTGGTTGACTTGTAGCCTGCCTTGAAATAGGGGCTTTCAAGTTGAATATTATCAACTGGCCATGTGTCCCTTTACAATTGCATAAAATATGTGTCATTGTGCTGAGTTTTATTTGGATGCTCCACATCAAAATTCCTATCTTAAACTCCAAGCTGTTGGGTTCTATTGGTTAGAAGATTTTTTTTATTCTTTACAGAATAGTTACTACTGTATGATAAGAGACCCAAATTATAGCACCAAATCTCCTGATTTTCCTTTCTTCATGGACTATAGAACTCATATTTGTGCTTTCATTCAAACGTTGCAAAGAGGAACTTCTGTGCTGTTGTTATTAATAAACTTCAAGTAATAGTCTTAAGAAATTTTTGCTCAGGTTACAATCTTCTCATGATGCATTTTTGTTTAAGAAATAACAGTTTGTTTACATTTTTGCTACTTGGTAGGTGATGGAGATTCAAGACACATAGGCTACAAAGTCAAAATGCCAGATGCGTATGAAATCGTTTCTGTAAGTACTCTTAGCATCTGTTACAATAATTCTATGTATAACATAACTATGCAGCAAGATGACTTGTTTATTTGGACATCATCTAGAGCGAGGTGACTGTTGGCCGAATTCCTGAGAAAGCGGATTTGGTGATTCCAGTTGCAACAGGTATTTCCACCTGAATCCCTTGTGAAGCACGGATGCTATTTCATACACCATCAAATAAGTGTCACCATGTGATTTCCTTCCAGCTATTCCAACTAGTTTTATACAGTAAAATAACATGAAGTGGTCACAAAGATTCATGGAATGAAATTTTGTGCTAAAAATTGCAATGATGGGCTTTGCAAGACTTCTAACCATAATTTTTGCATGTTGTGAATTGTATTTTTGGTCTAACATTTCATACCCTCATAGAGCATGTTGTGGATTGCATAATTTTAAATACCTGATACTTCCACATTGTTGGATTTTGAATATGGTGGTGTAACCCGTGAGGGTGTTGATCTCATGGAAGACGACTATTTGAGGGAGAAATAGTTATTAGAAACTTACCACTATATCATCCTTTTATAGATGCAGTAGTGTCTCTTCACAACAGGTGTAATTCTCTGCTTAAATTCATGGTGAACGGGCATCTCCCATGGGAAACTTAAGGTTATGGTATATGAGTGTGCACATTATTATGATGTGATCACCTACCACATTCCTTCAAACACCACCAGCTGAATTAAATCTGTTGATCTTTTTTTGAAGATAAAGAGTCTGTCCTTTTCTTTATTAGTATAAATTAAAGCTATTTACTAAGCTATTTACTTCTTTTTTTTTTTTTCAAATTGTAATCAACTAATTTGTCATTTACAATTATGTGGATTTATTAATATTTTTAACTGAAGCTAAAAATTGATTTTTATTTAATTCCAGATCAACAATTATGAAATCTTGAAACATTTCTTTCCTACTTAACAGTATCCGGTCTGCATGCCCGCATTCGGAAAAAAGAAGGGAATCTCTTGATCACAGATTTGGATAGCACCAATGGGACATTCATTGGTGACAAGCGGCTGAGTCCAGGAGTTGTTGCCATTGTGTCATCCGGAAGTTTTGTTACATTTGGTACCTTGTCATTAACTCAAACATATGTACTTAGGATTTGTTTGATACGTAGAATGGCTATTCTATTAGAAAAAATGAATGGCTTTTACTAGGAATAGAAGAAGATGGAATAGAATAGCCTTAGTGTTAGAGTATATGATAAAAATAGAATCCTTATCATATACTCCAACACTTGGAATAACCATTCTAATGGGAATGACTATTCCTTAACTATTCCTCAATTTAAGGAATATTCATTCCCATGAGAAGACTTCCAATGCTATTCCATTCCATCTTTTATTCCCAATAAAAACTATTCACTTTCTCAATAGAATAGTCATCCCGTGTACCAAACATACCTTTAATTCGTATCTTTCTTTATGGTATATGCACTCATTTATTTTGTTTTGCTGCATTGGTGAGCTCCAACTTTAACCTTTTAAACTACTTATAAAAAGAAAAAACTAAAACCTTTTTTTTTTTTACATGTCCGCACAAGAGGGGGAGGGGGATTTGAATTAGTGACCTGCGTTTCATTAGGCGTGGTCTTAGCCGATTGAGCTATCTCTTAAGAACAAAAACTAAAACTTTTTAAACTGTAAATTAAGTCACCCCTCATTACCTTCTGTATGTATATGTTTTTGGGGTTATGATGTTGATGGTAGATGTTATTTCCATTCCTTCTGAATCCTGCTAGTGAAAAAGTGGGATAATGTTGTCTTCAACCAAGGCTAATAGGAAATCCAAAGATGATTCTCATTGTTATAGATTTTAAGTATTAATATGCAGTACCATGTCTTGTTCATAGTTCAACTCAAGCCCCATGAAAACCTGAAAACCATAATCTGAAGAATAAAATTGTGTCGTTGTCCAAATCAATATTAGCCAGAACCCTACAAAGATGCTAATACAATTCATGGTACAAAAGGTTTGACTCTTTTTCTTTGACAATTGAAGTAAACCAATAAATCCTAAAATTTCTCATGTTGATGGAAATTCAAAGCATTCATATTTATGATATTGCATAATTGAATTTTCTTTAGATGGCTTCAAGAAAAATGTAATAGTTTACTTGTCATGATCTATGAGTTGAGAGTATAGCATACTTGTACCAAATGACTACACTATGGTTAACCTTGAATAATATGATGATTGTGATAATTGAAAATTTGTCAAGCAGTCTGTTATTTTCAGATGTCTGACATAATCCCTCTTGTTTCACGATGTTTACCACCCAATCTTGGTTGTCACATTAAGCCAATTGTTTAGATTTATGGTTAAAAACTGGCTCTAAGGCTGGTCATCTTGTGGAAAGACACCAAAAATGGTTGGATTGATTGCCATTTGTGCCATGTAGTCAATAAGATGTTACAATTTCAAGTGTCCCACATGGTTAAGTATAATCTTAATCATATGTATATAAGCTCTTTAGCACCCACTTCTTGCAAGCTAGTTTTCAATGATGAGTTCAACCTGAAGTTTGTATACGCTCCCATGATTTACATATCATATGAACGCATGTATAAGGGAATATTATTTAAAACCGCATTCATGATTGGTTGTCTGGGCAGTATTTTTTTATTTTATTTTATAAGCTTTACAAGTTCCATCTTTAGCTGCTTAACTTTGTATCCCTTTTATTGGTAGGGGATACTCATTTGGCAATGTTTCGAGTTTCCAAGCTTCAAAATGTGGAAGCTGCAAGCAAAGCAGAAGAAATTGAAGATAAAGTAGGGTCTGATAAACCATCTGAGGCTACTGAAGCAATTTGAAATTGAGCATATGATTGTAAGATATATAATTAGTGAACGAATAAATTCTATTTTCTGCTTGGAAATTTGAAATTACTTGAATTTTTTACTGGATCTTGTCAAAGAACATATCTTTTTCTAGTTTTACCTGGCAATGACATCTTGACCTAATTATTTTTCCCTGGGCAACTAAAGATTCAAACACCAAAAGAAAAAGAGCAAAAGAAGACCAAAGAGAGCAAAATAAAAAAGGAACAAAAGAAAAAAAGAAGAAAAACAGAGAAGAATGGGAATGCATCCAATTCTAAGTGTAGAAGCGGTCCATCTAACTAGATTGTGTGCAGTTTAATCGTCACGATATAAGTCGAAGAGAATCGCTAACAATAGGGTTTACTTGTCAATCAAAATGAAGACCTTGATTGGAGAGGGTGGAAACAAGCAGCAAGAAATCTCCTTCCACAATGATACTATTAAAACCCTAATTGGTAGAAGATTTCCTAATAGCCAAAAGTGCAGCCTTTGTTTAACAAATTGTGGGAAGGGGAATTTCGCTGTCCAAGCATTATAGCTCAGAATACATAAAAAAACTAATAAAATATTTGATTTGATTCTCACTCGAAATAGTGAAAAAAAAATATTTTAAATGAAAACAATGAAAGTTGATAGATAGAACGTTGAGCCAGATGTATGTGCTTTGGAAAAACACCAAGCACTCACATTGGGTTAGTCAAAACAGATAAAAGGTTATTTTGGTTAGCCCTATAGCAAAAAATTCTCAAAAAAGTTTGACATTAGGCTAGTCAAAATAGCTAAGGATTTGTTGAGTTGCTATGGTGCTTAACTATGCATAATTTATATTATTAAAAAAAAAAAAAAAAAACCAATATGATTTTCTTTATTTTTTGAAAATAGTAAAAGTAAATAAAAATAAAAATATTTTAAATGAAAAAAAAAATGAAAATAGATAATTAAAATGTTAAACCCAATGTACTCATGGAAGTATTTTGAAAATGTGCTATTCACATTAAAAAAGAAAAAGGAAAGAAAAGCAATAAATAATTAGGGAAAATTATACTTTACCGCCTAAAGTTTTGGACGATTTTTAATTCGACCTCTAATGTTTCAATTTTCGCAATTCGACCATTTTGACTCTTTTTTTTTTTTTCCCCAAAATGCCCAAATCCCAAGTTAAAAAAAAGTATAATAAATAAGGGGTGGCCGGTCTGAGGTGGCCGAAGCCAACCCCAGGCCCAACTGGGGTGGCCGGCCCAACTTGGGACAAACGCATTTTGGGAAAAAAAGAAGAAGAAAGAAATCAGAATGGTCGAATTGCAAAAATTTGAAAGTTTAAAAGATGCATTACAAAAATTGAAACATTAGAGGTCGAATTAAAAATCGTCCCACACTTTAAAGGGGTAAAGTTTATAATTTACCCAAATAATTATGATCAAAACAAACAATTTTCTTTCAAAGCAATCTTTTAGGTGGGCAATTATCCTATGCAACCAAGAAAGTTTCTATTTCCTGCAATCGCATCATAATTTTTGTTGTATTGTCCCAGGGCCAGAGAGTTGCACTCAAAAGCTTCTCCCTCCACTTGCTGAAATCTCTCGCTCTCTAAAATGGAGCTTTTACAGTCGCACAGGGCGGAGATGATAAGCATAGCCGTGGCTCTCGCAGCCATCGTCGGCGGTTCCGCCTACTATTACTACCTCACCAGGAAACCTAAAGGTTTGACTTTCACCTCTCACTTCGTTTCTCATTATTGGCTTTCTTCGCATTTCCAACATGTTTTCTTTAATGCTTAAAATCACAGTCATTGCTCAAGTTTCATAATTCTTTGGTTTTTGTTTTGTTTGTTTGTCTGTTTTTTTTTTTTTTTTTTTTTTTGATTTGGTAAAGGTTGTTTGTGTTTGTATCTGGGATTACTGGTCTTGGTTTGATCTGTCCTGATTAGTTTGAGTAATGCTGATAGTTGAATATCTCAGGTTAGATCTGATGTTGTGTATGGTGCATTGAAAGTAAATCTAGAAGACACAATTGATAAGAGAGAAAAGTAAATACGGTTATTAGTTTGAAGGAATGGGATTTGGTTCCTAGTTCTTGGGATTTCTGAATGAAAGACAGTTCGTCTAAGATTCTGTAGGAGCTCATATGAGAGAGAGAGAGAACCTGATTTCGAATGACAATAAGGGTTGTAAAATCAGATTTTGTGTCTTGGACCTTTAGAAGATTATGGTGCTGTTACATTCCTTGAAATTGGAACTGCCTATTTTGGACTCGCTCTGCTTTAGAAGATCATTACAATCGCATGGGCTTCATTAAAATTTGTAAACTAAGGCCTGACGCAGATGATGAAACGTATGTAACAGCTAGGTGGAGTGAATCCTGCTATAGCATGTGCAAGATAATGTGTTTGAGATGATTGTATATCCAAAATATCCTCAAACAGAAGGGTTTAAAAGCAAATAAATTCAGAAATTATTACTATCAAATTGCAAGAAAAAGTGAATCCCCCCCTTTTGTCATTTAATGAATTTCAGGAGAACCTTTCCAATTCATAGTCAATGAGAGATTGCTCATTTCCTTAAATGATGTATACACTTACTTATAGGGTTAGCTACTGACAATAGGCTTTAAATTGCTACATTCTTGGAAGAGTGCATTTAAAGGAAGTAGGTTGCCTTCGATTAAATGCACTCTTTCCAATTTGCCTACTTATTTTTTGTCAATTTCCCCCATTCCTGTAGGTGTGGCTAAACGGATTGAAAAACTTCATAGAGACTTTTTGTGGGGTGGAATTGATGTTGAGTTTAAGTTTCATTTAGTTAATTGGTCGAAATTTGTCCACTGATGCTATTATGTTGTCTGGGGGTAAGAAATTTGAAGCTCTCTTGGAAAAATGGTTATGACTTTATGCTACAAAGAGGGATGCTTTGTAGAGATTGTTGGTGGGAACCAAATATGATAGCATGAGGGGAGGTTGGTGTTCCAAGGAGTTAGTAAGTCCTTTTGAAGTGGGAGTGTGGAAATATATAAGGAGGGGGTGTGGAGTTTTTTTAGAGTTTTGTTAGATATGAGGTGGGAGATGGGTCCAAGATCAGCTTTTTGCATGATTTGTGGTGTGGGAACCATCCCTTGAAGGTAGCTTTTCTTGAGCTATTTAGTATTGCACGTTGTAAGGAGGCATGGGTGGCAAATCATATGCAGTTTCTTAATAAAATTCTTCGGTAGAATATATTTTTTACCAGACCAGTTATTGGGAGGTGGACTTGGTCACTTCTTTCTTTGATCTTTTGTACTCTATCAAACTGAGACAAGGTGGTGAGGATAAAATATGTTGGATCCCCTCCAAAAAGCAGAAGTTTGAAGTAAGGTCCTTTTATCACTCATTGTCCATTCATGTTGGTTCCCCATTTTCTTGGAAGAGTATTTGGAGAGTTAAGTTCCCTTTGAGGGTAGCATTCGTTGGGTGGATGACAACACTAGGGAAGATCTTGACTTTGGATAAGCTGAGAAAAAGGAATGTCATAGCGGTAGACTAGTGTTCTTTGTGTAAGAAGAGTGGGGAGTCTATAGATCATCTTCTTCTTCATTGTGAAGTGGCAAGAGAATTATGGATTTTGATTTTCTATTTTTTTGGTGTAGAATTGGTCATGCCTAAAAGGGTAATAGCGTTGTTAGCCGGTTGGAGAGGTCAATTGGGAAGCCGTAGCATCTTAGAAGTTTAGAAGATGGCTTTTCTATGCGTAATGTGGTGCATTTGGAGAGAGCAGAATGCAATGAGCTTTGAAGATTGCTAGATGTCAGTAGTAAAGCTAAAGAATGCTACATTCAAATCCCTTTATACATGGACAAAAACACAATATTTGCATTTTTCTAGTTTTTCTAAATTTTTAGACTTTTGTTTTTGTTTTTCTTCCTTTTAGGGGTCTCTCTTGTATACTAATTGTGTACTAGGGTTGCGTTTCTCTATGCTTTCTAATGAGATTGAATTACTTATAAAAAAAATCGTGGAAGATTTGGGAGGATTAGCTTATTTGATGGGCCTTCATTAAATTGAAGTATCATGATAGCGTGGCACCAGAAAAACTCATAAATAGTACAAATTTGTACAATTCATAAAATATGATTACTTTTCTCTACAAAATTTCAGAAAAAAGTAATTAAGGATGTAATTATTGAAGTTAGCGCTACAGCTACAGCTACCTAAGTCTTTTGAATGAGGTAACAATGTCCTGATATCCCTATAACCCAAGCTCATTTTTACGATAGTTTTTGGTGAGTGAGCTCTAGAACCTTTACTATATAGGTTTTGACGTTGGAGATATTTTGATAGGGTCGGTCTTAAGGGATTGTAATTTATGATGAAGATTCAAAGAATTAAGTGCAAGGGAGTTAGAAGCTATAGGGACATTTCGGCTGACTTTTTCACACAAAGGATGTGCTTTTGGCTACTAGGAGAGATGAACCCAAGTTTTTGCTTAGAAAGAAGGAATGGTTAATTGTAAAAGATAATCTCTTGTTCGGATTATTGGGATAACAACTGTTGCTAAGGAAGGGGTTTAGGTGCAAGTATAGCCGCCACATCCCCCCCCCCCCCCCCCCCCCNTGCACGGCCACAAACCCTTCTCTTTTTTTTTTTCAATTTAAATTAGTTGTTTGACTTGAAACTACTTGGAATATTGTAACACCCTTCCTATAGGAAGATGATATTACACATTTTTTGAACCAGAAACACAAGGATACAAGAATTACATAAATTGAAAATAAACAAATTAAACTATTATAATTAAAAGTTCAATTTGAGTAAACTGTAGTCTGAAGGATACCCTAGACTTGACTAAACTGAAATTAAGAATGATGGGGGACCATGAAAGGATATTCAGCACAGCTTTTGGGACTTGAAACTAATTGATTAACTGAACCTTTTATTCTTATTTTATGATAAGTGACTCTACATGGTATTAAGCTGAAATATACCTCATGGTGGTTTCAGTTACAGATAGGCACACTTCACACCCTTTTTGGCAATTCCTTCTTTGCTCTTTTTGTGATGGTTTCACGTGGTAGTTCAAAGACAGTGTTTAGTGATGCATAGTAAAGCAACATCCTCTTGGTGTTTCCTTTGAAGCTGTTCAAATTAAAACAGCATCCTCTTAGTTTCTTACTCTTTTTCTTTTGTGCATAAAGAGGTTATGCCTCTTTTTTCCTGCATTTTCTACTAACACTTGATATGGCATATTAGGTTTCTTGGACCCTGAGAACTTCAAGGAATTTAAACTTGTTGAACGGACCCAGCTCAGCCATAATGTGGCTAAGTTCAAATTTGCCCTTCCTACACCAACCTCAGTGTTGGGTCTTCCAATTGGACAGCATATGAGTTGCAGGTTTGATTGCTAGGTTTTGTCTTTTTACTTGTTCAAATCACTCAACAATGTCAATGCCTAGTTTTCTTTTTAATAGGATCCAGTCCCAAGTTATGCATGTCTACTACTTGAATGACACATTTTAGTTACTTTATGGTTGATCATGATGATTATACATTTTCTTGTACAGAGGAAATGATGCTCTTGGTGAAGAAGTTATTAAACCATATACTCCAACAACTTTGGATTCTGATGTTGGATACTTTGAATTAGTTATAAAGGTTCACATGCTCTGCAACACACCATTCATGATTTACATTTTCCCTTGAATCAGTTATTGTTTGTTTTATTTATTGTTATTTTAATTTTCATGTCAAATAGATGTATCCACAAGGAAGGATGTCCCACCATTTTCGAGAGATGCGTGAAGGTGATTACTTGGCTGTGAAGGGACCCAAGGTAAAATTACTCCCTTCTGAGATACATTGTCTTCAATTTCCATCTATGCGCTCCTTTCTCCATGCTGCTTTCCAAAACCCATGTACTGATTCCTTACATAAGGTACATGTGGAAGAAGTTGATCTGGTAATCTTCTACTGTGTAGCCTTTTGAATTGTGTGAATCATTTAGAACGAGTCATTTAAATAAATAAATTGTATTATTGTATTTGAACACCTCGACTCATATTGACTATTGAAAGTTATGTAGGTCCTTTTGAGTGAGTCTATCTCTTCTACCTAATGCCTATTAAAAAACCTGTTATATAAAGTGAATTCATTATTATATTTTAGTCCTCGCTCACAAACACATACATATTTGCTATCATCTATGAAAGAGATACCAAACTTTGAACTTATATTGAATAGTTAATAATATATTTATTTTGTGGCTTCCAGGGACGCTTCAAGTATCAGCCCAACCAAGTTCGAGCTTTTGGGATGCTTGCTGGTGGAACTGGCATTACTCCAATGTTCCAGGTATCTACTTCTGAAGTGTAGATGCAAGAGGACCTTTCATGTGCCCCTTCTTTCAGCTGCGCATATCATTGCTTTGAGTTTTATAATGGCTTTCCTTTCTCTTTCTGGTTTCCTCAGGTTGCAAGAGCCATACTAGAAAACCCAATTGACAAAACCAACATACATCTTATTTATGCCAATGTCACATATGAGGACATTCTTTTAAAGGTAAAACTCTCTCCCTCTCTCTCTCTCTTTCTCTCTCTCTATATATATATATATATTTATGCCTAACACTACAAAGTGGCTTGTAACCTTATGCATTACATAGGGTGCGGTACCAATGTGTAAAATGCCCCTCTCCTCTTCATATTTGATGCTCGCTATACAATTCCATTAACTGTTTTATTTCACAGTATGCATGGTACAACCATTTTTCTAACAACATTCATTTGATTATAAAGATCTAACCTTCTTAACCCCAAGCCTCCAACATTTTGTGAAGAGTGCATTGTATCCTACCCTACCAAGTGATATTGGACTCCACCATTTAAACCTTCCTACAGAAAAGCTTAGGCTTAGGGATGCATGGCAATCCTGCTGAAATTTTTGATAAATAAGTAATTCATTGAAAAGTGTAAAGGAATGCAACCTTAGTACACAGGAAGTATACAAAGAAAGGTTCCTAAAGGCAAAAAGAGGAACATAAAGATAAAAATTGAGGCATGGTGGAAATCTTAGGCACACTACAAGGATCGGTCCAATGAAACAATGTTTGAATAAGCAACTTTTTGAGCTCTTCCGTTGACCTTTCTTGATCTTCAAAACATCTTGCATTCCGCTCTTGTCAAATAATCCACATGAGACACAATGGTGCTATTCGCCACACCTCCTTAGCTGAAATATTATCACGCTAACCACACCAACACTAACAAATCTGCCACCCCACTAGACATGACCCATGTGACATCAAAAAGAGTAAGTACTACACTCCATAACGCTCGTGCCACTTTACAATGAAGGAGAAGATGGTTGATAAACTAACCACTTTGCTTACACATGCAACACCATCCCACCACGATACCTTTTTTACGGAAGTTGTCCAAAGTCAGAATCTTTCCTAGAGTTGCCGTCCACACAAAGAAATTGATTCGATTCCACAACATGCAGTCCATCACTCCCATATGCCTGCGAAAAGCATATAACTTCCCAAAGAACACTGTCACCACTTCTACCTCCCAATTTT
The DNA here is from genome assembly GCA_006937295.1 of Carpinus fangiana. Classification (NCBI taxonomy): domain Eukaryota; kingdom Viridiplantae; phylum Streptophyta; class Magnoliopsida; order Fagales; family Betulaceae; genus Carpinus; species Carpinus fangiana. The sequence goes on from CM017324.1 coordinate 11,559,967, forward strand.
GGCCAGCTCGTAAGAAAGGAACATTTCACTGTCTGCTGCCATTGGACAGTTGTATATGATCCTTAACCCGTGTCTCCTTATTGCTAGCTATTTGAAATAATTCAGGAAATGCTTCTTTCAAGGGATGATTACCGCACCAGTTATCGTGCCAAAACCTAATATGGGAACCATCACCTATTCCGAAACTGATAAATCTTGAGAAAACTTCCCATCCTCTCTGAACATGTTTCCACACTCCCACTTCATAAGGACCCTCCACCACTTTGGTACACCAACTGCCATTCATGCACCCATGCTTGACCTCAACAACCAACCTCCAATATGCCTTCCTTTCCGTAACATATTACCTTTAACATTTTCCTTATTGGACTTATATGGAAAGGATTCATATCCTTTCAAAATCATAAGCTGTTGTTATCATCTGAATGGCGAAAATTGTTTTGATGCTGACAGATGAGAACAAAGATTTTACGTAATCGAGAATAATCTTTTTTGGAACATATCATACACAAAGTTTTGGGAGGAGGGAAGTCTTGATACTAAAAGTATGTGGAAGCATTTGTTTGGATTTTGATACAAAAAGGATAAAAAGAAAAAAAAGGGTTTGCTTCGTGACCTAGATGATGCATAAGATCAGACATATCGTGTGAATTTGTGATGATAGTGGCTCCAAAATATTGTGGATTGCGAAGCAGACATTTCTACATGTGAGAATGATTGGACACAAGTAATGAATTTCTTTGCTATTGGGTTAACTTTATTGCAATTATATCTGTACAGGAAGAGCTGGATAACCTTGCCAGTAACTTTCCCGACCGCTTCAGTGTCCACTATGTTCTGAATCAGGTATTATTTGTTACACAAGTTTTTAACACCAAGTATTGTAGATTTTCCTTAGTAATTGAGTTGAATAATGAGTACTTCCATCTGGCATGTTGTTTTCTAGAGGTTGCATCTGAATCAAAGTCGTATTCATTCAAGATTCGATTTGAAAGTATAAGGGCTTTGTTTAGAGTTCTCACATTCATATCTTAACACATATTTTAAAGATAGAACGGGTTGGAATAACTGCTATATTATAGTCTTTCTATTAGATAAGATTTGTATAGGCCATTGATATTGTTTAAAAAGTATAAGGCTATTGCAAGCGTACACCGCACTTAATCTTTGTCACCAGATCTCCCTTTCAAGTGGGTTTCTAGCACACAAAACCAATTAGGCGCTAGGTCATCAAGAAATTCTTAATACTGTTACATTTTTAAAAAATCAAACCCAAATCAATATGCAGTTGCTGAAAGAGTTGTTTCAGTCAAACAGTCGAGGGATAGAGAATCCAATTTGCCAAGTGGTGGCGTTGATATTTGTGATGCTGCAAACATTGTTAGCCCACTTCTTAATATATTTGGAACTGATGGTTTACTGACATGGCACTAAAGCAGGAGGTCTTATGTTCAAACATCATCCATTGCTCCCTGTTAGGTTTTTGGAATTACTAGTAATTTTTCATTTATCTAAGCATTAGTTGGATTAAGAGGTCTTTAGCTTGTCCCCAAGAAATATCTCATTCGGCTGGAGATCACGCCTCATAAAGCGAAGGTTACTAGATCGAATCTCCTCTCCTCTTTCTCTCCCCTTGTGCAAACATGTAAAAACAAAAAAACAAAAAGAGGTCTTCAGCTCAATTCCTATAAACTCTTGTATGGTGATTTCTTCTTATCAGCATGCGGTGCAATACCTGCATTTATTTAGTTCACACTTATGAGGTTGACTGCTGAAATTGAAAGTTCAGTAGAAACATTGCCACAAGGGTGTAATAGTTTGGAGGCGAAAGCATAAAGAAAAATTTGTTTCATATGGTTATGTAAAACAAGCTTTTGATGATATCCTAATGCTTTTTGACTGGAGACATTTATTTTTGCAACTATATGGTTAGATACGAATTTCCTCGGGCCCAAAAGAGTAAAAAGGGCAATCTCTATTTAAAACAATCATTTGCTTGATGATTTCTTTGTCATAATACTGATTTGAAAACGATCTACAGCCACCTGAAGGATGGGAAGGTGGGGTTGGTTTCGTATCTAAGGAAATGATTCAAACACGCTGCCCTGCACCAGCACCTGATATTCAGGTGAAGTGAACCCCTCTATCTCTCTCTCTCTCTCGTGTATATATATATATATATATATAATATAAGCTGATGCCAAGGACTATGATTACAGATACTGAGGTGTGGGCCACCACCCATGAACAAGGCTATGGCTGCTCATCTTGATGATCTTGGATACGCTCCGGAAATGCAGTTCAAGTTTTAAGCCTCCGATGGGGAACTCTATCTGTTACTTTGCTAACTGTTAGCATAAAAATGAGACGTTTGTGTAATTCCAGGCTTATCCGATTGTCAGTTCGACAAGAGATTGAACGTTCAATTAACATAGCCCTGCCGTACATGGGCTTGAGTTTGTCTTTATAAATCCTAGCTGCTCGCCAAACCTGTGGTGGATGGCGAAAGAATATTTAGGTAAGCCTAATAACGCAATCATGAATGGAGGCTGGCACTCAAAATTTTTCAATTTGCTTCCAAGAACTACTCATCATTCAACGAACATTCCTGCTATTGTGTATGACATCTAACTTATTTGCTCAGTTATTCCTCAAGGTAGTTCTGTCAAACAGGCAAACACCAAGCACACGTGCACCATTAGACGTCGCTCCCAATAAAAGAAATATAAGGAAAAAGTTAAAACTCATCAATTCTTATTGCAATAGTTAACATGAGATTAGGGCTATTAAACGGTCAGACGTTAAAGAAAGCATGCAATAGTTCCTCAATGATTTTGAAGCATTCAGCTTCTCCAGCCAAAAGGAAAAAAGGGTAACAATAATATTTTGTTTAGAATTTAACCAAAAAGAGTAAGAAAATTTAGAGAAATTTAGATTGGAGTTGCAATTCTTTCTCCAGGAGCACAATTTTTTTTAGAAATGCTAAACAAAATAATGTATTTTCAAAAGTGAAGGCAAAACACCTCAAAATGTTGACACTTTTTTCAAAATAATAAATATAATGAGATAATAACACATCATTTGAAAACCAACTTTTGAAAAGAAAATTTATAATGCAAAACACTTATTTTTTCAATTATGATTCCTTCAATGCTTGGTGATCTCACGAATCAATAAAATTGTAGCAGAGTCGATCGCAGAATACATCAATATTAGAATAAAACACCACAAACACACCTTTTTTCTTTTTTTCCAATTATTCTCACAAGGATGTAGATAATTTTAGATTTTTATGGTCATGGAAGCAATTTCCTCCAATCTAGTTTTAAGGAAATTTATATCCTTTCAGCATTGGTTCCCAAGGATAAAACTTTTGGATCTCCAATCCCTATTAGAATAAAGAGAATATCTTAAATTCGAACGGTGCGTAAAGGGGGGGTTTTTTGCCCCCCCAATCACAATTTGACACCTTACATAAAAGAAAAATATTGCACAAAACTATCCTACATCCTAAAACATTAGATTTTTTTCTTATTTCTTCTTCTTCCTTCTATTTTTTCTTCTCTCCCATTTCTTCTTCCCGCCGACAACCTCTCCTCTCACTCTTCTTCCTTCATGCCGGATCTCGCCGCTGGGTCTTGCCAGCCCTAGGTCTCGCAAACCCACGGTTTTTTTTTTTTTTGGCCGTGGGTCTCGCAGCCTCACCTCGCCGTCGCTCTGAGCCCAAACACCTTGCGGCGACCCACCTCGCAACAAGTTGACGATTGGCCACCAAGACCCACGACTGGGTCTCGCCGGCTGTGGATTTGGTTTTTTCTTGGTTTTTAGGATGATAAAATCCCAAAAAGTGTTCACTTTTCCCTCTAAGTCTTAGTTTTAAGGCATTAAAAACGAGTTTTATGACATTAAAATCGATTTTTGAGGCATTAGAAACGATTTTTTAGGCTAGCCGGAATTTTTTATTTTTTTTTTTGGGTTCGTTGGAGACAAAAATGGCCACTAGGGGTGGCCGGATCTCTCTCCCCCTGGCCGTTGGGGTGGATCGCGGCCACCCCCAATGGCCGGATCTCTTTCTTTTTTTTTTTTTGGCCGAAAAAGTCGCCGAATAGGGCAGTGGGCGGCAGCGTCTGTTTGCCAGAGGTTGGCTGCAGCGAGTGGCGGCGTCTAGGTATTTAGTCATTTATTTGGTTGGTTGATTAGTTGATTGGGTGTTTTGATTTTATTCTACATTTGTGCATTTTTCTTAATAGTATGAGGTGTCAAAATTTGAGTGGAAGGCAGAAACCCCATGGTTTCTGCCTTGACCGTATAGGAGACGCTCTCTAGAATAAATCAATGCCTTCCATCTTCCAAAGAAAAATCAGTAATACACAACCCAAAAAAAAAAAAAACCCGTAAGAACAAAATTCAATCAAAACAGTTGCCACCTAATTTAATTCTAGAAAACCAAAATAGAAGTTGTCTCACATTTGTAGTTAATATATAAAGTACAATGTGCTGCTCTGATCAGAAAGCGGTTCATCGCCTTCCACATTACTTGAGGCCGAGCATTGGACGGTTAAAATACGGGTCACTCAATTTTCACACATCAAAAAGGCAAGATTGACAGTGAAAAATTAAACAAGCCTTTCAAAAATCTAAAGAGCTCAGCGCCTTCGCATGCCACGTCCGCGACCAGGAAAACCACCGCCGCGTCCTCTACCACCCATGGCACTAGCAGCAGCTTCTCCCTGTGCGCTCTCAGACTGCATTATCAAAATATTAGGGAACCATAAGATAACTGAACATCATATACAGCATGCTGACCATCACATATGCACTATGTTTAGAAGTAAGCTGAAGTAACAGAATATTAAACCCTAGGGTGCTAAGAAGTATCATACTACATCAAACTGCTGATGATATACGTAAACGGCGAGATCTATGACACTTCTGTATTGCAGTTGCATAGTTCATGGTCACAATTCATGCAAAATATGTTTAACATATCAAACAATATAAAATTCTTCTTGAGTGAGCACTAATTTTATTTAAAAAAGAAATGGAATAAGACCAGTACAACCAATTCGTGTTACTTTCTTCATAAGCTATATTACCAAACAATACACTGTCCTCTTTCTCCTCCAAATTTCTACAACTGCTCACTGCCTCTCACATTTTAAGATACCACACAACAAGCCATCAACAAAGCCCCATATCCCAGATCCTAGTCAACAATCTTAAACCACCTTTTTGCTGAAAACAACATAGACGCTTAAGATTGCCAAGACTATCCTGCATTTTTTTCTTCTTTTGGATCAACCATTATCCTGCATCACCTCCAAGCATTTATCTTCTAAAGTGTGTTCTTAAAGTCAACTGGAAGATGGCAATAGTTGTGGTTAGAAAGTCAACAAAATATGATTCATGGGCAGTTTCCTACTATATAAATACTTCTACGGGTTCTTGGAATTGATATTTTTAAGAGGCTATTAGGATTTTTCCTCGGACAGTTTATTCTTTCTTTTTCTTTTGGCCGGAGGAGACAATCTTACAATATTCAAAGTACCCTAACTGGTCAAAGTAAATGATCATTTTGATTGCATGAACATCTCAACAAAAGAAAGAACCAAAACTCAAAACATGAAACAGAATTTACATTACCTTTGGGTTTTTGACTGTCTCATCCACACTTAAAACAAGGCAGGCAGCCTCAGTAGCAGCATTTATAGCATTAATCTGCAATAAAGCAGTCAGCATAGTGCCCAACAAGAGTTTTTTTCTTTTTGATGAATAACCAAAGTATTAATGTAAAATATTTGTACACTTTTTCACACCCTACAAGTGTAAAAATATCAGCAAAAAATTACACACATACGGGTGTGTGCGCAGACAGCAAATAACCAAAAATTGAAAGATACCTTAACAACCGCTGGTTCCCAGACAAAATTAGCAAATGAATCGGCAATTCCCCCAGTGTTGATATCCACTCCATAATTTGTGCCTTCACCTGATAAAGATTTAAATCATCCGTCAAAAAAACATATAACTCATAAACTACTTATATATAAACACCAAACAATCTGCTGCTAGACATAAACCATCCAACATAAAATGTCCTCCAGAGAAGGAGAGAGCACCCACTTTCTATAGTAGAATTTTCTTTTTTTTATAAGTAACAAAAATATCATTAAAAGCATAAGATGCCCCCAGGTACACAAGAAGTATTCATTGAATATATAGTGATATTATTTAAATAAATTGATTCTGGTTACCATATATGCAGAAAAAAAGAAGCAGCAAAGTTCCAGTAACCAACCCTTATTTAATAGAAAGAAGAGAGAAAAAAAGAGAGCCAAAAAAAAATATAAAACAGAACGATGCCAACCAGATTGAAGTGCGTGTTTCTGTCTTAATTTGTTCAATACATCAGTTGCATCAAATCCAGCATTGTCACACAATTGCCTCGGAATAACCTGCAACATCAGAGGAACATATCTCGTCAAATCGATACTCTATAAACAACACAAATGGATACTGATTTTTTTTTCTTAGCAAGTACACAACTCCCACAAGATTAAACCTGTGATTTTACCCTTCACCCAATACTAGTAGAGGGAGGATGTGCCACTTGGTCCAAGAACCATTGGCTGAAGATAATAGGCATAATTTCAGAGAAAAAGAAAATAGTAAGGATATCTCAATTCTTATGATAGATCTTTAGAGTTCAGGGTCTGATACTGCCAAAGCAATTATCAACATGCCAGTACCAAAGAGCCACAAAGAAATCAGAGCGTTTTTTAGAAGGCTACAATAAATCAGTAGGTTTACTGCCCAGTTCACCCATCTGTGAGCCAATCTTTAAACTGCGAAAGAAGACCCCACCTTTTTCACTTTTAAGAAAATCAAAACAGAAGGAACAAGGATTGCCAAAAAGGTGTTTGATAAACCAATGTTATACTGAAAATTTCCTGAAAAATCACACCTTACATATTTATGACGTCAGAATGTAATCTCCAGCAAAAAAATCACACCCAATGAGATCACTATGCCAAGACTGGTTACAAAGATTAGCAAATCAAAACCATACCAAGCCAAGAAATCCCTGAGTTACCAATAAATGCAAAAACTGTGGTTCTCAAACCCATGACTTCACCCTCCAAACCATTCTTGCCAAAGAAGAGTTGCTAATTGAGATAGAGTACATTGGCCTCTCTCTCTCTACTAATATGTATGTTCAATCAAGTCTAGTCCCAATTGGTCAGAATTAACTCAAAAAACATTGGGTCATAAACCAATTAAAATTTACAATAGGCTAACAATGCCTACTCTATCTTTATGATGTTTTTAACATTATATATCTATATTTGTGGGATGAAGTTAAGAAGACGAAGACACTAAAATTTCAAGGGACCACTTCATCGGCCCCCTGCCCCCTCTTTATAGGTAAAAGTTAGCTTTTGTTTTTTGGGGCAAGCTTCTCAGGTAAAAATGAACCACAAACAGTATGACATTTGAGATAAAATGCATATGAAAGTTAAAAGGACATGCCAATCAAAACAGAGCACTGATTTTATTTTCTCTTGCACCCAATAACAAAGCATTGGTTAGTTTTTTATATTTTCTAAATTGGATAGTTAGTAATTTAGCAAATAGTTTTTTTCAACCCAAACTTAATAGTTCAATGCACAACATAAGTAGATAAGGAGCGGCTTCAACAAGTTGTATTCTATCAAACAATAATTTCAGATATTCTTCACATATTCTAATACATAAGGTTAACCACAAACCAAACAATAAAGTGCAGAACAATGCATGGAAGTTCTCTTCATAATTATGCTACGTAGTACAATCCTACTGGGCAAGATTATAGAACAACAGGAACATTTGGTAAACCGGACAAATAGTTTGAAAAGAATTCCTGCTAAATTTAAGATCATCTTTTGAGAATACTAGTTAATCCATTTCAACCAATACTGATTCTGAATTTCTGACACAACCTATGACTGAGTTTATTCCCATATCTATTCCAAAGAACAAAAAATAATTTAGAAAAAAAAAAAAAACCAAAGCTTCAACACCCATTTTTACACGCTAGATCAAGAATAGATAAAGCACTCACTCCCCTTGAACAAGAATTTCCATGTAAGTCAACCAAACTTTGTTTCATGTAAATTGAAATGCGGTTAGCCCAACAAGACATACCTCAAGAGCTTTAGCATAAGAGTTTATAAAAAGCTGAGACTTTCCAGCTATTGTGCGAGCATGCTGCCTCAAATATCGACTTATCTCCATCTGCCACCCAAGAAAAAACATTTTGAATCGCCAAAATATAGTGACAATTCACCAAGATCTAATTAAAGTTCTAAAAACCATACATACATCTATAGCACCACCCCCAGCAACTACAGTGGAGTTCTTCATAGCCCTTCTAACAATCATGATTGCATCATGTAAACTCCGCTCAGCTTCCTCAATGAACTGAATGCATGACAAATCCAAGGTGAATATATGTGCATGCACAGATGCACACGAATAACAGAATTGCACTAGTTTTCAACGTTTGACAGACCTGATCAGCTCCACCACGCAGAACTATAGTGGCTGTATGGCCAGATGGACATCCACTAAATATATTAAACCTCTCATTTCCAACTTGCCTTTCCTCAAAAAGCTCACAAGTTCCAAGAACCTTGAAGACAAACAGATCTCAGTAGTTTCAGTTGGTAATGAATAAAAGAAGAATGCTCTCCACTAACATATAGAACATTTAAGCAAAAGAGTATCTTCATGCTGAAATGAATAATAATACCAAGTGAAAAATGCAAAATAGAAACCTCATCAATAACGTTATTGACAGATGTTTGTATAGTCCCACCAGTCGCAGCAGCAACCCTTTGCAAATCTTCTTCTGTTACACGACCAGCACAGAAAATATCTCGATCTGCAAAATACTGTCAAACAGAACCCATTTATTTAGTCTGTGAAATTTCTTTAGGGTAGTCACAAAAGTCATGTTATTTATGTAAAACTATGACTTATTTAGAAGAGTGTAATAAAAGTAAAAGGAGCATGATTATAAATGTTTTCAGCCAATAATAAGTTGAAGGACCGTGATTTCTTTTTTGATAAGTAATACAATTCATTTAGACATGGGGCACAAACCTAGTATACAAGAGATAACCCCCACTAATGATAAAAAGACAAACATAAAACCACAAATTCGTTAGAAAAATGTAAGAAATTTTATGTCCGTGTTTTGACCAAGATGTTCTTGAGCTCTTCCACCAACATGTCACGATCTTCAAAACATCTTGCATTCCGCACTCTCCATAAGCTCCACATTAAGCACAAAGGGGAGATCCTCCAAACAGCTACAATTGAATGAATTCCCAACTGACCTCACCAACAATCTAACAAATCTATCACCCTTCTAGGCATAATTCGTTCTACTCATAAAAAGGCAAAAAATCATATTCTATAATTCTATTGCCACTTCAAAATGGGGAAGAGGATGATCTATAAGCTACCCCCTCCTTTTTTTTTTTTTTTTTTTTGATAAATTATAAGCTACCCCCTCCTTTTACACATGCAAGACCAATCCACCACTATTACTTTTCTCTTCTTCAGATTATTCATAGTCAGAATCTTTCTAAGAGCCAACATCCACACAACAAGACTCACTCTCAATGAAACATTGATTATCCAAATACTCTTCCACGGAAAAGATGAACCCTCCCAAACTAGATAACACTAGAAAAAATGACCTTGCTTCCAACTTCCAACTTCCTCCTCTTAGAAGGGATCCACCAAATATGATCTTCCCCACCTTGTCTCAATCTAAGGAAATACATCAAATCATCAAATACAATCATTAAATCGACCTCCAATAAAAGATAGATTACACTAAATATTACCATTAGAAAGCTGCATATTATCCGCAACCCACGCCTCCTTACAAGCAACAATACTAAACAATTCTGGAAAAGAATCCTTTGGTGGATGATCCCCACACCATAAATCTTGGTTCCATCTCCCATTTTGTATCTGCCAATCTCATAAAAAACTCCCCACCCTCTACTAATATGTTTCCACACTCCAACACCAATGGGTCCATTTACCTCGGAACAATAAATTCTGCTCACTCATATTTTGCTTATGACACCAAACTCCACAAAGCCTCCCTCTCTGTAGCTTAACACCATAACCACTTACCCAGCAGTGCTTGATTAAACTAAATCGAGTTTTTTACCCCCAATGGGGAGTTATCAATGAGGAGTTTAAGTTATCCATTTAATTAAATGGATAACTTAAACTCCTCATTGATACCTCCCCATAAAAAAGCTCGTAGAAGTTTCCCAAGCCTATTAGCCACACCAGTGTTGGAATAGGAAACAATGACAGACAGTATGTGGGCAAATTGGGCAAGTAAGTTTCTGTGTGGATGGCGACTCACGGTAAGATTCTAACATTGGATAACTTGCGTAAGAGAGGAATCATTGTGGTGGATTGGTGTTATATGTCTAAGAGGAGTGGCGAGTCTGCCAATCATTTTCTCCATTGTGAAGTGTCACAAGCTTTATGGAGTGCGCTATTACTCTTTTTGATGTCACACGGGTCATGCAAGGAAGGGTGGCAGATTTATTAGCCTGTTGGAAAGATTAAAAAGTTGTTTATCATGACTCTATTCCATTGGGCGGGCACTTTTAATGTGCCTCAGTTTTCTACAATGCCTCAATTTGTGGCTTTTTGGTCTTCTTTTCACCTTTTAGTGGGGCCTTTCTTTGTATACACCCTGTGTACTAGGGTTGCGCCCATTTGCGCTCTTCAATGGATTATTTATTTAATTTTACTTATCAAAGAAAAAATGGATTATTTATTTAAAAATAAAAATAAAAAATAAAACAAAACAAATAGAGCCTCTTCCAACCAGCCAACCACCATTCCATTTTTTCTACAATACCACTCCATATAGAAGTAGACATGTATGGCACACACCCAAAGGGATACCCAAATATTTCATTGGTAACAAAGCCACCACACACTCCATAATACTGGCCCAACTTTCTATATCATCCACCACACCAACTAGATAATTCTCTGATTTCGATAAATTAATCTTTAACCACAATACGCTTTGAAGCATTAAAAAAAAAATGGACATCGCAGATTACAAAGATATTCACAATTAGCCTCCATAACAACTAAAAAAGTGGAGATAACAAATCCCCTTGCCTGACTTAAACTCTGATTACGATAAATTAATCTTTAAACCACAATACGCTTTGAAGCATTAAAAAAAAACGAACATCACAGATTACGAAGATATTCACAATTAGCCTCCATAAACAACTAAAAAAGTGGAGATAACAAATCCCCTTGCCTGACTTAAAACTGAGAACTACTAAAGAAACCAGAGGGGGCATCCATTTTAAAACGGAGAATAGCACTGTAGATATACATAAAGCAACCCATGCTAATTTAACATGCAAAACCTAGTAAATGTGTGAACAGCCAAAATACTAATATAGCCTCCAGCAAAAAGCTAATGACATTTTTATGACACTAAATGAAAGTTTTAAAAATAAATATGTTAGTGTGTCAATGATCTTTGGAGAGTGAAATCACAAGTTCAAACCTATGTGGTTGCATGAGTTGAGTTAAGTTTACTGATTAAAAAATCATTTAAATACTTGTGAAGTGTGTCATAGTTTTTTTAAAAAAAAAAGAAAAAAGAAAAAAGAAATTACTACTACATGAATTAAAGGAATAGCAGGAAAAATTGAAAAAAGAATAAATGCATTTAGAAATGGGACCTGTGTGCCAAGATCACCAATAGCCAGCCGTGAAAGAACAACTTTAGCCCCACTCTCTACACATTTAGCCAACTTGTCATAAATAATATTCCATTCTGCATCAACAATTGATTGATATTGCGATGGATCTGAAAGTCTACAGAAGATGGGAAAAAAAAGTTAAGTAGATAAGCACTTTCTCTAAAGGACTGTATAGAAATAAAATAAAAAGCCAAAACAATTACCTTATCTCTGCATTTTCTTTCTCAGATTTCAGTTCCAATTCAATGTTTAGCAGAAGTATCTTGGGATTTACAAACTTCTTTGGCTGCTGCTCAAAACCCGCATATGAAAATGTCTTTTTAAAGGCAACACCATTTACCAGAAAGGAATCACGCATGTTACCACCAGGAACCTATAGAAGCAACCCAGATGTCCCAATTCTTTGATTTAGAACAACACAATTCTAGCTAATAACAAGCTTCTACTGAAATGATAGAAGATCAATATGGAAGTTATAAGACAATACATAAGCATAAAAACTTTAATACAATATAACGGAAATGACATGACAGGGAAGAAAATTCCATCAAATATATTTTTGCTACCAACCACAGGTGGATCAAAGTGGAGTTACATAGTAGTTAGAATGACAAGACTTAGAATAAAAATGCAACAGTACCCAGCTTATGAGCTTTGGCTCAACACTCTGTGCAAACAAGATGGAGGATATGCTTGTGCGTTCAAGATCCATAGATACTTGCATAACTTACCAATAAAAAAATGCAATAGTACCTACACAAATGCTTTGTGCACGTTTCCCATGAACAAAAAATTGTGAGAAACAATTAGAACCCACAAAATATACGAAGTATATCTAAAAAAATTCCAAAAGAAGTCGAGGTCTGCCATGGGCAAGTCAACAAGTGGATTTAGTTTAAGAGAAAAAAATAAAATAAAATTAAGAGAAATAGGGACTAATAGATGCTTCTTTTTCATGCATACGAACATTAGGAAACATCAGCTTATGGACTTGCATGGAGCCTAACCATCACTCCATATATAGGACATTTTTGTTTTTGCTTACTTTACCTCAAATACATTGTATGGAAGTTTATAAATAGATATGTTTATAAATACATATAAAACTCAGTTTCACCTAGTAAGAAATCAATATGGGACTCAGCACTCAAGAGCACCTTTATAATCTACTCACTCACTGTGGACAATCCACACACCCAATGTGGGACTAACTTTTTATGACATCACATTCTACGTCCTTGTGAGGTAGTATTCCAGTGTCACATGGTGTTATTAGGTTGTTCTAGAACTATTTCCAACAAACCAGAGAAAGCGTTAAACATACATGTGCTATCACTCCAAAAAAACTAGTCAAGTTACATTATGGAAGTAACTTTCAGAGGTGTCAGGTGGTGGAAGACACTACATAACGATTAGCGTGGTCGGAAAAGCGCACATCAGGTCATAAGGGGGTCTATTTCATTGTACAGTACATCTCAGTCTCCTCTAACATTGCTGGATATATCTTTATCCAATCTACAATAAGACTCACAAGTACAACTATAAATTTCCCATGACTATTTTCCAAGTAGTGCAGTTTCAGCATGCATATGGATAATATACATGTTCCAGTGTGAAGTATAAAAATAGACCTCACTGGGCTACAATCCGATCCATGCAAGTAGATTGAAACTTGCAAAACAAGAAAAACTATAAATGGCAGCTTATGTGGTGAACAGTTGAAATTACCTTCTTTATTCCAATCATATTCAACCTATCATCAGTCCCAATTGCAATGACAGCGTCTACGACCATTGATGCAAAGAACTCCTTTTCTCCACCAATGAGTTTTGAAGAGAGTGTTGTAGCAGCACATTTGGCAAGTAAGCTTTTCTTTTCTTCCAGACTTTTTCCCTCTATGCTAACAGCTAGTTCTTTGATCTTCTCTATTGCCTATAACATTATTTGTAATATTTAGATGGAGAAGGATGAATGTAATTTTACTCGGGAAAAAAAAATCATATCATATACCAGAAAGCTTGCAGTCCGATAACTCCTAATCAAATTTTGCGGGTGGACCCCATCCTCGATAAAAGGCTTGGCCTCCTTCAAAAACTCCCCTGCAAGCAGAACTACTGTAGTGGTCCCATCACCAACCTGTACCACAAACATAACAATCGGTAAATCATCCAAGACATATGCCAAAAACATGTTAAGCATGTGATACACAGTCGCAAAGCAAAACAATATGTTGCACATAGCTAAGCACATGAACCGGGTTAAATTATCTGTAGGAGCTCATTATTCTCAGCAGCCATGAACAGCATGGACCGCGTGTCTTTGTCCCATATCAAACCCTAAAAGCCATCACTTATGACATAATTTTTGAAGCTGGGTAGTTCAGATGAATTTTCATAATAAATAGCATTTCACATCAATTGTTAATTGATAAACATAAATCTTTAGAACAATTGAGCAATTCATAACAGAGTTATAGGTCAAATAGCAGCAAAAACAATCAAACAAAAAACTGCCACATAAAAGATTAGAATCATTTTAGGTAAGTGACACTCGATAACTAAATATCTTAAACTGAACATCCAGTCTAAATTTTTCAGAAGGTGCCCCAAAAGACAAACAGTTCACTTCATTTTTCTATTTTTTTTCAAAATGTAAATTCCACTAATAAAGAAAAACACAATGAATAGAATTTGATGCTCTAGTTTGTTGCTTGGGGGAAGGAAAAGGCAATTTGGAATTGATTGAAGTTCCTTGTCATTACATGTAACCAACACAACAAAACATACCGTTCAAAATTTTATTGCCTTTCCCTTCTTCCCAATTTTCATAACAAGCAAGTGGAAGACAAATGGCTGAACCATTCCAATTCAGCTCATTTCCATCATACATAAATGTCAGTTTGCAATATGGTAGAAACACAAGAAGCCTCAAAAAGTAAAATTTATTTGATAATGAACAAACACTAATTATAACCGATCTTAACAGTCAAGACCTGAAATCTAAAATACTAACAAACATAAGACCCCAACAGTCCATTCCCCAAACTTTTTCCCCTCATTTCCCCCGCACCCAAACATAATACGTTAAAGAAACAAGAATATAAGGATTGCAACTTAAAAAGTACAAAAATAAAAAGTAGAAACAGAAAAAGAAACCTCGGAGTCTTGCGACTTGGCAATGTCGACGAGGATCTTGGAGGCGGGGTGGACGATGTCAAGGAGTTTCATGATGGTGGCGCCGTCGTTGGAGATGGTGACAGTGCCCTTGTTGTCGTGGATTAGCTTGTCCATACCCCGGGGCCCCAGCGTGGTCCTCACCACATCAGCCACCGCCGTGCAAGCGTTGATGTTGCTCACCAGCTGCGATTTTCCTTGAGATGTATCCGTCCCCTCCTTCAGCAGTATGATCTGCGGTTGCTGTTGTTTTCACACAAACACAATGTTAGTAAGAGCCTAGAACAACTAAGCCCAACAATCATCCAGATTCATAGTGAGATAGAGAGAGAGTACCATCATGGCTGCCATTGTTGGCAACAGTGGAGGTTAGAGAGAGAGAGAGAGAGAAGGCTAGGGTTTTGTGGTTACTTCAAAACTCAACTCAGGCGTTAGAGTCTCTTTCTCTACTTTATTTTCATTTTCTGGCGCTTTCTAGTTTCAGCGATTCGGGGAATTGGTGACTTGGGTGTGCTGCGGTGTACCATAACAACTGTGTATTAATAATGAGCGACCTATTAGAGTGGAGTAATGCTAGAAGTTTGTTTTATCCTTTAAAATACTGACTTTTTAAAAATAGATTTGAGATTATTACTATTAAATTTTGAATGAATGATAATTTTAAAAATTACAGACATAACTTTGAAGATAAAAATATGACAAAAATCCTATTTCTAACATTACTCATTAAAATGTATTTGAAAACTTCATTTCACTCGAACAGAGATGAGATATGGTCTAGTGTGGTATGTTACATCTTGGGTTATTCAAAGTTTATTTGGGTAAGTACATTTCATATATGTTTTCTTATATTAACTATCTAAATTGCTAATTGCCATCAATCATAATCTCACTTTATTTGTATTGGCATTTTCCTAGGCAAAATATATATGTCCAACCACATAAACTTGCATTAAGTTAGTGCATTTGATGGTGTATATGAAGTCAATATTTACATATTTTTAAAAATTTAAATAATGTAAAAAATATGCACACAATTAGATGCACTAACTTAAAATCATGATAATGAAATGGAAACAGCCCTATTTCATGATCAATAACTTCCAAGTGCAACATGAAAGAGTTTATAACGCAGCAAAGGCAACAACATAGAAGCTAAAGCAGCACAATTATGGCAGAACGTTGAGTTCTATTTTTTTAAGTGTTTGAGTTGAAAATTTAAATATATTAATAAACTTTTCTCTTTTTTTTTTTTTTTTTGTTAATATTGAATTGGTACTAATTTTATTTTGGGAAAAATACACATACCCCTCATCAAATTAACACTCTATTGCCAATGTCTCTTAAGTCTCAAACTACCAATTGTGTTAATTTCTCCCCTAAATTACAAAAAATTCCAATGCCCCCTCCCTCCTTGTTGGAATTGGGGGTGGTTTTGCGACCCCGTTTCAGCCCTAAGAGTGGCTTAGCCACCCCCAACGCCCAAAATGGGGGTGGTCAGCCACCCCATATATATATACTTTTTAAGTTTTATTATTTTTTAATTATTTTCATGGTTTTTTTTTTTTTTTTTTTTTTTTTTTTTTTTNACCCAAATATTAGTAAGATATTTAACCCAAAACAAAAAACAAAAAAACAAACATAAACAATGAAAAACCAAGCCCTTAATTTTTTTAAATTGGTTTTTTTTTTTAAATATTGATTTTTTTTTTCTCAAATTTGTAAGGATATTTGTGTCTTATTAAAATAATTTTATGGTTATTTTTGTCATTTTGCTAACTTTGAGGGAACATTAACATTTTTTAATAGTTTAAGAAAAGCATAGACACAATTAGTAGTATAGAGAAACATTAACACTGTGATGGCAAGATGGGAGCTATATGTACTTTTTCCTTTTATTTTTTATATATTAATTTAATCTTCAATTTTAATATATATTTTTATTAATGATTTGGCCCCCTCTCTTAATATATAGAGTAAAGTCTATATACTTCCCTCAAACTATCACCCAATTGATAATGTATTCTCCAAACTTTCAATTGTGACGATCCCCCCCCCCCAAAAAAAAAAAAAACTACTAAAACATTGTCAATGTCCCTCAAGGCTAGCAAAAAAAAAAAAAAGAAGCCCCTCTATATTTCTCAATAAAACAAAAATACCTCTATAATTTTTTTAAAAAAAATTGCGATAATAATTCTCCCTATGGTCGAGCTATATAAATAACCTCCATCACGATATCTTTTTCTTCCTCATTCTGATTTTGGTTTTCGTATCATGGATCTTGGTTCGCACTTTAGGGCATTTGCGTATTTATGTGATCAACCACATGCTTTTTTTTTTTTGACATGTCCACACAAGAAGGGGGAGGGGGATTCGAACTAATGACCTTCGCTTCATTAGGCGTGGTCCCAGCCGATTGAACTACATCTTGGGGACAAATCAACCACATGCTTAATGATTCTCATGCACCTGCTTCTTCCTCATCTTCATCTTCTTCTAATAAAGAAGAAGAAGAAGAAGAAGAGAATATGGAGATAATAGGCTCTCGTTCTGCAAGAAGTGGAAGAGTATCTGGATAGATATTGCCAAGAGATTATGGTAATTTCCCAAAGCTCACCCCTATATTGAGACAACTAGTTTCTTCGCTAAGTTGACCGAGGAACTTATTCATGATGCTGACTTGACGACTCTTGATGCGAATATACGCTTGCTTAAGGAAGTCCACAAGATCTTACTCGATCAATTGAAAATCGTTGAAAGCTACAGTAATAATTCTATCTATTATAGTATATATCCTATTCTTAAAGGATATAGGGGGCCAAAATAGATATTATTAAATCTTGAGAATGAGAATGTAGGGATTGTTGTCTTTGGTAATGCAGAAATTCTATAATGACAAGAGGGTGAGGACATAACAAGGTAGCCATAAGGAGAGGGGGGTGACTATGATGGCCTTTTTTTTATCTCATCTGTATTCTGATCTCTTGGACAGTGGTTAGATGTGGCCCTCTCATTCCTTAGGGAGTGAGAGGGGCAAGGGGAAAGGGTGGGTGGCCCCTTGTGCGCTTTAGGAGGAGCCCATTCCATATCATGGAATGCTCTCCCAAAGCTTCACCATAGAGAGATCTCTACATATAGTAAGAAAGAATCAATCCCTTGCCTGTTTGTTAAACTTAGTGCTATTCCTAAAGGGTCCGTGTACAATTTGAAAAGGACCTACCAGAAGTCAGCAAAGCTAAAGACTTCCACAGATGCTGACTATCTTGCAGATCCCTCCATGATAAAGAAATCAGTTGAGATTGAAGAGGAGTACAACACCGTTACTGACGATACACCAAATGGTGAAGGTTCCTCAAAAGATCCCCTGCAGCAGTTAGACTAGCTTGGTACTGCTATTGTCACTCCACTAATTGAAAAGAGTTTACTTCGGCCTGCCGCCGATTTAGAGTTTCCTCTTATTGCATACCGTCTCAATGGTCCCCCTGTTTACCTATCATTACATTCATCGACACCTTTGTTGCCTCAATTCAAGGAAGGAAGAATCGTAAGGCTAATTACCTGACTGGAGTTGCCTATTGTTGCCTATTACTTGAATGGCACCCCTTTCTAACAAACTAAAGATGAATCAGGCCACATCTGGTGGGGCATCTGCGATTGTGATGGCTGTTGATCGTATCAAAAATAATACTCGCAAGTGTACGAATCGTGTGCAGTAAAGTGCG
>CM017324.1:11582512-11698886 GCA_006937295.1 Carpinus fangiana
AAAACACTAAAAACACCACAAATAATTAGAAATTAACAATACTAAGAGCCTAACAAATATAAATTAAGGGGTTCAAATAAGCACTTTTAGGCACTCATCAGCTGTGTTTGGGGCAGATTAACTGTAACGACCTAGCTTTACCTGTCAAGCCGTAAGTGAAATTATCTAAATTCTCATGTGATGCTACTACTTTTTCCTTATTAAATAACATAGCGAAAAACCAGTAATAGATTTATTTATTTTTTTATAACCATTACTCGCTAATAACTACATACCAGAACTTCTATTAAACATCATTATGACATCACAACCTTATCCATAATACAATGAATCACATGCGTCATAAATACAACTAAACTAACCGAACTAACTTATGGCAAGATAGCACTTCAAAAGTAGAAGCCTCCTGCAAGCCCCGAGGGTAAAAGTCTAATCAGGCGTAGAAATCTTCAGTGACAATCTTTGTAGTGACATTTGTAGAATCATTATGGTTTTATAGGTAGACGTGTGAGTCTACGGCTCAGTAAGTTCAAGCAAACTAACCATTTATAATGTGAGCCAATCTTTATTTTAAAATCAATCTTATCACCAATGTTTACTAAATATCTATGTATGCAGGATTTTCACAAATGAGTTTTAATAAACGTATGGTTGAATGGTAAACCAAATGATAGATAATTTGATACATAGTAATAAATCGTAATAATATTTTTATTGCATTTTCTTACTACATAATTAATTTCACATTTTATAATATGAAGCGGTAAAATAGTTCATAATATAATGAGTAAAACATCAGTTAAAAATCATCATAATTTAAATACATAACTTTGCATAACATATCATATCATAACATACATAACATCATAAGTGAATTTATACTCCCATTTATCCCCTAAAGTTTGTTAAGTGCTACCCCATTTAACCGCAAGATTGTTAATAATTTATCCATCTCATTACTTTGAGGTGTTGAGCGTGTAACCCCACTCAACCGCTAGGCTGTTAGGCAATTTTGTTTCCCTCTTCCTAACATCGGGGTGTCAGACGCATAATCCCCCTGACCGCTGGGGCTTTACATGTATTCATACATAATATCATATTTTTCATATCATTATTCTTTTCGCAAATCTCGTTTTTCCTTCAAAACTCAACATCTTTTCATAAATCATTTCATTTGAAAACACATTTTCATTTAACACATATATAAAATATTTCAAAATATATTTATATGTGTAATTAAAATAATAGGGCTCAACACAACATATAGAACATGCTTTTGTAAAATAATGTAAGGTCAATAAGTTTGAACTTACCTTTTGAGCTTAAAGTTCCTTATACGTAGTCTCCTTTGTTTGTACACTTTCTACATTAATATTGTACTTTTCATATTTGCATATATTTATTTTATTCATAAGGCTCATTTTAAATCCTAGGATCCATAAAATACCTCGAGAAATATTATTTTCATGTTTTGCCCTTATCCTAAGAATTTGGGCAACATAATGACATGTTTACAATATCTTAGTATCAATTGGGCGTCATAATGACATATTTTAATATTTTAATACTATTTGTGCATCATAACGACTATATAACATTTTTTCATACTTCATACGGACATTAGTATAATATTTAATAAAAATCTCTAGCATTACTTGGGCATTACAATGGTGCTATTGTAAAATACTTAATAGGCTAATAGAATTTAAGCAACACAATGACGTATTTGTAATATTTAAAAGGATGATTGAATATTATATCATTCCCTGAGATATTCAATTACACTTTCCCTAGCAAAACGACATAAATTAAATTATAATAACTATAATTGACAAATTAAGGATAAAAGAATTATACCTAACACTCTCACTTGAAGTAGCTCCAAAGCTTTAAGATTTAAAGCCTATATATATTTTTCTACTTCACTTTCTTTTTTCTTTCTCTCTCTCTCTCTCTCTCTCTCTCTCTTTTTCCACTGTGTGAGAGGGAGAGAGTTATTATTATTATTTTTTCTGAAGAAATCCTCCACTGCCGTAGCCTATTTATAGGCAGCTTTTTAGGACAAAGTTGGTATTAAGTTTATTAAAAGCTGCTAGTAAGACAAGAATTGATTGCCGCCAATAGAATAAAACAAAACTTAACTGCCGTAACTAAGTAGGAACAAAACTTAAACAACCGTGATTTTATTGTAGTTGTGAACAGTGATGTAAATAGTGCACATGAACAATAACCTCACTGAAATCTTACTTCGCTGCGTGCGTTCACCATTTCCGGAATTTGTCCCTCTCCTTTTATTAGCATAACATTTTTCTATGAGCCTAGTTCAAACTGTCTACTTCTCCGTTATTAAATATATTATATCTAACTAAAGCATAATATTTATACTAAAGTATTTTTAGTCATTTAATAAATTCTTGGGTGTCACATTAACAAAGGAAGAACCAAAAAGCAAAAGAAGGCAAAAGTCCAAAAGAAAGAAAACATCCCAGCAATAACTGCAAGAGAGGTATGAGGCAGGTGACCCAGAGGTTGATCTACTTAGGGAGCCCTCAGGAAAGTTTGATTACTACGTCTTATACTCCAAGACCAAGCCTTCACCCATGACCACTTCGTTCATAATGCCGAATCCCCCGTGGTCGAATACTCTAGAATCAGATCCTAGGGCACCAGATGATGATAGCTAGAAAGCAGGAATTGACCCTTCCTTTGATGGTCGAAAGGCTTACGCTAGGAGGATATGAGCAAGATTACCATGGCTATGCTGAACAACACCTCAAGAAGCAGGGGAAATTGGGCAGAAGCTTTGATCCATCTCAGCTTATCACCCCTCTAGGGACTAAGGTTCATATGCAGTTGAAGGAAGGAGATGACTTACCAGAGATCAATATGATATCCTACAATAGACAAAAGCTTAAACCCAGAAGGAGGAAAATATCTCAACAAGAGCTACAAGATCCTTCAGATAAAGTCAACTACCATGTCCCATACCCAAATGAGAGTTTTGCGTATTTGTCTGCACTAGTCATGACACTGACATTCTTGTGGCCATTTACTTTCAAAATAGGCCCTACGATGCAGTTACTTTCATATATGACCCCAGGTGGCCTCATTGATTACAGTTACATACCTCTACTCGAATCTTTAAAGGATTCCCCACAGGAGAACCCTGACCAAAAGATTCACATGATGGAAATCCAAGACTATGCTGATCTGCAACAAGTAAGGCAAGAATTGGTTATGAGGGGATTTGATCTGTCTCAGTTTACCACTTCTCCAAGGACCAAGATCCTTTTACAGTTAAAAGAAGATGACAATCTACCTGAATGCAACATGGTGTGCTCTATGCCTATCCAGCCTAATACTGTGAAATTCTTGCATAGATTCCTTATGAAACTGACCATCAAGTCCCTTGAGGCTATAGTCTTAAGGTGGTACATCTACTAGGGTAAAGATCAAACCCGAAGTGGTGGAAATCGAAGGGATGACGAGGTCCAAAAGGGGTTACACTCCCGAAGAATTGGAATCGAAAATGAAAAAGAGTAAAGAAAGGGTTGGTGAAGCTCCAGGCATGGAGGAAATAGTAAAGGGGTAATAGAGCAAAAAATCAAGGAGTTTCTAAAGGTCATTAGGAAAAGTGAGTACACTGTAGTGGAATAGCTGAATTGCATGCCTGCACAAATATCTATCCTAGGACTCCTAATCCCCATCCTCGCAAGCAAGGATGGTTCTTTCTTTCTGTAGGAAGAGGTTTCCCTTTCTATACTTGTAGTGTAATAAGTCCTTTAAGTTTGGCATAATCTTACTTTTAGGACTGTAATATGAGTGAGGAAGAGAAGGAAATGAAGCTACATTCTAAGAGCAGGAAAGAGATTATTATACTATCTACTAGCAACCACATCCTATTGGTTAGAATATCCCTTAGCTTCCTCTAAACCTATAGACAAGGGGGTAGTCGTAGATCAGAGCACTCATTTTATATAACTACCAGCACAAGAAGTAGCTTTCATTCCTTCTTGTGCTTGTAGTGTAATAAGGCTTCCTAACTATTTTTCTTATTTGTACGAGCTAGTAGTTTGAGTTCCTCTCCTAGCAGCTAGCCGTAATTGGAATAACTATTGGACTAGTAGATGAGAAGCAGCAACCATTGATCTTTCGTCTTCTCCTCTTCTACAGTCTTATATGCCTGGTCATCAACTTGGCAAGGAGCTACCTCATCAAGCCCTTTAGAATCATTTTGTGACATTCCTCCCTCACACAAGGGAGCCAATATTAATGGCTTTACCTTGAGTTCTTAAAACGCCCAATCATAGCACTTCCAAAGTAAGTCGAAGCGAACCAATGTAGGGTCCGTATTCCGACGATACCTGAAGGTTTCTACAGGTAATCTAAGAGTGTGAGGAGCCAAGTATATGGATTCTCAACTACAATAGTGTACCATTTCAACCATTGAAGCCATTATTGCATCCAATTACGGAGAATAGTACACTCAAAGATCTCCATTTTTGGTTCAGAGAGCAATCCCCATATGTTGCATCTAAATATGTTGTTTCATCCACTGAGACAAAAGCATATGAATCAATTCTTTCAAATGAAGAACCACTAAAAAAGAAAAGACGTCCATTTGGGAGGGCGATGAATAAGGCTTTTAAGCCTGAAGAATAAGATTCTTTCAAATATACAAAAGTAGTTGATGACTAAAAGGCAAATCTGATGGCAATAGGTGTTGTTAGGTATAGACCAAAACAAGGCTTTAAAGGATAGGGGGAGTTGTTTTCCAATAGCAGCTTTCTTTTTCTTGGTTGAGTAGTTTCTCAAATCCTAAGAAGGGTGGTGGATGAGAATAGATAAGTAAGCATGCAAGTACATTACTTCAGACGCCGAATACGTTAAAAAGTCACCTAATGAAGACACATAAGAATAATCCAATAAATCCTCTAAGAACCAGAGTCTAGGAGGGCTGCTCTTTCCTAATCCAAACCAACAGAATAGGCCTCTTTTGTCCGGGTCAGAAGGTTTCCTTCCAATGGTTGCTCCAACTAGAGATATATTCATAGAGACGACTAGAGATTATGTGAAGTCCCTAGATCTGAGATAACGGAGATGTGGCTATGATCGGTGTCAAATATTGTATATTGAACCCCCCTTAACTTATGTTTGTTAAGCTCTTAGTGTTGTTAATATCTAATATTTTGAGTTATTTTAGTGTTTTAGTATGTTGTAGGTCTTTGGTGCGAATTGTGATTCAAAGGGGCGAATTAAGCAAAGATAGAACTTTAGCCTCTGTAAGTGTGATCGAACGCACTACGGTTGAACACAGAAGCCACGTTCGATCGCATGCCTCGTCAGCCCGCGTTTCCCGCGTCGCCCTAGCTGGACCTATCGTTCATCGCTTCAACCTCACGCCGTGGGCAGTTACGTGCGATCGACCACACTTTGTGCGATCGAACGCATTACGGTTGAACGCAACGCCAATGATCGAACGCACGCGGCACTACGATGCACCGGCGATCGAACGCATGTCAGACGATCGAATGCACGCAGGGATGCGATCGATCGTACCCCATGCAATCAAACGCACCCCTGACCTGGCAGCACATTTTAGTTTGTCTATAAATAGGACCCTTTGTATTTTGGTGATTTCTACGTTTGGGAGGCGTCTCTAGGGCCTCAAACCCTCTGTTTTCACTGTGTAACCCTCATAAATCATCATTAATTTATCTTGTTTTATTTTGCTTTTATTTAGTCTCTTATTCCCTTCACTATGGATTTGTTTATATATATTCATGTTTAGTTCATATTATTCTGTCGTTTAATTTTATGTTTATTCATTTCAATGC
This sequence comes from Carpinus fangiana, assembly GCA_006937295.1. NCBI lineage: Eukaryota > Viridiplantae > Streptophyta > Magnoliopsida > Fagales > Betulaceae > Carpinus > Carpinus fangiana. The sequence goes on from CM017324.1 coordinate 11,588,350, forward strand.
ATTTTAGTAACAAAAGTGTGTTGATTGTTGTTTGCAAATCGTTAAACGTCGACTTTCGTTGCAACCGGAAATACATCGGATGATTCGTCTTCGGACCAATATCCGTTGCGATCTCTTAAAACAGTGTTTGCATTAGTTAGTTCAACAAGATTTTGTAGCAACAATAGGATATGCATATGTGCTTTATCGATAGACGGAAATATGAACAATGTGTTAGCGCTCAGAATATGCCTAGTAGCATAATCGTTATTGAGTATGGACTAAGCATGTTTATATGTTGATTAAATTGTGGTGAGGTAGATTAGGGACCTTAGCGTTTTTATTTATTTATTTTATTGCATTTTAATCTAGTTTATTTTTATGCACGTTACCTATTTGATTTTGGGACTAGGTTAAGGTATTATTAGTTTAGGCAATAGATTAATTCACACAAACACGATTCTCTGTGGGATTCGACCTCGCACTTGCACACCCGCTATACTGCATAACAACTCGTGCAATTGACGAGTACAATTAAATTTGTGCATCAGGCTAGAGAGTATGTCTAGGACAAGGCTATTGATCTAGTCTAGTCTACCTTCTCTTCTTTAGCTTGAGTATATACCCTCCGCTAGATAGTCTACTTTTCCTTTCTCTAGGTTTTGGGTGATTCCTTCAAGGATAGTTTTGGTGAGATTCTACTTGATCTTAGTTCTTTTCCTCAAATCAGGGAGCTAAAAGTCTTTTTTCTCTTTATCTTGGTACTTTTGGTACTCAATATTCTAGTTCCTGCCCGAGAGAGAGTATCTGACTTGTTTTCCTTAGTTTCAGTTAAGGATCCCTAGTTATTGAAGGAATAGTAGCTCGTACTCTAGAGTGAAGCAAGCCCCCCTCTAAGGGTGGACGCAGGTCGGGACAGGTATTGGCCTTTTCCCAACCTGCCCCACACCTTGTGGGTTGAAAAATTTCAACCCATCACCCAAGCACAAGGAGCAACATCCACATGGGTTCGGGTATTGCGGGGAGGGGTAGATCGGGGCGAGTTTTGCAGGTTATGTTCTTCTCCTCTGCAGGTTTCTCTTCTTTCTTCTCTTTTGGTTTCTTCTTTTCTGTAGATTTATTTTCCTCCTAAACAAACATAACCCAACAACATAATCCCAAGAAACAAACCTATAAACAGTGGAAAAAATAAAATAAAATTATTTGTTCGTTCAAACACAACCTAACATCAAATTAAGATAATGATAAAAGAGGTCTAGAGAGAAATACAAAATCCTGGATTGTGGTCTGTGGAGGTGGGAGTGGCGTAGCAGCCCATGGTCTGAGGAGGTGGAGCGGCGACACATACGAAAGACGGAGAGAGAGCCACTAACAAGATTGAGAACTGACGAGATAGCAAGAGAGGGACTGAGGTTTCTAAAAAAAAAAGAAAAAGAGAGGGACTGAGGGAGAGACGACGACAAAAACAAAAGAGAGAGAGTTAAGGTTAGGGTTTTTTTTACTTATATACTTACGCAAGGTGAGTATCCACAGGAAAAAAATTCTTATACCCGTAACCCGCCTCGCCTTGCACAGGTTGGATAAAATTCAACCTGAATAAGCAAAAATCTCTTCTAAATCCACGCAGATCGTGGCAGGTCGAGGCAGTTTTGCAGGTTGGGTGGGTTTTTGCCCAGCCCTACCCCCTTCAAAAGTAGCCCAAAGTGAAGTCAGTACTCGTAGAGATGGCTAGAGATCTAATTCATTATCTAATTTTTCTGCACATCTTTTTTCACTGAAGACACAAATCAGGGTGAGAAAGAGAAGGCTATTAAGAATATTTAGTCTAGCTTTAGTAATAGATCCGGCTAAGTGAAAGAGAAGGCGCAGAGACAGAGAAGACTAAAGATATAGTTCAGTTGATAAATGATTTGTGATGGAAATGTGAAAAATAGGGATAAATGTAGAAATATAATGGAAAGATAATATTAATGATATTCCACTTAAGGTAGGAACCATGGTTACATACAAAGTGTTAATCAAAATACTTCAGTGCCTTTTTTTCTAACCTAAGGACTCTCTTAAATAAGATTACTTCTAACAACTTGATAACATACCTACAATTCAATTAAGATAAAGATAACATGTCCAACACTTCCTATAAAGATAAAGATAACATGCCTAATAACCAAATAAAGATAAAGATAACATCTCCTAAAGTCATGGAGATAACCCAGCATGGATAGTTAAAATGTTAAACAACTTTTCCTTTTATCCCTTATTCTTATCCTACTTATAGAATTATTCTTGATATTTAGGATTAGGAGTCCTAATGCTACTCTTCCGAGTAGAGTCCCTATCAATTGCCCCTCCTGGAACACGATCCTTGTCCTCAAGGTCGAAGTCATGAATTTGTTGTGCGAGACACGTCACTTGCATCATCGTCAGTCACCGTTGCTAGTTTGTCCCCCATACAGTCATCATCACCCCCAACCTAACCATCAAACACAAAGAATTGTTTGATAGCACATCAATGGCCTGGTGTGAATCTTTCATTGCAACTGAAACACATCCCTTTCTCCCTCGGCTTTTGCATTCCCTCCTACGAAATCTTTTTGACTGACGGTATTGTTTGATTGGGTTTTGTAATGGTGGTCAATGATGGTCCTCCCTTAGATTGGGTTCTTGGTGGAAAAATTGATTTTTCCCCTTAGAAAAATGGTTTGGACTAGATTGGCTATGTCAGCCAGTAACCCACCTAGAAAAGTGGCTACCAAAGCCTTCTGCAGCTAGTCGTCCACACGATTAGCAAGACATTCAAACTCTTGTTGATGTTCCTGCATTGTTCCCTTCTGTTCGATGTGTGATAGAGCTTCATCGAAGTCTTCATAATCTGTGGGTCCAAAACAAGCCAATAAGTCTTGCTCAAAGTTCACTCAAACGAAAGGTTTGACATCCTATACATAGATCTTTTTCAGCCATTGCCAACACTGGTTGGCCTCACCTTCAAGATAAAAGGCAGCCAATGTAACTTTCTTCTCCTCTGGTGTTTTATGAAGCTCAAAATATTGAGCCACACGATCCAGCCATTTAATGGGTTCTTTCCCAAAAAATTGAGGAAAATTCATCTTTAATGGGCAGACATAAGACCCATCTTCTTGATGATCCCGATGATGACCATGCCATGAAGAATGGTGAGTATCCCTGAATCCTTTGTTGGAATTCTGAAAATTTTCTCCATTAGCCTTGTATAGGCCCCCTAAAAAACCATCATTGATAGAACTTGCAATATTCTCCAAAGACTTTTCCAGATCCTCGAACCACTTTGTACTATCTTTAGAAAGCTTCAGAGCGTCGAGTTCAAGCTTCTCAATTCGGTCCTTGTTGGTCGACATGCTCTGATACATATTAATAAGTGATTTGTGATATTAATGATACCAATTAATAAGTGATTTGAAATATGAAAAATAGGGATGCATGTATAAATGGAATAGAAAGATGATATTAATGATATTCCACTTAAGGTAGGAACTACCGTTACACACAAGGTGTTAATGAAAATACTTCAGTGGCTTTTCCTAACCTGAAGGCTCTCTTAAATAAGATTACTTCTAACAATTTGATAACATACCTCTAATTCAAATAAGATAAAGATAACATGTCTAACACTTCAAATAAAGATAAAGATAACATCTCCTAAAGTCATGGAGATAACCTAGAAAGGATAATTAGAAAGTTAAACAACTCTTCCCTTTATCCCTTATTGTTATCCTGCTTATAGGATTATTCTTGATATTTATAATTAGGAGTCCTAATGCTACTCTTCCGAGCAGAGTCTCTATCATTAGTCCCCTTGATCTTGTATTTTCTCCTTGATTTTATCTTTCCCAATGAAAGAAGTGTGAGCCATAAAAGGCGTAGATACAGATACAGATAGGGCTCATTCTCGAATTTCTTCCCTTGATTTAGTGAAGGAGATGGCTAGAAGAAGGCTATGTCTTTAGTGAATTCTCGTAGTGCGTGTCTGCCTAGATGTGAGTGACCTACCTTAGTCGAGAGAGAGAGATCCCGCTATTGATTATGAATTCCAAGGAACTCCTGCTTTGCCTCCTTATTAACTACGGGTGAATCTCTTTGATCTAGAACCATTCAAGCTTTGTTGCTACTAGCTTTGCCACTAGACTGACTTAAACTACTACCATAGGTCGATCTCTATCCGGGTCCTCACCCTCCACCGGAACTCCTGTGGTATATCTCGAATGAGAGAAAGAGGAGGGAATTGGGCAAAAGGTGAGCATATACTAAATTTGATGAGCTGGCTTAGAACTCCCCTTGAAATAACAATAAGGTTGGCTTAGGCCCGTTTTCTCCTTACTGGACCAAGCAGCGGAGGAGATCCATAGCTGTTGGCCAGATGACCCCCCAAAACTATATAGTAGATGTTCACATAATTTGCTAATGGCATATTTCCCGCTCCTACTGCAATAGATGGTTCCGTTATTCGCTTATGGATCAAAGGCGCATAATTCATTTTAGTAGTATCGAGGCCAAAACTAGACCTGTACAGCGCATATCCCAATAAAGTCAAGCCTTTTTCCTCTTACTACAAGAAGGGATGTTATATTTGTTGATGGACTAAAGGGAGAAGATATGGGGAAATCTTGCTTTTCTCCTACCCTTCCTTAGCACAGGCGCTAAGTGATAATAATTCATTTCCCCTAATATGTTCTTTCTAGCTCGAAGAAAGTCTTTTTTTTTGCAGCTAGGTAGCAGATGAGGAATCAAACTCCTGTTGCTCTTACGACTAGTGCGAGTTGCTCGTAGTCCCTTACTAGTCAAGGGGCTGCAATCTATAATTTCAATAAGAAAAGAAATTATTATCGTTTAGCGCTTGTGCTAAGGAAAAAGGGCCAGCTGGGCAAGTTGATGTTACATAATCATGGTCTCATCTGTCTCTGCTTTCTCTCGTACTATCGCTTTCGGCTTTTAGCTGTCGGGACAGCTGCTCATGAATGAATTCCTTCAGTTCGGCAAGTGGCTTTGCTTAGAGAGTACGTACTTTTAGTTCCAGCTGTAAGTGGTCGTAGAGAGAAAGACAGGCGGCTGCGATGTACATCGGTCATATGAGNCTTGAAATAACAATAAGGTTGGCTTAGGCCCATTTTCTCCTTACTGGACCAAGCAGCGAAGGAGATCCATAGCTGTTGGCCAGATGACCCCCCAAAACTATATAGTAGATGTTCACATAATTTGCTGATGGCATATTTCCCGCTCCTACTGCAGTAGATGGTTCCATTATTCGCTTATGGATCAAAGGCGCGGAATTCATTTTAGCAGTATCGGGGCCAAAACTAGACCTGTACAGCGCATATCCCAATAAAGTCAAGCCTTTTTCCTCTTACTACAAGAAGGGATGTTATATTTGTTGATGGACTAAGGGAGAAGATATGGGGAAATCTTGCTTTTCTCCTACCCTTCCTTAGCACAAGCGCTAAGTGATAATAATTCATTTCCCCTAATATGCTCTTCCTAGCTCGAAGAAAGTCTTTTTTTTTTTTTTTTTTTGCAGCTAGGTAGCAGATGAGGAATCAAACTCCTGTTGCTCTTACGACTAGTGCGAGTTGCTCGTAGTCCCTTACTAGTCAAGGGGCTGCAATCTATAATTTCAATAAGAAAAGAAATTATTATCGTTTAGCGCTTGTGCTAAGGAAAAAGGGCCAGCTGGGCAAGTTGATGTTACATAATCATGGTCTCATCTGTCTCTGCTTTCTCTCGTACTATCGCTTTCGGCTTTTAGCTGTCGGGACAGCTGCTCATGAATGAATTCCTTCAGTTCGGCAAGTGGCTTTGCTTAGAGAGTACGTACTTTTAGTTCCAGCTGTAAGTGGTCGTAGAGAGAAAGACAGGCGGCTGCGATGTCATCGGTCATATGAGACGCATAGACTAAACGGGGAGGTGAACTGGCTGACAACATGAACAGCGTGAGCAATGTCGGGTCGGGTTCTTGTGTTGTATATTAGTCCTCCAATGAGCTGCATATACAATGTCAAACACGAGAAAAGATCACCACTCAATACCGAGGAAGTAGCGTAAACGTCCAAGATCTTTCAACAGGGTTTAAAATGTTAAAGTAAATCCAATCCTTTAAGCCAAGGGAGGAGAAGTGTGGCTGGAATTTGACAAGTAAAAGATGGGACCAAACTGAGGTTCATCAATTTTAATTAAAGATAAAAGAATTTATTTTAAATTTTTCTAAAAACACTTAATATTTTATTTTATTTTTTTGAACAAAAAATTTTAATTTAAAAAAAATGATTTTTTTTTTAAGATTCTGAATTTTTTTTAAAAATAAAAAGAAAAAATTACAGTTTAGCCCCCAAAGTTGACAGCGTTTTTCAATTCGAACACCAAAGTTTCAATTTTTGCAATCCAACCCCCAAAGTTTCAAATTTTTTCAATTTGACCAATTGTATCAAAAACTTCTCATATTGCTCATAATTTTTTAATTTTTATTTTTTTATAAAAAATTTTAAAAAAAATTCATGGTGGCTATAGCCACCCCTTTGGCCATGGCCATTTTTGCACCCCCAAATTTGATTTTTTATTTATAAGAAATAAAAAATAGGAGCAATATGAAAATTTTGAAATAATATTGGTCGAATTGAAAAAAATTAAAACTTCGTAGGGATTGATTGTAAAAATTGAAACTTTGGTGTTCGAATTGAAAAACGATGTCAACTTTAAGGGGTAAATTGTAATTTTTCCAAATAAAAACGATAAATTTCAATTTTTATAAAAAAGTCAAAAATTTTTAATTTTTTCTTATAAAAAGGAATTTTTTAATTTTTAAAATTTGGCCACTTTTTTTTTTTTTTCCTTTCAATTTTAGGTTTTTTCTAGTAGTATTTTTTTTTTTTTTATTTTACCTAGTTTCATCGGTAAGGAACATTGATAATGTTTTTTTTTTTGATAAGTAGGAAGAATAGTTTGAAAAAGACATTATCAATTAAGTGATAATTTGAGGAGGTACGTAGACTTTTCCCTGATATATAAATTCAGCTGGATCTGTTGTGAGTTGTTCCACACATTTCAACCCTTGAATCCTAGTAATTTGAGAGACAAAGAGCTAAGGAATCAAGTGCTGACCCAACAGTGGCACGTCTGGAGTAGTGCCCTGAGGCGTTACTCATGCCTTAATAGCTACACTGCGTTCTCCACTTTCCTCTATTTACAACAACAAAAAAATAAATTGACCCAAAAGAGCAAGAAACCATCACCACTCTACCTCCCTCGTATTAAAAATAAAAGGAAAATGTTAAACGCTCTTCTAGTTTTCTCCTGGTGTTCTCTCAATTGTAATGTGGCTTTTAAAATCACCAATAAATTAAAAGTCAATAGTGATAATCTCAAATTGAACAGTGATTTTAAAAACATGTTACAATTGAGATGACATCAAGAGAATACTAGAAGACCACCTAGCATTTTCCTAAAAAAAAAAACCCAAAAATTTTTAACAACTCAGCCTCTTGCCTTCCTTTCCTTCAGTAAGAATTTCAGCATCACCATTACGTCTACGCCACTAATGTATAACTGCAAGTTTCTCAAACATGCACATAGAACTTAATACCAAATCACTTGAACTACTGGATTGATATTATTAGTAAGCAAGAAACAATAATAATACATTACAAAATGAGTGGGGATTCCCCTGATGTTTCTCTCTAGAATTTGGACATTGTAGCTGTGGTTTCAAGCAATGAAAGCTCATTGTTGCTACAGTGCTCCCATAAATTTTCTAAAGAATTTCTAGATATTGAAGTACATAGCTGAATTTACAGATTTTTTTCAAATGAACAAAGAGAAGAATAAGGTTGGGGGAAGTATTTGGGGGGGGGGAACACTGGACAGTTACCTAGGTAACCGTGTGACGATATACCGACCCTTTTCTAGATCATAAATAGTCTTTAATTGTGGTTTCTGCCATTGCAGTACAAAGACCGTAGCAAGTGCTGCTATTAAAAGAAATGCAAACAATGAGAAGTAAGTGACTGACTCATTTCCAACAATCTGGCCCATGTGTTCCAATTCGAGGGGCTCCAACATTGTCTCGATGATGAAAGCTCCAAGTGTCCAGTCAAGGGGAATGCTTCCAGTGTGATTTGCAAACCCAACCCTACAAATAGTTAACCTTTACCTCAATTTCACAGGTTTCTATTTCTTTCTAACAGAAAAAAATAAATAAATACGCAATAAAACTTGCCTTTCATACGAGTCTACCATCTATAGTTGTCAATACTTTTCAGGGTCAAGCTATAACCTCTGGAAGTAGGATTTGATTTATAAAAGTTAAACTTATACATGGAAACTTGATGTAAAATTCAACATCTCAACATGTACGACACAGTGCCATGGGCACCCAAATCCAATATTGCAGAAAATGGTAAATAAGTCAGCAAAACTGCTTTAAAATTAGGCCTCAACTAGAAGCTAAAATTGTATTTATGGCAATAGAACATATCTATACCGTATCAGAGGCAAGTTTTTAGGCTAGCAAACCAAGAACTCAGTTTTCCATTTTCATTACATCCATCTTAAAATTCTGAAAGATTTTGCAGAAAATGGAATGTCAATTTATGCGTCTTTCTTGTATATTTCTTGTATACTAGGATTGCACTTTCTTTGTTTTTTTATAAAATTTTGATTACTTATCAAAAATAATAATAATAATCAGCGAAAAATGACTCTAATCACTAACATTCAAAAGGTCTGTGTCAACAAGTACTATTTCCACTTTTACTAGTTTGATATGACACCAAGAGAAGGTTTAATATTCTACGCAATAAGAGTCTAGGCACTAGCAAATTGATTCCACTCAATTAATTGTTGACATCTGGCTGAGTGTAAGCATTAAGAATTTAAGTTATATTACTCAATCCAAAATTGACACTTTGTTTTGTAAAACCTTGAACTAAATGCTATATACCACTAGAAAAGGAAAAAGAATGGCATCTGCATCCAAAGAGAAACAATACCTTCTTTCATACATAGGGATTCCAAGACTGTCATGTAATAGTGCCACCATAAATGCAGAAGAGAAACAATATCTTGACAAATCCAAATCATCAATGTTACGATGCTCAATTCTCAGTTTACTCCAATCATCTTCACAGTAATGTTGACCAGCTGCTTTCAATGCCAACAAAGAAGCCCTAGGAACGAGCCCAAAAAACTGTAGGAGGTAGAGGCAGGGAGAAGTGATTAATGACATAAAGAAACAAAATACAAAGTGTGCAAACATGGTTTGACGATGACAATGTTCAGCCAAAGGTAAATTCAGTTGCATTAAGTGAGATTAGGATTACTTAGTTGTGCCCATTCAGAATACTAAAGAAGAAAGAAAAAATACAAAAAATCCCAAGATTCACTTTGCATATCACCTACTTCTTGAAAGAGATTCCAGTATTAAATTTTCATTTTGTATTTGAATTGTCCACTTGTTGAGATTGACAGTTAGTAATTTGTGCAAGCTCGCCTCCAAGTAGAGATTAGGATTACTTAGTCGTGCCCATTCAGAATACTAAAGAAGAAAGAAAAAAATAAAAAAAGAATAATAAAAATAAAAAATCCAAAGATTCACTTTGCATATCACCTACTTCTCGAAAGAGATTCCAGTATTAAATTTTCATTTTGTACTTGAATTGTCCAGAGACATCCAGACCAGTATATGTTGAGGTACAAGAGATTTCAAACGCTAAGAGTGGTGGACAATTAGCTTGTCCAAGCATGCTTTCAGTCCTCGTAAATATAGAAACCAATTCACTTTTTGTTCTCACTACTAAACCTCAAAGCATTAAGATGTTCGACTGGCAAAGGAGAAAAGAATCACCTCGAGCGGCCCCACCTAAACCAAATCTCTAGACATGCATCACTGTAAAACTGACAAGTGTCTTAAGCATATCTTATTTTGATATTTTTGTTGGAGATTCTGCTGTTAACTATTTCAAATTTTATTTACACAGGTCAGATCCCAACAATAATCCATTTTACAATAAACATTTCAAAGGAACTGAAAACAGACAATTGCAAGGTCTAGAAAGTATGGAAGTTCCCATGTCTTAAAATTGATCTATGACATGGGATTGTACCTTCTATACAATTCAATCAATTTTGATGCAGATCTCGGAAGAATTTTGGGCAGGTACTAATGAAGAAATGATATTCTTTAAGATCACAAGAAAATGAAACTTAAATTCATCCCCTACACCACCCCATAAGAAATCTCTAGAGAAAATACATTTGGTAAATTGGTCAAAGATTTGTTTGACTACGGATGCGGGGGGACTAGGAGTTCGAAATTTGATACATTTTAACCAAGCTCTATTAGGTAAATGGCTATGGCGGTTTGCCAATGAAGAAGCTGCTTGGTGGAGGAAATTAGTAGGGGCGAAGTACGACATAATGAGGGGAGGTTGGTGTTCTAAAGAGGTAGGAGGATCTCATGGGGTGGGAGTGTGGAAAGGCATTCGAANATTTTGTTCTCTTGTAAGGGTCCTCTCGTGTACTCTCTGTTTAGAGGGGTTGCACCCTCTCAAGCTCCCCCGTGTGCATTGCACGGTTGCACCCCCTATGATGTTTCTTAGTACTCCTGCACCCCATTTTGTTGGTCAGGTTTCAAAAATCCAACACTTCAACGGGAACACAAATAATTGTTGCTCTCAAATTAAAAAAAAAAAAAACAAACAAAAACAAAACAAAGGCACTACTTTCCAAACATATCTCTCTATAGTTTTAACTCTATTCTAATTCAAAATAAGGGTGTTTGAAAACAGTCATATAAATGTGTAAATTTTGGAAAGTGGACGGCTATTTTGGGACATCCTGAAAAGGAGTACAGGACCAAGAAAATGGGCAGAATGGATAGCTTTTGATATTTTCTTTTATTGGTAGGTTACAGCGCACCCACTTAGTCTTGAACCTCCATTCACCATTGTCAGAGAAGGATGTACTATTTGAGGTAGATCTCATTGGTAGTAACTTAAAGGAATAGGAAAGCTATATATTGTCTTATTTTTAGACCAATGAAGAAAAGCATTTCATCCCCTTGCAGTTTTTTAGTGTGATATGATGCCACACTAGGCTCTTGATACATCTTAGCAGCAATGCCTGGGTTTTTTGTGTCCTCATCCTTCTCCTTTTTAACTTCTGATCGGCAACATTTTAGTTTCCAATCAGTACTCTAACCCCAATTATGAATTTACCCTTCCCTCCTCTTGGGGACAAAAAATTACTTTTATAAAAAATAATAATAATAATACTGACCTTTTGTCCTATAATTATAGCACCCTAACCGTCTTCCTTTAACCTGCCTTGAAGTCCTTATTTTCCCTGCATTCAGATGCTGAAACTAAAGATCCTGCTCCAGTCATTGTTGTCAAATTTCAGATCCTATGTCTGTTTAATTTCAGATCTGCCTGATATCTATAATATCTCTATTTGTGATGCATCTATGCTCCAAAATATCCTAAATTCCAATTACATAATATCATCATCATATTCTGTTTGAAAAGATCAAGAGTTGCTGGTCTGAAGCAAACTGCTAACATTAAATTCAAAACTCTCTAAGAAGCTATCTAAATGCTGAAAAGGAATTAGTAATTTTCTACATTTGGAACTCTTTGTTGAATGTAAATACCTGATCTCTTTTATAGTATAAGTTCACAGGGTTCAATTTCAATGCAAGGCCATGATGCTGGTTGCTGTGCCTCAAACAGACAAAAAGGCCACACAATTCAGCTTTAATACTAACCATTTAGTTCAATCCAAGGCCACAAAGTTCAGAATTTGACACACTTTTACCTCAGATCTAACCATTTTTTTTTAAGTTATCCTCTTGGCTTTGAACCCACAATCTCATCCTCCACACTCCACCCATTTCTTATGGGGGAAGAGGTGCCATTTAAGCTATAGTTCATTGGTTACATCAGATCTACTTTATACTAGGAAAAGGCAAATACCAAATTCAACACATTTTCACTTCTCACAAAGTCACATCCTTAGCTTGAATATAATAAGCATGAACTGCTATAAACTAAATTGTTGAGAATGAAATATCAAATTACGTGTTTTGTCATTGTTTACAAACCTCAGAAGTAAATAAGAAGGATTCCGAAGAAATTGGCTTGCCTGGTAACTCAGAAAAGAATGATGAAACAATTTTGCAAGGCAGCTGCATGCATTTATCTGCATTAGAAATAAGAATTGTCAACAGTTATAGTTTACCTAAATATTGTGAAATCTAAAAAACCAATAAGTAAAGAAAATAAAATAAAAAATAGTAACAAGAGAACATATGTAAAAATATATATGTCTATATACTTTGATACAATATTTCACAAAGAAAGTTGCAAATTTCTAGAGATAAAGGCCTAACTAGGTCATGCTGTGAGATGTGATCCATATATGTATGACATTTAAGGCATTTACTGCACATTGCTTTACAACTTCAATTTGATAACTGAACCCTCTGTAAGAATGCATAAATATAGATATTCAAGGCAGCATAAAATAATATTGGATGCTGATGATGAATACAGTATTCTAATTACGAAGATCAAGCTATAGGTTTATTCTTGAATTCTTAACCATCGTCATAAAAATTTAGTCAACCAACTAATTGCATTACCACGTAGTCCCACTAAAACCTTCCCTTGACAGACAGAAGGCAAGATAGTTTTTTCCGTCCAAAGACACCACAAAAGGTAAGACGAAACCCTCTTCCACACAGTCACTCTAAGAACTACCTCCCAACCCTCTCCAACAAGCGAAAAGGTCTACTACACTTCTAGGCTAACCCAAGCTAATCCAAGATGACCGAAGATAGCACTCACAAAGCACTAACAACCTCACAATAGAGAAGAAGATGATACCCAGTCTCCCCGCTCCTTTTACACACAACACTAGTCCATCACACTGACACACAATTTCCTTACGTTATCTATGGTGAGGATCTTCCCTTAGGCGGTTGTTCAAGCAAAAAACACAATTCTCAAGGGGACATTACGCCACCAATACTCTTCCACAGGAAAGGGGCGTTCTAATGAAGTAAAGGCATAATACTTAATTTTTGTATTGTGCTTTTAATAGACACAGGCACAGTACAAAAATTAAGAGAGCCTTTACTACACACGAACTTTCATCTTTAATATGCAATCCCTAATAAGAATAGCTGTCCAATGAGTCGGAAAAGAATCTTTTCCAAATCAAGAAACCACAATCATCTTACAAACGAATTTCAATTTATTTCACCCGAAATGCCGTCACTATTGTAGAAATAATAAGGTACACTAGTACTTTAAATGGTCTGAGATTATAGATGGTTGAAACAAGATAAGCTAGTTTAAATGCTAGAAGTACAAGCATTTTTTTTTCAGGGGATACACTTACAAGCTGGCTCCTAGGGTTTTAATTAATAACATGTGATGTAATACTCTCAATAATCTTAATTGGGACTTTAGCTCCAAAGCCAATAAAGACACGAGATTTTCAAATGCAGTACTTTTCAAAATCTGAGACCCCTTGACCTCCGAAATGATTCAACTCCATTATCACATGACTTGCTATTTTAAAAACCAAGATTAGGAGGCACCATCAACTAATATCAATTCAATGTTCAAGCATCTTTGACTATACTTAATTGCTACAACTGGAAAAGTTGAGAAACTTGATTGCTTAAAGACTTATTAGAAACTCACCCCAAACCACATATTATTAGAATGTATTTAAACCTAATGCATAATACAAACCGCACATGATTCACAAAGTGAGGAGCCCAACTTAAGATAAAATATTATTCCATAATTTAAGAGGGTTCATACTTAAGGGATGAGGAAAAAAAATTAAAGGAATCAAGTAATAAAGCTTTATTTGTAAGACCAAATCACCTAAACCTGGCCTCCCAGTAATGACAACTCACAGCTACCTGTTTGACTTGTGATTTTTAGAAGCTGTTAGTAACTACCGGTATATTAGAGCATCATTAGCAACTTCCTCTTTTTAATAGAATGAGTATTCAGTTTTCTTTTCTTTCTTTCTTTTTTTCCCCTCCAAAATTCTCATCATTAACAACTTCAGTGAGCATACAACTACAAACTGCCTCCAACCCGATCTCTAAAAGTGTCATATGTCCTTTACCATGTGAGAATCACATATTTTTTTTAATCGCATGCTTTTTTAAATAGCATTAATAAATTGTTTTTTAAAAAAATGTGCTTCTTGCACGCTCAAAAAACACGACACTTTTAGAGACTGGGTTGGAGGAATTTTTACAACCAAGTTTGTGGGAAATTTATATCCCCACATAAGAAAGATAAGATACGTGTATAGGTGGAGAGGGAGTATTTGCGTGTATGTGAGTTATGTGTGTGCATGCATGCATGCATGCATCCTGGCCCATTTTCTACTCCCCTTCAAACCATAGTAACATGAATTACCTTATAGCTCCCTTGCTTTTAGGTGTAGGTGCCAACCCAAACGGGTTGGATTTCACCTTTCTCGAATTTTGACCCGATAGAGATCAGAAGTCGTATTTTGGTGCTGAATCGAGCCTACACACTGACAATTTGTTGTTGGGTTGGTGGTGACTGCATGGCAGCAAAGGTGCGAGATCTCACATTTGTAGCTGGATCTCCATCATATCAGGCACCGACTGGCCACAGGGTGTTAGATATTGAACGCCGACCACCAGATATGTCAGCATTAGCGGTGGAGATGCAATATCTCACACCCGCAATGCCAAATCTGGTGGAAACTGAGCAGACAATCGCCATAACTTCCCAAATTGCTAAAACTCGGTCCTCAACCACCATGATGGCGCAAATGAACTCCCAACCACCCAAATGCCTTGAAAGAGAAACATGCACCACCACCAAATACTACCATTTAAACACCCAAAAACCCAAGGACTGATTGAGAAAAAAGAGGCAAACCGGGAGGGAAGGGGGGGGGGGGGGGGGGGGGNCATAAATAAGCTGGCTGGTTCATGCACTCTTATTAGCTCTGCAGACAACATTTCCAATGAGAAGTATAGAACGATATAAAAGTTGTTGCATCTATGTTCGACATCAATATAAGCTTATTAAAGCTTTTTTTTTTGGATAAGTAATGTTATATAGAAAACGCGCAGAGGGACGCAACCCAAGTACACAGGAAGTATACAAGAGAACGCCTAATGGGGGCAAGCTTATTAAAGCTTATGTTGCTATTCTTAAAGACAAAGAACAAGCATAATAGTGAGAGCGAGTGAGAGGCAAATTTTTACAGAAGTTTAATTTCTCATCAACATTGATAATATTATATAAGTTTCTTGTCTCGTCCATTTAATATGTTTCTATCAATATCGTCTCTAAATCATAATAGCTCTTCAAGCTCTAGACACAATTTTAATATTTCTCTTTTCTCTAGTAAATGCTAGAACCTTTTTTTA
The DNA here is from genome assembly GCA_006937295.1 of Carpinus fangiana. NCBI lineage: Eukaryota > Viridiplantae > Streptophyta > Magnoliopsida > Fagales > Betulaceae > Carpinus > Carpinus fangiana. The sequence goes on from CM017324.1 coordinate 11,603,789, forward strand.
ATTGGGTAAGTAGAAATAAATCTATTGAGTAATAAACAAAGGGGGATAAAGGCCGATTTTCTGTTGAAGTATCCAATGAAACTTTCCGTCAAAAGAAAGTATAAATTCGCAATCCACAGAAAATCAAGTTTGAGCGGAAAAGATTCAAACTCATGGTACTGAAAGCAGAAGAAACTGCTACCTTCTTTTCTCTTTAACAATGCCAATGCTTCGTATCTGCATGCAGAAAAGTTTCCAGCTGGAGATGCCAGAGGCTTTGCATAACTTGCATTCAATGGTAGCTTATATCCTCTAGGAATGCAAGGGTTACCAATTAAGCCATCACTAGAACTTGAAACTGCAAACCAATCATGTAAACATTACAATTACCAATGTTTCAATTCCATTATTGAATACTGAAATAGGACAGTATGCATGATATCAAATTCATATGTTGATGTGACTCTTTGATGTAAGACAGATACAGGGAATCTGTCCATGTGTGCTTGAGGTGGGCTTAGGGTTTTCCATGTGCCTAGGTTTTTGATACAATGGGGGACAAGGGAAATAAAGCTATTTCTTGAAGCAAATAGGTTGCTGGAATATTCTGCACAATGGCTGTGTTTGAAAATATTCTGGGCAATTGCTATGTTTGTCACAAATAAACCAATAAAGATATACGAACAAAAGAAATAGAAAACCAGAGCTTCAAGACTAAATATCATACAAGAAATTGAAAGCCTGGCAACTGCCCAGTAGCAGTTATAAATGAACTGTTAGAATTCACCTACCGAAACTCAAGTTCTATCTCACAGCATTTAAAAAGGAAAGTTGAACTCACATGATGCCAATTCTCTAGAATTGTGAGCCTCGTGCAATGATTCCCAAGCGGCATCCTATACAAGAAAGAATGGTCAGAGTTTTTCATACAAGAACTTCCACTAAATTCGGTATCAAAAATAAGAAATAAAGGTCAAGCTCACTGCAAAGGATTATGCAGCAGCAGTCTTACAGAAGATACTATCTTAGAGTTCACTTGTCAAAAATACCTCATTCAATCCCTTCCAAAACTGTTGCTATGCCAGTTTCAAATTCATCCCACAAATAAAAGCTACCTTACATCCTTTATACAAGTATTAAAAGCTACCATTGCCTGGAAAGCAAAGTTCAACTTAATGCTTGATTAAAAAAAGCAATAAAAGTGCTTTCCGGTGGTAAATTCAATAGACCTAATCAACAGCATCACCACAATGCCAAAGTTGCTACGAAAGCACATAACTGCTATTTCCTACCGTCACCATCTCATTACTGCCACCATCACTACCACCCCATTATTGTCACCACACAGCACCACAAACTGTTGAACTGAAGCACACTATTGGAAGGATGCATATATAACGTTAAATTCAAATCAACTTGATGTTGAAACCATTAAGGGTGGTTTTTTTAAAAAAAAATTAGGAAGCTGATAATCCAGTAACGCTTGAAGCCTAGCTAACAAACAGATCAACTAAAGGTGCAGGTAATTCCAATGCATTAAAGAACCCTAAACACAAAAGCATACGTAAATACATATGTTTTTATCAATTCAATAATGCAATATATTCTATTTCAAGCATGTCACCTACATTTTTAACTGCTCTACATTATCCAAACCAGATTTTTATTTATTAACAGATTTTTTATGAGTAATTATAATTTACTAATAGATTTTTTTATTTTTTATTTTTATTTTTTTTATAACAGGAAACCTCGACAAGGCAGGTCCCTTCGGACCCACCCCTACAAAGTAAACCTCAAACCCGTGCACTGTACCCTCGGAAGTTTCCCTACATGGATCAGGATAAATCGCTAGCTTTTACACCAGGGGGTGTGGCCTCAAGGGGGAGTTTGCACCAAACAAGTCTCAAACTTGGGATCTATGGGGTGATACTACCTAAGACCACAAGCCTCAACCACTTTATTAACAGATTAAAAATAGAAAAATAAAATAAAAAAAAAATGAAATAGCATCCTAGGTTACACTTCCCTGCAAGACTGTCTTTATCACAAATACCCCACTTCCTCCCTTGCATATATTTGGGTCCCTCTACCTATTTCACAATCAATTACATCTCCTGCCATCAAAGGGAACGCACCTCCCTCAACCACCAATTCCAACCCCCTCCCCCCCAAGCCTACATACCAAGCAAACACAACCAGAAATATGATGTGTATGCACAGGTGTGTAGCACATTCTTTAATTTATGTAAACACAATTTCCTTTTCCAACAGCAAATGATATCCACATCAGACTTTCCAAACCATAAGAGTGAAAAACAGATTAAGTATATTTGTAACAAGAATGTCATATATCAAACATGTGGGTTGGTTCAACTTGTAAAACTGCACTCACTAGGGTTGAGGGTTTAAGGGAAAGGACAATGCCCTTTGATATGGTTCATAGACCCAATGGGCAAAACATATAACTAAGCAGAAGAACAGGTTAAAAGAATTCCACACATCCAATGGATGAGTTCAAATTCCATCTAGTTAGTTGGTATAAGATTTGTGCTCTGATTTCCTCATGTGGTTTGTGGGTCAGAAACCTGCTTCTCTTTAACTGAGTTCTCTTGGGGAAGTGGTAATGGTGTTTTGCCACAAAGTGGAAGGCTTTGTCGAGATCCTTTGTGAAAGTTAAATATGACAGCATGTGTAAAGGATGGTGTTCCAATGCGGTTATTGGGTCCTTTCGGGTTTGAGTGGGGGAATTTCTCTTGATTTGTTAAATTTAAGGTGAGTGATGGGTCTGATTAGATTTTAGCATGATGTGTGGTGTGGGGATCAGACCTTGAAGGGAGCTTTCCTGGTGTTGTTTAGCATTGCTCACCATAAGGAGGCTTCGATTACAGACCATGTACAGTTTTCTAACGATATTACAACGGAATATCACTTTTATCAGATCAATGCATGATTGGAAGGTTGAGTTGATTACTCCGTTCTTTAAGCTTTCGTAGTCTCTCAGGTTGAGACGGGTGGCGAGGATAAAAAGTTGTTGGATCCCTTCCAAAACGTGGACGTTCGAGGTCAAATCTTTTTATCATGCGTTTAGTTCTTCCGCTGCCTCTCCCTTTCCATGGAAGAGCATTTGGAGAACTAAGGCTCCTTCGAGAGTAGCGTTCTTTGTACAGATGGCAGTTTTAGGGAAGATTCAACTTCAAATAACCTGAGTAAGAGGCAATTCATAGTGATGGATTGATGTTGCATGAGTAAGAAAAGCAAGGAAACCATTGATCATATTCTGCTCTATTGCGAAGTGGCTAGAGACTTGTGGGTATAAATTTTCCATCCTTTTGGGATAGTGGGTCATGCCCCAACGGGTGCTGGAGTTGTTGGCTTATTAAAGAGGTTGGTTGGAAGCCACTGCAATTTAGAAGTTTGGATGGTTTCTCTGTGCTTAATGTGATGTATTTGGAGAGAACACAATGCTCCAAACTTTGAAAAATTGTGAGAGAATGGTGATAAAGTTAAAAGCTATTATGTCCAAATCTCCTTATGTTTGGATAGCTGCCTACAACAGTTCTTGCTTTTCTAATTTTCTAGAATTTATGGATTTGTATTTTTCTTCTCCTCCCTAACTGAGTGGCTTTTGTATACTTTTTATGGACTTGGGTTGCACCCCTCTACACTTTTTAATAAGATTGAATTACTAATAAAAGAAAGAACATATTAAAGTCTAAAACATTTCATTTATAAAGGTAATTACATGGGAAACACCTGACCGAATATTGGAAAGCTTTGAGTATAGAGATAATAAATAACTCCTGATAATTTCACAATTCTTGTCGATTGCAGTCGGTCTGTTTCTTTTCTAGCAAATGCAACCTGCAATTGAATAGTTCCAACTTCAATTTAGCATCTCTCAAAATAATAAACATTTCATATACATCTAAAGAAGCAAACCAGAAATTGTAAAAATAAACAAAAAATATATAAATATATATTACTAAGAAGAAGGAAAGATTTACATATGATGTTCATCTATGCTCCCTACAGGTGCATTTTGAATGAATTCAAAATCTTGATAGTAGAATTTTAGACAGAAAATACTATCCAAAATGGGATTGAGTTACAAAATCTAGAATCACTTGCACCATACTTCTCCAATCAGATCCAATAACTCTACTTTCTTCAATAAGAAAATTGAATAGTTCCAACTTCAATTCAGCAACTCTCAAAATAATAAAACATTTCATATACATCTAAAGAAGCAAACCAGAAATCGTAAAACTAAACAAAAAAATATATAAATACATATTACTAAGAAAAAGGAAACATTTACATATGATGTTCATCTATGCTTCCTACAGTTGTATTTTGAATGAATTCAAAATCTTGATAGTAGAATTTTAGACAGAAAATACTATCCAAAATGGGATTGAGAGTTAAAAAATCTAGAATCACTTACACCATACTTCTCCAATCAGATCCAATAACTCTACTTTCTTCAATACGAAAAACAGTAGAACAAATGTTTAAGCAAAACTGTCATGCCCCAAACCCACTAGTGTTTTAATACATGAGAATCACCAAATATCTGAAACCTGAATGAAATATTTTTGAAAAAATAATTTTCCATCAAGGTAAGTAATCAATCCACAATATGTAAAATATTAACCTATTAAAATCTCCCAAAAATAATAGCTCTGTAACACTTCCAAGGCTTACAAGGCTACAAAATCAGCAGTCTCTATAAAAAATACAAACCTTTAATTATGTCCTAAAGAGAGATTAATCAAAACAACTAAATTTCAACAACACGGCAAAGCAACTGGTAGCAAGCACAAACTCAAATTGAAGGGCCAACACTTCTTAAGTCTAACTGATAGGAGATTACTCAGAACAGTACAAGTTAAACACCCACACCCTTAAGCTCTCCAGGCTTTAAAATCATATCAGCTTTCAATGGGAATGAATTGTATGCAGGTTATATTGCGTAGAGAGTAAGGACAGAGAAAGAGTAAATAATTAAATAAATAAATACCAGGAGGAAGTGAACATAAAATCAACTCTGTCCTGCTAATTTACTACTTTCAGCAACTATTGGATCGACGGGTAGAGCCATCAAATAGATACACTAACAGGAGAGCAACAACATTTGATCAACTGCTTAGCTCTTATATCACTATTTTGTGGTTTGAATGTGAACATTCTGTTGGCTTTAAAATTCAGAACTTTCGAAAGCTTCATGTATTTGTGTCCAAGGTTTTGGTGATAAGTCACGTGTTAAGAGGAGAAAACTGCTGTACTTCTTGTATAACCATTATAATCCACCCCCNCCCCAAAAAAAAAAAAAAAAGAAGACAAAAGGTGCAGGTTCATTAACAAGAGAAATCAACTCAAAAAATTAAGCAAAACTACAGAAATATCATCCACATGCAAATTTGATCTCAATTGGTTGTGGAGAAAAAACTCATTTTTTGTTAATGAGGAACCCCTCCAAGTCAAGGCCACTTCGTGTATCCACCCCTGTTAGGTAAACTTTGGACGCGTGAAAAGCTTCCCCTCCACAAGAATCGGGTAATACTCCCGCTTTGCCAGTAGGCTGGTCCCAAGGAATTGTTTGCACCCAAGGGGATTCGAACCTTGAACCTCATGGACTACCACAAAGGCCAAGGCTCTTACCACTTGAGCCAACCCCTTGAGGTTAGCAAAAACTCATTATATCAGAAGTAAACGAATAGAGTTTCAGTCCAAAACAAAAAATCTTGCATGCAACTATACTATCATGGCAGTTCTGCATATACTATACCGAACATGCATATATGTATGGTTGCATAAGCACGCAGGATTGAAACAATGATAACAATTGTAAAAAAGTTCATTGACAAGAAGGCAGTATACTCCTGCAAATTTTCAATGTAAGAAGTGGACTCCCAGAAACATTCAAATAGGTGTCGGACATGTAGGCATACAAGCAAGCATACCTTTTATAGATAAAAAGTATTAAAATTGTGGTGAAAAGACACTTAGTGAATGATAACCTGCAAAGAAGCCCCACCAAGTTCAACTATCCCAGTGGTCTCTTGAGGTTCACCTCCCAAACTTCCAAGAGCATAGTTTGCAGCAACCCAAGCATAAAAACCTTCGTCTTCACCTGTTTCAAGATCATTTCATACATCACTTACAATAAGAGCAATTCCAGAAAGACGAGCAGAAAAAAGCAATGGCCTTTCAACCAAGCATATATATATATATATATAAAGAGATAAAAATTGAAATATAGCTAATAACTTTGGTACACAGTACATACTTATGCTAGCAGATCTCGGTGCATGCGTCATGGTCATATATGGAAATGCATATTGTAAAATACATTACATGCCTACCAATTGTTTTGCCAGATACATAATATAAGATATTAATTTAGTAGTTATGTTGTGATTCAATTTGTAAGCGGACTTGCACCAACACGGCCACTGAGTCTATCAGCTGTAGTCAGTGAGCAGTTACTACAATCCTTTCCTTTTTTTTTTAAAGGGGGGGGGCATAAATCCAGTAAATTATATGAAGGGTTCGATAAGTGCAGTCCTCTTTTGCATGAGTTAAGTAATATATACCTGGAACAATGTACATGAAAAAATAAATGTTTGAAGTTTTTCTTCTTTCATTCATTGATTTTTTTTATATATAAGTAATTGAATATCATTAAAAGTGTAAGGTGCCCCCAGTACAAAGGAAGTTTACAATAGAAAAACACCTAGCTAGTAGGAGCTCTTTCAGTCATTGAATTTTATTCGTTAAATTAATATGCATCAATGCAAATATTGATAAATAATTGAATTTAATACCAGCCCCATTCATAAAAAAAAAATTCACATGATAGACAACTCAGTAAAGCACAACTACTCGAGGCCATTAGACATTATCCAAATGAAATATTCTAGCAAAGGGGAATTTCTTCTTCCCAGATCTCTGACATAAGTTACCCTTTTTTTTTTTATATAAGTAATATTCAAGTTTTATTAAAAGCGTAAGGCACCCCTACGTACACTGGAAGTATACAAGCATAAACACCTGACTAAAAAAAGAAAAACGACCCACCCAAAGCCCTCATCACAAACTGTGACATCCCACATTGCCTGGGTATAGATAATATGATGTGTTTATAAGGATTATACTCTCTCTAAATGGTATAAAACCTTTTGGGGGTAAACCCAATACTAAAACCGTACGGGCTTGGTCCAAAGTGGACAATATCATATCATTTAAGGCAGGCGTTACATATGGTATCAGAGTTATAGCCTAGCCTAAGATGGGAGAGCGTGCACAAGCCCATAGGGGTCGCCAGAGAGGATGCTGGGTCCTAAGAGGGGGTGATTGTGACATCCCACATTGTCTGGGTATGGATAATATTATAATATGATGTGATTATATGGAATATGCTCTCTCTAAATGGTATAAGGCCTTTTGGGGGTAAACCCAATACTAAAATCGTGCGGGTTTGGCCCAAGGCGGACAATATCATATCATTTAGGGCGGGACGTTACACAAACACCCAAGGCATCCAAGACTAACCCACTAAACTATCCCACAGAACCACCCAACAGCCCTCAAAATCCACACAGAGCGCTACGACACCATAGTCTTGCCCTTCAAATGGAGCTTTCTTAGTTAGCTTATTAAAATTACTTACTATAATAGTCACTTCAATGCTTAACAGCTCAGTTTAAGGAAATTGAGACTATGTACAGGAACTTATAGTGTTTCAATATGCAAAGAAGAGTTTAAACTTTACCACTTCATGATGAAAAAATCAATTAAGTTGCATTCACCTAGAATCTGGTCGATGTCAGTTCCATGAAACAAAGTACTGATGGGGTCAGTGCTGGAAGTCGGAAATCTGGCCCATACACACTTGACCTAGCCCCCACATAAATGCTTTATTAATCTCTCTGTTTTTCCATTTCCCAAACCGCTGTGAGGTTGCACTGGCCCTAAACCTAACAGCCTAACCCACACCAAGCCACCCTCCCTCCCTGTCTGCAACTGAGCAGCAAGCCACTGACCTGAACCCGCAGCCACACCCAGACAGCCAGTCCACCCTCCCCCTCTTTAGGCCAAGTGGCTGACAACCCTAACCAACACAGTCACCCTCCCTCTCTATGCTGAACTCCTGAACCTAACCTTAATCTACACAACTCACCTAGGCCATCCTCCCTCTCTGTGCCTAGACGCTGACACTAACCCTAACCCTTACTCTAACCCACACCACGACACACATAGGCCACCCTTCCTTCTGTGCTGGCCACAATCGACAAACCTAACCCTAACCCACACCCTGCCTTTCTTCTCTTCCCACACAATGCCACACTCTTCACTCCCAAGTCCCAATATGATGTATATATTTAACGGTTGAAAAAGGCTTGCATATAATTTACAAACACCACGCATAAATTCTTAACCAGGAACTTCATTTGTAATACTGAAAATAAGCCTCTAATAATCTACTTCTAGACTTATAGTGCTTCAAGATGCTTATAATTGTTATATTCAACAACTATAACAGCATGTGAAGGAAATTATTAGTGAGTCAATCAAAGATTAAGCAACTACAAAGCATAACTTCCCACGCTGCAAAATCAGTCCAACTAGACATTACCTCTAATGACACGCGCCCACTCGTCCTTAAACAGAAACTCTGACGACCTCAAAACCCGTCTACAAGACTCCAGAATCCTCTCCCTCAGCTCCGGACCCAAACTCTCCAACTCGGCACGTGCCATCAACTGGATCTTAGTGTTTCTCCGCTCCGCCTTGGGGACCCGCCGCCCAGCGAACCTGACCAACCGGGCGATCGAATCCCCGGCGCCCTCCGGGTCGCCGGCGAACCCAGTCAGACCCGGACGCACCTTCATGGAGCTGGACCCGGTCCCGTCCATGAGCGGGATCCGGCCTTCGCCGAGGAACTCAAACACGCGGACGCGGGAGCCGGTGGGGCCGGCATTGATGAAAACGCCGAAGAACGTGGACTTGGGCTGCGCAAACTTGGCGGACTGGTGGATCTTCTGGGCGGTGGTGAAGAGATAGAAGAGGAAAGGGACGGTGAAGAGGGAGACGACGAGAAGGAGGCATTTGGTTTGGGACTGGAAATGCGGTTTAGGGTTTGCGTGGGTTGGGGAGAAGAGGTGCATTCGCGGGTGCAGCTGGGTACGGTGGGGAGGGATGTAGGAGGTGGAAGAAGACCGAGATTGGAGATTCGACATTTTTTTCTTCTTAAGTTGGAGACGCCGGCGAGGGGCCGATGAGGGTGGGAATTCACGTTATGGTGGCATTGTTTGGGTTTTGGTAGAGGGTGGTAGTCGAGTGCGATGAAGTGATGATCATCAATGAATTTGGTTTTGGAAAGAAGAGAGTTCCCTGAATTCTGACGGCTTCATATTTCGGCAAAATATCGCTTTCTTTTATTTCTGTCTTTCTTTGCTTTGCTTTGTTTAGGTGGGGTTTTGATTTTGATGGATTTCAGGTGCAGCTGAGAGCTTCCAAGTGAGAAGTACTTGAGAAATTTAAATTAATTAATTAATTAAGAAGAAATGGGATTTTTATGTTTGGGATAACATTTTTTTTTTTGTGTGTGTTTTTTTTTGTTAATTTTAAAAAAATAAAAAGCATTTTACTGTTTTTTTTTTTTTTTACATATCCACACAAGCATTTTACTGTTTTTAATTAAGGAGTGAAGTGTCTTTATTTGTGCAAAATAGGAAATGAAAGGAATATTATTTAATTTTTAGGGAAAAATTCACTTTACTCTCTAAAATTTGAGGTGCTTTTCAATTTGCACCCCATTGTTTAAAAATTTGCAATATACCCCTTAATGTTTCAAAAATTTACAATTAACACATTTCATTACTAATTGCCCGCATAAGAGTAGGTGAGAGGCATTTGCTCCTTTTCTTTTTCACTCCAACATCCACATGACATCCAAAAAGGGTTCAAAATGGGTTGATGAGAAAAAAGAAATCAAAACAAGGGTTGGGTTATAATGAGGAGCAATTATGTCATTTCACTAGTTAGGTTGGATGCAAAATTGGAAGACGCTGCATAAAAGTTCCACATGTGACGCACGTGATGTCATTTCCATCTACTTAGATGGCAATTAGTAACGGAGGGTGTTAATTGTAAATTTTTGAAATATTAGGGGGTACATTGCAAATTTTAAACATTAGGGTTCAAATTGAAAAACATTTCAAACTCCAGAGGGGTTAGGTGAATTTTCCCCTAATTTTTATTTTTCATTCTAATTTTTCTAATTTCTTTATCATTCTGCTTGGCATTTATAAAAAACAAATGAATTAAAAGTGATGAGCAAATTAAGATATTTTATATTTGGGGAAACTTCATTTACCTCCCATGAATTTACGTGTCTTTTGCAAACATCCTATAATATTCAAAGTCTCTCACTTTGGTGTATCGAACTTTGATTTCCTTTCACTTTCCCCCTTCCATTAGGATTAGTAAAATACCCTTATTTTTTATTATAAAAAAAAATTTTAAAAAAAAAAACTCTTGACCATAGGGGCAAATTTGAAATTTTTAAAAAATTTAGGGGTATAAAGGTCTTTTACTCATTTTACTGTTTAATTTAACTACAATATTTAATGGTAGGAGATATTTGGAACGAAATGAAAATTCGATACACCAAAGTGAGAGACTTTGAATATTGAGAGTGTTTACAAAAAGTGCGCAAGTTCACGGGGTAAGTGAAATTACCCCTTTATATTTAGGAACCCAAGCACTGGCCATCAATATTGGGAAAGTGATAAGCTCCTCCTCCTTTAGTCTCACCCCAAATCTAGCTAAAGATCATGCTCTTCCTAAAACCATACAATTACTCATTTGCCTAAATGCACCAACAAAGAAAGAAGAAAAAGGTTTTAGAGGCCTATCAGAGTGATCTAGATGGATATCTTCGAAGTTTAAGTTAATAAGGGTGTGAATATACATATAAATACATCTTCGTACCCGGGCGCTATGAGACAAAGATAACCACTCTATCAAGCTTGTACATAAGTTAATGGTGGATACCACCAATTTAATAGTTTATTTATGGGAAAATGTATAATAAGTCTCTGAGTCAACCCTCCAAAATTAAAAACTCCCTAAGTTTTTTTTTTTTTTCAAAAATTTACTCCATGAGTCAATCGAAATCACAATAAACTCTCTACCATCAAAATTTTTTAACAACCGTTAGTCTAGATCAAAACGCATCGTTTAACTTTATTAAAATATTAATTTTTTAAATTTTAAATTTTTAAAAAAAAATTAAAAAAAATGACAGTGGTGGGGGTTGGCCGGCCACCCCATTTTGCCTAAGGGAGGTTCGGCCACCCCTGGTGTTCTTTTTTAAAAAAAAATTTATTTTTAGATTTAAAAGTTTTTAAAAAAATTAATATTTGGAGGATTTGACTCAGGGACTTATTATACATTTTCCCTTTATTTATTGAATTTGCAGAAGAATATATGCCAAATATAAAAAACTATAGCATTTCTCCTCTCAAATCATCCCATATTCAACTTTAAGATTCATTATTGAAATAAGCATTTGTTTTTCATAGACTTCACTTCCCCAATTAACCTACTCTCATTTTCTTGGAAATCCAATTAGAAAAAAATAGATTATTGTATGAGCAAGCCAGAAGCCACAACCATGGCCACAAATTGGGCAAGCCATTTCATCCATTGCTACCAAAATTGGAAAAAAAAAAAGTTATCGCCCTCTTCTTCAAAACCTACAATGTTATCTATGTAAGAGTGTAACTCCAACCTCAATCCGCTCTCTCTAGTAGAGTTTTCTTTGAACCTCTGGTTTCTTTCTAAGTTTTTCTCCTTCTCCTTTCTCTTCTTGATTCCTAACTTTCGTCTTGTCATAGAGAATACTAACCCTGGGATAGCAAAGTTGATCAACCATACTGCTGCTCTTGGTTGGTCTGATACCCTACCCATCTTGACCCTTCCCACTGGCTCCCTTGGTCCATCCCCTTCTTTCATGCTAGTGGGAAAGATTCTCTCATCCCAACCTCTCTCAAAAACTACTATCAAGAATAATATTCTGCAAGCCTGGAAATTTTTTAAGTCCCTAGTTTCTGAAGATAGGGGAGAGAATATGATGGTTTTATGTTTGAACATTTGGATGAGCTTAACAGAGTGTTGGATTACTCTCCGTGGAATATCAAGGGTTCTCCTATTTTTCTTAAGAGGTGGTCTGATGAGGATGCTATTGAAGATTTAGATTTCACCAAAGCTGCTTATTGGATTCAAGTTCATAATCTCCCGTTAGAGCTGATGACAGTTGAAAATGTTAGGAATATTGGTGCAAGTCTAGGGGAGCTGTTGGAAGTTGATACTTATGTTAATCTCCAACCCGCTAGGAAAGGATTCCTACGTTTTAGGGTGGTTCTTAATCTCTTGAATCCTCTCATTCCAGGTTTCACTCATCATAGGCCTCCAAAGGCTCTGCTCTAGGTCCAGTATTTGTATGAAAGGCTATCTAATTATTGTTACACTTTTGGAAGAATAGGGCATATTTCTTATGCATGCACTGTTGAACCTCATCCTCCTAACCATGGTAGGTATGGAGACAAGCTGAAGGCTAGTTCTCCAAAAACTAGCAGGGTTGTTCAGCTTATTCAGCCTAAGACCCAGATTTCTAATGATCCCACTATAGTTTCAGTTCAAAACAGGTTTTTCACTGAACCTTCTCCCTACACTAATGTGAGCAACTCATATCAACCTAACTCAACTGACGTGAGTTCTTCCTTCTCAACTCAACCTAGTTCTTTAAGATTTTTTTTTTTCAGCTTCCCAAGCAACGGTCCCATCCCTTTGAGCCCCGCTATTACTGCTCCTGCATTAATAGAAAAGCCTTCATTTGTCAAAAATCAGCTATATCACATTAACTCATCTATATTGCAAAATACATGGCCTACCTTTGCCAATTCTTCCTTGGAAACCTGTTCCTCTAGCTCTTTACTAGATACTCCTAACTCCACATTGGATTCTGAGGATTTAAGTTCTATCTCAATTACTTTACCAACTAACCTTTTCCTTACCTCCATGTGTTCTCTTGTTCCAAAAAATTCTTCCACCTCCACGACACCTCCTGCTCACTTCTCCAATTTGTCCATCATCGGAACTCCTTCCGCCTCCAACCTGAAACCTCCTCGCCCTCCTAATAGCCCTTCTTCTAGTAAAAGGTTCCATCCTTACTCCAAATCTTTCCCTACTAAAAAAACCAAAAATCAATGTTCAGCATTCTAGCAATCTGTTTGATGATGGCGATGCCCAAAATGAAATTATGCAAAGTGGGTCTGAATCATGCAAGATAGCAGAGGTTGAAGGTTTTAACATGCCCCCACCAGCCCAATGAAAATTCTTGCATGGAATTGTAGGGGGTTGGCCCGAGGCCCTACAATTCGAGCTCTTAGGGCTTTAATTAAAGCTCATCGCCATGATCTCCTGTTTTTATCTGAGACTAAAGTGTTGTATTCTCATTTTCAGCCTTCTCTGTTTGGTTTGGGTTTCTTAACTTGGTTATAAGTTCCTCCTTCTGGTCTTCAAGATGGGCTCTATATGGCTTGGAAGCAAGGTGTGGATATTGAACCGGTTCGTATTAACAAGAATTGTATTTCTTATTTGGGTTTTTCAGAGCCTTCTCATTATCCTTGGTTGTTTTCTGGTGTGTATGCTCCTCATTCCAGTCATAGTCAAAGTGAATTTTGGTCTTTTGTGTCTAATTTGGGGAACTCCTTTGGAGGTGCCTGGTTGTTGTTGGGAGATTTTAATTCCATTTTGTCCTCTTTTGAGAAAAGTGGTGGCCGTGATTTTGGTTTTTCCTCTCATGGTAATTTTGTTGATTTTGTTCATTCTAATGCTTTGGTGGATCTTGGTTTTGTGAGAAATAAGTTCACTTGGAGCAATTGTAGGGTTGGTAGGGTAAATATCAGGGAGAGGCTTGATAAAGGTTTGGCTAATCAAAGTTGGGTTCATCTCTTTCCCAATTCTTTGGTTAACCATTTCCCTGCTACCCAATCTGATCATTGTCCCATTTTGATCTCCGCTACTGGTAGCTATAGGAATATTCCTAAATCTTTCCATTTTGAGGCTTTTTGGACTAGGGATCAATCCAGTCACTCGGTTGTGGCATATGCTTGGTGGTTGAGGTTGAGGGTTCTTCTGCTTTCTCTTTGAGCATAAAGTGGAAGAATACGAAGTGTGCATTGAAATTTTGGAACCAACATCATTGTGGGCGTATTCAACAAATAATTAAAGCTTTGATGGCGGTCGATATCAGTGTGATTCAATCTAGTCCTCGCTCCTCTGTGAATGAAGAAAGAGAAATAGGGTTACAAAATGAGGTGCAGGAGCAACTTCTGAGGGAAGAAGTTCTTTGGAAGTAGAAGTCTAGAGAGTTGTGGCTTACATACATTGATCTAAACACCAAATTCTTTCATGCTTCTACAAGGTATTAAAATGGCTAGGATGTGTATGGAGATCCTCTCTCTCCTTTCTTGTTTATTTTGGGTTCAGAGATTTTGTCATGGGTGATTGTCATAGAAGAAAATTTAGGGCTTCTGCATGGTATTAAAATGGCCAGGATGTGCCCTCCTATTACCCATATTTTATTTGCTTATAATGTTATTATTTTTCCTTGGGCTAAGGCAAGTGAAGCTGGGGTGATTTTAAAGTGTCTCAACACTTATTCTTCTTGGTCAGGGCAACATATCAATGTATCAAAATCTACTATTTTCTTTAGTAGAAATTGTAGCCCTAGCTCTAAAGATGCAGTCAATGGGAGTCTTCATTTGAATATGCTTCCTTCTTGGGCTAAGTATCTAGGCATTCCTCTTTTAATGCATAGAAGGAAGAATGATTCATTTATTGAGCTTAAGGACAGAATTATGGCTAGAATTTCTGGTTGGAAAGCTAAGCTCTTATCTCAGTCTGCTAGAACCTCCTTGGTGAAATCTGTGATTAATGCTATTCCTACATATCTTATGTCCTTGTTTCTTCTTCCTAAGTCTTTATATGTTTCTATCAATTCCAGCATTAGGAAGTTTTGGTGGGGTTATCCGCAAGACAAGAAGCATTGCTTATCTCTTCTTTCTTGGAATAATATTTGTAAACCGAAATCCTTGGGTGGTTTAGGTATTCAGTCTATAGAAGTCATTAACAATTCTTTTCTTGCTAGGATTGGTTGGAAGATGGCTTCTAATCAACCCCATCTTTGGGTTGATTCTCTATTAGGCAAGTATTTGAAGCATGGGGTCTCTTTCTTGAATGCTTCTTCTAATGTTCCTTCTTCTTGGCTTTGGAAAGAGTTGAAAGAACAGGAAAGTTGTGGTGCAGGGAGAATGTATTTCTAATGTTCCTTCTTTTTGTGGTCTAAATGTTGATATTTGGAGTTCTTCTTGGATTCATTTGATGCCATTTTTTTCAGCCTATTCCGAATGTTAACTTGGTGGGGCTTCCTTCTTACATGGTTGCTGACCTTATTTGCCCTATTAGGAGGACTTGGAACTCTTCTTTATTGCAGGATCGTTTTAAACCTCTTACGGTGCAAAGTATTCTATGCATTCACTTGGTTGTTTGTGGTTCCTTTGATAAGTGGGTTTGGAGTCCATCTCCTTCAGGGAAATTCTCAATGAAGTCTGCTCATGATATCCCTTTGTCTTTGGGGGGCCGTTTTCGTCCTCTTGCCACTGAAGCTTGGATTTCCCTTTGGGGGTTAAAAATCCAAGCTAGATTGAAACATTTGCTTTGGAAGGTGGCTTGGGATATTCTTCCCACTAAGGCTAAGATTGGTGGGTTTGTGGTTAGTGAAGATCCAACTGCTTGGCTTTGCCCCTTCTGCAAAGGCCCTTTGGAGACTTTAACTCATATTATTTTGGAGTGTGATTTAGCTAGAATTTTATGGAGATTTTCTCCCATGGCTTATCTCTTTTTTGGCTTATTCCTCCAGGTCAATTTCTGATTGGGTTATTGATATTCTTTCTCCAGTGGCAGCTTTTGGTATTCCTAAATTTGATGTTAGGAAATTTCAATTATTTGTTACTCTCATGTTGGCTCTTATTTGGAGGTGTAGGAACCTCCTTATTCATGAAGGTGTACAACCCTCTCCCTTTAAAGCCATTCATCAAATTTCTTGCAGCTTGAAATTCCATCTTGCAGCTTGAAATGACCTTGTTCTTCCTATCTTGTGGATGCCCCCAGCTGCTGGTTGGGTTAAAGGAAACTTTGATGTTGCAGTGAAGGATTCCTATGCTATTGCAGCAGCCGTGATTAGTGATGATGGGGGGGGGGGGGGGGNGGGGGGGGGGGGATGAGAGGGGTGATATTGTTGGTGCTGCCACTCAGAAGCTTCAATGCACTAAAGCCCTTCAAGGTGAAGCCTTGGCAGCCTTGCTAGCTTCCTATTTAGCGGCTTCTCTGGGTTACAAGTTGCTTGCCTTAGAAAGGGACGCTCTTTTAGTGATTTTAGCTATAAACAATCCTTCTTTATTTTCCTCTTGGAACTTTGCCAATTGTATAGCTGATGCTAGTTTGGTTTTATCTTCCTTTCAAAGTTGGAATACTTTGAAAGTGTCTCGTAGTGCCAATTTTCGAGCACATGCTTTAAGTAAATGGGCAACTTCCCATCTTGTTTTTTGAAGTATTCCCACAGAATTTCCTATTATCTCTTCCATCTGAATCAGAAATGGGAAAAATCCTCCACTGTAACCTTTTCCTTATTCAATTAGAATATATATATATATAAGTGAGTCCACTGTTTCAATAAGTATAAAAGTCTATCCTTAGTGCCCGTTATGCAATTATCAACACATTCATATGCAACATAACATCAATCTTATAAATATAAAGCATTATTTATTTATATACTTTTGTTTTAGGGCCATCAAATCCCGGTTCGTCGTACGGCTATTTATCACCCCCTACCTTATATGACACTAGCAACTAAAACTTTTCAATCCACTAGTAGCTACAACATTTTAACTTATTATTATTATTATTATTTGGATCTAACAGTGTAGTGACTCAAATAATTAACTAGGCATAAATAGTTTAGTTAAAGGGTTAATTTGGACTTTGGGTCACTAGAATCTACCAGAAGGGCATTTTGCGAAATTGAACTTCTGGACCGGATGTATGTTAGGACTAGCAGACGTACGCTCTTGTCTTTTAGTGCGAATATACGCTGAAACACCCGACGTACACTATTGTCTGTAGTGCGGACGTACTGTGGTCCCCCACCGGATGTCCACTAACAGATAATACACTATACTCTGTGAATAGTACAACAGACATACGCCCAAAAGTACCGGACATCCGCTACTTTTTGGAATACCCTCCGGTTAATACATGAACGTACGAGATAGCCTTTGAACCGCTGTGTAATAGTATTGGGCGTCTGCTACTTTCTGGCCCTATAAATACCCCCTCACCCCCTTGCCTATTTCACATCAAATCCGCCCCTCAACCCCTTTCTTCGCCTCTGGGCTGCTTGTTGGCTGTTTGTGAGGTTTTGTGAGTTTTGAGCTATTGGAATGGAGGTTCTTGCAATTTCGCTTCAAGAAGGTAATGCTCGGTTGCCTATCTCTTTAGTTACGTCGTTGTGCTGCTCAATTATAATTCTATATTGCTAATTGTAGTTGCTAGCTTAGTTATACTTTGAATCTTGCTTAGGCTAGCGATACGTTAGCTTAGCGTTGTTGCTTTGTATAGAGGTTCCGATCTAAGTTAAGAGGCCTTAGGAAGTCTATGGTGGCCTTAAGAGTCGGAGAATAGGCGGACAATGAAGAGAAAATGAGGTTCTCCCTGAAAGACGTCGAAGCAGACGTACGATCTCGTGACCGGACGTATGGCCCGTCATGACGCGGTGGACGTACGCCCTCGAGCCCGGACGTACGGCCAAAGTGTTATAAGGAAACCCTATTTTCATCAGTCGTCTCATAACTCATGTTTCCTTGTTATAGAGTTGTGCTTTAGTAGAAATAGAACTGATGATAGGTCTTTTTTTAGTATTCGAGGTTATGGAACCTCAATGGAATTACATGGAGGAGCTTTATGACCCGGGTGAGTACAAACTCACATGGATGTTTTGTTGTTACTTTACCTGCATTGCACGTCTATTTTATATATATCAATCATGCATATTTTGCAACTCTCATAAAATACATTTTAGAACTACTGGGAATTCTCTTTTGTGAAAACGTGTGTTGATAAGATAATAATGAGACTTGTAAAACTGTGCATGTAAAAGACTGATAAAACTAATTGCATCGTATGACATAGTACACCGGTATGTGCAGTTTAATGGCCATGAGATTACTATACGGGTTAGCTTTATGGTCACTGTCTGTGTGTGGGGGGGGGGGGGCTTTAGATCCAATGGTTTCCTGACCAAGATTTATCCATTCCCAATGGATGGTTACTGTA
This sequence comes from Carpinus fangiana, assembly GCA_006937295.1. Taxonomy (NCBI): domain Eukaryota; kingdom Viridiplantae; phylum Streptophyta; class Magnoliopsida; order Fagales; family Betulaceae; genus Carpinus; species Carpinus fangiana. Next base: position 11,622,239 of record CM017324.1, read on the forward strand.
GAACGGACATCATTAAAGGTGTAGGCCACCCGAAGTCGGACTCAGTCGTGTTACTAGTGTTACGTACGGTATGTTGTGCAATGGCTGGGACACCGGCATTGTATTATAGGTCTCTCGGGACAGCGTCAACCTTGCTGAGAAGGGGTAATATCTCGAGTAGACCATACTATTGAACTATTACTGTTACTCATGATTATAAGCATATATTATATTATCTATATATATCACATGCATGATAAATTGCCATCTCATAATGTTGCATGTGTTTTATAAATGATTAAATCCACAAATTAATGACGGGTACGTCATGTGCATTTATACTCACTAAGTCGTCAAACTTACCCTTATATTATTTTCCCTTTTTTCCATATGTACAATTATACTGTTATAGATAGTGGATACCGCAAAGCATCCGGTTCTTGTGGAGGATTCGATCCAAGAGATGCTTGAGGACTTATTGCAAGCTTAAGCAGGTACTCATGGTAACTAGTACTTTTGAGTTATGTTATAGACATTAGCGCTTGATGCATGCTTGCATATTAAGGTTGAGCATAGATCCCTTATAATGATGTTATGTATATAGTGTGATTTCTGCTACTTCGATGATCTTTGGCTAGATGCTATGGTTATATTGATTCAATGATTATAGTACTTTATTACTTCTGCTGCCTAGTATCCTCTATTTTTGAGGAGTAGAGGTCTCAGAGGTTTTGTTCAGAGTGAATAAAGCTGGGAGACGAACGTGGAATTAATTACTAATTAATTAATTCTCGGTGCGTTACAAACAGTTACAATTTTCCAGTTCTTTACTAACACATTCTTTACAAATGGTGCCTTTAGTTGAACCCACAACATCTATTATAAGCGTTACAACCAACTTTGTTGGCAACTTTCCAACTTCGCTTTATCTACAAGAAAAATCTCCAAAATTGTAAAAATAACTTGTGAAAAACTCTAAACAAATAATTATCGCAGTTTATGCGGAATTAACGGATATTTAAATTTAAACAAACAATCACAAAAATATGAACAATCACGCACAAGGTTTTTGGTGACAAAGAGGAAATCTTTTAAAAAACAATCTAAAAGTAAAACCTCTTAGGAGCAGTCAAACTCAGAAAAATCACTATCAAAAGATATTCAGAGATTACAGATACTAGGAACGCTTACAAATTGATGGAAGACTTTGATTCTGTAAGATCGACAATTCTCTAACTCGTCTCCATGCTCACAATATCTTTTTCAACGTGATTCTCTTTTATCGGACCCTTCCGATAGACTTCAATTAAGCACAATGAAACTAACACAAAATCCTCTGCGAGGAATAATAAGGCTCACAACAATTAATCACTCAAGCACAGCCTCTGACGAACTCTAGGGTTCTAAAATTCGTGTCTCTCTTTTTTATAAAGTTGTATTTATATCACATACAAAACCCTAGATATGGGGGCCCACTTAAAAACACGTTTTGGGCATAAAACCTATGGGGTGTTCAGACAGGGTAAGTGCATGTCCAGACAGGGCCTTGCGAAGGAGCAAATATACACTTGTTGGAAAGCGTGTCCGAACAACCTTGCACCATGTTTGGATAGCCTCGCTCCATGTCCGGACAGCTACTGCGTTGGGAAAAACTGAGTTGATGAAAATTGTGTCCGAACAGGTCTATCTTCATGTCCAGACACCCTTGTCTTGTGAAGGGATTTTAGAGCTTTGAAACTTCCGTTTTGATCCCCGAATTCGCCAAACAAGAACTAACAACTTGCTTTGGACTGCTGTTAAGAATAGAGTTCTTTTTATTGCTATGTTATGTATTTGGTTTCTATTATTAAAATGTTTGAGTGAATTCATAAGTACAAAAGAAAATATCCATGTATGAGTCTCCTAATTCACTCTTAGTTCTAGACTTGTATCCTATCTACATGCTAATGGTCCATGGGTCAATTAATTATACTTTTATTCGTCTCCTTCCAATTAATTAGCAAAAAAAATAAAAATAGGAAAGATCTGTACTTAAAGATTTGAAAACCATGAAACAAAATAATTTCTAGCTAGAAATAACACCAATACAAATTCCGCTCTCCAAACCAAGCATATGAGTTCTCAAATAATTATCTGTCTGAATTGTTAGAGATAATCCTTACAAGTAAACGGATTGCCTATGATTTGTTGAGGCAAGTGAAATTTTCTTATATTTGTTGTCTGAATTATTACAATTCAACAACAAAATTGCTAAGATTTCTATCTGCAAATCCATACAAACGTTTTAACATTTGCTATTCGAATTACTAACGGATAACTACCTTCCTATAATCTTACACCTCATGAGACTCCCAACAGTATTCCATACCATCTTGGCATCCTCCCACCTATTCCCATCCGCCAACCTCTTATACAAATAGCTCTCAAACGTCATGCGCTGCACATACTCATCCCCACACAGCTCCACCAGAGCTTCCCTAGTCGCGTTGCTACCGTAGAAAACCCTCTGCAGTAGGTCCATAAACCTAAACGTGCTAATGTACTTCGCGTCCCACACTCTCAGGTACTCCCTCTTCAAATCACCCTCGTTGATCATTCTCTCCCCGCCTTCTGATGCGTTTACTATTGCTTCCCCGCACATCCTCCCTGATTTCGCCGCAAAATAAATCCCTTCTCCCGCGCACTTCGTCACGTACCCCGCCGCGTCGCCCACAAGCGCCACGCGCCCGCGGACCCTTATCGGACGCGGATGCTCCGGTATCGGGTGGGCCTCCACTTTGATCACCTTCCCACCGTTGATCTTAGGCTTCACCCGCTCTCTGATCGCTCTCTGGAACAGCTTTATGTCCTGCTTCGCGCACACCGTACCCGTGCCCACTGCCACGTGGTCACATTTGGGAAATACCCACGCGTAGAAATCGGGCGAGACGTCGCTCCCAACGTACATCTCGGCCAGATTCTCGTAGTACTCCATTTTCTCGTCCGGCAGTTTGATCCTCTCCTGAAACGCGATGGCGCATGCGTAGCTCCCGGCGTGGATGGACTTGGCGACTCGGCTGTTGGCGCCGTCGGCGCCGATCACGACGTCCACGGCCAGAGAGCGGCGCGAGTTGTTAGCCGTGTAGTGCACAACGTACGGCGCGGCGGGGGAGGTGGGGACCTCGAGGTCCGTGACGAGGGCCGAGACGAGGTTGGCGCCGCGGGACTCGGCGCGGGAGCGGAGGAAGGAATCCAACACTTCGCGGCGCAGCATGGCGATGAACTCGTCGGGCCTGAGGGTCTTGCCGAAGTCCACGCAGAGATTGGAGGGGGAGAAGATCCGCATGCGGGTGACGTGGCGGTCGATGAGGTGGGAGGGGATGTCGAACTCGCTGAGCATGCAGAGCGGGATGGCACCGCCGCAGGGCTTTGCAGTCGAGGGTGGGCTCCGCTCGAAGAGGAACGTCTCGACGCCACCCGCCGCCAGCGCTTCCGCCGCGGAGGATCCGGCCGGGCCGCCGCCTATGACCGCGGCACGGAGCTTGCGGCCGGGGAGAGGCGGGTTGGTGGACTTGGATGCCTTGATGGCGATGAGAGAGCGAGAGTGGGTCCTAGTGTTGGTGCGGAGGGGAAGATAGAAGGTGGTGCTGGTGTGAAATGGGTGGGTTAGCGACGCCATTGGGGGTGGTTGGTTTCAGAGGTTTAGGGTTTGAAAACGAGAAAGCGATGCAGATGGCGAACTGCAGAGAAGAGGGATCGAGATGGTGTTTAGTAAAGTTGGTGGATTAATATTGGATGCATTTAAATAATTTATTTAGTTTTTTTGTTTTCGATCAGACAACTCGAACGAAGATGCCGATTTTCCTGTTTTTAAATTTGTTATTTTATTATTTTGTGCACTTCAGGCGTACAGGACAAGATGCATGGGTGGAGAAGGGAGTCAGATATATTTTCTTTAACTTTACTTTACACAATTACCAAGTTATTGGATGAGCTTTTCCAACTTGAACCAATGAATTTTTAATCGTAGTTAATTTAAAATTTTTTGTTAAATTTTAAACGTTAAGAGTGTAATAATAATATTTATATTCTTAATTTTTTTTATAAAATTTTAAATTTATCCTTAATTTTAAATTAAAATTTTAATATATATATTATAAAAAAAAAAAACACAAGGTGACCTACGGTTGGGCCACTTTGTGACCATTTTTTCAATTTATTTTTTAATAAAATAAAATTGATGGGTAATTTTATCTTTTTAAATATTTTAATTACAAAAATTGATAGAGATGATAAATTGACTGCAATTAAAAGTCCAGGGATTCAAATTTAAAGGTTTTAAAGTTCAAGGGGAAGTCTTGTTAAGTCATATGATAATTCAAAGATTTAAAGTGAATTTTTTTTTAAGGATCTTTGAAATGGAGAAATGGAGAGAGTCGGGTTGCCATTCATGAAGGATAAAATTGTTATTATTATTATTTTGTTTTTGTATCATTTTGCTTTCTTTACAATAATTAACTAATTTCTCTCCGTCTCAAATAAAATAGGAATAATGTTATAAGTCTTCTTAGAGTCTTCTTAGGGTCCTCCCAAATGTAATGTAGTTTTTAAAATTACCGTTAAATTTAATATGTGATTTATTGACTTGTGATCTTTTTATGATTTTAAAAGTCACATCACATCTAGGATGACTCTAAGAGAACTCTAGAAAGACTTATAATATTACTATAAAATAGAGAAGAGTTTTTTGACCGGAACGAGGGTCCAACGTCAAAATGATGGAGTTGCACTCTCATAATCTCATTGGCTTTAAGGACGTGCTCTTCGCCATGATATTAAAAATTACTATTAGATTGAATTTTGAATTTAATAGTAATTTTTAGTGTTATATCATAGAGTACATATTCAAGAGTGTAAAAATGAGAATTTGTATAATATTTCTTAGGGGAAACTTCATTAACCCCCTGAACTTTTGCAATTTTTATAGACATCCATCCAACGTTCAAAATCTCTCACTTTGGTGTATCGAATTTTGATTTTCTTTCACTTTCTCCCTTTCGTTAGGATTTTCTGTTAAATTTAATGGAAATGTGTAAAATTACTAAAATACCCTTAGTCAATTTCCTCATTTTTCCGTTTAATTTAACCGCAATATTTAATGGCAGAGGGGCATTTGAAATAAAACGAAAGTTCAATACACGAAAGTAAAAGTTTTTGAACATTGAGGGATGTCTGCAAAAATCACGAAAGTTCAGGGGGTTAGTGAAGTTTCTTCTATTTCTTATATTATTTTGGCGAGTCAAAATGACTTATTTTGAGGTGCAAAATTGTTCATTTTTTTTAAAAAAAGTTAAAATTGTTGGACAACACTACCCTTCTAAATGTACTAACTAAAAAAAATTGAAAAAATTGAGAGGATCATCATAAGAGGATATGATTCAAGGATGACCGAACTACTCTTTAGTCATTCCATCCTTTAACAAATAGAATCTTTAAAATTAAAATTAAATAAAATAAAGAAAAAAAAAAGAACAGTAACTTTTTTTTTTAATATATCCACACAGTAGGGGGAATAAGATTCGAACTGGTGACCTCTGCGGTCACAGCCGATTAAGCTATCTCTTGAGAACAAAAGAAGAGTAACTTGCTATTTACTCAAAATCAACATTACAAACTGCAATAACAATGGCAGCTAAACCACCAAAAAAATGCAAAATTTCAAGAAGAAAAAGGCTGGTGGTTGATGAATGAATTAAGTGGCGAGTAATTCCTGGATGGTAGTCGGACGGCACATGCCATAGAATGGGCGGCCGGACCAGGCAGAATCAGCAAGCAAGGAGTAAACTGCCGGCGTAGGGTTGTACAAGTCCCACCACACATATGTTGAGGCTTGGTTGCACGCCATCTCCGGTGACAGACATCCGATCATCGCACCGTACAATCCAATCCCGCAGCAAGCGCTGCTCCGATCCTCGAATCCTGCGTTCGTGACACACAGATATGTTCATCATAAAATAAACGATGATAACTACACAAGATTTTGATATATCCTCAAGGAAATCATAATAAATAAAATAAACAACATGATGACCAATAATTTTGATAAATATGACCCGTTTAATAAATGGATTCAATATTTTTGACATGACTGGAATCCGACATGTGACATAAGGGTTGACAATTTTTTATACTACCTGACCAGCGAATCCGACACAAACTCAACATGAAATTAGCAAATTTGAGTTTAGAGTTTAACTTATTTAATTAAATAGGTCAAGTCAAAGTTGATCTAAATATGACCTATTTAATTAAATGAGTTGAATGTTTTTGACATGACTGGAACTGGACATGTGACATAAGAGTTGACAATTTTTTATACTATCCGTGAATTCGACGCGAATCCAACATGAAATTAGTGGATTTGAGTTGAGAATTTGACTTATTTAATTAAATTGGTCAAGTTAAAGTTGATCTAAATATGACCTATTTAATTAAATGAGTTGATGTTTTTGACATAACCGAAACCGGATATGTGACATAAGGGTTGACAATTTTTTACACTACACACAAACCCGATACGAACCCAACATAAAATTAGCAGATTTGAGTTGAAAGTTTAACTTATTTAATTAAATGGGTTGAATTAGAATTTATCTTTATAGTTTTATACATATGTCTCGACCTAAACCCGATGCACAACACGAATTGCATTAGTGAAGAAAATATTTTTTGGTAGAAAAGATTGATACCGTAGAGTCTTGGATTGGCTAGGATCTTCATAATTCCTTGATACACATCGCAGAAGACAATCTGCACATCGGGCAACTTGGAATTGAGCTCAACAATCTGGTCATCCAGCATTCCATTGTACTCCAAAACCATCTCATTGATCTCCTTAACACACCCCCCGCCGTCGTCTTCACCGGCGCTGGCATTGCGCCACTCCCACACCGTTCGAGGCGCGCATCCCAGCGGTAATATTCCCACGCATATTATCTTCCTGAAATTTGCGTTGTAAAGATTCCTTATAACATGCACCATCTGGTTCACCAAGATGCGAGCGAATTCTTGGCTGCTAAACTTGAGCCTCACGCCAGAGGAGTTGCGGAGGAAGAGATCAATGTAGTCGTCTTTCCCCAATGAGAGGTAGACCGCGGAGGATCGGACGAAGCGCTCGGCGCCGTACTCGCCGAACTGTAGCTGCAGCAGCTGCAAGGTCTCGAAAACTTGCCGGAGTTGTTGGTTGAGAGACTGGTAGCTCCGCCTGCTTGGGTTCATGATTGTTGCTTCCGCTGAGCCGAAGTTGAGACCAAGAAAAAGCTCTTCAATCGACCCGTTTTGACTGTAGAATGGTGGGATGTTTTGCAAACCCATCTTCTCAGCTGCACCATCAACACAAAACGATTCCCTTAAAACAATTCTTGACAATGAACGAACAAGTTATAGTAGAAAATCTTGCGGGGTGGAAGAAAGAAAATTTCAAGATAGCTGGAAATGAATGTAAAGAGAGAAATTTATGATGAAACAGAGAAGGAGAAAGTGGTACCAAGAAGATGGGGAAGAAGGTTTGAATCGGAGCCATTGCATGGATACAAAGAAAGATTACGGTGGAGAAGAGGGTAGAACAGAGAGTTGTCTCTGCAATCAACAGAGGAGTCCCCCAATATGTAGAGTGCCGTCGCATTGGAAACCTTTTCCTCCAATGGAGTTTCCGATCCTGGGAGTTTCCCATTTGCAACACCGATGACCCCCATGAGCATGACGACAACCAGAAGATGAACGAGGGCGCCCATTAATCCTTTTGGCGGTGGTGGTGCTCTGTTTTCCAGCTTCTTTGCGATTGCATTGAAACTCTGCAGATTTTGTTTCGACATTGCGATCATCTTGTTCTTTGATTCTTGGTCTCTTCGATTTTCTTGCTCTCAACTGCGCTCTCTTTTTCTTGCGGGAAGCAGCAGACCCGGAGAGATGGTCTTTATAAACCAGTGCGGATGCATGGAATGTGATAACCCCTTAAATTTACTCACAGCGCAAAAGCTTTTATATATATATATATATATATATATATTTATTTATTTATTTATTTATATATTTTTGAATTTTTGAGGGGGGCATTTTGGGTATTTTAACAAAAATGAGTGAAATTAAAATGGAGCAATGGAGAGTCAGTAATTTGTTTGGAAACATATGATACGTCGAAAAAATATGTAGAGAAAAAATACAAGCAATGGCTGTTAATTAGGTTTCTATCGATGATGATTCAGAACACTCAAGAACGAAAATTACAAAATCTGTAAAGACAAATTCACAGATCTAAAAATTTTCTAAGGAGATGAGAGTACCTAAGATGCAAACTGTGTGAGAGAGAGAGAGAGAGAGAGAGAGAGGATTGCTTGTTGAGCGTGAATGAGAGAATAGTCGGGTTTAGGGTGAGAGAGGGAGATGAGAGTACATGAGATGCCAAATTGCCAACTGAGAGAGAGAGAGAGGACCCAGTGTGTTGAGCATGAAGGAGAAGATGAGAATCGACCGAGAGAGAGAGAGGAGTTGCACCAGTGCGTGCGCTTTGAGCGTGAAGGAGAGAAGAGTCGGGTTTAGGGTGAGTGTGTTTGAAAGAGTTTGGGGATAATGGTTTACGAAATTAAGAAGTGTAATTATTTTCCAAAAAATATAAAAGCTTTTTGGTTAAACGGAAATGCCGAAAACAATTTCTAAAAAATATTTTACGCCGAAACAAACAGCCAAGTATTGCAAATTTTTAAACTTCAACTACAAATATTTTGTACTGAATATTGAATGCTCTTATTGTAGATTCTTGACGATGTGCATTAAACTGTTAGGTTTTATGTTGACTAATGCGATGTCCAAAACATTTTGATGTAAGAAGTTAAAAAATTTAAATTTGTAATTTGTTGAAGAACCAAGACATCCGTTCACAGGTCCATTTGATAATGGTTCGGACAGGATGCTCATGTAAAGGTTCTAGTTTTACTCAATTGGAAAGCATTGGCATAGTTTTAAGAGGTTCACCAGAATGAAACCATTGGATTTGGGCCACATATTGGACTCACACACCAGAGACAAGCATGCGCGAGAGAAGAATGGAAACTATGATTTAAGCAAAGCAAAGCAAAGCAACCAACATAATAGAACAATGGCATCCAAGACCGGATACTAAATGAACACTCTGGTTATAATCCAAATATGCAGCGATAAAACTATAAGGAGTCAGCTGACCTGCTGCTTAGAAAAGAAATTGTAAACTACATCGATATTAGATACCCAAAGAGTTAAAAGGGAAGTGGTGCCTAGAAGCAAACAATGCTTGTTATTAGTGCTGCTATGCCTTCAGCTTGCTGCTCATCCTATGCTTATTGTGCCAAGCAACACTCCTGTCACCATTAATTGGGTTCTTCTTGGCTGCAACTGAACATTGATCAGTCCAACTACCTTTACTGTTCCTCTCTAATTGGTTCCTCTGCCGCCTCATCCTGTTCTCCAACCGTATTCCTTTTAAAGCTTGAATCCTCTGCTCAATTTCCAATGCTTGTGAGAAGTTCCAGATCCTAACAGTACCTTCTTCCCCTCCACATACTATACGATCAGCACCAATGTCAACTGAGAACAGATTGCTGCCATGCCCATGTAACATCCTCTGTGGCGGCTCCACGCTATTCCGGTCCGCATGCTTTGCCCTGGAAACATGAGTGCCTGAAGCGCTTCTGTTAGTCCTTAGCAGCTTTCTTACATCAATTAGTGACAGCTTTCCATCACTAGAAGCTGAAACAAGCCATGGAAACTCAAATGCAAGGGAATGTACAGGACCCGAGTGGGGAATCCATGTAGCAACCTGAAAAAAACTAGTCTCAGCGCAATGACTTGAAATCTCAAACATGTGTATTGCACCATCTTCTCCACCAGTGAAAAGAAAATTCCCAGTGTGGCTTCGTGCCAGAGAGTAAGTATTACCAACATGAGCATTATGAATAACGGTCATCAAAGTCCCACTGCCAGAATCCCAAACATATACATCTGAACCTGATGTGCTAGCAACTGTGGTATCATGAGGAACAAGTCCCCATACCCAATCACTATGCCTCAAAACCTTTAAGCACTTCAATGAAAAACGATCCCATACGCGAACAGTCATGTCCCATGAACCACTATACATCCTTGTAAGATCCAAAGCAAGAGAAGTTATCGGTCCCTCATGCTCCCATAGTCGGAACTCTGTGCTCTTGCTCCGAGAACCCCTAAGGTCAAACAAGTATTGAAGCCCCTCCACTGCCCTCCAACCGTGGATAAATCCATCGGTACCACCAGCAACCAATAGTTTTGTATCCGCTGCAACTGCACGGACAGTGCAACCAAGCGGTGGCGACGACGCAATCGACAAACCTTCTTCCATGTTCCACATTCGGACAACCGAATCATACCCTGAAGTGAATATGAGCTTTGCAGAGGCCAGAAGGAAAACTGTGCGAACTGCTTCAGTGTGGCCATACAGAACATCCATGCTATAACGTCCCATAAAAGTCCTACTCCTAAACTCCCTCTCCACAAACAAATCCTTCCATGACTTCTCATCTGAATACCCCGAACCCAGAGGTGTTGGAACTGTTGGAAGCCCCCACCTCTCACAATAGAATTTCTTCCAGACATGGTGGTCAGACGCAACCCTATGGAGACTTGCCGAGACACATGAGACTATACCAAGCTCTTTCGGATCAAGGCTATTAAAGATTTCAGATATCAATGCTGGAGGAAGGTCAGTAATTGATAGACGAAAATTGGGCAAAACATCATTAGCCAACAAGTGTTTCGAATTGGCAGAGGTTACAATGCCTTTCTTGGATGTGAGATCTAAAATTGCAGTTGTTTTGGTTTTCTGTTCGGAATTGAACTGACTAAATTCAACTTGCTCTTCACAAGAAATCTCTACACAATCCACTAGCTTCTTAGAAACCCCCGTACCCTTTTGGCATTCAAATGCCATAAAAAAAAATCTGACCCCCGGAAAACCTGAATTCAATGGATGAAAACTCAATCCCCCACAGGCCAAAACCCAGAAATAATTTCGACCCAAAAATCTTAATCTGAAAAAAAAAATGGAGGAAAACCCACAAGCCTAACAAACAACCCAATTACTAAAAACTAATCAACGGTAAAGAAACCCTAGAAGTCAACCCTATATATTTGGAACAATTGAAAACTAAGCAAAAAGACAATATCGAAGATCTGAGATACTTAATAGATTTTTTTAAAAAAAAAATCAAATGAAAAAGCAACAAATTCAAAGAAATTAATTGAGAATTAATGAGAACAAACTAAGATCCACGAAATTAGCAACTGAAAGAAATAAACTATAAAAATTAGACAGAAAATTCCGATATCAGCGAAATTTAAGTTTCAAAGATACCTCGGAGACTATAAAAATTAGCCTTCCAAAGAAAGATAGATGAATCAGAGAGTTATGCTTTGCGTCGGGGATTTTCCAGGGACTAGTAGAGTAGGGAAATTGAGAAGAAGAATCTGCGTTTGGGGAGAAAGGAAGTGTTTTTTATGGTCCAGGAGGTGGGTTTGGGGGGGCCCCATAATCTACGGTTCGGTGGACGTCATAAAATGGTCCTAACCGTAGGATTTTAATATACGGAAATTAATTCTGGTTCGTCGGATCTTGAGTCTTGTACGGCTCCGTTTGTTTGGTGAGGAATGAAGGCGACATGTGTGTCCACATTGCGTGTCTTACAGAGAAAAATACGGAACAGGGTTTTTTTTTTTTTTTAACCTTTTGTCTCATAATTACAGCGTTTTAGTATTTTTTCCCTATAAACTACTAATTATGACATTTGACTCTATCAAATTATTATTTTGTGACTTTTTTTTCCTCTTTCGTCAGTCAAAGAGGTTCAAATTAACGGTCAACGCATGTGAAAAAAAAAAAATTAACGGTCAACGGTTATGTGACTTGCATGTGTAATTTTAAATTTTTTTCTTTCTACTTTTGCTCTCACTTCTCATGTGTTAGATTAGGGTTTAGGAGGGTATAAGCGTCATTTTACTGATCTAAAGTGAGGGCAAAAGTGGAAGGAAAAAAATTTAAACGTTAATCGTTAATTTTAACCCCTTTTGACTAACGAAAAGGAAAAAAATGTCATAAGGTGATAATTTTCTGGGATCAAGTGTCATAGTTAATAGTTCATAAAAGAAAAATGCCAAAACTCTCAAAAAGTAATTACCTTTTTTTTTATAAAAAAAATTACTTTTTCGCCATTAGAAAAGATGTTTGAGCAGGTTAATGAAATTGAAAATATTAAAAAATAATTATATATATATAAAAGAATTTTAAAAATGTAAGAAAAAACAATTGATTGGTTTTCGAACCACATCAGGGTGGCACGGGCCGGCTCTGTGATGCAGCGTGACTAAGCGGAAGCCAATAAAACAGTACAAGAAGAAAGATAATTAATTCATAGGGTTTGAAACTCTCAAAAACCAGAGAATTCTTCTTCAAATTATAAAGTCTGTCTATAAATCAAAGGAAATTAAAAGAAAACTCAACTCTGAGGTTCTTATTTAATGTAAACTGATGAATAATGAAAACTGAGTTATTTGGAGGCTATAAACATGTATATATAGCCTCAAGTCTAATAAAGAATGAAATAGGGCTTATAAAACCCTAATAATACTAAAACAAGGAAATTAAAGGCAGTGCAGTAAGTAAAGGCGCGGAAAAATAACATAGTTACCCGTGTGCGATCGAACGTAGCACAGGTGCGATCGTTCGCAGATGGGCGAACGATCAGGGCGTTCGATCCCTCGTCATCGTTCGCGTACTCAGTAGCCTCAGCACTATAGAAGATAGTTCTGCGATCGTTCGCAGATCGGTCGCCCTCCATCGTTCGCTGGCTCAGTAGGTTCTGGACGTTGTGATCAAGTTCTGCGATCGTTCGCAGGGCAGTCTGCGATCGTTCGCAGGTCTAGAGAATTTTGTTGTTGGGCCTCTGCTGCAGCTCTGGTCTGAGAGCGTGTTGCCATCCTCCGGGGTGGATCCACTTCAATATCTCTCCCCTTCTTCCTCATGTACTCCCAAGCATCCCGGTCTACATCATCCTCCCCAGGTTGGAGAGAATTCGCCCTCGAATTCGCATCCTCTTCTGAAGAATCGTCAATGAACGGCACAAGGTGTTTGATGTTAAAAACATCTGATGTTTTGATATGGCTAGGCAACTTTAGCTGATATGCGTTAGCGTTGATCTTCTTCACAATCTCGACAGGGCCAATCTTGCGTGCTGCTAACTTGTTGTACTCACCAAGAGGAAAACGATCTTTAGTTAAGACCGCCCACACAAAATCTCCTTCTTCAAACTCCAATGGACGTCGCTTCTTATCCGCCGTCGCCTTATATTTAGCCGTCGACTCTGTGAGATTCTTGATTGTTAACTGGTGGCCCTCCTTAATGTGTGCAATGAGATCCTCAGTTTTACTGTGTGTTCTCTTCAAATCAGGGAGAGGTGCTAAGTCCAATGGTGTCCTCGGGTTCCCTCCATAGATGATAGTGAATGGACTAAGACCCGTGCTTCGATTAACCGACCGATTAAAGGCAAACTCTGCTTGGTACAACTGTTGGTCCCACAACTTGAGATTCTCCCCCACCAAACTCCGCAGTAACGCCCCCAAGGACCGGTTGACCACCTCTGTTTGGCCGTCCGTCTGAGGGTGGTATGCACTACTAAAGTCCAGCTTAGTGTACGATAGTTGCCACAAGCACCGCCAAAAGTGACTAAGGAATCGCGTATCGCGGTCGGAGACTATGGACAATGGTAGTCCATGTAGTCGATAGACCTCACGAAAATATAATTGGGCCACATTCACAGCATCGGCAGTCTTCTTACACGCAATGAAATGAACCATCTTAGAAAAACGATCAACAACCACAAAGATAGAGTCATTACCTTTTTGGGTGCGAGGGAGGCCTAGCACGAAATCCATGCTCACATCAGTCCATGGACCCTCCGGAATAGGCAGCAGCATGTACAACCATGCATTAGTTGCTCCCCCTTTTGACACTTGGCACACTTTACAACTTGCCACGAATCGGCCTACTTCCATGCGCATGGTCGGCTAATAAAACTGTTCCGCCACCAATTGTATTGTCTTGTCTCGCCCCATGTGCCCCTCATTATGGCGCTCTTGGATAATCCTCAACCTTAGACTACAATCTGGAATGCATAATTGGTGCCCCTTAAAAAGGAACCCATTAAACAACCCATAGTCCAACTTTACTCCCGACATGACATTCTCAACAATGGGCCTAAAGAAAGGGTCAGTAGTCAATAAATCCTTTATAAATTCAAACCCAAGTACCTCATTTTGCATAGACCAACAGGGACGATTTGCGGCTGAGGGCGTCGGCTACCCTATTCAATGCTCCCGCCTTGTGTTTGATGGTGAAGGAAAACTGTTGCACGTATGCTGCCCACTTAGCGTACTGAGCGGACAATTTATCTTGACTGTTGAGGTGCTTCAATGCTTCATGGTCCGAGTACAAGATAAAGTTATTATAGGCTAAATATGAGCTCCAATGCCTTAATGACTGCACCAATGCATAGAACTTCATATCATAGGTGCTATAGTTGAGTTTGGGGCCACCCAACTTCTCGCTAAAAAAGGCTACCGGTTTTCCTCCCTGACTCAATACCGCTCCAATGCGACTTTGGAGGCATCACAATGCAGCTCAAAGGGAACTTCAAAATCGGGGAGTACAAGCAATAGGGCTGTCGTGAGCTTGAGCTTGATCACTCCAAAGGCTTCCGTCACGGCATCACTCCAAGAAAATTTCCCTCCTTTAATGCACTATGTAATAGGTGCCATTATAGTGCTAAAGTTATGAATGAAACGTCGATAAAAGGACACTAACCCATGGAAACTCCTGATGTCATGCAACGTGCTGGGAAGGGGCCAATCTCTCACTGCTGCCACCTTGAACTCATCCACCGCTAATCCATCCATAGACACCACATATCCAAGGAAAAGAAACCGAATTCTTCATAAATGAGCACTTGGCGGGTGAAGTATAAAATTTCTCCCTCCAGAGCACACCAAGTACCTCCCGCACATGTTGAAGATGCTCTTCTTGGTTGGGGCTATAAATCAGGATATCGTTGAAATACACCACTACGAACTTGCCAATGAATGAACGAAAGGCTTGATTCATCACCCTCATGAAAGTGCTTGGGGCATTAGAAAGCCCGAATGGCATCACCAACCACTCATAAAGTCCCTCTCGCGTTTTAAACGCAGTCTTCCACTCATCACCGGTCCGGACCCGAATTTGATGGTATCCACTCCGTAAATCCAGTTTTGAGAAAAAAATTTCCCCACTCAATTGGTCCAACAAATCATCTAATCGAGGGATAGGGAATCTATACCTCACTGTGATCTTGTTGATGGCTCGGTTGTCTACACACATCCTCCATGTACCATCCTTCTTGGGCGTGAGCAATGCCGGTACTGCACAATGACTCAAACTCTCCCGAACATGTCTCTTGGCCAGCAGCCTTTCCACTTGACGCCTCAACTCCTCATGCTCCTTTGGGCTCATGCGGTAGTGTGGTCGATTAGGCAAACTTGACCCCAGTACTAGGTCGATTTGGTGTTGTATGTCACAAAGTGGTGGGAGCTCATCGCGTAGCTCCACTGGAAATACATCCGCAAACTCCCCCATCAACCCCTTAGCCTCCTCCGGCACTTCTTCCCCTTTGCAACTATCCTTGCTCACCAATACATATACCACCTTTGACGCCAACATATCTGTGATAAATTCCCGTTGTGTGAAGAGGGATTGAGAGTGACCCGCCCCCTTGGTGGGTTTGGAGCCGTTTCTCAAACTTGGCAACAGGATTATCTTCACTTTATCGAGCATAAAGCTATAAGTATTTTTTCTCCCATCATGGTGCGCCCCTCGGTCATACTGCCACGGTCTCCCCAACAACAAGTGACAAGCATCCATTGCCACGACATCGCACCACATTTTATCCTTATATTTACTCCCAATAGAAAAAGATACTAGACAGCGTTTAGAAACTATTACCTCATTGCATTTCTTGAGCCACTCCAACTGGTAGGGATTGGGGTGTTTCTCCGTCTCTATGGCCAGCTTCTCTACTACTTCCTCCGCCACGACGTTCTCACAACTGCCCGAGTCGATGACAAGTTGACATACCTTGCCCCCGATCGTACACCNTTGTATGTCACGAAGTGGTGGGAGCTCATCGCGTAGCTCCACTGGAAATACATCCGCAAACTCCCCCATCAACCCCTTAGCCTCTTCCGGCACTTCTTCCCCTTTGCAACTATCCTTGCTCACCAATACATATACCACCTTTGACGCCAACATATCTGTGATAAATTCCCGTTGTGTCAAGAGGGATTGAGAGTGACCCGCCCCCTTGGTGGGTTTGGAGCCGTTTCCCAAACTTGGCAACAGGATTATCTTCACTTTATCGAGCATAAAGCTATAAGTATTTTTTCTCCCATCATGGTGCGCCCCTCGGTCATACTGCCACGGTCTCCCCAACAACAAGTGACAAGCATCCATTGCCACGACATCGCACCACATTTTATCCTTATATCTACTCCCAATAGAAAAAGATACTAGACAGCGTTTAGAAACTATTACCTCATTGCCTTTCTTGAGCCACTCCAACTGGTAGGGATTGGGGTGTTTCTCCGTCTCTATGGCCAGCTTCTCTACTACTTCCTCTGCCACGATGTTCTCACAACTGCCCGAGTCGATGACAAGTTGACATACCTTGCCCCCGATCGTACACCGTGAGTGGAAAAGATTGTGACGCTGCTCGTCCTCAACTTCCGCTTTTTGAGGAGTGAAGCACACCCTCCTCACCATAAACATGGGGCCACTCTCGGCCTCTCCACTAACAAATTCTTCTTCGCCTTCTCCGTCTTCATCAAAACCTACCTCTTGTTCCTCTTCGTCACCTTGCTCCTCAAAGACTCCCCCCGAGTCAACAAGAAGTCCCTTACCATACCTCTCTCCTTTGCGACAATCCGCTATCCGATGACCCGGTTCTCCACATCGAAAACACTTGGGACCGGTAATCGCTCCGGTTCGACTAGGCTGTTCTGTGGTAGTGGCTCCTTTTATTGGACCGTTTGATGGGGTAGATCCCCGGTTCTGGAATGACCCCCCCGACCGGTTGTAGCTTCCCCCTCCTCCTCGTCCAAAAACGCCCATGGACCCCGCGACAATGATTTCTCAACCAACAAAGCTCTTTGGTGTGTTGCTGAAATATCCACGAGGTCAAAAAGATTTACCGTGTCTTGGATTTGTATCCGCAAACCTCCAATGTACCGTGACACTAGTTGTTCATCCGACTCCGATAAATCAACTCGCGCCAATAATTTGTGAAACTCTTCCGTGTACTCATCTACCGACTTCGACCCTTGGCTCCAATTTTGCAGCCTTTGGTACATAATCCGAAGGTAATTGTGGGGCGAAAAAGCGGGTTGCATCTTAGTCAATAGTTTCTCCCAACTAGTGATCTTTACTTTGCCTTGCCGCACTCTTGTTTGCTTCAATTGCTGCCACCATGCTGCAGCTCTACCCCAAAACTTGGTTGCGACCAAAGAAACCCGTCTATCTTCAGGTACTCCCTTGAAGTCGAGAATTTCTTCAACTGCCGCCACTCAATCCAGAACTTCCTCAGGTTGCATCCCCCAAAAATTCTGGAATGTTCAGTTTGAACCCGTTCTCCCACCGATTAGCATGAGCTTGCGCAGGTGGTCGACATCCTTGCGTTCGGCGCTCCGCAAAAGGGTTTGCAGATTCATAACCGTAGTCGTCTTCGTCTTCCTCTTCCTCCCGTCGGGGTGGAATTCGACGTCTTCGACGTGTGTCGTAGAGACGAGATTCGGCCAACTATTGGGTGAGGTCGGCAATCTGCGCCCTCGACGCCGCTTGTGGGTCCTCATCGTGTCTCTCCGGTGTCGCCTCTGGCTCTTCATGAACTGAATCAACACGCTCATACGCGTCGTGCAAACTTGCATCGCGGTTGCCCCTTCTTCTTGTGATTGGTGCCATGGAAAGAAAACTGAGCTCTGATACCAACCGATGCAGCCTGACTAAGCGGAAGCCAATAAAACAATACAAGAAGAAATATAATTAATTCCTAGGGTTTGAAACTCTCAAAAACCAGGGAATTCTTCTTCAAATTATAGAGTTTATCTATAAATCAAAGGAAATTAAAAAAAAACTCAACTCTGAGGTTCTTATTTAATGTAAACTGATGAATAATGAAAACTGAGTTATTTGGAGGCTATAAACATGTATATATAGCCTCAAGTCTAATAAAGAACGAAATAGGGCTTCTAAAACTCTAATAATACTAAAACAAGGAAATTAAAGGCGGTGCAGTAAGTAAAGGCGCGGAGAAATAACATAGTTGCCCGTGTGCGATTGAACGCAGCACAGGTGCGATCGTTCGCAGATGGGTGAACGATCAGGGCGTTCGATCCCCCGTCATCGTTCGCGTACTTAGTAACCTCAGCACTATAGATGATAGTTCTGCGATCGTTCGCAGATTGGTCACCCTCCATCGTTCGCTGGCTCAGTAGGTTCTGGATGTTGGGATCAAGTTCTGCGATCGTTTGCAGGGCAGTCTGCGATCGTTTGCAAGTCCAGAGAATTCTGTTGTTGGGCCTCTGCTGCAGCTCTAGTCTGAGAGCGTGTCGCCATCCTCCGGGGTGGATCCACTTCGACATCTCTCCCCTTCTTCCTCATGTACTCCGAAGCATCCCGGTCTACATCACTCTGCCACCACCTAGGGATGTCCCCCTTTCACTGAGCTAAGTAATTACTTCAATGAAACCATGCCAATGGAGAAAGCTCAACAATATCCAAGATGGGGGAATGCCGCTTAAGTGTCGGTTTAGGACTGTGGTTTCAATAAGCGTAATTTTAAAAAGTATATTTTTAAAAATTGTTACTTTTTAAACTCACCTTAGTAAAATATGTTAAAAAGTATTTTTAATGCGAAATCATAATTTTAATTTTAATTTGCGCTTTTTCAAATAAGCATTTCATACCTTGTTTATAGAAACTGCAGATTTTTTTTCCTATTTTAGATTAAGTGCTTTTTAAATCGTAATGCCAAGCGCTTTATATATTGCGATATTTTTTAAAAACACATTATTCTTGTGAAATCGTAATCCCAAACACACCCTAAATTGCAATTAATTAATTTTTTTTTTTCCTCTAGGCAAATAAGAATAGGGTACAATGAATCAAAAAACTGAAAAAGGGTTGGGTTTCCGAACAACAAACCCAAAACAACAATACAATGAAAAAATACAAACAAATAAGAAATAAGCCAAAAATATGACCCGGTCAATAGTCCAAGAAATGGCACCATTAAAGTGGTGTTTAAAGCAAGCAAAACAGCTGACCACGTTTGAAACAACAACACCTACTAAAAGGAGGCGGTTGAAAAAAGAGACACCGAATTCCCATCTAGATCAATTGAAAATGAATAACGAGATCCCCGGTTGATGAAATAATCTCCACAAAAAGATCTAACTTGACTCTTCTTTTGTCGAAATGATGTTCAAAATATAGATAGTATTTTGTATAAAATCACACCCAGGTGTATGAGAATCACTCAACTGGATTTAATTACCAAGTATTAAACCACACTAAGTATCACTTGGCATATAGGCCACACTTTATTGCAAATTTTCTTACATTCTCTCATTTATCTCTTATAACACATGAATTCTTTATTGTTTTGAGTTCTTCAATACGACGATAACTTTATTTACTTTTATTATTTATGGAAGAATAATGCGACATTTCTACTTCTTTACATAATTTTTCTACGCACATGAGTAGATTTTAAAACTATCATTAGATCAAAATTTAAAACAAATAGTTGTTTTAAAAGCACCTATGAATTTATGGTTGTTATAAAGTAATCCATAAGTGATTACTTTATGGACAATCAAACTTTTATAAATGAATTTTGTATAAGCCGTTCGGGTCTAACCTTATTTATTCCTAGGATAAAAACAATACACGACATAACTAACAATAACTTTACGTCTATGAACATTTTGCGGAGAAATTCACCTAAGGGTCCTTCTTTTTTTCTCTCTCTCTCACATATCTAGAGATTTAAGACTAATCCATTTATATTAACATACTAGACATTAATTAAGGTATCATTAACCCTAATTTAGTGTGAGATATTACATAATCAATATATTGTAGAATTATTGGATGCTCTATTGTATACTATTCTTTAAATCCTAACTTTTTTTTTTTTTGGGTAATATAAATCCTAACCATTTAATTTTTTTTATTTAATAGAATCTGTCTTATAGAAATTAACCAAAAATTTCTTGCTCAGCAAGTACAATATTCTGGATACACATGGGACTATCCTCCATCTAGACTTGTTCTATAGGCTGTTCAAGAGCTAATTTTACTAAACAATGAGCTGCTTCATTCACCTTTCTCCTTACATGCCCAACAGCCAAAAATTGCAAGTTGTTGAGAATAACTCAACTTTGTCTATCCCTTGAGACATTCATCGCAAATTAGTAAAGATAAAGATCTATGACATTTTGTATAAATTAGTGAAGCTAAATAATTGATATATTGAAATAATATAAATTCTTATAAACAAAAACAAAAACATTACACATGAACTATATATTGGACATTCTATTGTTTCGTTATGAATAATATTATACCTATAACTTTTTTACAACTACGCATGTCGGCTACTAAATTCTTTTTAGGGAAAAGTACATTTATTCCATTTCTAAAAGCAGTAGCAGTAGCTTCCATTTGATTTTCTCTAAATTTAAGGCACAAAACTATTTTTTGTTTTCCTATGAAAATATATTTCACAATAACTTCTCTTACATTTCCTTATACTATTAAAATATTATTTTTTTTACGAGATATAAATTCTCTACTTACCCTCACTTTTTTTTCTTCAGAAAATCTCAATACAATCCCTAATTAAAGACAAAAAGATAAAAAGAGGAGAGAAGAAAGAAAAATGTTTATATTAAAATAATATATAGGAAACCACTTTTGGTTCCCTACACATTAAGGAAGCGGTTGTAGCAATCCTTGATGGTTTGTTAAATGTAGAGAATCTTATGAGGGTAGGTTTTTGTGGTTTTGTTTTTGAATTTTTTTCCTAAACATAATATGGAAGGGAATGACATATAGGGCATCTTCTACTTTTTTGACATGTCCACACAAGAGTAGGGGGAGGGGGTAGGGCGTCTTCTACTAGTGCTCTAACTAGCAAGTAGCTTGCAATGTGTCCCCAATATGGGAAGAAAAGGATCCTCTCAATTTTAAATCCCCTTAATTTTAAATCCCCTCAATTTCTCCATTTCAAATCCCTTTAATGTACTACTATCATTAAAACTTTTTGATAATCATATTATTCAAAATGCACCAAATGGAAAAAATGAAGAAGATTTGAAATGGAAAGGATTATTTTCCCCCAATCTGCCATTGGCTTGCAATATTCATTTGTTGTGCAATTTTTTATTTTTTTCTTTTTGTTTATTATTGTCTAAAAGAAACAACAATTTTCTTGAATTTTTCACTTTTTTATTTTTTATTAAGGATATTTTGTCATTTTTGCTCAAAAAGATGACAATACAACTCACTGGTAGTTTTTATGGACATTTACACAAATTTAAAGTTAAAGAAGCATTTCAAATTATTTGGTAGTTAGAATTACTTTCCCCAAACTTTTCAATACTCTTTAATTACATATTAATGTGTGAACAAATTGTAAAAACATTTGTTCCCAAGAGCTAGCTCAATCGGTTGGGATCACGCTTAATGAAGCGGTGGTTATTAGTTTGAATCCCCCCTCTCCCTCTTATGGGGACATGTCAAAAAAAAAAAAAATGTAAAAACATTTACAAAATGTTATTTTTTTCATCTCCTAAATATTTCGTATTTATTTTTATCCGTCTATGCAAAATTTGGGAAAAAAAAAAGGGAAAAATACAAAATTAGTCCCTGTGGTTTACTTGATTTACAATTTACTCTCTGTGGTATTAAAATGAACTCAAAAGTCCCTGTAGTATTAAAAAAAAAAAATTTAGTCCCTACCGTTAAATTCCATCCATTGACTTAACGGATTCCGTTAGCATGCCACATCATATCCAATTAAATTATGACAATATAGAGTTACATGTCAATATATATGGTGTTTTTTTTTTTTTTTTTGGGTCTCTGTACTGCCCTCTTGAATGTTGCCATAGAGAAAAAGTAGAAGATAGGAAGAGACCAAAAAAAAAAAAAATCGGAGAAGAAGATCGAGATGGAGAAAAAAAACCAGGCAAGAAAAAAAAGGGAGAAAAAGAGAGGGAGAAGGAAAAAAAAAAAAAAAAAAACCGGAGGAGAAGATCGAGATGGAGAAAAAAACCCCTGCAAGAAAAAAAGGGAGAAAAAGAGAAGGAGAAGGAGAAGAAGAAAAAAAAAGGGGGGGGGAGGAACAAGAACAAGAACAAGACAGAGAAAAAGAGATGAAAAAGAAGAGGAGGGAAGAAGAAGAAGAATAATTTGAATAATTTGTTTTCTTTTGAATTAGGTTTTCATGTTAATAATTTGGTAGAATTAGGATTTTAAAAATATTTTACCTGATGTGTTTAATGTAAAAAAAAAAGAGCTGAGGTGAGAATATTAGTTGGCATAATAATATGACATGGAAAATCTAAGTGTGATTTTTAAAAGTCATAAATAAAACATGACACATGTCATAATTTAATTGGATGTGACATGGCACACTAACGGAATCCGTTAACTCAATGGATGGAATTTAACTGTAGGGACTAAAATGTTATTGTTGCATACCACAGGGGCTTTTGAGTTCATTTTGATATCACAGAGAGTAAATTGTAAATCAAGTAAACCACAGGGACTAATTTTGTATTTTTCCCAAAAAAAAAAAGAGAAATTGATAGAAAATGTAGAAATAGTCATCATATATATATTGAAAAATTTCACTTTAGACCCTAGAACTATCGTGCGTTTTGAGAAGACCCCTCAAAATTCAAAAACTCTCAATTTAAACCACTGAACTTTCAATTTCAATTAATTTACCCCATTCTGTTTGTTTTAGTCGTTAACTTTTAACAAAATGCTTAAAAAGATCAAATTACCTTTCGAGTTTTTTTAAAAAGAAAAAAATGAGGAAAAAGTGGGTCCAAGGTGAGCCTACCGTCGGTTGTGGGCAAAATAATAATAATAATAATAATAATTTTTTTAAAAAAATATAATTTAAAATTAAAAGTAAATTTAGAATTTTATAAAAAAAAATTAAGGTATAAACATCATTTTATCACTTGATTGAAATTAAAAGTTTATGAGTGTAAATTAAGAGTTTTTTAATTTTGGAAATCTTCTCAAAATGGGCGGTAGTTCAAGGGTCTAATGTCAAACTTTTCCCAAAAAAAAAAAAATTAATTAAATTAAATTAAAATGAGAAGGCCATGGCCAAATAAAGAATGATCCTACCTTTCCTCCTTAATTGTCTCCCTCCGGTACTCACTTTCATTTGACCTCCTTCCCTATTTATCAACTAAACCCGTTTTCCTTTTCAGATTTTCCCATTCCCTCTCTTTCAATGTCCGACGACACACCCACCCCCACCACCAGCCCCGACGGCGCCGGCGCCGGCACCGACACCGACACCGACACCGACACATCTGAACCCACACACTCCACATCTCCACCGTCTGATTCTCCCTCCAAAACCCAATCAGCCATCCAATCACTCTCCTCCATTCTCCCCTCAACCCCTCCTCCTTCCCTCTCCTCCGCTTTCTCTCTCCTCCACGACCCCGAAGTCGCCGCCCAAATCTCCTCCCTCCTCCGCCACCCCAACTCCGGCGCCGGCGAAAACAACCTCTGTCGCTGGCTCTACGACACCTTCCAATCCGGCGACCCGGACCTCCAGCTCGTCGTCCTCCGCTTCCTCCCCATCATCGCCGGCATCTACCTCTCCCGCGTCACCATCCGCAAACCCCTCGCCGGCTTCGAGGCCGTCCTCCTCGCCCTCTACGCGCACGAGACCACCTCACGCTCCGGCCAGCCCATAACCGTGAGCGTCCCGGACTTGTCGCATCCGAGCGTCTACCACGAATCCAATGAACCCATTAAAAACAACGCCACGGAGCTCAACCTGGCGGTTCTTTCCCCGACATTGGAGCCTCACGGAACCGTGCGGTCCACGAAACGGGCTAGAATCGTTGGGGTGGCGCTGGAGTTGTATTACAGCAAGATATCTCAGATGCCGGTCGGGTCGAAGATTGATTTCTGCGAGTTTTGCGTGGTTTGGTCCGGACACGTGTACGAGGAAAACGACGGCGAAGAGAGGGAGAGGATGGGGAAGGAGGGGAGAATTCCTTTGCCATGGGAGTTGCTGACGCCGGTGCTGAGAATTCTGGGTCACTGCATTATGGGGGCGAGAGAGAAGAAGGAGGTGTTTGAAGCGGCGTGGGCGGCGTGCAGGAGTCTTCATGCGCGGTCAATGCATGATATCAATTCTCGGGCTATTCTGGCCACCGGAAGTCTTCTCAGGCTTGGGAAGATGGATATGGAGCCAACCCAGAATTTTGACCCGACCAAAATTCCTAATTCCGATGTCCTTTCCATCTAAGATTTATAACAATTATTTGACAATCTAAAATTTATTTATTTTCAAATTATTAACAATTAAATAAATTAAATTCCGCCAAAAAAAAAAAAGTTTTACCATATGAGCCATTAGATATAAAATTGATGCAAGAGGAAAAATAAAAAAATATTGCTCTTGACTTAGGTCATCAGTCAAATTAAGGTTTAAGTTTTTTGTCGGTCCATTCAAGTGTTCTTTTGTAACAATTTAGAAATCAATGGATAAATGACTAATTATATTTCTTGAGTGAGATACTTTAGAGATAATATTTCTCTTTTTTTCTTTGTTGGTGAAATTATGTTAAACTCCATTATTAGTATGTGAGATTCCGTTCAACTTGAAATCTATCTTTATTTTCTTTTGTTCTTCTTTATTTTATGTTGTTTTTCATCCACTTATGCCAGAAATTTTCTAATCATCATTTTGTAATATATATATACCCGGTTAACAGTTATAACTGTCTTAAGCATTTTCAAAAACCAATACGTATTATTTCCAACCACTTTTCAAAATGGTAATAGTTTTCCGGTTTCTGATTACTGGTTACCGGTTGCTCCTTACTAAAAATCACCAAAGAATAATACTTTCCTATAGAAAGTTGTCTCAAATTTCGAATACTTATTTTGAGTTAATGTAAAAGGAAAGTATTTTCCTTCTTGTATAAGTAATTAATATTTATTTTCTAACTTCAAATAATAATTAGATAAATAGGCAATACAATATTTTTTTGTCCAACCAGAAAAAGGAATTTGAAGGCGCTATGAAATAACTAAAGATTCAATGCTTCACAATAGGCCCAAGTAGGGCATGAATCCAAGGTGGGTACTTTCATAAAGAAAATAATTTTATAACAGTGTGAGGCTCTAGGTATATTGGAATTTTGGATTTAAATGGTTTTTTTTTCTTAATCACTATTTTATATTTATGGTACGTTTGAAATTGTAATTTTACAAGAATAATCTGCGTTTTTAAAAGATATCGCAAAAGGTAATGCGTTTGGAATTGAGATTTAAAGAGCACTTAATCTAAATTAGGAAAAAAAATATGCGATTTCTATAAACAGGTTAAAGAGTGCTTATTTGTCAAACCCTAGAAAGAGAGCAACGTAGAATGAGTATAGCAAAGTGGGGGGGGAGGGAGTTACGACTCCCACCTCTCCGCCCCCTTTCTCCTTCCCCCTTCTCCCTCTTTTTTCCCGCCTCCACTGTAAATTAGCTGGGGCGCGTGTGTCAATGGTCATCGGGGTGCATTCTAGCGGCGTGTTGCTGGCCAAAGGTGGCGCATGGAACGCGTGAAGGTGTATTGGGTTTTTGTTATTATATTTTCATTGTTTTTAAATAAGAATGTTTTCTCTCTAGATATACTTTTAGTAGCAATCTATGGGGTTCATTTTTATTCGTTTTCTTATGTTTTGCTTTCGTGAATCCTTAAGAATAACATAATTGTTTTCTGGTTGATCTTTTGTTTTCTTATGGTTTATTTTCTGGGAGCAAATCATACACCGATGATGAAGTAGTTATCAAGCATAAAGAAGAATTGTAACTATGGTACAGGTAGCGAAGAGATTGCAATTGAAAAGGAACTAGTAGAATTTTCACTAAGAGTCATTTTTTTATCAATTGCTTCTCACGGGTTTTCTCCAAGAATTAATGTTTGGATTCCTAAATTAGTAGAATAATAATAAATGACTTTTAAAATATTAAAGAAAAACATATGAGAAATGACATTTGGCACTTATTATAGTAGGTTAAAGAAAATTTTCTCCAAACCAATTTGGAGGAAATTTCTATCCTTTAAATTTGATTCTTTTATAAATTTGCGTTTTTTCAAATAAGCACCATTTTTTTTTTAAAGGAATTATCTCCTCATTGATATAACAATCAAATGGGGCAAAATGCTATGTACAATGCCTAATATACAATTTGGAATATTCACAATTCAAACATTATCTATGACATACAAATATCTACGAAAGTCACTGTCTAAATCAGTGAAAATCCAAACATTAATCTAGATTATCATTTTTTTTTTGACATGTACACACAAGAATGGAGGAAAGGGGATTCAAACTAGTGACCTTCGCTTCATTAGGCGTGATTCTAACCGATTGAGCTACTTCTTGGAGACATCTAGATTATCATTTATTATCTCTCAAGTGTCCTCTACATGTGAGAAGCACATGCTCTTTTCCTCCAAATACCAATTGATAAAAAAAAAAAATTTTAGCATGTTTTACTAAACACCTTTGTGATTTTAAAAAATAACAATTTAAAAAAACCAATTTTAAAATCGCACTTATTAAAACCGCGATCCCAAACGAACCCTTAGCGAATTTCTCCTTAATCATTGCTGCTCATGTGTTATGTGGTTGGTTTATTTATTTATTTTCTCTCTTTTTATTATTTATTTTTTACAACCCAAAATATTAATTTGCTATATCCACATTTCACAAAAATAAATATTATTGGCTAATAGGAAAAGGACAGAGTGTTCCAACATTTGTGTTTCTTAAATAAAATGACCATCTGGTTACAAACATCTGAATATGATCAAATTGAATGAGAAAATATATAATCAGAAGAATGTTGGAAGAAATGCAATCACCAAGCCAACAGTTATTGGGAGACCAAACCCTACATTGCTTGAAGCTTCACTGTCACTGTTTCCAGGTGTGGGTGCCCCAGCTGCTCCTTCTGGTGTTTGAGAGGCCATGCCATTGAAAGCAAAAAAGCATATAAACATATGAACACGACTTGATAACATATATATATACACTATTAAATGCCGGCCAAAAGATGATTTCTCTTTTAAATGATCCGATTCAACGAATCCAAATGACAAAATGCCCAATTAGGAAAGTTTTGACACTAAAACGACGCCGATTGGCCGATCGGCCATCGTAAGCGTTTGCATGGAATGTTACAATATTTTCTTAACCGGACTTGCATCGATTGTGAGATTTAGTTTGCTAAAATGGGTTGGACGTAGCCTAGAATGACATGCTCAAATGTTATTAAGTGATCACTAAGTTGTTAGGTTTTATACGCCTTAATCGAGTCTTTCTATGGACAATGGTAAACAATATCTTACTAGGGTTAGGAGTCTGTGACGGGTGAAGAGGAAGACCATTTTGCTTTTTTATTTTATTTTTATTTATATGTCCGCAGAAAGGGAAGGAATTCAATTACTTCCGCAAATATTTACGATATATAAAGTTGTTTGTTTATATTATAATTTTCTAGCATATCTATTATTGCTCTAACATGAAAACCCTAGTTAAAACGTCCATCAATAGAAATGGAACTCAAAAAAAATAAAGAATAAAAGAAATTTTAAAAAAAAAAGTTAAAAGAGGAAGGATTTACCTGGTGAGATAGAACTATGAGGCCCCTCACTTCCAGTCGGAGCTCCAATAGGGCCTGGGACAGGGACTCCGAAAGCTGTAAAGCACCAATAATAATAAATAAATAAATAAATAAATTTGAAAAAAGTACACTTTACTTCCTAAAATTTGGGTCGATTTTCAATTCAATCTCTAATATTTTAATTTTTGCAATGCACTCCCAAACT
This sequence comes from Carpinus fangiana, assembly GCA_006937295.1. NCBI lineage: Eukaryota > Viridiplantae > Streptophyta > Magnoliopsida > Fagales > Betulaceae > Carpinus > Carpinus fangiana. Next base: position 11,650,504 of record CM017324.1, read on the forward strand.
TCCAAATTTTTGCAATTTAACCAATTTTATCCTAAACTTTCCATATTGCCCCTAATTTTTCATTTTTTTATAAAATTTTTTTAAAAAATTCCATTTTGCACCCCAATTTTTATTTTTATTTTTAAAAATAAAAAATTAGGGACAATATGAAAATTTTATGATAAAATTGGTCGAATTGCAAAAATTTGGAAGTTTAGAAGGATGTATTTCAAAAATTGAAATATTGAAGGTCGAGTTGAAAATCACCCCAAACTTTAGAGGTAAAGTGTAATTTTTCCAATAAATTTGCATATATTGAATTTTTTTAATTTTGATAAAAAAAAAATCTATTAGGGTAAAAAAATTAAATTGTTAAGAGGTTGAACTCCTAAAAAAACATAAAATTTAAGAGAAATTTTAAAATGTTAAACAAAAATTTGTGGTGAGTATAAAATTATATATCTTAACTATAATTCAATTCATTTAATTAAATAAGTCATATAATTAAACTCTAACCCGCTAATTTTATATTTAGTTAATGTAAAATTGATAGAAATGTGTTTGGTATTATTCTGTTACACATTTCCTGTTCATATTTTTCTTAAAAAATATACTTATTTAGAGAAGAACATTATGCACAAATTTGAACTTTCATGGGCAATTTATTTATTTTCTGTGAGTTGGGCAATTAATTTTAAGACAACTAAAAATAAGGGAATAATATTATTTTGGCAAGAAGAAGGGAGTGGAAAGAGTACCTGAGCAAGCGGTGGCGGGAGGTGTTTGAACGCCGCAAACGGAAGGAAGCTTGAGAGCCTTTTTCGAATCAATGGGGAACCCAATGTTTTGAGTAGCGTTGGGCTCAAGAAGCACGCAGAGGCAGATGGGGTGGCTCTCCACCAGCCCCGCCAGCGCTGGGCAGCACCCCTTGTCCGGCTTTGTCAAGTTGCTTCCGCCCTCCACATACGTCAGGCAGCTCGACAAGTTCAGCAGAATTTCCGAGCACCCCGCCAGCGACGGCGCTGGTGCCTCCCCCGTCGCTGACGGCGCCGGTGCCTCCAACGTCGCTGACGGCGTCGGTGCCTCCACTGTCGCTGAAAGCAAAAGCATATTAACATATGTTAGATTTATTTAATATAAATAAATAAAATAAGTATTTTGAGTATTTCAAATAGTTGTTAAATATAACTTTTTTTTTAATAAAAAATTCCGTCTTAAAAAATATATAAATATTCGTTCTAAAAAAAAATTAAAAATTTTCGTTTGAAAAAAAAAACATTCTTTTTAAATTAAAATTTTTGTTTAAAAATATATATATTTTAATTTATAGGGTATTTTTGTCTTATTAAGAAATATATAATGACATTTTTATTTTTTTTTCCTAGCCTTAGAAAGACATTAACAATATTTTGGTAGTTTGAAAGGATATTGTCACAATTAAAAGTTTGAAAGAACATTATCAATTGAACGGTAATTTGAGAAGATTACGTAAACCTTATAACAATATTTTTTGTGCAACTCTCCACGAGTGTGTTTCTTGTTATTCTACAAAGTGCTATTCTAGACTAATATTTTGGGTTTTATTGTATCATGGAATTGTTTTGTCAAGTACCTTAGCACTAAGAAAGGGGACAAAATACGTCGTCGTTACAATCGAGCCTTGAAGTCTTATTCTTATTTTTATTTTTATTTTATTTTTTTCTTCATATTTTTCATATATTTCGTTATATATTTCCTACAACATATGAACTCGATCTTATTCGCTGTGCATATATAAACACTCGTTATTAAATCTCGGCCACGAAATAATTTCTCTTTAAATGATAAAGGCCATTCAATAGAAATGGAACTCAAAAAACATAAAATAAGTTAAAAAGAAAAATTAAAAAAAAAAAAAAATTAAAGAGGAAGGATTTACCTGGTGAGATAGAACTAGAAGGCCCCTCACTTCCCGTTGGAGCTCCTATTGGGCCTGGGACAGTGATTCCGAAAGCTGTAAAGCACCCAAAATAAAATAATTAATAATAAAATTTCAATATACCTGTTTGGAGCCGCTACCTAATTGGTAATTTCTCCCTAAAATTAAACTTTTAATTAAGACAATGTTCCTACTAAACTACAAAAAATTGTCTATGTCCTCCTCCTAATGACAAAAATACCATTAATAAAATTAAAAAAGTTAAAAAAAAACAAAATTAAAACTTTTTTTTTTCTAAAAATAAAAAAATAAAAAACTACGGTGTGGTAATTAATTTTTTTTCTTTCATTTTTTCATTTTTTTTCCAAATTTATTAGGGTATTTTTTGTCTTTTGTCTTTTTTTTTTTTCCTTTTCCTTTTACCTTTTAAGATATTATCAATTTTTTGATAGTTTAAAGGGCATTAACCCAATTAGGTGATAGGTTAAAGATGTGTATAAACTTTTTTCAAAATTTAAAGTGATATATCTAACAATATACATAAATGTTCTCAAGAAATAGTTCAATTAGTTGAGATCACGTCTAATAAAACAGATGTCACTAGTTCAAATCTATCATCCCTTCTTGTGCAAAATTTAGATGTACTACTACTACTTATGTTAAAGTACATACGAATTCTTTAAATGTATTTAAGAGGGTAATATTGTATTTTTTTTTTCTAGGAGCAAACTTTTTGGACAAATTTGTCATTCTAAATACTCTAAATTAATACTTTTTGGAGATCAAATGCTAATATGCTATTTTTAAAAAAAGATTAAAAAATAATAATAATGAATGTATATCGCACAAAATACACTGTTTTTTTTTTTTTACATGTCCGTATAAGAGAGGGAGGAAAGATTCGAATTAGTGACCTCCGTTTCATTAGGCATGGTCTCAGCTATGAGCCTATAAATGCCTTGGTGACCCAAAAATACATACAGCCATTAATGAATAATGACACCATCCCTTTCCAATACCAGGAAAGCTGGTCCCCGGTTTTCCAGTGCAGTATGATTCAATTCAATTAGGCTGAAGAATAATGGTGAATTTAAAGTGCATCTTCAGGCACATTGTGCGTGTGTTACGTTCCTCTCCTGTTCAAATTTTTCGGTTTATTTCAATCGGATAGTATTTGGTTGGTAATATTTAAAAAGTTTTTTTCTTTAATATTTTAAAAAACAAAAATATTTTTTAAATATAACTAAATGAACATTTTTATATTAATTGAAAATGATTTTAATTAGAAGAGAAGAGAAGAAAAGAAAGAAAAAAAAAAAAAAAAAAGATACCCAATTCGGTGTTGTTTTGGGCTGGGGGTGGGTACTGTAGTTTTGGGCATTTTCAAAATTTCAAGTGAACTGGTAAGGGAATAATGGGCATAAAAATACAAATCGTTTGAGTTTAACGGTAAAAACTAACAAAATGGTTCAAAGTGAGAGTAAATCAAAATTTAGGAGCCTAAGTGAAAGTTTTGAAAGTTTAAAAGTTTGTACAATTGACTAAAAGTTTGAAAGGGCAATATGAAGTTTCCCTTAAAAATAAAATTAGAAGGTAATTTCGTTTTTTTAGGAATTTTAACGACAAAAATTGACATAAAAGATAAATTAACTACGATGATTCAAATTGAGAAATTTTAAAATTTAAGAATTTGTCAAATAATATGATAATTTAAGAGTTTAAAGTAAAGTTATTCCATTAAAAATAAATTGACCATTTATTCCCTTAATGCCAAAGGCAAGTGGACCAAGAATATGGCATACTGATATCAGTATGACAGGGAACGGTCAAGGCAGATAATTAATAGCATTAATGAGGAAAAAAAAAAAAAGAGAGAGAAAATTCTATCTGCCTAATTATTTAAAGAGAAAATAATCTGTAATCCAATTAACAAAGTACTTAAGGTAAAGAAAGTGATATTGATGGTTTTAATTTTTTAATCACCTACTTTCGTTTATTTCTTTCCATTAATCATTAATATCCTCTATTTAAAAAAAAAAAATCCTCTATTTTAATTATTTTTATATAATAATAATAAAATCAAATGCCACGTGGAAAAATTACGAGAATGTCTACAAATTATTTTCTGTCTTTTTTTTTTTGTTAAATTTGTAGGACTCACACAAATTGAATTGTAATAATTATTTTTTTTATAAAAAAATAATTTTTATTTATTTTTTCTGTGAGTTAAATTTAAGACAAGCAAAAATAAGGGAATAATATTATTTAGGCAAGAAGAAGGGAGTGGAAAGTACCTGAGCAAGCGGTGGCGGGGGGTGTTTGAACGCCGCAAACGGAAGGAAGCTTGAGAGCCTTTTTCGAATCAAGGGTGATCCCATAGCTTTGAGTAGCGTTGGGCTCAAAAAGCACGCAGAGGCAGATGGGGTTGCTCTCCACCAGCCCCGCCAGCGCCGGGCAGCAATCCTTGTCCGGTTTTGTCAAGTTGCTTCCTTCCTCCACATACGTCAGGCAGCCCGACAAGTTCAGCAGAATATCCGAGCACCCCGCCAGCGCCGACGGCGCCGGTGCCTCCCCCATCGCTGACGGAGCCGGTGCCTGCGTTGACGCGCTGTAAAATGTGGAGAAGAATATGGCGGCTGCAACCATGGCGGCGACTCTGGTGGCGGCCATGGGCAAATCTTGTGTGTTCTGTGTTTTGGGTAGAAGAGAGTTTGGAATAAGCAAGAGTTATTAGAGAGTGTGTGAAGAGAGAAAGTAGTTGTGGGAGTAACAAGAGAGAGTTGAGTGGTAAAGAGGGTTTGCCAACTTTTTGTGCTGAAATTAATATAAATTTAACTACCACCTAACCCTGTTGCAATGTTTGCTTTCACATTTCTAGTTGGACATAAATTTTTTTGGACCAAAAAAATGTTAAAAGTTTTTTTTTTTAATTTTTTCTTTTCTTCTCTTTTCTTTGCTATGATTTGGGCTTTGTTTGTTAAGATACACCCCATTACAATAATTCCCCCACATTTTACTACACTATTTATTTCATTTTTTTTCTAAAAAAAAACATATTAAATCATTCACTTTTTATATCACATCATTTACTATTCAAATAAAAAAATCACTACAAAACAAAACTTTCTACTTTCCAATACCACTTTTTCATTTTCCCATATCAATCATTTATTTATTTTTTTAATTTTTTTCTTTAATACGTGAATAGTGCTCAACAATGCACTGTAATGGGACCTCGTGGAATGTGGTGTTTGTTAACAAATACCCTCTTGATTTTGGAACCTAATAGCAGCGTCTAGATTCAGCAACATCAGCAACTGTCTCTTTCACCTCGTCTTTTGGCTTCTCCTGCTTGGGTTTCATGATATAGAAACTTAGATCGGTTTCATGTGTTGCTGATCTACTCTTTTGCCGTTGACCTAAGCCTGTACGCAACACTACACGCTTCTCACCGGTGCTACTGTGCCTTGTAGACACTAGGCTTTTTCTCTCTCTTTTTTTTGGCACGCGCCGGATGTGATCTCACATGCCGGTTTTCCTCTGCCATTTTTCTTGCTAGATTTTGCCATTGATGTTGGTGTTCTTTGTTTTGTTGTGTTATCTTGGCCTTTGTTTCGGTGTGAGGTGTTTGTCTCACAACCGGGTCAATAAAGCTTATTTCTTTAGAGATAAGACATATATACATGTATTTAAATCTAGTTTGTTAAGAGTAAATTTGCCTCTTATATGAAGTGTGTAGATGGGTTAGATTAAAGGAAGTAGATACGTTTTTTATTGTTAGATTTTCTACGATGCTGTACTTTTCATAACTTTTAGCTATGTTTTTCTATAAGTGCTTTATACTCTGTATCTCTTATTATGAAACGAAGAGAGAATTCCCTAAAAAAATAAAATAAAAATGATGAATATTTTCTTAAGTTTGCTTCTTCCATATTTAGGTTCCGTGTGGGAGCCATATCTCTCTCTTGTTAATTTATTACAATTTGCCGATTAGCCAATGTGATCTCCCACTTTCACCATTTTGGGAATTTTCATTCCAATCTAAATTCTAAAAGGCAAGCCCTTGTCGCACTATAAATATGATGTTAATGGGGGCCTAATGTATGGTATACATCAACTCAAGGAAAAAATAAATTAGTTTATTTATGGACAATTTTCTTTAATAGATCATAAAAATCTATTTTTTTCCCTCAATTTTTAGTTTTATATTCTCAAAATAAAAACGTTAATAAACAATCAATAACATAAAATAGTGGGCATGTCAAACGAGAGGCCAATGTTGCGGCTCATAGACTTGCTAAAGAAGCAACTAGGATTTCAATAGATCAAGTATGGCCGGAGGAGCCACCTAGTCATATCTTTGATACTATTATTTTAGAGCAATTAGCTTTTAGTTTGTATAGTTTGGACTCGAACACTATTTTATTTGAATGAAGAATAACTCGTTTCTCAAAAAAAAAAAGTCCTGAAAGTATGAAAACAATTTTCACTTTATATTACAGCATTACACTTTTGTAAACTAAAAATAAAAAATACCCAAAAAAAGATATATATAAACAATTATTGTCAAAATTCGATATTATTATTTTTTATGATATGTGATTTGCTAATGGATATTATGATAAGATGATTGATTAATTATACAATTTGGCATCAAAATGAGAGAAATATATGATTAATCGATACTTATCTTCATTACGGTAATGAGTTTTATTTATCCTTTTCTTCTCAAAATGTTATTTGCTTCAACCATTTCCATAATCCAAACAAGCCAACAGCCAACTACCCAGACAAGATTGACCCATCATTATTTATTTATTTTTGAAAAAAATACTTTATTTCATAAAACTAGAACAATTTGCTCCCATAAAACAACATCATATATACATGTAAAAATCTCTTTCAATCAAACTTGATCCATGACTTGTTTATCTGCTGCTTTGGCTAANGATATTTGAATTGCTAGTGGATAGTATGATAATATGATTGATTAATTATACACTTAGGCATCAAAATGAGAGAAATATATGATTAATCGATACTAATCTTCATTAGGGTAATGAGTTTTATTTATCCTTTTCTTCTCAAAATGTTATTTGCTTCAACCATTTCCATAATCCAAACAAGCCAACAGCCAACTACCCAGACAAGATTGACCCATCATTATTTATTTATTTTTGAAAAAAATACTTTATTTCATAAAACTAGAACAATTTGCTCCCATAAAACAACATCATATATACATGTAAAAATCTCTTTCAATCAAACTTGATCCATGACTTGTTTATCTGCTGCTTTGGCTAAATCAAGATTGACCCCTTCTTTGAAATTATAGTTACTTCAATCTAGCCAACTAGCTAATAGAATTTCAATCATCCTCAAGCATATTCCCTAATTAAACTAGATTTTTTTTTTTTGACATGTCCACGCAAGAGAGGTGAGGGAGATTCGGTTTATGTGCATAGTTTTTTTGGTTTTAAACTAGATTTGGTTTATGTGCATAATTTTTTTCAACAGTCCAATTTTTATTTTTTTTTTAATTTTTGGTAAAGTCCACTTAATTCCTTTAAATTATTACCCCAATGACAATTTACCTTCAAAACTATCAATTACGACAATTTACCCAAAAACTACCAAAATAATGACAATGTACCCCCCAATTCTAGCAAAATAACAAAATTACTCTTACAAAATTTTCAGTAAGACAAAAATATCCTTAAAAATTTGAAAAAAAAAAATTTAGTATTTTAGTTTTTATTTTAGTAAGGGTAATTTTATCATTTTTTTTTTTTAAAGAATTGAGAGTACATAGTCATTATTTTGATAGTTTGAAAGCCAATTGATAATTTATGGGGTAGATTGTCATTGAAGTAGTAGTTTAAGGGGGTTAAATGGACGTTATCAATATTTTTTTTTACATGTTTAAATAATATGAGAAAAAATGGAAAAAAAAATTAATCTTATAATTTTCGCTTTATGAAGCGTGATATTCAGCTGATTAACTATCCTTTAAAAGCTTCAACGGTCCAGATGAAAACACTTTATTATGAAAACATCCAAACATTTGAGAAAGAGAATTACAAAGTCGCATGCTTGTTGTTGGGTTGGCTAAAGGCCAAAGGGGAAAAACTATCCGTCCAAAATTCTCCATGTTTGCATCTTAGAAGTAGCTGTCGGTTTGCTCACTCTTTAATTGGCACTTCACACGACTCTTTCATATTTGGCCCCCACACCCGCCGCCGCCAGCCACCAGCCAGTAACTTACAGCCTGGCAACACCTCAACAAGTAATGATATTTAATATTAATATCCTATAATTTAAATAATCTTACTAGTGAAAATTAGTTAATAACTTTTATTTTTGATAGATTTTTTTTTTTTTTTTTGATATGTCTAGGAAAAGGGGAAGGGGGATTCGAACTTGTGACATTCGTTTCATTAGATGTTAATCATGTTATGGTTATCAAATTTTTGAATCACGCCTTATGAAGCGGAGGTCACTAGTTCAAATCTTCCTCTCTCATTGTGTGGACATATCAAAAAAATAAAAAATAAAAATCTTTGAATCTGGCTTGTATACTATAGTTAAAATTACAGTATACATACTGTTAAAAAATTAAAGGTCATGATTTAATTAAAATAATTGAATGGTTTAGATCCATCATAATAAATACTAATAAATACATGAAGTGATGGATGAACGATAAATTTGTTATTTATTATGACAAATTTGTGTCTTTCAATTACTTTAGTTAAATCTTCACCTTTCCATTTTTTAACAGCATGTATGCTATAGTTTTAAGGGAAATGTTAGATGGTCTTTTAGTATTCTCTTAGTGTTTTTTCAACTATGATGTGGCTTTTAAAATCACTGATGAATTTGAAATTATCATTATTGACTTTTACTCTATTGGTGATTTTAAAAGCCACATCACAGTTGGGAGAATACCAGGAGAACATTAGAAGAATAAAAAGCATTTCCCTAGTTTTAATTACGGCATGTATACTATAGTTTTAACTACAACATAGAAGCCAAATCCCAAATCTTTTATCAAGAGATGAGTACCAAGAATTAAGATCCTCCCCAGTTTATTTAAACTAGATAATATAAGTTAATTATATTTAAAGGGTATTTTTATCCTGACAGAAATTTTCTTCAACTTACTTCAATAGGTGAGAAGTGCCATATCTCACATATTTTTAAAAGTCATTTATTGCCATTCAGGATCCTCTACAGTTTAAATGAACTGGATAATATCCAGTTAGTTATAGTGGTGTGATATTTTAGTCCACTCAAAAAAGTGAAAAGATAAAAATACCATTCCACTATATCTAACTGGATATTATCAATTCATTTGAACCGGAGATGATCATGTTTCCTAACATTAATTTTTGAGAAACTCAAAGATATTGAAGGACACTTGTTACTTATTGAAATAGGTTGGAGAAAATTTGTATCATTTTTGTCCTATCAACAAGTAAAAAGACAAAAATACCCCTTAAATATAATTAACTAAATACTCTACTATTCATTTGAGCTGGAGAGAATTTTGTTCCGAATACAAAACTCATATAGAGCTCATTTATTAGTACATGTAACATTTATTTATTTTTAAATTTTTTTTATAAGTAATAATTTAATAACTGATTATTTTTTTTTACCTAATTATTAAGTTATATAGTAATCTAATCGTACAAAATAGCATTATTCATACAAAAATTACATTTTTATTTTAGAAATATGTAAGGTGGTTACGTTACTTGTTTGAATAAAAGACATAAAAAAATAGGTGACGAATGGTTGTGGGAAGAAAGTTGTTATCCACCAATTATTAAACAAACAATGACGCGTGCGCGCGTGAGGACCGAAGTGGAGGAAGGGGGAGCCCTCCACTATGACAACAATAGTGGTGCGGTGGCCACGTGTTGTGTCTCTTTCTTTTTGTTGAAGGTTGGCGGTTGTTCCCACTTTACCAAAACGCCAATTGCATTCATGATTTCATTGAAGATCGAAGATTGAAGAGTCACCTAAATATTCTTCTGATAGAGCTTTTTTCTGAAATTAGGTCGAAAGAATTTTTTTAATATGGTCTATAAAAATAATATATATTTATTTTTTTAATAACATATGAGATACATATAAATTTTTAATATTATTTATTTTAACTTTGTTTCTGTTATTAAAAAATATGTGTATCTCATATGTTTAAATGATATATATTATTTTTATAAATTAAGTTGAATAAAGTTTCTCCTGAAAAAATTTGTCGAAAATTCTTTTATAAATAATTTAAAAAACAATTTAAAATTAAAACTATTATATTTTTCAAGAAAAAAATATATTTATATGGGAAGTCACCCCAAATAGATAGCCATTTAGCGAAAATGGATGGCTCGCTTTTTTTGGATTATAAAAATAGTTTTTTTTTTTTAAAAAAATTTTATATATTAAGGGTATTTTTGTCATTTGTGGCAAATTGCAAATTTTTTGGTAGTTTGAGTTTGGGACGGGAAAATATTGATGTAATCTTTAGTTTGAGAGAGACATTACAAATTGAGAATTAGTTTGAAGGGAGTACGTGCATTTTTTTCTTAAAAATTATCCGAAAGTAGTATCTGCAATTTTATTTTAGTCATTCCGTTTATATTTCGTCCAAAAATTTAATGAATCTGTTACAACTATCTGTCTAGTATGTCCGTATAATAAATAACTCACTCTAATATAAATTCGGCCCATTTTTTCGCTGGGTTTATTATGAAATTAGAAACTTAATTGCCCTAAATAATTATAAAAACCATAATTCAGAAGCCATGTTCCCATCTCAAGATTGACTCCTCCTCTCATCGATCATCACTTCCAAGTCTTTGCCTTCTTCTCCCTTGATCACCTTTGGCACTCAAGAAATCTTCTTGTTCATACAGACTCTGTCACCAACACCTTCGATCTTTCCAAACACATTACCCATTCTACCCTAACCCACCTCAAAGCTTTGGAACTCTCATTCAACCCAAACCTCCTCCCACTGGGCTTGGGGTCATTAAAGTCAACTTTGATTATGCCATTAATTAGGAGCTCTTTCTCTCCTCCCAAATGATGGGTCTATGTCTATTCTCTGGCAGCTAGCTTTCCCACTGCTAGATCTTCAAGTTCTTTGTGTCATAATTTTGATTGGAGAAATTGTTCTTTTCCTCTCTCATATGGTCCTTTTTTTCTATTCTTCTAAATTTCTATTGGTTCATGTGTGAGACCCACATGAACCCAATAGTAATTTAGAAAAGTAAAAAGAAGAATTAAAAGACCATAAGAGGATGAATAGCAAGTCTCAATTGGTTGGGGGTTTTGTGTTATCAAAAGACACTAAAACAATTGAAGTCAGCCAAATCGCATGTGATTCCCTAGTCAAGACCCACCACAATGCCGTGGGTTTTGGTGAAGACCAACAACAACGCAGTGGATCTTGTGACCCACACAGCTATATATAGTTGGTTACTATTTTTTTTTTTTTTTTTAAAATTTAATTTTTATAAAAGGGTACTTTTTGTTGTTAGGGGATATTGACAATATTTGGTATTTTGAGAGGGGGTATTGATGTGATTTAAACTTTTCAAAAAAAAAAGAAAAAGAAAGAAAGAAAAAAAAAAGGAATGGTGGACAAACCCAAGTGGGAGATCCATCATGCATGATGCAACCAAGTTAACCAACAACGGGGTGAGATCTCTCAAGTGATCCGCGGGTAGGAGACATCCCATGCATGTCACGCTTCCAAAATTAATTAATGGTGATAACTATTACAGTATATCATAGAGTTATATAATAATAGTCACAGTTGAAGACTATTACCGAGTCACACTTAAAATCTATCATTGAGTTAGAGTAAAAGTCCAGCTATAATTAAAGACTATCACCTATTGAATCTAGTTATAGTAGAAGTTTATTTGTTTCTATAAATAGGAGTATGTTATTTTGTAAACATTACTCAGTGAAATAAGATCGAGCTTAATACAGCCTTAGAGTTTTATTCTGTGGACGTAGGTCATAGACCGAATTGCATAAATCTCCATGTCATCTCTATCCTATATTCCGCATTATCAGTTTCTTTTAGTAACTAACTTGGAGTGGTGCTACTAGCACTCCTACATTAATTAACTTGTAATTAACTGAAAATAAACGTCAAAGTAAAATATAGCAGAAAGTAAAAAGAAATATTGATCTGAGTTGAAAAACCAAGTAACATTTGTTGAGATCTTGTACATCATACAGATATAAGAATTATTCCAAGAATTGACTATACAAAAAATATGGAGACATCATGATTTTTAAAAATAAAATTACAAGAAGAGACAAGTGATAAACATACATGGAGTATTCAACCTCTTGTTGCTATTGAGCAAACTGATCAATTTGTGTGGATTTCTCTAGGCCCCAAAGCCATGTTGGTAGACCATGAAGATGGGCTTCTTGGGCTGAACTTAAAAAAAAGTAAATCTGAAAAGAAAAAGAAAAGAAATCAGGTAAATATAATTTTTCTAGATATTACATTTTTTTTATTATAATCCTTTTATAAAATGACATGGCAATCTACTTGATTTTAATTTTTTTTTTTTAAAGTGAAATCTCATTCATTCATAATAAATCAAATATTACAACTATTAGCCATTACAACATCATGAAGAAATTCAAGGTACTCATCAATCCAAATTTTCTCTATAGAGATATTTGGACCGCAGCGTTTGCCAATATGTGTCGCTATATTTGTTTTTCTTCTTGTATGCTCCACAATCCAAGCCTCGTGACTGTGTAAAACAGTTTTAGCATCCTCAATCAACGCACCATATTTCTGTCACAATTGATTTTCAATTCAAAAAATATGAATTAATATCTCCCGACCATAACTTTCCAAGATAAGCTTTCGTATGCCTAGGTCTCTGCAAAGTAGTATCGCCTTCCAAATTGAATAAGCCTATGTCATTGTAAGGTTAATAATATAGCAAAATAAACCATAATCAAATTTCATTGTGGAGACTTATAAACGGATGTGACATCCCGCATGACATTGCCACATAAGCCACAATAAAATTATTTTGTTTAATGAGATAAGTGCTATATATATTAATTTATTTGTGAAGAACTTATAACAAAAATTATAATATTATGTTCTCCCGATATGAAAGATTGGCTTCAGCCTTCAGGCATCAAGCATTATACCACGCATCTTCTACGTGCTTCTCGTCATTTCCAAGAGAAGAAAAAACATGGCACTCCATTTTCTAATATATATATATATAGTAGGGCCAATACTACGCTTTATAACTGGCGTTTGTGGTAGTTCACTCTATTTCATATAGGTCACCTTCTTCAGGACTCAAACTCGTGATGTAATGCTTAATTTTTGATACAAAATTTAGATAAAAGTTACTTTTAAAAATCGGTATGTTAAAAAAGGGTACTCAAAAATTTATATACACATAATTAAAATTTTAGTTAATTATTATTATTATTATGATAATATCAAAATGTTAGTGTTGGTGAATCACAAGCACGATGGAGGGATTAAAGGGGATATGTTTCCATGACCGATTAGACTCTGCCGACCAGCAATAATAAAAGATAAAAAATGTAGCTCGCGTTATTACATCATCCTCCTTTTAGCATTCTTAATGAATTAGTCAAAATTTAGCTAAAACCCCACTTTTATTATTTTATTTTTTATTTTTATAAAAAAACAACACAATTTAAATTCTCAAAATATTTATCTATTTTTTTTTAAATATTCAATTTTTTATTTTTTATTTTTTTAGTAGTTAGAAGGCATTCTTTTTGAAAATCCATGGTCTTTTTAATTGCATAATGTTGGCGGTAGTATGAAAGAGGCCCCGAAGCAATCTCGGTATAGTGGTTTACTGTATACTTTCTTGTGGATTTGGGCTTCTTGCAATGGGCCTGGTTTGGCCTTTGAATTAATGAGGTTGTAGAATGCAAATGATAATAAGGACAATATATAAACACGCCATAATTAGAGTAGTTCGGCTCCAAATGAGCCTACGTTCACTATGAGAATTGCTATGATCTTCTTCAAAGTATTGACAATATCACACCACAATCTTTCCTATCTCTCTTCCTTCTTTTCTCTCTATCTGTTGCCTTCTTGTTTTCTGGGTGTTCTTCCTTAAATTTGCTTTCTCCTCTTTATAGACTTTCTTTATTGTGCCCGGATGTGGACTTTCCAGCTCTTTCTCTACTCTCTTTATTTCTTTAATGGTTAATATGACCAAGCCTTGGATTAATAAATTAAGCCTAAGGGTAAAGTGAATAGAGGGAGAGAATAAGTGGGGGGAACCCTGACACGCGTCCTACCTAGGCCGGTGCAGTGTATAAATTAATATTTCCTCGATGTTGCCCTTTATTCCCTTGTCGGATTCCTTTCCAGCTGGCGAACCGAATATCCATTACACAGATAAGCATACCTAGGCGTTAAGGATCTAATTGGATCCAGGCGTGTGTCTTTTGGGCGAGCTGAATACCCATTGGGCTTAGTGCTTTGGACCTTGTCCCCTTATAGCCGGCCCGTATATCCTGGGCTATTTATTGTTCGCCTAGGTTTTCCTACACCCAAAGACAAAAAGTATCCCTAACACATAATAATTGAACCTAGCTTCAAAATTTAAACTGGATCCTTGTGAAAATTCCTTTAATTTTCATTAAGAAAGAAAAATAAGATTTTCCAATTGTGTTGACATAAAATGATTTTTTGAAATTGTTTTTCGTATTTTATATAGTGTTTGGTGTGACAGAAAATTAGGGACGGAACTAGAATATTTAGTTTGGGGGTGCAAAAGTTAATTTTTAAAGGATTTTTTTTTTTTTTTTGGGGACCACTCCTTAGCTTGGGAGACAGGTCCCTAGGGGGTAGTTCCGCCCTTGTGGAAAATAATTGTTAGCAAAAAATATTTTTCACTTGAGTGAAAATTCTTCTATACTTTTAGGAAAATTGTTTCTATTTTTGAAAATCATAGACTATTTTTTGAGATTGAGCATCTTATTCTCAAATCGATAAATTTAACCAGGACGTCACTGAGACCCCTGTTAGGACCCGACTGAGACACTGTCGGGACCTGGTCGAGACCCACTTGGACCTGATCGAGACCCCACTGGGACCTAGCCGAAACCTAATCAGGACTCAACAAGACCTGGTTAGGACATTGTCGGAATCTCGCTGGGATTTGATTGGGACTTGACTGGACTTGATCGGGACATCGTCGAGACCCAATTAAGACATCGCCAAGACTTGATTAGGACATTACTGAGACTCGCTGAGATTTGACCAGGACACGGTCAGGATGCGTTCAGGACACTGCTAGGAGTTGGTCGAGAACCCACTTGGACCTGACCAAGTTACAATCGAAACATTTTTGTAATCTAAAATTTAATATGATTGAACCGTATGTGAAAAAAAAAAAAGAAAAAAGAAAAAAAAAAAGAAGAAAGGTGGAAACAATGATGCTCAAACATTTTAGCCCTACAAACTCTTTCCAAATGAAGCTCAAATTGTCTGCATCAGCGGGATGATCAAATTGGTTGATCTCGAGAAAGAATCTACTGGGTGGCGCTCCTCTCAAGAAAGCATCAACCTGAATCAATTTATAATGCTAAATGCTTTTTCTCAACTTTTACTCAACTTTTATCTTATTTATTTTTAAGAAAAAAAGTAAAAAATAAAAAAAAGTGTTTGAAATAACACCAATTTTTTTTGGTCATTCTTTTAGTTGGTATTTTTTTTTAAAAAAAAGCATTTTTTTTTTCATAAAAATGGTCAATTTTTATGAAAAATGGCAATTTTTATGAAAAATGGCAATTTTTATAAAGAAAAATACAATTTTTATATTTTAAAAAATACCAACTAAAAGAATGATAAAAAAAAATTGGTGCTACTTCAAACACTTTTTTTTTTTAATTTTTTACTTTATTATTATTATTATTTAAAAAAAAGATAAAAATTAAACAAAAAAACTGAATCTTTATTATCCCTCATCTATAAAAGTGTCATGTATTGAGATGCACATATTTTTAATACCATTTACAATGCTGAAAGAAACTTAATTTATTTTCTTGTTCGATCGTCGTCGTTTAACATTCCAAGCTGGCCTGAGTTCAATGAACTTAATTTGAATCTTTTCGCCTCTTCAACTGGGTTTCCAAGGACACAGCGCGCCAAGGAGGGTAGGCGCAATAATGCTGTTACAGCATTATTGGCAAACATATCTTAGTGCCCATCTTTAATAAAAAAAAGCAATCCTCGTTTTCTACTCGAAATGACAGGTAAGTGGGAATAAAAAACAGAACCCAAGATGAACATGAGGATTTTTATTTATTTTTTTAATTTTTTATTATACAGTATCTTATCTTATCAATTTAAGATCTGAGCAGTTTGGTGGAAGATTACTGAGAGCTAAAACAGGATCAACCTACCTGTTCATCAAAGCATAGCAAAATGGAAAGCAATGGAAAGCATGCAGCAGCAGAAAGGTACATCTTCAACAACTGCTGAACTTTTTCTGGAAAAAAAAAAGGCACATCTTTTATGTTTTTTGTTCCCATTTGTGTGGGGGGTTTTTTTTTTTACAGGTATGCAGTGGTTACCGGAGCAAACAAGGGGATTGGGCTTGAAACTGTGCGGCAACTTGCTTCTCAAGGCGTCACGGTTGTGTTGACGGCTAGAGATGAGAAGAGGGGGATGGAGGCCACATCCAAGCTCCACCACTCCGGTTTGCCGAATGTTGTTTTCCATCAGCTTGATGTTTCGGATTCTGTCAGCATCCACAACTTGGCCAAGTTCATCCGGGACAAGTTTGGCAGGCTCGATATCTTGGTAAGGGTTAAATTCTAGCTACCTATTTGGAATTTTTATATCAACATGGTAACTGGGATTTTACTGAAATCTCTTCTAGGATATTGCTTTTTGTGAAAAAGATGAATGTGAATCGTATGCGATTAACTCACAATCAATCGGTTCATTCACCAAAAAGATGGGTTAGTAATTTTCACGATGATTGTGATAAGGGAGTGTTGATTATTGCGTGTCGGATCCGGTTTGTGTTTGAGATATAGGTTAATCTTAACCCGTTATATTTAATTAAGAGAAATGTTACAGGTCAATAAGTTTCTCATATTTGGCCCATATTCTTTTACAAATTCAATAGATCAATCATTAGATTTGTGGGGTTCACATAAATCTATAAATCTAATAGTTGATCTAATTTTAAGCTTTTGCCAAAAGTACGTTTTGGCCATTTTTGTGTTTTTTGAACCCCTAAAAGTGCTTTCAATTTCTTTTTACCAAACGTGTATTTTTTTTTCCTTGAAATAGACTTTTTGAGTGTTAAACGCATTTTTAGGCTCCTTAAACGTATGCCCAAACATGCCCTTATAAGATGGGATGAGCCAAATATAAAAAAAAATACTGACCCCTAGCATTTCTGTTCAATTAAACTAGTCAGATCCCTTGACCTTAATTCGTTAATTTGATGTTTGATTTGTGGGTCATATAAAAAATTGTCGAGAACGTGTTTAGATATGGATATAAAACTATATAGTGACATGGCAATGTCGCAATGTTGAGTAGTGATCAGATTGGAGGGGTTCAATTGGAGTGCATTGATAATTTGACTTGTGCAGGTTAATAATGCTGGAGCTAGTGGACTCTTAGTTGATGAGGAAGGCCTAAGGGCATTAAACATCGATCCCACTTGCTGGGTACGTAAGTTCATAAAATTAATGCAGTAAATTATTGATGCCTTTGTTAAGATGAACTCATGAACACCCAATAACTATCTACAATTGATTCAGCTCTCAGGGGAGGCCTTCAGTTTGGTTCAAGGAGTGATTAAACAGACTTATGAGAAGGCAGAAGAATGCTTGAATATTAATTACTATGGTGTGAAAAAAGTTACTGCGGCTCTCCTCCCACTATTACAGCTTTCCCCCGCAGGAGCAAGGATTGTGAATGTGTCTTCTCTCAGAAGTGAGCTCAAGGTAAAAGCCACTCTTCCCTCTACAAAATGCCGTAAGGTTTGCTGCATATACCCATTTCTGTAGTCTTTCTAGTTGCCCTTTCTCTTTTATCTCTGCTCTGTCTTCCCTGTTCTGTCATTGTCTTATGTTACAAGAAAAGTAAAATCTTGATAAGGTCAAAATGATGGTGTTAAGTTCATCTTTTATACTGTTCTAGCATGAGCGTGCTATGAGATGAATGTGATGCTGGACAAAAGGAATTTGGGAGAAAAGAACAGAGAAAGTGGAAAAGAATGAATGGATTGAGTCACACAATCCAAAGATAAGGGGAATTTGGTGGAGTCTAACTACTAGAAGAAGGGAGAAGAAGGGAGAAGAGGAGTTACTCCTCAAAGAAAATATATGTTTTTCTTGATTCACACGCCAAGTATTATCATGATATCATCTACTATGAACACAATGATAGCTCAGGGTTCTTTTTTTTTTTGGGAAAACTTTATTGAAGACTTCCGAATTTTCACCCGTTTTGAATATCTTCCTAAACTTAAAAAACTCCAAATTTAGTCATTTGGACTTTCAATTGCTCTTAATTTGGACCCCACCGTTAATTTTAGCTGTTAAAAATACAAAAAATACCAAAATATCCCTGATTTTCTTTTTTTGTTTTTTAAAATAAAAAACGTTTTGGAAGTTGAAATTTTATACAAAAGTCAGGAGTATAAACGCTATGTAATGTTTCAAATCTGATGTAGGGGTCTAAAGTGAGAGCAATTGAAACTTCAGGGGATTAAATTGAGAGTTTTTGAAGTTTAAGGGGGGTATTTCAAAACGGGTAGAAGTTCAAGGGTCTTCAGTGAAGTTTCCCTTTCATTTTTTTTCTTTTTGATTTTTGCTAGCCGTTGGCTGATTGATTTCTTTCTCTTGTTGGTGCTAGCCTTTTGGGTGATTGATTGCTTTTCCTTTGTTGGTGTTATCCATTGCTTGGGTTATTTGTTCCCCAGTGAGTTTGATTGCTCATTAGGCTGCTTAGGAGAAAAACACATCTTATCAATTATTTCTTTCAGATCCTTGCACCAAGCAGAATATGCCACATAAGATTGTCTAACAGAAGCATCATTTTACTCAGAGGATTCCAGGTGAGCATATAAGAAAAGAATTAGGCGACATAGAGACTCTAACCGAAGAGAAAGTGGATGCGGTTGTAAGAAGATTTCTGCATGACTTGAAAGAAAATGCTCTTGAAATCAATGGATGGACGTTGATGCTGCCTGCTTATAGCATCTCCAAGCAAACCCTCAACGCCTACACTAGAGTTCTTGCCAAGAAATACCCTAACATGTGTATCAACTGCGTTCATCCCGGCTATGTCAAGACAGATATCAATTGGAACACGGGAATAATGAGTTTAGAAGAGGGGGCTAGAGGCTCTGTCATGCTCTCTCTTTTACCTGATGGAGGCCCTACAGGACGCTACTTTGATCGTACTGAAGTGGCTGAGTTTTGATTTCGTCGTTTCTCGATTGTAGCATGTCGAGGGTTTTGTCAGTATGTTTATTGAAGTGTTTTTTTTTGTACTCCTATAAAAACAAAATTATGATGGGAGAATAAACAAATATTTTGTTTGAGGTGGGACTCCTCTTCTCTTCGGTGGTGCGACGCTACCAAGGCGAGCCTCACTTATTTCACATTGGTTGGTACTGCGTGTTGATTTTTTACGTCAGCCACTTTGAAAAACAAAAAAACGTCAATAACTGAAAAAATGCCACATAAAGAGATGTGAAATGAGTGTGAAGACTGAAGAGTAGCGTTACTCTTGTAGTTGTAGTAGAAGTTAATGCCACATGATCCTTTAAAATGCACTAAATAGAGGAAATTGAGGGATTTTGAAATAGAGAGGATCTTAATTCCTAACTAGCGAATGAAAAAATGCCACATAAAGAGATGTGAAATGAGTGTGAAGACTGAAGAGTAGCCTTATTCTTGTAGTTGTAGTAGAAGTTAATGTCACATGATCCTTCAAAATGCACTAAATAGAGGAAATTGAGGGATTTTGAAATAGAGAGGATCCTAATTCCTAACTAGTGATATATCAACATGTGGTAATCTAACATAAATTATAAATCTATATTAAATAAATAAAATAAAATAAAAAACTAAATAAAATTTAAATTTAAAATTAGAATATTTCTTATTGCAATAGCGTCCAACTGCATAACATCCACATCTCTCGCTAAAGCCTAAAACTGACTACATATTTTGGACAACAATTCAAGAGACTACAATGTATTTTGTAAATATGCTCTTCAAATTTAGTTTTCATTATTATGATGATAATTTGATTTGATTTTTTTTTTTTTCTTGAGAATCTAAATTTGCCTCGTTGATTTATAATTTGATTAGACCTTAATAGTAATTACAGATATATATTTTATACAATTAAAATATGTAAATATATATAATTAATTTAAAAGAGCAGTAATATATATAAAAGCTTACATACATATTTTTAAGATAAAGTCCACTTAATTCCTTTGAACTACCATCCCAATGACAATCTATCTCTAAACTATTAATTATAACAATTTACTCTCTAAACTACCAAAACAATGACAATGTACTCCCCAAATACTATCAAAATAGCGAAATTACCCCTATAGAATTTTCAACAAGACAAAAATACCCTTAAAAATTTGAAAAAAAAAAAAAAATTTTAGTATTTTTGTTTTTAATTTAGTAAGGGTAATTTCGTTATTTTGTTGAAATTGGGGGATACATTTTCATTGTTTTGGTATTTTGGGGGGTAAATTGTCGCAATTGATATTTTAGAGGATAGATTGTCATTGAGGTGGTAGTTTGAAGAGGCTAAGTGGACTTTACCTATATTTTTATTATTTAGTAATAAATTTAAAATCAGCAAGTTTCAAAGACTAAAAGGTTTCAAAGTCAGCAAGTCAAGAGAAGAAAAAAAAGAAAAACAAATTCCTAACTTTGAAAGACTAACACTTTGGGATTGCGGTTTAGTTAGTACGACTTTAAAAATTGTAAAGGTGTTTGATAAAATACGTTAAAAAGTAATTTTTTATTTTTATTTTTAATTTGTATTATTATTATTATTATTTTTCAAATAAGCATCCCTTACCCTACTTATAGAAATTGCGAATTTTTTCTCCTATGTGTTTTAGATTAATTGCTTTCGAAATCGTAACGTCAAATGTCTTACGTTTTACGATATCTTTTAAAAATCCAAATTATTCTTATGAAATCACAATCTCAAACTTACTCATGAAAAAGAAGTTAATTAGAGACCAAACGGTGGTATTGTTGAAATTGAATTGGCTTTCTCTTATGACTAAATGCTCATAACGTCTAGAAGTGTGCGAGAAAACAATGCACCAGCAGTTGAAGTCAAAGGAAAAGTAAGAACTATAAACACCAATAAGAAAGAGAGAATGGTTTTAGGAGTCAAACGTCAAGCTCCAATAAATGAACAATTAACAATCGGTTCATCGAGGCATTGCAAAATGGGAAGCAATGGCAAGCATACAGCAGCAGAAAGGTACATCTATATTTGTTCTTCAATTTCTTTCATTTACAGGGAAAAAAAGGCACATCTTTTATGTATTTTGTGTCCATTTGCGTGGGGGGTTATCTTTTTTACAGGTATGCAGTGGTTACAGGAGCAAACAAGGGGATTGGGCTTGAAACTGTCCGGCAACTTGCTTCTCAAGGCATCACGGTTGTGTTGACGGCTAGAGATGAGAAGAGGGGGATGGAGGCCGCATCCAAGTTCCACCGCTCCGGTTTGCCAAATGTTGTTTTTCATCAGCTTGATGTTTTGGATTCCTTCAGCATCCACAACTTGGCCAACTTCATCTGGGACAAGTTTGGCAGGCTCGATATATTGGTAAGCGTTAAAGTATTGATTAAACAATTAAATTTACCACTTACTATCAATTTAAGCTTTTAGGAAAAAGTTGTGATTTAACGGTAATGATTAAGTTATACGAATTTGAAATTTTTTTATATCAACTAAGTATAAACAAATTCTCGTGGGCATCTGGGATTCTACTTATGAGAAATGGGTATAAATTTTTTAACCAAGATATGGGTACCAAGATGATATGGAGTTTATATATTGGTACCCGTAACATTTATTTTTATAAATTATTTGGATCATCTACAATGAATGAGCTTCACATCCTCTTGGTACACATATCTTGGTAAAACATTTGTTAGTCCTTAAGTTGTGTCTAATTTGTGGTGTATTGATGTATGAGTATAAAACTCGGCAGATGTTCTAAATTGTGCAAACTTTTCTCTTATTCAGATTAAAGGGTTCAATTGGAGTGGATTGATCAATTGACTTGTGCAGGTTAATAATGCTGGAGATAGTGGACTTGTAGTTGATGCGGTTGATGTGGAAGGCTTAAGGGCCTTAAACATAGATCCCACATCCTGGGTAAGTTCATAAAATTAACACTGTAAATTATTGATGCCTTTGTTAAGACCAACACCCAATAACTATCTCCTTGATTCAGCTCTCAGGCGAGGCTCTCAGTTTGGTTCAAGGAGTGATCAAACAAACTTATGAGAAGGCAGAAGAATGCTTGAATACTAATTACTATGGTGTGAAAAGAGTCACAGAGGCTCTCCTCCCACTATTACAGCTTTCTCATGCAGGGGCAAGGATTGTGAATGTGTCCTCTCTTAGAAGTGAGCTCAAGGTAGAAGCCACTCTTCCTCTACCTACTTATTATCTACCACTTTACAAAATGCCATAAGGTTTGCTGCATATACCCATCTATGCATATATATGTTTGGTAACTAGAACTATGACTTCTTGAACACCAAAAGAAAACAAAATGATAATGACATTTCTGTAGTCTTACTATTTGCCCTTTCACTTTGATCTCAGCTCTGTCTTCCATGTTCTGTCATTGTCAATAAGAGTTAAGTAAGAAATCTGTTTGCCAAACTTTATCTTATACTGACATTCCATTGGAAGGAGTCGGTCAGTAACATCCCGGTTCTACATTGTAAAGATGAAGAGTCCAGTAAGAATAGATGATTTATAAAGACACTCATTGATGCTAAGTCTTACATTAGTCATTCTGTAGCGATAGCGCAGACCTGACTAGCGTTTTTCTTGAGTCGTTATAATATCATCTGCTAATCACTGCTTAGGAGATAAAGCACATTTTATCAATAATTTCTTTTAGGTCATTGCACCATGCAAAATATCACACATAAAATTTTCTAACAGAAGCATCACTTTACGCAGAGGATTCCAAGTGAGCATATAAGAAAAGAACTAGGCGACATAGAGACACTAACTGAAGAGAAAGTGGATGCGGTTGTAAAAAGATTTTTGCATGACTTGAAAGAAAATGCACTTGAAGTCAATGGATGGACGTTGATGCTGCCTGCTTATAGCATCTCCAAGCAGACCCTCAATGCCTACACTAGAGTTCTTGCTAAGAAGCATCCTAACATGTGTATCAACTGCGTTCATCCTGGCTTTGTCAAGACAGATATGAATTGGAACACAGGAATAATGAATTTAGAGGAGGGGGCTAGAGGCCCTGTCATGCTATCTCTTTTACCTGATGGAGGCCCTACAGGATGCTACTTTGATCGTACTGAAGTGGCCGAGTTTTGATTTCGACATTTTTCGCTTGCAGCATACTAAGTAATGCTATACGTAGGACTTTTATTTATTTTTTATCCCTAAATGTGAGTTGGCTTTTAAAATTATTATCCGATGATAATTTTAAAAGCCATATCTTTAGAGATAGAATGGAGATAAATGTTTTACATATAGCATTAATCGTAAACTAAAACTTTATGCGTTATAAGTTTTGAGATTTTGGACAACAATAGCTTTTTGTTTATGTCAACAAACATGGGAAGGTAAACATAAATTTAGAAAAACATGCTGCAAAACCAGACCTTGTGGGGGTTGCATTTTTATAGAATAAATCCCATGTTATTTGAATAGTATAGAATATATTCTTGTGATTTGTTTCTAAATAAAAATGATCATTTCGTTAGCATTTGTACTATACATAATACATACACATATTTAAAAATATTGAAACTTAAGGTTTTTTTAAAGTTGTCAAACAAGCGTTTTGGTCAGGCAAGCTTTCATTAAAAGAAAAAAAAAAAAAAAGGAAAAAGAAAAGAAAAGAGGGAATCTCAACATTTTTTTTAGGGGAAATCATTACAGTCTCATTAATTGATGAAAGATGACGAGCATAAAGCTCTTACATCACAGAACAAAAGTTATGAGAAAATCATAAGTGAAGTTACAAGGTTACAAGTCATAGATACATATATAACAATCTAACATTCAAGACCTTTCTATAACATCAAAATCCACTAACCCATGACTAATATTCAGTTGTAAAAACAGGTCTACTCCAGACAGATTCAATTTGATACATAGATAGCAACATCCTCTTGCCGAAACTCATCCTCCTTGACTCACAAGCCAGAAAATTATTCACATCCTCAACCCAAGCCTGGATCACAAAATACGGGAAAAACGAAAAAAAAGGGAAAAAAAAGAAGCTCACAAGATGCCACTAAAGGAAGATTGCCAGATGATTCCGGGCAGAGCATAAAAAAACCATGCACAGGCACGTGTGAGTCACGATCCGTCGTGGGGTTGTTGGAATCAGAAGCGGTAGGTGCCGTTGGAAGTGGGTGTGCGCGGTGGAGAGACGCGTGTTGAGGTGGGTCTGATGGAGGGATGTAGATCGAGCTTTGAATAGTCCAATCCAAGAGCCCCATCAACCCCGGAAAAGACACTAAAGAAATGGACGACACACCGATGCGATGGCGCTTGAGCCTGTAAAAAAAGAAAAGTATGCAAAAAGAAAATGGGGAAAAAAGAGTCGGGGAAAGGGGGAGGAACTTTTACTAAAGTTTAAAAGCAATCGTGTAATATTTGTTCATTGTATTGCATATGTAGGTTTCCCCTAAGTTGGGGAGGAGGGAGGTAGCCTCCTCCTTGCACCCTCTCTCCTTGGTGAGTTAGCCTATTTACTCGATGTCCCTAGCTCTCATCTGCCGCCCCTTTCTCTCTTTGTCTTATGGCATTTCTCCACCATGCCGTTGTGCCGCCTATTCCCACCGCCACCAGTCTCTGATGCGTCTCCTCTGGGTTGGGCTTGGTTGTTGATCTATTTGTCTCTGTTTGATCTATCATCCTCCGTTTGATCCACCTTGTTGTGTGCCTTGCCATCCTACCCTTAGGATCCGTTCACGTCCATCCCACCTTTTGCTCTGGATCTATCGCTTCGGCTTTTGTTTGATTCTGTTCTCCCTTTTTTTTTTTTCCATTTTTTTCCTGACGTTTTTTCCTCTTTTTTCTTGCTTGTAATAAGGCTCCGTCCTCTCTCTTTAATCTTCCTATTTATAGCTTGATGCTATGTGGGGTATTTGCTCTTGGTCCAGACATTTGGGTTGTGGATGCGAATGATATCCTGACTTTTGGGTCAAGGAGGATGAGTTTCGGCTTTAGGGTTCTTTGCTCTTAGGGTTGAGGAATAATTGCTACCTATGCATTGGATTATGTTTATTTGGTGCAGATATGATGTTAAACCTGATGATTAGTCATAGGTTAGTAGATATTATTTGTAATGGTTTGATTAGAACTTTAGCTTCGGCTATGATTTGCTTAAAAGCCTTTTGCTTTGTTTGTAAGAGCTTTCGCTCGTGACATTTTTATGAATGAGAATGATATGTTTCTCCTTTCAAAAAAAAAAAAAAAAAAAAAAAAAAAGCAAGCATGTAAATAAATAAATAAAAAAAAATCTCATTCAACTAACAATTAGTTGACTGTTTTTGAAAAAGTCAATGAAGTTTAAAGTGTGTTAAAGTGATGCATCAAAATATTAAGGTGTGCCAAAAATATTACTTTTTTTTTTAATTATATTTTTATAATATCCTTATTCTCTTAAAAACTAAAATAAAAAATTAATAAAATAAAAGGCTAAACTAAAATATTTTTTAAACAAAAAAAGAAAACAAAACCCATGTGGTAGATAAATACATTTTTTTTTTGGATAAATAAAAAATTAATCATTGTAGTTGGCCTAAATTACAAATCACTCGTGCTATATAAAAATAGGGATAAATGCAAAATTTGATCATGTGATTTGGCTTAAATTACAAATTGCTCAATGTCGTATGAAAGTAAACTCCGAAGTGCCTAGGATATGCTAAAAAAATTATTTAGTCATTGGAATCAAATTCAGTTAAAACATTTGACAAATTTTGTTAGATGTCACATCAACGCCAAAATGACAACACATGTCACTCTTAATAAAAAAAATAAAAAAATATTAAACTAAAAAAATTAATTTTCTAGTTTTTTTTTTTTAGTTTTTTATTTAATTAATTAATTTATTTATTTCAGTTTCTAAGAGAATAATGGTACTATAAGAATATAATAATAATAAAAAAGGCATTTTTGACACATCTTGACAGTGGAAACTATCACAAACACTCCCTCAAATCTGATTAGCTCACTATCTGACCCAGGGACGGATCTAGCTTTGAATTTGTGAGGGATCAAGGGCCAATTTTTTTTTGGGGAGGGACCAATTGACAAAAAATACCTTAATTATTTTTTTCTTGTAATTTGGGGGGGAGGGGGGTGGGGGAGAGCAGGGCCACTACCAAGCCCCCCTAAACCCATCCTTGGTCTGACCTAACCTCATGGTCTTCACCATAACATCAATAAAAAAATAATAATAATAATTTACACTAATTGGATAGACATTGTAGGATTCAAACCTATGTCTTAATTGTGTACCTAATCACTTTGAAGATTTTCATGGAGTTGGCCCAGTTGGGGCAACATTTTCTTAAGTGTATGAAAACACAGCTTTCTTAATATATCTTGGCGAGCCCCAGCAATCTTTCATTGCTAAAAATGGTAAATGAAGAGTCTATAAAAGCAGCATTTGTAAACCAAGAATCNATGCTTAGCTCCCTTCAGCTTTCTAGTTGACCCATGTATCGAGTGTTAGGCCAATGACTCCCAAACCAAATGGCTTTAGGACACTAGGTGTAAAGACACCCTTAAGGACTTATTAACTCGAGTCAAAAAGGCTACGGAGCTAAGCTAGCCATTTTATTAATCAAACTAAACTTCTCACTTATTGACGCGAACACTTATTACTTAATGAGGCAAGAGGTCCGGTTACTCGGTGAAAAACTCAACTTGAATTTTTATTTTTTTTAATTTTTTTATATAGCGTGCCAATGTTATTCATCCAATATGTCATCCAACATAATTCAAAACATTGAAAACAAACATAATTGGTCTCAAATTTCATACCTCACAAACATGTGCTAGTGTACTCAAGATAAATATTAAATTGAAACAAGAAGCATCTCATGTTGCCAAAAGTAAGTATCACGACTCAAAATTCCTAAGTCATATGATCATGTGTTCATAACTTTAAACCTACCAATGAAATTCAAACCAAAATCAAAGCTCAACCACATGCTTAAGAATGACATAACAACAATTTTGGATAGTGTTTTATTTTTTTATACCCCCAAACTTGAATCATACATTGTCCCCAATGTATGTACAGAACTGAAAAAATAAGGTCAAGAGTATAGGAGTACCCGAATGAGTAGATGTGGGCATATCATATCCCCAAACTTGTATGCAACAACACATGTCCCTGAAAAAGAGAGTGATACTCCAACCAAGAAACAATCAAGTGCAACACATTGCTGTAAAAATATAATCAAAGAATGAAACAACAATCGATAGAAAAAGACTTGGATGGAGATCATGTACCCTGGTGAAGTGAGGAATTGAGTGCACAGGGTTTGTGCTCAATCCTATGAGGTATTGCTCAAAGAAATTCCGAGTCCCGAAGGATCTTACCTCGATCCTTCAGAAGTCCAATCAAACTCTTCCATCCCTTCTTCTTTATGATCATGTAGCACTTCACAAGGAGGAAGATTCCTCTTAATATCCTAGAATTTCTTCTTTTAGCTGAAAGGCCTTGAGATTCACCATGGCAATACTCTAGATTTTTGTCCCGAACTAGTTCCATGATCAACCTTTTGTCTCTGTAGGGGTCCTCAAAAACTGGGGCAACCTGGGAACTTGCTCAAAAATTGTCCACCCCAATGAAGTCCACTTCAGTAACCTCTGAATGAAATATGTCCCCTGTGAGGTTGTTGATGTACAAATTTACTTGTACTCGCAATAGTACGAATCGTTTATAGTGTAGTAGTGTGAAAGTGCGAGGTCAAACCTCAGGGAATCATGTTCTTTTAAAATTAACTCTAAGTCTAGACTAATATTATCTTAACCTAGTTCCAAGTTGGGTGTTTGTAAAAGAAAGAAAGCATAAGCTAATTAAATTGTAGTAAAATAAACAAAGGAAATACTAAGGTTAAAGACTTTGCCTCACCAAATAAAAAACACAAGTTAAATAATCCGTTTATCGATTAAATCAAAGCATACTCTATTGTGCCTATTGAAGGATTCAAAGAATTTGTCCTTTTGACTAAAGACAAAACATAAACAATTTAGTGCAAAGGATCCAAAGTGAATGTGATTAACAGAAACGACAATGGATAAATAGACTTAAATCGAAAGATGAAATGTATCCATCGGATAAAAGACAATGAATAAACAACTACGGCATAATCAATCTCGGTATTGTCACTAAACCGAGTTGAAACGAGTAAACGATATTAAATGACTGAATTAAATGAACTTAATGTAAAAACTAGCATAAGATTAATGGTGAGGCTTCATCTTCAACCTTAATTGAAGATTTAGCCTCCCATGCTCAAGAGAGACACAAGAAAGCTAAAACAAAGCATTAAAAATTAAAGCAAGTAAAGTTTTGACAATTAAATAGGCAGAGCAGTGCCAAACAGAGGCTGGTGCTCTCAAAAGGCGCCTATAAAACGTAAGGTATAAAATTTACACAAGTGTCTCTATTTATAGAAAATGTATGCTGTCTGGATAGAGAAGGTGCGCTTAATTGCAGGGCCTGCGCTCGATTGCGAGGCGTGTGCTTGATCGCATGTAACCGCTCCTAAATCCCATGGCGTAGGCAAGTTCGCGATGGCAGCTAGGGCGACGTGAGCTTTGTGGGCTGACGAGGCATGCACTCGATCGCGCTACTTGCGCTCGAGCATAGTGCGCTTGATCGCACCTTGTGTGCTTGATCGCACTGGCAGGGGCCATATCTTCACTTTTTGCTCAAGTCCACCCCTTTAAACCACATTTTACACCAAGGACCTACAATACACTAAAACACTAAAACAACACAAAAACATTAGATATTAACAAAACTAAGAGCCTAACAAACATAAGTTAAGGGGAGTCAAATATACAATATTTGGCACCGATCAGTTGTCATCAGGTGGGGGAGTACTTGAAGTAAGGGGCATAGGCTCCGGTGGATTTCTATATGATGGGGCTTTAGATAGAGACTCAGGCGGTGGGTCTTCAACAGTTTCTCCAATGGCATCCAAGAAGAAACAGGTCTTTTGATCAGGTGCATTCTGGAAGGCAGTGAAAATGTTCAGCCTGATCTTCATATTCCCAAAGGAAATCTTCATTACTCTGGTCCGACAATTTATGCATGCATTGGCTGTGGTGAGGAAAGGACGCCCAAGGATGACAGGAATTTGCTTTTCTGGATAAGGGACAGGTTTTGTGTCAAGAACTATGAAATCAACTGGATAATAGAACTTGTCCACCTTGATAGTGACATCTTTCACAATTCCTCGGGGCATCTTGATGGATCGGTCAGCCAGTTGCAAGACAATACTTGTCTGTTTCAATTCCTTTAAGCCAAGTTACACCAGCTGCTAAGTCGAGGAGAGCTCTCTCAATCTTAGTGTTTCCAATGATGCACGAAATTGTAGGTGCTCTAGGGTCCTTTAATTTAGGAGGAGTGTTGTGCTGAATCAAGGAGCTCACTTGCTTAGTGAGAATAACTTTCTTAGGAATGTGCTTTCGATTCTTCCTCTTTTGAGTGCACAAGTCCTTGAGAAATTTTGCTTAGGCTGGAACTTGCTTGATGGCATCTAGGAGTGGGATGTTGACTTTAACCTGCTTGAAGGTTTTCATCATGTCTTGTATCTTCTCTCCTTGCTTCTTGAAGTGGGAGGATGCTTTGAGACGCTTTGGGAATGGGGCCTTAGGCTCATATGGTATCTTTGAGTTGGGGGCGGATGGTGTAGATGCCTCAATGCTTACTTGTTTACCCTTGTCTTGATGCATAGTCTGTGGGGCCTCAAGTTGCTCCTTCTTCTTTTCTTGCACATGATTGTCTACCAATCTTCAACTTCGCAATGTGGTAATAGCTTGAACTTACTCCAGATGAGAAGTGCTTCCTTCTACCATGTATAGTCCCTTAGGATTTACGACCGGCTGACTTAGAAGCTTCCCTTCTTCCCTCCTGTTGAGGGTGTTAGCTATTTTTCTGACCTGAGAGCTTGGCAATGGACTGAGAGTGGGAATTTAGTGTCTAAGTCAAGTCACCCACCTTGCTGTTTATTTTGCCTACCATGTTGGTCACCTCGCCCACCATTATGTCGGACATGTCACTCATCATTTTTAGCATCCGATCTTCAAAGTTCGAGTCTGACTGAGGAGGCAGTGCGGCCTGGTACTGCTTTTGTGGAGGCCGTTATGTGGAAGAAGAGTGGTAGGGTTACTTGCTGGACTGAGCTTGATTGCGTGGCCCTAGGGCTGAGTTTTCTGCATTTGGACTCTTTCAAGAGAAATTGGGATGATTTCTCCACCCTGGGTTGTAAGTGTTGGAGTACGGATCATTACCCGGTCTGGAGAAAGCTGCATTAACCTACTTATGAGAAACATCAGTATAATTTCTAGCAGTAGGACAGTCATTCACATGATGCATAGTACTAGAATAGAATGAGCATGATTCCAATTGTGTGTTCATGTGAGCAGCAATCATTATTTGATACAGCTTCTTAGCAATAGCATCAACTCTGGTGGCCATGTCTGAAGAGTGCCCTACTTCAAGAAGACTCTCAGTCTTTGGTGCTTTAGGTGTGGGTGCTCTCTGTCTATTGTGCATGCGATCGCAGGAGTGCAATCGATCCTAGGCCTTGTGCGCTTGAGCGTATGCACCCTCGATCCTAGCTCAGCTATGATCGATCCTAGCACCAGAATAGCTCAAACTTGTCCTTTTAAGCCCAATTTTCAATGGGTTTCTTGCATTGGACCTGAAACACAAAAACAAAACAAAATCAAACAAATAACAGTGCTAAGGAATTAACATATGCGAGTTAAGGGGATTGAATGTACAACATTTAGCGCTTATCAGGGAGGAACTTTTACTAAAGTTTAAAAGCAAGCATGTAATATTTGTTCATTGTATTGTATAGGTAGGTTTCCCCTAGGTTGGGGAGGAGGGACGGCACTTTGGCCGTCTCCCTCCTTCATGCACCCTCTCTCCCCTTGGTGAGCTAGCCTATTTACTTGATATCCCTAATTCTCATTTGCCGCCCCTTTCTCTTTTTGTCTTATAGCATTTCTCCACCATGCCAGTGTGCCGCCTATTCTCACTACCACCAGTCTTTGCTGCGTCTCCTCTGGGTTGGGCTTGGTTGTTGATCTATTTGTCTCTGCTCAATCTATCATCCTCCATCGGATCCACCTCGTTGTGTGCCTTGCCATCCTACCCTCAGGATCCGTCCACGTCCATCCCACCTTTTGCTCTAGATCTATCATTTCGGCTTTTGTTTGATTCTGTTATGTTTTGTTTTGTTTTATTTTATTTTTCCATTTTTTTCCTTACTTTTTTCCTTTTTTTTTTTTTTTTTTTCGTTGCTTGTAATAAGGCTTGGTCCTCTCTCTTTAATTTGCCCATTTATATCTTGATGCTATGTGGGGTATTTGCTCTTGGTTCAGACCTTTGGGTTGTGGAAGTGAACGATATCCATCCTTACTTTTTGGTCGAGGAGAATGAGTTTCGGCTTGAGGGTTCTTTGCTCTTAGGGCCGAGGAATAATTGCTACCTATGCGTTAGATTATGTTTGTTTGGTGCAGATCTGATGTTAAACTTGATGATTAGTCATAGGTTAGCGGATGTTATTTGTAATGGTTTGATTGGAACTTTAGCTTTGGCTATGATTTGCTCTGTTTGTAAGAGTTTTCGCTCGCGACCTTTTTATGAATGAGAATGGTATGTTTCTCCTTTGAAAAAAAGAAGAAAGAAAAGCAAGCATGTAAATAAATAAAAAAAATAAAAAATCTCACTCAACTAACAATTAATTGTCTGTTTTCGAAAAAAGTCAATGAAGTTTAAAGTGTGTTAAAGTGATGCATCAAAATATTAGGGTGTGCCAAAAATATTACTTTTTTTTTTAATTATATTTTTACAATATCCTTTCTTAAAAACTAAAATAAAAAATTAATAAAATAAAAGGCTAAACTAAAATATTTTTTAAACAAAAAAAGAAAAAAAAAACCCAAGTGGTAGATAAATACATTTTTTTTTGGATAAATAAAAAATTAATCATTGTAGTTAGCCTAAATTACAAATCACTTGTGTAGTATAAAAAATAGGGAGAAATGCAAAATTTGATCATGTGATTTGGCCTAAATTATAAATCGCTCAATGTTGTGTGAAAGTGAACTCCAAAGTGCCTAGGATATGCTAAAAAAATAATTTAGTCCTTGGAATCAAATTCGGTTAAAACATTTGACGAATTTTGTTAGATGTCACATCA
Source organism: Carpinus fangiana (assembly GCA_006937295.1). Classification (NCBI taxonomy): domain Eukaryota; kingdom Viridiplantae; phylum Streptophyta; class Magnoliopsida; order Fagales; family Betulaceae; genus Carpinus; species Carpinus fangiana. The sequence continues at coordinate 11,683,172 of CM017324.1, forward strand.
ACGCCAATAAAATGGCGGCACATGTCACTCTTAATAAAATAAAATATAAATATATTAAACTAAAAAAATTAATTTTCTAGTTTTTATTTTATTAATTTATTTTATTTAAGTTTTTAAGAGAATAATGGTACTATAAGAATATAATAATAATAATAAAAGCATTTTTGACACATCTTGACGCTGGAAACTATCACAAACGCTCCCTCAAATCTAATTAACTCATTGTTTGACCTAGGGACGGATCTAGCTTTGAATTTGTGAGGGATCAAGGGCCAAAATTTTTTTAGGGAGGGACCAATTGGCAAAAAATACATTTTTTTGTTACCTTAATTTTTTTTATTGCCTTAATTTTTTTTTCTTGCAATTGGGGGGGACCAGGGCCACTACTAGCCCCCCCTAAACCCATCCTTGGTTTGACCTAACCTCATGGTCTTCACCATAACATCAATAAAAACAAAAAATAATTTACACTAATCGGACAGACATTGTAGGATTCAAACCTATGTCTTAATTGTGTACCTAATCACTTTGAAGATTTTCATGGAGTTGGGGCAACATTTTCTTAAGTGTAAGAAAACACAGCTTTCTTAATATATCTTGGCGGGCCCCAGCAATCTTTCATTGCTAAAAATGGTAAATGAAGAGTCTATAAAAGCAGCACTTGTAAAACCAAGGATCTATTTGTATTATTAGACAAAGAAATATTGTCTAATTCTCTTCCTTCTCTTAGCTATTGAGGTTAGTTTCACACACACACACGCACGGGCGCGCGCGCACACACACACACACACTGTAGTGGCCCAAATTATTAACTAAGTGTAAGTAGCTTAGTTGGGGGAGTTAATTAACTTAATTTAGGATTTGGGTCACTAAGGACACTAGAGGGGCAATTTGGACTTTTGGATAGATGTACACAAGTTTGGCAGACGTATGCTGCTGTTTGTAGTGTGGATGTATAGTGGGGACCACCGGATGTACACACTGCAAACCGTACAGGCGGACGTACATGGGACCACTGAACATACACTACTTTTTGAATACCCTTTGGTTAATACTTGGACGTACGAGGCAAGCTTTGGGCCCGCTTGGCGAGAACCATCGAACATACACCCCTTTGGCTGGACGTCCGTTACTTTGCCAGGGGAGTTGTTGGCAGCCCTCTCTTATAAATACCTCATACCTCTCTTCATTCTTCGTAAGTTCTTCAGATGCCCCTAGGCAGTCGGTGTGAATTTCCAAAGTGTTTCGTGAGTGTGTGTGAGGCGTTTGTGTGTTTCGGAACGTTCGTGAAGTGAAACTCTTACGGTTTTGTTTCAAGGAGATAACGTTTGACCCTTAGCTTTTTTAAAAACGTTGTTATGCCGCTCGTTTTATGTTAGTTGTAGTTGCTAGCTTAGTTACGCTTTGATTCTCGTTTGGGATTAGCATTTTTGTTAGCTTAGCGTTATTACGTTGCATGGAGGTTGTAAACTAGACTAGGAGGCTTTAGGGTGTTTCTAGTAGCCCTAGGAGTCGGAGAATAGGTGGACAATGGAGAGAAAATGAGGTTCTCTCTGTGAACCCACATAGCTGATGTACGGTATCGTGATCGGACATACGGCCCTTTGTGACACGGTGGACGTACGGCCCCGAGCCCAGACGTACGGTCAATATGTGACAGGGAAACCCTATTTTCGCCAACCGTCCCATAACTCATGTTTTCCTTACTTTAGAGTTGTTATAGTGGAATTAGGACTAATAGAAGGTTTTCCACAGATTTGGAGAACTTGGATCTTTTGGAGTATTCAGAGATGCTTTTCGATCCAGGTGAGTTTTAACTCATATAATGCTCATTGCTATTTTCCATGCACTGCACATTTATTTTGTGTATCGAGAAAATATGCATATTTTACAACTCTCACAGTTTATACTTATTGCACATGAACTCTGTCATTTTGAGAAAAACGTTGTGTTGAACATGTTAATCAAGTGAGACTTGTAAAATAACATGCATGTAAAATACAGACAAGATAATTTGCATCGTATGACATGGTACACCGGTACGTGCGGTAGTAATGGCCATGGGCTTACTATACATGTTAGCTTTATGGTCAAATGTGTGTGTCATACGAGGCTTTGGATCCATTGGTTTTGTGACCCTAGTGCAACCATTTCCAATGGTTCGGTCACTATAGGACGGACGTCATTAGTTGGTGTGGGCCACTTGAGGTCGGACTCGATTGTGCTACTAATGTTACGTACAATATGTTGTGCAATGGATGGGGCACTAGCATTGTATTATACGTCCCTCAGGATAGCATTAACCCTGTTGAGAAGGGGTAATATTTCTGGTAGACCATACTGTTGAACTATGACTGTTTACATCATATGCATATATCATCTATTATATATATCATGCATAAAATAAGCTATCATGATGGAACTGCTTTTGCTTATTAAACATCTGAGTTCATTACTAAACTGGCATGGGCATTATCTGTATTAAAAATTACTAAGTCTTAGACTTACCCTTTTTCTTTATGTTTCATCTCCCATTACGATATTTATACGGTTTAGCTATTTTAGAAGAGGATGACGTCGGAGCAGATTTGGGTGCTAGCTCAGGACTTAATCTGTGTGATCTTTGAAGACATGGACCCTATCTGGTTGCATTTGATGTGGGAGACTAGAGGATCTGCTCGTACAGACATGATAGAGATTTTGATTTCGCTAGCTCTGCTTAAGCTTAAGTCTAGGCTTTGATCTGTTGATCTTTTGTGAACTATGTGACTTTTTGTTATTCTGGGTTGTAGCTGTTTCCTTGATGATGGTCTGATAACCAGTACATTTGATGACTATTTATGATATTATTATGACGTAGTACTTTAGCTCTAGTATTGCTATGTGATGTTTCATTTACTGTCTCTTAATCTTATAGTCTTGGTAAAGGCTTCCGCTACAGTTTTCTCGTTACAACGAGGAAAGTGATTTTTCGAAGGTCGTGTCCTTGAGGGACATGGCTGGGATGGAGCACTGTGGGATCAATTACTAGTTAATTGATTTGCCCATTGGGCGGGGCGTCACACACACACATATATATATAAAGTATGTAACAGTTCCATCATGATAGTTTTCCATAGGTATGATATAGATATATAATATATGCATATGATATAGATACAATGTAGGAAGTTCTTGATCCAATACAATGTTTTGAGTGTTGTGACAATTCACATAAATCTAAAATCTATTACCAAATTATGCACCTTATAAAGTTAGTAGTAGCTTAAAGGTGGATTAGCTATATTGAGTCAATGGATTATGAAGTCACTCATGAGTGTTAAATTCCTTATAGGTTCTTCACTAGATGAGATTGACCTTTATTAGTTATTTTAGATATCTTTAATTGTAACTCAATTAGTCATTTCAGAGAGATAATACAGATGTAGTTAGTTCTTCCCTTACGTTATGTTACAACTATTTTAGAAGTCAATGATGTTCATAGAGAAAATCATAAAATTTTCACCTTTCTTGTAGACCAACAAACTATGGTTAGGCAAGACCAAGAAGCCACATACCTTAAAGAAACTATTAACAAAACAAAAATAGAAATAGCAAAACTGTAATTTTAGTGACCATCAACTATTAACCTTGATAAATGAGTCGTCTGTTAATTAAAGTGAAAGCATTCACACTTTGTCCATATATCCTATTGTTGTACCTTTTTCTGATTTAATAAATGGATTATTTGTCTGAAACTTAGGGGAGAAGCATGTATGGTTAGGCATCCAATCCAAAGAAACAAAAAAGAAATGAATTAGAAATTCTAAATTAATTTTTTTTTATTGATTATGATCTCATAATTCATTTGTTGAATAAAGCAATTGTTATTACTTATTTGAGACTAATATGGGGTGCTTTGTGCTCCATCCCCCGTAAAACTTTGAACTTTGAACCTTTATTGTGCTTAATGCCTTTCTATATATATGGCAAAAAATTTTAAAATTGTTTTTGCTTCTTAAACACTAAAAACTATTCTCAACTATTAGTCTTCCAATTGAATTTCAAATAGAGCCCCCATTACTAACACACTTTTCAAAAAAAGTTACAAAACTCTTTTAGAAATTAACACATTTCTCAATAAAGAAAACACAATATAGATCTAAAAAAAATATCAAACACAAGTTCATTTCTCATGTGTGAATGTTACTTGTGATAATTTTCCCAATGGTTGTAGTGGCCATTAGATCCATCTGATAGCCACCGCGTCTAGTGACAGTTGCATATGCAACCCAATGGTGGATGCTAGAGGATTCTAGAGTCCCCGCAATTGCTGCCAATCCTTTTGGAGGCCTCTTAATTGCCATTATTAGAGCTAATAATTAATTTAAATAGAGAAAAAAGAAGAAGGTGAATCACATAAATTTTAGGTGGTTCGGCCTATGGCATATGCTCACATGTCAATGCCTTTTCTTGGCTACATATTTTCTTTTCATTTGATTATTTGATTGCATACAAGACTCTATTTATAGAGAAAATAATATGAATGTTACATGTCTCTTTTACTTCTACATTAACAACCAAAATTGTAACTCTTGTCTCTTGAGCTCTTGTAACCATTATCACTTTAACTCTTGTAACTCTTGTCTTAATACGACCTTGCAAACCCAACAGTAGATCACTTATTTTGAGGATTCTATACCAATTTTCTCATCATTTTCTACTATTCCAAACAATTTTTACTATTTAAACCTCTGAGAAGTAAACCGTGTGCAACAATTGGTATCAAAGCACTTTTTTGAGTGATTCAATGGCGAATGCCATGCGCATGAATCAAATGGATGAGAGCATAGCTACAATCAAAAAACAAATGGAGAAACATGATAAAGAGATAAAGAGGATCAAAGGGCAGGGAAGACAACTTAGTGTAGATATGAAGCAAAGCAATGAGAAGAGGTTTGAGGAAGTTATGCTTAAAGTTTCTCAACTGACTCAAGTCATGGAGGATAGAATGAGTCTAGAGAAATCTCAACACGGAGGAACTACTGTGAGGGAGGCAGCAACTGAGGAGAGAAACCAACAAAATGATGGTAGCATGAACAAGGAGATTATGAGAGATAAAGGATACTTACCAGGAGGTAATGGTCTAGTGGCTTCGCGAAGATCTCATTTTCCACTTTAGTACTTAGTGTTTCCTCATCTAGGGAATAGAAATAGCAGGATACAATGGCAACAAGACACGACTGAAGCTTTCATTCCAATAGCTCTAGAAGAAATGACAGAAGGTAGATATCAACACCCTGCAAAAAAGGAGAACATCATGGAGATGATCAACTAGTAATTAATACCAGGTCAGTAACAGTTGATTTTCCTAAGTTTGATGGTAGTGATTCCTCTGTTTGGATCTATAAGGCAAATAAAATTTTCCATCTCCATAAACCTCATACTACCAGAAACTAATGCTTGCTTCTATCCACATGGAAGGAAAGGCATTAATATAGTTTCAAGACATGGATATGTTTGAATTCCTACCTAGTTGGAATATCCTAACTCAAGCATTGTTAGAGAGGTTTAGACGCTCGGCTTATGATGACCTTATGGAGTCTCTCAATAGGCTGAAACAACACACTAGTGTGGAGGATTACAAGGAAAGATTTGAAGTTTATCTAATAGGATGAGGGAGATTAATGATCAAAATAGGTTGAGCTGTATTCTAAGTGGGCTGAAAGATAGGTTCCCTATTAGGATGTTTAAACCCCAATCATTGTTAGTAGCCTATGTGTTGAATGGTAGAAGGTATACAAGTTCAAATGTAAGTTTTGCTAGCTCCAACATGCCATGGATTGGGGATCTAATAATTAGAACTCACCTATAGGAATCCCTAAAGCCATCATTCATGTCCAAAAGATTTCACAGTCACAGATGGAGGGAATGATAAAAAATGGACTCTGTTATTAATTGTGATTCTAAGTGTCAGTACAATCATAAATGCCAAAACCCTAAGCTTTTTTTGTTGGAAAGTGTAGAAGTGTTGGAGGAAAACACTAATCTAGAAGGGGAAATGGAAGATATGATGGAATTTTTCTATAGTGAGGAGATGCCAGAGATTTCCTTACATGCTATAACGGGTAGCCAACATCCTAAGACTATGAGGTTAATAGGATGGATTGGTACTTGGAGATTAGTTATCCTAGTTGAAAGTGGCAGCACTCATAATTTTGTAGATTCATCAATCTATAATAAGGTGAATGTGTCAATCTGTAGAGAGCAAAGGATTAAAGTAAAAGTGGCTAATGGAGAAGAAGTTACAAGTGAAGGTAAGTACACTAGTCTGAAAGTGCAGCTTAAATAATTTTGTTTTGTAGCTAAAAAGTATATGATTGTGTTAACCAGGTGTGACATGGTCCAAGGAATTCAACGGTTGGTAACCTTGGGCTCAATTACATGGAATTTCAAGGCCATAACTATGGAATTTACCATTGCTCAGAAAGTGATTTTGTTACAAAGGTTGGTCGCCCCACACTTGTGGGAGGAGGCACATATGTTTAGTTCCAAAGAGAAGAATACAAAAAGGTTATTGCTGCAATTACTAGATAATGTGCAAGATTCTGAAGTGGTGTCTAAAGGATCAGAATTGGAGGGCTTATTAGAAAATTTTACAGACCTATTTGCCGAACCAAAAGGGTTATCACCTTATAGGTTACATGACCATGTTGTTACCTTAAAGTCATAGGCTAAACCAGTGTAAGGCTTTATAGGTATCCTTATTTCAGAAGGAGGAAATTGAGAAGATAGTGAAAGAACTATTGGAGTAAGAGGTTACTAAGCCATCCCAAAGTCCTTCGTCTTCTCCAGTTTTGTTGGTAAGAAAGGCAGATGGTTCTTAGTGAATGTGTATAGATTATAGGGCTTTGAACAATGAAACAATCAAGGATAAGTTTTCTATTCCTGTGATGGATGAGTTTCTGGATGAATTGCATGGCTTTAAGGTATACTCTAAATTGGATTTAAGGTCTAGTTATCATCAAATCAGGGATAAGAAGGAAGATATAACTAAGACAACGTTTATAACTCATGAAGATCACTATGAGTTCCTAGTTATGCCATTTGGCTTAACTAATGCACTATCAACTTTTCATAGTTTGATGAATGACATCTTTAGACCTTATTTGAGGAAGTTTATCTTGGTAGTTTTTGATGATATTCTGATCTACAACCCTAACTTATAGGATTATTTACAACGTTTGGAAATCACCTTAGAGATATTAAGGTCTCATCAGTTGTTCGCAAAGATAAGCAATTCCTAGTTATGCCCTTTGGCTTAACTAATGCACCACCAACTTTTCATAATTTGATGAATGACATCTTTAGACCTTATTTGAGGAAGTTTATCTTGGTAGTTTTTGATGATATTCTGATCTACAAATCTAACTTATAGGATTATTTACAACGTCTTGAAATCACCTTAAAAATATTAGGTCTCATCAGTTATTTGCAAAGAGAAGCAAATGCTATTTTGGTTGCTCTGAAATTGACTATTTGGGAACCTAATTGCAGTTGAAGAAGTAAAGGCTAATGTTAAAAAGTTAGCTAATATGGTAGAGTAGCCTTGATAAGCGCTGAATGTTGCACATTCAAGCTCCTTTACTCGCATATGTTAATTCCTTAGCGTTGTTATTTGCTTGATTTTGTTTTGTTTTTGTGTTTTAGGTCAAATGCAAGAGTTCCTGACAAGGGCCGAGCACATTCAAGCCCCTTAACTCGCATACGTTAATTTCTTAGCGTTGTTATTTGTTTGATGTTGTTTTGTTTTTGTGTTTCAGGTCAAATACATGAGTTCCATTGAAATTGGATTGAAAGGGGACAGCTGGCACCATTTTGTGCTGGCAAACGATCGCTGCTCACCTAGGACCGATTGCATCTGAGATTGATCGCATACCCTGGTGATCAATCATACTCGGGGATCCTTTAGACGGCATGTGCCTTTTTACAGCGTGAATGTGATTGTAAAGTCTCCTACTTGAAGTGGGAAACTAACCTACGATTATAATTAGGGTTTTAGGGTTTCTAGGGTTTCTTAGTCCCTATAAATAGGCTCTTATACATTGTAAAAGGGGTCCGTTTTTCCTTAGAGCGAAAATTGCATCAAAATCCCTTGGAGTTTATTCATCATCATGAGCGGCTAAACCCCCTTTGTGGGGTATCGATGTAACCCTCTCCAAGCAAAATGGTGACTGTATTTGATTCTAGTTAATTTGTTTTATGTATGTTGATTGCATAACTGTGAGGATTGTAACATCTGAATTCTGTTCTAAATATCAATGCAATTGTTATTCAATTCCAAATTCAATATTTGCGAAATTTTATTTTTGTCTTAGAAATTATTTTGCTTGTATTGAACTCAATCAATCTTATTTTCTGTGATCATAGGATTGATGGTTATGCAATGGGTTTTAATATGCATATGATTAATAGGATTAGATAGACCATGCTTAGGGAAGACGGGTCGTACTACACCCTAGTTTAGAATAATTCAGGTAGACGATTCATGCCAACTGAAGATGGGCTATACTTTCCGTTAATCATATAAAACTTATTAAGGGATTTTATAGTTTATGCGTAGGGAAGACGTGTCGTGCCGCATCTTAGTGGTTAGGTGGACGATCCGTGCCAACCGAAGATAAATTATTCTTATCCTTTAATATGTATTTTCTTGTTATTTTATAACATACATATCATGAGTTTCTAGAATTGAATACGGTTACCATTGTTGTGCGGAGAGTGGTGAAATCAGTACCTTACTCTCTCTCTCTGATATTATTCCCTTTAATTTTTCGTTTACTTTCATGCACTCTGAATTTACAAAACAACCAATCTCTTTTGCTAATTAGGTTAAATTTCGTTCTTCGAATTTAATAACGAAACCCCCACAGTCCTTGAGGTTCGACACCCTCAATATAGCCCTATCCTACGGGATTCATCCTATTACGAGTGGTAGTTTATCATTGATAATTTTTGTTTCGAAAATAACCACATCAATTTTTGGCGCCGTTGCCGGGGACTGTTAACGGTTTAGTTATTAAATTTTAAGGATTACGTTTAGCTTAATCTTTATTTATTTATTTTGTTTTTATTTATTTTCAATTTTCACAGTTTAATTTCTTTTTCAAGTTCATGTTCAGCTCTGCAGGTGCCCTTTCTGTAACTGCAATCAATCATAGCCTGTGTGTGATCGAATGCACTTTGAAGTGCGATCGTTCGCTCTCTGGACAGAACCTGCTGCAGCCCCATTCCAGTGCACCTAAGGGTTGTTTGTGAGCTTTTCTTTTTAGCTTTAATTTAATTTTCTGTTTTGTTATTTCCTGTTTTTGTTTTTATTTTCTGTTTAATTATTGGTTTAGTTTATGTTGGGTCACCGATCTTTGTCTTTGCCTTTAATTACTTGTGACCCCTACATTGAACACACTCTTAGACAACTTAGAGCCGAAAGGAAATCTAATTTACCTAAAGAGCCCATCATTGACACCATGGCCGAGCTTCTCACGTAGCTTTGCAAGATCACTATATTCCACCCACATACACTACCCCCTCATGTCTCAGGTTGCCGGACATTACGGCAACCCACTATAAGATCAAGCTTAGCACCATACAGAGCTTATCAACTTTCCTAGGGCTTACCCATGAGAATCCCTATGACTTCCTCAGCGAATTCCAAATAATCTGTTCTACCATTCAATTGACAGGATTCACTAAGGATGCTTTTTAAAGATGTGTCTCTTTATCTTTGCCCCTAAAGATAGAGCCAAACATTGGTTTCAATCCTTAGAGCCGAATTCTATTACTTCTTAGGATCAATTGCAACAAGTATTTCTTAAGCAATAGTTTCCCATAGGAAGGACCAATGACACTAGGAGAGCTATCACTAGTATCACACAGTATGAGGGTGAACCATTTTATGAGACGTGGGAAAGGCTTAAGGACTTGCTTAGATCGTGTCCACACCATGCTGTCCCCAAATGGTAGCTAGTGTAGAGTTTCTATGATGGTCTAACTGAGTCTAGTAGGAGTACGGTAGATGCATCCTGTGGGGGGACATTCATGTTAAAAAGTGAAGATGAAGCTTGGGCTATGTTTGAAAACCTAAGTAACAATTCTCGTCAACAGGTTTCCAATAGGCGGAGAGCACACGCACCAAAAGCTCCAAAGACTGAGAGTCTTCTTGAAGTCGGACACTCTTCAAACATGTCCACTCAAGTAGTCGAGGCTATTACCAAAGTTGATGCTATTGTCAAGAAACTAGATCAATTAATGATTGCTGGTTTTGCTCCTAGTACTGCTCACACAAGCACACAATTGCAATCAAGCTATTTTTGTTCTCGTACTATGCATCATGTGAATGATTGTTCGATTGCTAAAAATTATACTGATGTTTCTCATGAGCTAGTTAATGTAGCATTCTCTAGACCGGGTAATGATCCATACTCCAACACTTACAACCCGGGGTGGAGAAATCATCCCAATTTCTCATGGAAGAATCCAACTTCAGGAAACTCAACCCTAGGGTAGCACAATCAAGCTCAATCTAGCAGGAAGCCCTACCAACCACCGTCAACATTCTGGCCTCCACAACAACAATACCAAGCTGCCCCACCAACCCGGGTAGAATCTAATTTTGAAGATCGAATGCTGAACATGATGGGTGAGATGAACGGCAGACTGAACATGATGGATGAGATGAACAGAAGGTTGGGTGAGATGAATGACAAGTTTGGCGAGATGTCTCAGACAGTAAATTCCCACTCTCAATCCATTGCCAAACTAGAGACTCAAATGGGGCAAATAGCAAACACCCTCAATAGGAGAGAAGAAGGGAAGCTTTCAAGTCAGTCAGTGGTCAATCCTAAGGGGCTCTACATGGTAAATGAAGAAACCTCACATCAACATGTGCAGTCCATCACCATATTTAGAAGCGGAAAACTGGTTGACAATCAAGTAGAAAATAAGAAGGATGAGCATATTGAGGTGTCAGAGACTTTGCAGAGGGACAAAGGCAAGCAAGTGATCAATGATACATCTACCTTAGCTGACCCCAGTTCAGAGACACCATATGTACCCAGAGCCCCATTCCCAGAATGGCTCAAGGCACCTTCTCACTTTGGAAAACAAGGAGAGAAAATACAAGCGATGATGGAGGTGTTCAAACAACTGAAGATCAACATCCCGCTCCTAGATGCCATCCAGGAAGTGCCTGCCTACGCCAAATTCCTGAAAGATCTTTATACTCCGAAGAGGAAATCACGAAATCACATTCCTAAGAAAGTCCTCCTTACTGAGCATGTGAGTTCCCTGATTCAGTACAACACTCCTCCAAAGTTCAAGGACCCTGGAGCTCCTACATTTCATGCATCATAGGATAGAAAGAAATTGATAAAGCACTCCTTGATCTAGGAGCCAGGGTGAATCTATTGCCATACTCAGTGTATCAGTAACTTGGCCTAGGGGAGTTGAAGCCTACTACCGTGATTCTACAGCTAGCTGACTGGTTTATCAAGAAGCCAAGAGGGATTATAGAAGACGTCATCATCAAGGTAGATAAGTTCTTCTTCCCAGTGGACTTCATGTTCTTGACACCAAACCTGTTCCCCATCCTAAGAGGCTGATTTCGGTCATCCTTGGGTGTCCTTTCTTAGCCACGGCCAATGCATGTATCAATTGTCGGATTGGAGTTATGGAGATCTCATTTGGAAATATGAAGGTTAGGCTAAACATCTTCAATGCATTCTAGCATGCCCCAGATCAGAATGAGTGTTTCTTTGTGGACCAAATTGAAGAGTTTGTAGAAGACTCACTCCCTAGTCTCTTGGTTGATGATCCATTGGAGGCTTGTTTAGCCCACTTTGGGTTTGAAGATTTCGACACTGACCAGTATGTTGAAGAGGTCCATGAGTTGCTAAAGACAACAGCCAGTGCAAATTTTCACCCATGGAGACTACCAAAGGAACCCTTGCCTTTGACATCAAGCACTCCTCCCGTTCCCTCTCTCAAGTCTCCACCAAAGATTGAGTTGAAGCCCCTGCCAGACAAGCTTAAATATGCCTTCCTTGGTGCTAACGACACTCTTCCAGTCATCATTGCTTCAGATCTACAGAAGGACCAGGAAGATAATCTGTTAGAAGTGCTGAAGAAGCATAAAGAAGCTATTGGGTGGACTGTAGCAGACCTAAAGGGAATTGATCCATCCATCTGTATGCACTGGATCCATCTAGAAGAAGGAGCCAGACCCTCCCTTGAGGCACAACGTCAGCGGAATCCCAACATGAAAGAGGTGGTGATGAAAGAAGTAGTCAAGTTGCTTGATGCTGGCATCATCTATCCCATCTAAGACAGTAAATGGATCAGCCTCACTTTGGTAGTTCCAAAGAAATCTGACCTTACAGTAGTGGAGAATGCAGCTAGAGAGTTGATTCCTCAATGCACAACCACCGGATGGCGTGTTTGCATTGACTACTGGAAACGCAACACACACAGACTAGGAAGGATCACTTTCCACTTCCTTTTATTGATCAGATCCTAGAGCGTCTGGCTGGCCAGAGTTATTACTGCTTTCTAGATGGCTACTCTGGATACAACCAGGTTGCTATTGACCTCCAAGACTAGGAGATGACGACTTTCACATGTCCTTTTGGTAATTTTGCTTACAGACGCATGCCCTTTGGCCTATGCAATGCACCTACCACCTTTTAGAGATGTATGCTGTCTATCTTCTTCGACATTGTAGAAAACTTTTTGGAGGTATTGATGGATGACTTTCTATTTTTGAGTCTTCCTTTGATAACTGTCTCCATAATCTTTCACTTGTGCTAAAACATTGCAAAGAGACTAATCTAATTTTGAGTTGGGAGAAGAGTCACTTTATGGTGTAGGAGGGCAAATTTCTGGGCCACATAGTATCAAAGAGAGGAATTGAGGTGGACCAGGCAAAGGTTGAGCTGATTGAAAATCTACCGCTGCCTACTTCAGTGAAGTAGATCCACTCCTTCTTAGGGCATGCAGGGTTTTATCGATGCTTCATCAAGGACTTTAGCAAGATCTCCAGGCCCTTGTGCAGTCTGCTTGCCAAGGACATCCCATTCAACTTTGATGAAGCTTGTCATGAGGCATTCCAGAAGCTTCGGTCTCTGCTGTCCTCTGCTCCCATCATGAAGCCTTCTGACTGGTCCTTACCATTTGAGATCATGTGTGATGCATCCGACTTTGCTGTGGGTGCAGTCTTAGGACAGCGTGTAGGAAAGATCCCTCACGTCATTTACTATGCTAGTAAGACTCTGATGGATGCTCAAGTCATTTACACAACAACAGAGAAAGACTTGCTAGCTGTGGTCTTTGCCTTAGACAAATTTTGATCATATCTCTTGGGATCCAAGGTAATTATTTACTTTGACCATGCTGCTTTGTGACACTTGTTGGCAAAGAAAGAGACTAAGCCCCAGTTGATCCGATGGATTCTGCTATTACAAGAATTTGATATCGAGATTCGGGACAAGAAGGGCACTGAGAATGTCGTCGTCGACCATCTGTCACGGATTCAGTTTGAGACACCTCAGCAAATTCCAGTTCATGATTCCTTCCCGGATGAGCAACTGTTTGAAATTACTCCAAGAGAACCACCGTGGTATGTTGACATCATCAATTATCTAGCCACAGGTTAGATTCCTCCTCATTGGTCTAAGCAAGACAAGGATCGCTTCTTCAAGCAAGTCCAATTCTACTTTTGGGAAGATCCGGAGTTGTTCAAGTACTGCGCTAACCAGATTATCCGACGCTGAGTGTCGAAAAGTGAATTCCATAGTATCCTCACATTTTGTCACTCTCTAGCTTGTGGGGGTCATTTCAATGCTAAGAAGACAGCAGCCAAGGTTTTACAATGTGGATTCACATGGCCGACTTTGTTCAAAGACGCCTATGAATTTTGCCGGGTTTGTGAGAGATGTCAGCGCCTAGGAGCTATGCCTCAGAGAGATATGATGCCATTGAACCCCATCCTCATAGTTGAAGTTTTTGATGTTTGGGGTATCGATTTCATCGGCCCCTTTCCACCATCTTTTGGGTATGAGTACATTCTGGTTGGGGTAGACTATGTCTCCAAATGGGTTGAAGCCGTGGCCACCAAGACCAATGATCACAAGGTGGTAGTGAAATTCATCCAAGCCAACATCTTCAGCAGATTTGGTACTCCCTGAGCCATCATTAGTGACGGAGGCAAGCACTTCTCCAACCGGTTTCTCAAAACCTTACTTCTCAAGTACTCCGTTACACACAAGGTAGCCACTCCCTATCATCCTCAGACCAGTGGCCAAGTCAAAATTTCTAATAGGGAGATCAAGCATATTCTAGAGAAGACGGTTAGGCCAGACAGCAAGGATTTGTCCTTGTGCCTCAATGATGCATTATGGGCCTACCGCATAGCTTACAAGACGCCGATTGGTATGTCACCATACCGGCTGGTTTATGGAAAGGCATGTCACCTCCCTATGGAACTAGAGCACAAGGCTTTGTGGGCAATCAAGTAGTTCAACTTTGATATGCAAGCAGCCGGCTCCCACTGAAAGCTTCAGTTGACAGAGTTGGAAGAGCTGGAAAACTAGGCATATGACAGCTCCAAAATTTACAAGGAGAAGACAAAGGCTTTTCATGACCGGCACATCAGGCCTAAGACATTTGAGCTGAACCAAAAAGTATGGCTTTTCAACTCCAAACTTTGGCTCTTCCCTGGTAAGCTCCGCTCCAGATGGGACGACCCTTTCACAGTCATTTCAGTATCTCCACATGGTGCAGTTGAGTTGAGGGACCCAAAGGACGACAACATTTTCAAGGTGAATGGTCAAAGACTAAAGCCCTAAAATTCAGAACCCCGAGCCAAGTACGGACATGGAATCTGTCAAGTTGATGGATCCCTTCTATTCGTTTTAAAAATGCATGAAGCTACCATGGAGGCGGTTGAGTAGTTTGGAATCTCAATGGTACTGAGGCCACTAAGTGAGGTCAGTTTTTCTTACTTTTTTGTTTTGTCTTTCTTTACTTTTGTGTTGTTCATTTTGTTGTTTTATCTTAGTTCATATTATCTTATTTTATTTTCTCTTATTTTATTTTATTTTTCTTATTTAAGTTTGTGGTTTGTTCACGGTCAAAAGTGCTACACCTATTGAGGAAGCGAACGATCACACCTCTTGGGGCGATTGATCGTATCAAAAATAATACTCGCAAGTGTACGAATCGTGTGCAGTAAAGTGCGCGTGAAAATGTGAGGTCGAACCACAGAGAACGGCGTTTTGTAAATAAAAACTAATACAACTCTTAAATAAAATGTATCTTAACCTAGTCCCAATGAGGATTGATTTTGAACAATTTAAAAGTGCAGAAATAAAATTAAACTGAAAATACAGGGATAAAAATAACTAAGGTTAAAGATGAACCTCACCCAATAAGAATAAGCTAAATACATTAAACACTCATTTTCCGTTTTTTTAAACTTTAAACCCTTCAACACACTCTATTGTGGTAATTGACACAAGTCAAACCGAATAATGTGTTTACCGTTAAGGAGCGACAATGAGTATTGATTATGGATAAAATCATCCACTGTATCCTTGGATCACAGTGGATATTGAATCACAACCAAACACTCATTGTGCACCCGGCTTGGAACACATCACCGGATGACTATCAATGCATCAAC
>CM017324.1:11702874-11716030 GCA_006937295.1 Carpinus fangiana
GACTCAAAATACAAAACATCCAAAAGTACTTTTACCTTTCATCACATCTTAACTTAAAACAAAAAGCACTGTCGTAAAAAATGTCAAACAAAACCCTTTGAATTAGAAGATTTGCTGATAAATCCCATCTCTTTTGATTACGACCAATTAGGGCTTAAACTTTAGGCTGTATATCTCATTGCCTTGAGGCCTGCTTGCTGTAAAATCCGAGAAACTAATCTGAAAACAGCTCTGATCATGTTCTTGCTGCTCTGTGTTTTCTGATACGTCTATTGGCATGACTGGATACCAACACATTGCTACTTGCCTCTGCCCATTTCATTTGTCAATATGACATCTATTAAACTTATTTTTATACATATTTTATGAATACATCATTCATGAGTGCTAATCCTTGATTACAGATTTAATGCTGCATAGTCCTTCAAGGAATGACATTTTTCGTATCGCCATGTCCTACTTTTGAGATGCATAGCCCTGTGCAATCACAGCAGAGAAAATTCCTGTAAAGAATATTGCAAGGAGGAATACATTTTTTTTCTTGATCCTACTAGGAACATTGAAATTTAGCTGTCAGGACAAAGATTGCAAGAGATCGAATTTGTGCCTCGTTCATGAAAATGATGATTGGCTGATGCCCCCGGCCTCACTTTTACATTGTTAGTTTTGCAGGTAGAAGTTAAGTGGATCTTTTAAGCGACCAGATGCATGTTATCCAAAACATTTGGCTACTTAATGCAATACACTAGGTTGTGGGGATGGAATGCTTGAAAAGCAGACGTAATTTTGAGCTTTTTCTGTACCTTGAATCGATTCTGCACTTTTGGCACTTTCTTGTTGTCAGACCAGAACATTGTAAAAAGGAAATGAGTGAGAATTAAATCTTGTCATGTTTGTCATTTCATTCTAATAGAGACTACATAAATTTAGAAAGGTAGAATAGGGGATTACCAAACATACGGAATAAAGAGACTTTCAATCCCTTTATCTGGCTTTTGAACTTGTTACGATACTAGTATTTCACAAGGAATAAGTTTAATCTTATCTATGCATATATCCGTATATGTTAGAGCATCTTTTCCTTGTAAGCTGATTTTTAAAGGTAAATTTTACCTAGAAGTTTGTATCATTTGATAACATGAGATCAAAGAGATTAAGACTTTGTGGTTAAGTCATGGAGGGAGCGATCCCGATCCTAGTGTTTCACATGGATTAAATTTAATCTTAATTATGTATATATAAACTCTTTGACACTCCCTAGAAGCCGGTTTATAAGCGTGAACTTTACCAAAATTTGTATTCTAACTCTTAACTGACACAGCTTTAGCCTTTGAGAGTTGAGAGAATTCTATATGTCAAATTATAAATGAAGTGAAATATCCCAAATGTTTAACAATCCTTATTTATGATGACTTCTTAGGGATTGATCAAAAAGCATCCATCTTGGCTGAAAGAAAGTCTTGCTCTCTCTGAGAGATGGTCTGACAGAATCACACATGTTNATGATTGGCTGATGCCCCCGGCCTCACTTTTACATTGTTAGTTTTGCAGGTAGAAGTTAAGTGGATCTTTTAAGCGACCAGATGCATGTTATCCAAAACATTTGGCTACTTAATGCAATACACTAGGTTGTGGGGATGGAATGCTTGAAAAGCAGACGTAATTTTGAGCTTTTTCTGTACCTTGAATCGACTCTGCACTTTTGGCACTTTCTTGTTGTCAGACCAGAACATTGTAAAAAGGAAATGAGTGAGAATTAAATCTTGTCATGTTTGCCATTTTATTCTAATAGAGTACATAAATTTAGAAAGGCAGAATAGGGGATTACCAAACATACAGAATAAAGAGACTTTCAATCCCTTTATCTGGCTTTTGAACTTGTTACGGTACTAGTATTTGACAAGGAATAAGTTTAATCTTATCTATGCATATATCCGTATATGCTAGAGCATCTTTTCCTTGTAAGCTGATTTTTAAAGGTAAATTTTACCTAGAAGTTTGTATCATTTGATAACATGAGATCAAAGAGATTAAGACTTTGTGGTTAAGTCATGGAGGGAGCGATCCCGATCCTAGTGTTTCACATGGATTAAATTTAATCTTAATTATGTATATATAAACTCTTTGACACTCCCTAGAAGCCGGTTTATAAGCGTGAACTTTACCAAAATTTGTATTCTAACTCTTAACTGACACAGCTTTAGCCTTTGAGAGTTGAGAGAATTCTACATGTCAAATTATAAATGAAGTGAAATATCCCAAATGTTTAACAATCCTTATTTATGATGACTTCTTAGGGATTGATCAAAAAGCATCCATCTTGGCTGAAAGAAAGTCTTGCTCTCTCTGAGAGATGGTCTGACAGAATCACACATGTTCTTCAATTAGGGGGCCGTAGAACAGTTTGTATGCCTCCATAACTTCAAGATACCACATCGCCTCTCGATCTGGGATCGCTGAAAGATCAACAATCTTGTGAACCTGATATCAAACACACAATGCCCAAATATTTGCAATGGTGAAAATTCCGTTCACTATTCTACAATTGTTTTCATCCAACAATGAGCAAACAACTCTGTACCTTGATCACTGGGGGCTCAACTGCACCTGCACTGTATCCTCCAATAACCATAACATACATCCCTGTAGTACAAAGAAACATAAGAGAGGGTGAGAAAAAGGATCAAATTTCGCAGCTATTTCTCGGAAATGCTATAATATGCCGCCGAAGAGTGAAAATTTTGGTACCGGTCTTCCAAGTGCGCAGACGAAAGTCGGCAGAGGAGAGGATGAGCTTGACGACGCCGGTGCCGTCGTCTAGAAGCAACGGCGCTTCTGTGTCGTCGTTTTCGTCGGGGGCCGAGACCAGAACGCCCTGAGATACAGAAATTGATTCAGAATAGAGAATCGCATAATCAAAAAATGGGAGGGAAAAGGAAAGGGGAAGAGTGTTTTGGGAAACCAAGAGAGAGAGAGAGAGAGAGAGAGAGAACCTGTAACCAGGCACGTTGGAAGAGAACGCCGCCGAGAGTCATGGCGTTCTGCGACGCCGTTTCCGTCGCGTCCTTTAGCTGAGCGCACAGCAGCTTCAGCGCTGCTAGGCTGTAGTCCATCTCTCTCTCTCTCAATTTCTCACCTCTCGCCTCACCCAAAGAGCCAGCTGATTGCCAATATATGGAACGGCGTGTTTCGATTTTAGGAAGGAAAATATGGAGACTAAACGACGTCGTTCGAAAGTTGCAAAGAAACAAGCAAACTATCAGAACCGGAGTACGAATGAATGTCAAGTCTAGAGACCACCAAACTGGCTGAACCGCCGTCGGAAACCACAAAACCAGCGGAGGCTTGTTGGAAAATACTGATTCCGGTCTAATATGCTGCAGAAATTGGCCACAGCTCACCGGCAAACACCAATACCGGCTGAAGATCACTGGAAAACAGCAATAGTGAAAGTGGAATAAAGGTATTCCAGGATAAGAGATTAAACTGCATTGAGGTTATCCTCATCCTAGGTGGTGACAAGATACAGCTGCAACCAAACACCAGTGATCTTCAAATCTCGTTGGAGATGCGCCGGCGATAACCTGATTTTGTCAATTGTCACCGAGAAGTGTTTTTAATTCCTAGGCTTGGCCTTTGATCTTTTATGGTGTCAGTCAGAACATGAAGCTGTAAGTTATTGTTAGCAGAGGCACTGACAAGTGCTGCTTAATGTGGGGAATGAATTGTGCTGGAATCTAATGACGTGTATTAGGCCTGTCAAGATTAGGGTTCCCATGCCAATGATGGGTGGGGAAGACAAGTGCTAGACTCCATCTCTATATTCAGTTCTTTGCAAAGTCTGCAAGTTTCAAAGGCAAATCGGGTTCAATGTTATTAAAGAACTTGCTCGGTCAATACCGAAGAAAATTAAGATAAACCGGGTTCAAAGTCAGACAAGTGATGCATCAATTTTTCTCTTTTGTCTTGATCAATTCATCGCTATATATATACACGTACGTTGAACAATTTAGGGATGATTAAGAAGATTACAACTTACAAGCCAACCAAATAGTCCAATTAAAAAGCCAACCATATATATTATATCTACCTTTAATTGGCCTTCTTCACCAGCCATACATAACGACAAAAAAAAAAAGAAAACAAAAGTTATACTGTTTTTTTCTGAGGTTAAGCGCGCAGGTAAACTCCAGTGCATGTCCTCTGCTTTCCAAATGCAGTGGTTTCCACCGCACTCTCTTTTAATTTGGTACGTACGTACGTAGTTGTATTATTATTTTTGAATGGTATATGGTTATATTTGCTCTTTGTCTTTATGCAGGTGCAGGACGCAGCTGCAATTTGTCTTGAAAAGATTTCTACTTACACTGATATCCGTGAAGAATATAATTTCAGCTCACCCCAAGACATGGATTTTGTGGTTTCATTGCTAGATAGTAGCAATGAAAACATTGCAGTATTGGGTGCAACTCTAATCACACACTCTTAGTGCACTAGACTGGCCCAAAAACCTAGTTAGATAGTTCAGAACCTACCTGGTTACGTCCTCAGCATAATCTTTCCCTTTTTGAGTCCATCTTCAAACAGATAAGGATATCTGTTTTTCATTTCTTGTTCTAGCTCCCATGAAGCTTCTTCTATGCCATGATTTCGCCATAACACTTTCACAAGCGAAATAGTCTTTGACCTCAGTTGTTGCTCTTTGCGATCCACGATTTCAATCGGCACTTCTTTATAAGTTAAGTTTTCTTAAATACATAGAGGTTGGAAGTTGATAACTTGTGAAGGATCATGTACATACTTTCGCAATGTAGATACGTGGAACTCATCATGCACTCCAACTAACTTGGGTGGCAATGCAACCCTATATGCTATTGGTCCCACTATTTCTTTCACCTCAAAAGATCCTACATACCTTGGGCTCAGTTTTCATTTCTTACCAAAACGAAGTACACCCTTCATTGGTGAAACCTTAAGAAACACTTGGTCACCGATTTCAAATTCCAAATTGCGGCCATGAAGATCCGCATAGCTCTTTTGTCGACTTTGAGCTATTAGCATACTCTTTCGAATGAGAGCAATCTTGTCTTTGGTGTCTTGCACTATCTCTGGTCCCAAAAGTTGCATCTCGCCGACTTTATCCCAATACAAAGGTGATCTACATTTACGTCCATATAACGCCTCATATGGTGCCATCCCGATAATTGCTTGAAAACTATTGTTAGAAGCAAATTCAACTAAAGGTAAGAATTGAATCCAATTACCTTTAAAATCAAGTACACATAACCTTAGTATATCTTCAAAGATTCGAATGGTCCTTTTAGATTGACCATCAGTTTGCGGATGGTATGCTGTACTAAAATTCAATTTTGTTCCCATTGCCTCTTGCAATCTTTTTCCAAAATTTTGAAGTAAATTGAGGATCTCGGTCAGATACTATTGAGATAGGTACTCCATGTAACCTGACAATCTCCCGAATGTACAGTTTGGCCATCTTCCGCATGGAATTAGTAATCTTGAAAGGAACGAAATGAGCACTCTTAGTAAGTCTGTCAACTATTACCCATATCGCATCTTGTCCACTTGGTGCTCTTGGTAAAGCCACCACAAAGTCCATTGTTATTTGATCTCACTTCCATTTTGGAATGCTAAGTGGTTGCAATGGTCTTGCTGGTCGTTGATGTTCAACTTTTACTTACTGGCATTCTGGGCATCATGCTACATATTTTGCAATATCTCGCTTCATACCAGACCACCAATAATTTCTCTTCAAATCTTGGTACATCTTAGTACTCCCCAGATGCACAGTGTAATGGGTTTTATGTGCCTCATCCATGATTTCTTTTCTTAGCCTATCATCCTTGGGTAATACAGCCCTGGAATCGCTAGTTCTTAGAATACTATCTGGGGTAATGTTATAACCGAAAGCTTCCCCTTGACTAGCTTTTTCTCTAAGCTTTTCTAACTCCGGGTCCTTCTCTTGAGCTAACTTAATTTGGTCTGCTAGTGTTGGTAGGATAACAAGTGTTGCAAGGCTTACATCTCTAATTGTTGGCCTGGTGTCCAATTGGATCATTCCCATTTGTTGAGCAAGCTGATCTGGAGTTGGCTTAGATTTTACTATTTCTCCCTGTAATTTCCTACTTAATGCATCTGCAACGACATTCGCCTTGCCCGGATGATAAAAGATACAACAATCATAATCCTTTATTAACTCTAACCACCTTCGCTGCCTCATATTTAGATCTTTCCGAGTGAAAATATATTTAAGGCTCTTATGATCANTCAGAACCGGAGTACGAATGAATGTCAAGTCTAGAGACCACCAAACTGGCTGAACCGCCGTCGGAAACCCCAAAACCAGCGGAGGCTTGTTGGAAAATACTGATTCCGGTCTAATATGCTGGAGAAATTGGCCACAGCTCACCGGCAAACACCAATACCGGCTGAAGATCACTGGAAAACACCAATAGTGAAAGTGGAATAAAGGTATTCCAGGATAAGAGATTAAACTGCATTGAGGTTATCCTCATCCTAGATGGTGACAAGATACAGCTGCAACCAAACACCAGTGATCTTCAAATCTCGTTGGAGATGCGCCGGCAATAACCTGATTTTGTCAATTGTCACCGACATTTATGACAACTACAAAGGCGACCAAAGATTACAACATTGACAAAGGACATCAAAGCTACAACCAGATATTGAGCTGGAGGAATTAGAGGCTATTACTGTTCTTGATCTACTGAGAACTGTTTTTAATTCCTAGGCTTGGCCTTTGATCTTTTAAGGTGTCAGTCAGAACATGAAGCTGTAAGTTATTGTTAGCAGAGGCACTGACAAGTGCTGCTTAATGTGGGGAATGAATTGTGCTGGAATCTAATGACGTGTATTAGGCCTGTCAAGATTAGGGTTCCCATGCCAATGATGGGTGGGGAAGACAAGTGCTAGACTCCATCTCTATATTCAGTTCTTTGCAAAGTCTGCAAGTTTCAAAGGCAAATCGGGTTCAATGTTATTAAAGAACTTGCTCGGTCAGTACTGAAGAAAATTAAGATAAACCGGGTTCAAAGTCAGACAAGTGATGCATCAATTTTTCTATTTTGTCTTGATCAATTCATCGCTATATATATACACACGTACGTTGAACAATTTAGGGATGATTAAGAAGATTACAACTTACAAACCAACCAAATAGTCCAATTAAAAAGCCAACCATGTATATTATATCTACCTTTAATTGGCCTTCTTCACCAGCCATACATAACGACAAAAAAAAAAGAAAACAAAAGTTATACTGTTTTTTTCTGAGGTTAAGCGCGCAGGTAAACTCCAGTGCATGTCCTCTGCTTTCCAAATGCAGTGGTTTCCACCGCACTCTCTTTTGGTATGTACGTACGTAGTTGTATTATTATTTTTGAATGGTATATGATTATATTTGCTCTTTGTCTTTTTGCAGGTGCAGGACGCAGCTGCAATTTGTCTTGAAAAGATTTCTACTTACACTGATATCAGTGAAGAATATAATTTCAGCTCACCCCAAGACAGGGATTTTGTGGTTTCATTGCTAGATAGTAGCAATGAAAACATTGCAGTATTGGGTGCAACTCTAATCACACACTCTTAGTGCACTAGACTGGCCCAAAAACCTAGTTAGATAGTTCAGAACCTACCTGGTTACGTCCTCAGCATCATCTTTCCCTTTTTGAGTCCATCTTCAAACATATAAGGATATCTGTTTTTCATTTCTTGTTCTAGCTCCCATGAAGCTTCTTCTATGCCATGATTTCGCCATAACACTTTCACAAGCGAAATAGTCTTTGACCTCAGTTGTTGCTCTTTGCGATCTACGATTTCAATCGGCACTTCTTTATAAGTTAAGTTTTCATGAATACATAGAGGTTGGAAGTTGATAACTTGTGAAGGATCATGTACATACTTTTGCAATGTAAATACGTGGAACTCATCATGCACTCCAGCTAACTTGGGTGGCAATGCAACCCTATATGCTATTGGTCCCACTATTTCTTTCACCTCAAAAGATCCTACATACCTTGGGCTCAGTTTTCCTTTCTTACCAAAACGAAGTACACCCTTCATTGGTGAAACCTTAAGAAACACTTGGTCACCGATTTCAAATTCCAAATTGCGGCGATGAAGATCCGCATAGCTCTTTTGTCGACTTTGAGCTATTAGCATACTCTTTCGAATGAGAGCAATCTTGTCTTTGGTGTCTTGCACTATCTCTGGTCCCAAAAGTTGCATCTCGCCGACTTTATCCCAATACAAAGGTGATCTACATTTACGTCCATATAATGCCTCGTATGGTGCCATCCCGATAATTGCTTGAAAACTATTGTTAGAAGCAAATTCAACTAAAGGTAAGAATTGAATCCANTAACGGTAAACACATTATTCGGTTTGACTTGTGTCAATTACCACAATAGAGTGTGTTGAAGGGTTTAAAGCTTAAAAACGGAGAATAAGTGTTTAATGTATTAAGTTTATCTTTATTGGGTGAGGTTCATCTTTAACCTAAGTTATTTTTATCCCCGCAAATTTTCACTTTAATTTATTTTCTGCACTTTTAATTGTTAGAAATCAATCCTCTTTGGGACTAGGTTAAGATGCATTTAATTTAAGAGTCATATTAGTTTTTAATTACAAAACACCGTTTTCTGTGGTTCGACCTCGCATTTTTACGCGCACTTTACTGCACACGATTCGTACAATTGGCGAGTATTATTTTTGATACGATCAATCAATCTTAGAGAAAACCGAAGCTTTCTTTAGTTGATTGAATAAATCATCAATCCTGGGTAGAGGATATTTATTCTTTATAGTCACCCAATTCAATTCTCGATAATCTATGCATAACCGCATAGTTCCATCATTCTTTTTCACAAACAACACCGGTGCTCCTCATGGTGACACACTCAGACGGATAAAACCCCTATCTAATAGCTCCTGAAGCTATTCCTTTAGTTCCTTTAACTCCGTCGGTGCCATACGATACGGTGCCTTGTGAATTGGTTGAGTTCCTGTCACTAAATCAATAGTGAACTCAATTTCCCGATCAGGTGGTAATCCTGAATAAACTTATGAAAAGACATTAGGATAATCACACACTACCGGAATATTCTCCAATTTCAATTCACCTTCCAACTTAGTTGTTACATAAGCCAGATATGCACAATCGCCTCTTCTAATACTCTTTCTTGCTTGGATTGCGGAGAGGAGTGGCGGAGTAGCTCGTACTCGAGACCCGCAATACTTAACTTCTTTAGCACCAGATGGCCGGAAGGATATTTCCTTCTTTCGACAATCAATACTTGCACAGTGGTTTGACAACCAATCCATCCCCAAAATAACATCATACCCAGCATATCAAAAACTACTAAATTTGCTGGTAATGTTCTTCATTCGATGACAATAGGGCAATTTTCTACCACTTTCCTACATGTTAAAGAGTCACCTATATGCATAACTACTGAGATATTTCGCCTTAAGGGTTTGATCTTCATACAAGAAAGTTTCGCATATGTAGCAGAGACAAATGAATGTGTCGCACCCGAATCAAACAATGTACACGCAAGGTTACCAAATAAAGGAATCGTACTTGTCACCATGTTAGCATTTTCCTAATTTTCTTCATCATCAGCGCTCCCTGGAGTAAGAGAGTATACTCGTGCTTGGGTTGGTTGCTTTTGATGATTACTACCTCCTTGTGGCTTTTGCGCTCCTACTGCTGCAACTGGGCAATTCCTTTGAAAATGTCTACTTTGACCGCATCAATAGCAGGTTCCGGGTCCTGGGCTACAGTTGTCGAAAAACTTCCCACATTTTGTACATGGAGGTCTCTGGTTTCCTTGAGTTGTCGAAAAACTTCTCTTCACTGGTACACTAGAGTTTCCACCCCACCTTGGCTTCTTGATTGGATATGACGCTTGAGGCATTGGTCGCTTCTTTCTAGCAAAAGCAGCCACTGCATCATTGAGGCTCCTTTTAGCTAAAGATGCCACATCCACTAGTCTGGTGAAATCTTTGATCTTGTGGCAGATTACCTTCCCTTTGATTCGAGAGTTAAGGCCATTCTCAAATCGCTCAGCCTTGGATTCTTCATTAGGAACTAGATTTGGAGCAAACCTTGATAGTTTCAGAAATCTAGCAGAGTACTGCTCCACTGTCATTGCTCCTTGAGCTAGTTTTTGGAACTCAATTGCCTTTAACTGTCGTTGAGCTCTCGAGAAAACTCACTTATTAAATTATACTTTAAAGCATTTCCCATGTGATTATTGAGTCACACCCCTGTTCGTTCGCCAGTAAACTTTAATACTGCGTATCTGACTTTTTGATCATCAATACAACCAAGATTCTCAAATAAATCCTGGATATTAGTAATCCAAGCTTTTGCCACCATTGGCCCTTGCATGCCGTCAAACAGTCGGAATTGATAAGTGGCAAAATCTCGATGTGAGCATCCTATAGTTTCTCGCTGTTGTGGCATTCGTGCCACTGCTTCATCAAATTGTCAGGTGGTATCAGCCATAAATTGCGCCATAGCTGGATGCACTCCAGCATAAGATGATGGAGGATGATGTGGTAGGCTCTCATTACCACGGTTTTCCTCTGACCTTCGTAGGTTACTCAGGTTTCGATGTCTAGGCGGCATGATGTCTGCGTTAATTCAATTTTGTTAATATTTATAGAAACCAAAATCTATAGAACAGGTTGGCTAAAAAAACAATTTTATTTCTAATTTACAAAAACTACAATTTACATAATTAAGGTTATGCAACAGACTTCCTATACGAAGTTTCTTAGTGCATTAACCTTAACAATTTAAAACTACTTCTTCTTCTTATTCCGAAGAGATTCCTTCTTAGGGGTCCAGTCTGAATCAGAGTCGTCTCCTTCTTCAGACTCACTTCTATTTTCTGATTCAGATTTTTCTTTCTTAAACTCCAATTTACCATAATTAGATTCCACTTCCTCTTTAAGTTCCGATTCGTTTTCCACAAAATTGGAGTCTTCACTCTTCATAAACCCATTTGCTTTGGCCTGGGCCCTTCTTTCTCTTAATTGTTTGCTGGTTAGAGCAAAAGGTTGCTCATAATCAGGAGAACTTGAACTTTCCGTCATAGTTGGTCCATGCCTCACTGGCCATGCCCGCATGGCTGGTTTTGTTTTGTACACTTGTTTAGTAGTCACCCTACTATTAGCATCGCTAGTAGATATCTTCTGCAAATATTAAGATCAAGCTTTTAGGCATAATATATATATTTTAATACCCTACAGCTCTGGTATAGTTTCCTTAACCTTTAGTCTAGTAGGGCTAACTATCATGGTCCTCAGAGCCAATTGCTCTGATACCAAACTGTAGCGCCCCAACTTTACTTAATGAAAGACGAAAGTGGAAATCTCCAATTGCCACTAAGCACTACTATTTCTTCCTCAATATCATCAGAGATTATAAATCTAGCAGTGGAATATTTTTTTTTTATACAACCCTCATAGAACGCATCAGAGCTGATAATAAAACTTCTATATTAAACAAATTTTTACATTGTACTTTACAACAAAACACACTAGTCAAAAGTGCCACATGCGGCACATAAGTAAATACACACCAAGTGTATCTAGTACATGTCTAACTATAAATATACTTATAAAAGATAGACATAATACTTTACAAGGAACTAAGATACCAAAACCCTATCCATAATATCCTAAACAGGCATATGGATCATCTTCGCGTTCCTCTATATCTGCATCAATATCTATGTAAATGTGGTATAATTGAGGGTACCACATTTACATAGGTGGATTAATGAGTCCACGGTCTCCATAGGTATAAAAATTATTGACATTGGCAATATGAGCCATCTTTTTCAATAATATTTCTAACATGGTGATTATGATAACAGCTATCCCAAGTTTTCCAAACAGGATCATTTTTATATAATCCATATCTGATAAAATAAGTATTATAGAGTTGTTTGTGATAAAATCCATTTATCTTTTCTGAACTACTTTATATTTATACATATATGCATTTTACTTGCATATCATAAAATGAATATGCATATAAAGACACAGAAGTAAAACAAATAAATCATAAATCACATTATTCAATGTATGCAATGCAATCTCTAGCCTCTCTGGCTTTCTAAAGGACTTGAACCTTTCGTTTACGGCTATCAGGAGACACTTTCGGCTCCTCTTCGGCTTTCTAAAGGACTTGAACCTTTCGTTTACGGTTTTCAGGAGATACTTTCGGCTCTTCGGTTAGTACCAGGCTTCTTATTTTAACCTGTAAGGCTCCTTCGGCTTACACTATTAATATAAGAACACATCAACATTTTACATTCAACTTTAGGAAGACAAAAGGCTTCTTGTTTAACCTGAGAGGCTCTTTCGGCTCCCACCGTTAACATAAAAAAACATTCTTGCTTAATATTTAATTAATCTCTTCTTCTCAATGTTCAACAGTATGCAATAACATGTCTCTTAAAAATCATTCTTTTGTTCTTATAATCATCTCCTTTCATTTCACAACTCCTTTCAATATATATAAAAATAATTGAAAGCGTATAATCATGTCATTCATAAAATATTCAGACTCATGTAATAATCATACTGCAAAAGCTTTATAAAATAGTATTAATCTCAGTAAGCAGTTGTATTCACTAAAATAATACCATGCTCAGTAAGTAATTATACTTACTTGTCACAGTAGACCGTTATATTGAATTCCCTTTCTAATCCTTGATTCTAAATTCACTGCATTTGGTGCGCTCGCGCGCGATCATATATTAGTCTAAAATTATAATTAAAATGCTAAAATAACGACCTCTTAATTTCTCTCTATGCTCTATCCAAAATTGGACAGCATAACGACATCTATCTAAAATATTATAATGTCACTTGGACATCATAATGATTATGTAGCATTATTACATATTTTTATTTGGGCATTACTACGACATTAATATAATATTTATCTAAAATGTTTAACATTACTTGGGCATTTCAATGGCGCTATTGTAAAATACCTAATAAAATTTAGGCAGCACAACGACGCATTTGTAATATTTAAAAGGATGATTGAATATAATATTCGTCCCAAAATATTCAATCACACTTTCCTGCGCAA
>CM017324.1:11716130-11770712 GCA_006937295.1 Carpinus fangiana
TTTTTTTTTTTTTTTTTTTTCTTGTTAATTAATTGCTTACAAGTTATTTGGTTGGATTAACCCTTTGATTGGCAATGATTGCTGCAATCATTGCCAATCATTTATTAATTATACATGTTGTTTTTGGTTTTTGAAAAGAATTCAATTTTTTAAACATTATTTCCAACACATTGTCTAAAAATTTGAACTAGATTCATTTCAAAAACCCAAAAATTTCAAACTGAAAACAAAAATGAAAACAGCCCTTTCCAAACAAGGCCTTATTGTTTTGGGAAAATTATAGTTTTCTTTCTCAAAGTTGACAGTGTTTTTTAATTCGAACATTGAAGTTTCAATTTTTGTAATCTATCTCCTAAAGTTTCAAATTTTTGCAATTTGACCAATTGTATCCAAAACTTCCCATATTGCTCATAATTTTTTTAATTTTTTTTTAATTTTTTATAAAGAATTAAAAAAAATTTGGGGTGGCTGTAGCTACCCCATTGCCCATCTGGCCATTTTCACACCCGCAATTTTTTTTTTTAAATAAAAATTATGGGTAATATGAGAATTTTGGAATAATATTGGTCGAATTGAAAAAAATTGAAACTTTGTGGGGGTGGATTGCAAAAATTGAATATTTGGTGTTCGAATTGAAAACGCTGTCAACTCTAGAGGTGTAAACTGTAATTTTCCCTATTGTTTTTCAAGTTGCAAATATGAACTTCTTGCTATCAAAGTCTTCTATGTTGTGCCCATACAACACTTTGCACAAATCATACAAACGAATATGGACCAACTTAATTAATTCGGAGAGTCACCAATAAACTCTACTAAACATAATAATTAATGAATTTCGAAGCCCGTGGATCATATTAATTGCTAAGTGCCAACATAAGGGGATCCGATTTGGAAATTCTCAACAAGTTACAACTTAATTTGTTTTTAAAATTGTTACATTTGTTAAATTTATTTATTTATTTATTTTTTGACATGTCCACACAAAGAAAGGGGGAGGAAGGATTCGAACTTGTGACCTTCGCTTCATTAGACGTGGTCTACAGCCGATTGAGCTACCCATTGGGGACTACATTTGATAAATTTAATTAAAAATGAATAACATTATTGACATATATAAACAAGAAAAATGGGAATAATAATTTTCTTTATGTTGTATAGGAAAATTATCATCGATAACCTGAGTTTAGGCCCATTTCAAATAAGTACCTCGGTTTTTAATTTCATCAATGAAGGACCTTAGTCCATCCACCATGTGAGATTCGAAATAGTATCATAATAAATGCAATCTCTGTATAATTAGGAACATTTTGTAATGATTGGGATGATACTGAAATCTTTTCATTATAGAGTTGTGGCATTTGATACGGGGAAGGAGGGCTATTCTTGCTTCTTCCCATGTTGATAGTGTTGGAATATTTTATTTTAGAAGAATATATTTCCATAATATTATATTCCCGTAATATTCTCAATATATTACAGAAATATTTGATACTGTATTCATTATTGTAAATATGCTGATTTTATGTGATTTTGTAATTATTGTATTTCCTTTCTCTAAGGCCTCATTCAACTATAAATAGGCTATTTTATTGTACAATTGAATATACATCAGAAATATAATTCTCATCCTTACAGTTATTTGTTTGGTGTCTTTTTCTACATGGTATCAAAGCCACCGTTTTCTTGGTGCCTCTTTTAAGCCTTTATTCCCCATCTATATAGTTTTATTTTTCCGTTTGAGCGTTCTTTTTGGTGTTTCTTTTTGTTTCAACAACACACCAAATGCATGTTGAAGTTGTTTTTGTACATGACGGAAATTGTAGAGGTCGTGTTGCTCAAAATCGGAAATTATGTGAAGAAACGAAGTTCGCCACACCGGATTACTACTCTCGGTTTATTTATTTAATATTTTCCTTTTAAAAAAAAGAAAAAATTTCTACCAATCTTGATAATATTGTCCGTCTCATTGACAATATTTTAGACGGTTCCAATTATATGTTATGGTCTCAAAATAAGGAAGTTTTTTTGAGAAGGAGAAGATTATGGCGTTATGTTTGTGGAGAAACTATTGCACCCACACAAAAAGAAGGTGAATCAGCCGACAAATTTGCCAGTCGATTTGAAGATTGGGATAGTGCAAATTATTGGATCATTTCTTGGTTTATCAAAACTTAAGTTCCTTCTATTCACAGTTTGCTTCCCAAGCTTGGAAATGCAAAGGCTGCCTGGGAATTTCTGGCAAAGCAATACAATTGCACTTATGATGCCTCACTAGAGTTTCAGATTGAAATTAAACTCTACCAAACACGTCAGGAGCCAGGTCAGTCTATTGCTGATTTTTATTCTCAAATTAATATTCTTTGGGAGCAATTATCCGTTGCAGATTCTCAATTGAAGTATCCTGAAGATGTTGAAATATTCGCAAAGTACTGGAATCGATGAAAGTTTGAGCATTTCATGATGGCTCTTTGTGCGGATTTTGAATCCGCTTGGGCTTCTCTCTTACACCGCACTCCTCGTCCCACATTAGAAGCTGCTGTAACAAAACTTATGTCTAAAGAGACAAGACGGTCCACTATGCATCTGCAATCTCCTAATATGGTCGTCGCTGCTGCACCTCAGAGTGTTCCTAAATTTCCTTCTGGACAATCCACACCACAGTCGTCCTTCAAGAAGTTAATTTGCAACTACTGCAAACAGCCTCATCACTCTGTTGCAAATTGCTACAAGCTCCAAAACATACGTTAGTCACAGGCTCCTTTCTAACACACAGCCGCAGTTGTTTCCTCTAGTTCTTCTACACCTGCATCTTACATTGAGAATCCATCTCAAACCTTCGCTCTCATTGCATCTAACGTTGAGGCATTAATCCATTAAGTTCTATCTCGTTCCTCTATTGCCTTGTCTATCACATTAGGTACAAATTCATGGTTTATCGATTCTGCTTGCTGTAATCATATAACCCCTGATCCTACTTTATTTTCCCAAAAGTTTGCCATTTCTCCCAACCCTACCATTTATACTGCTGACGTCTAGGTTACCTGTTAGTTACACTGGGTCTATTTCTTCGCCTAATCTGTTTGTTGATAACACATATCTTGTTCCTTAATTGTCATTAAATCAACTTTCAGTTGGCCAACTTTGTGAACTAGGTCTAGAGTTGATATTTTCTAATAGGGGTGTTGATGTGCAGGATCCACAGACAGGTCAACTAATTGGGACCAGTTGTGATGCCCCACCCGATGGGCAAATCAATTAACTAGTAATTGATCCCACGGTGCACAATCCTAGCCTTGTCCCTCGCAGAACAAGACCTCCGAGAGTTCACTTTCCTTGTCATAACGAGAAAACTATAGCGGAAGATTTTACCAAGACTATGTGACTAAGAGACAATAATAAAACATCACATAGTAGTACTAGAGATAAAGTACTACGTCATCATAATATCATAAATAGTCACCAAATGTACTGGTCATCAGACCATCAACAGAAAAATAGATACAACCCAAAACAATAAACGTCAACATAGTTCACAAAAGATCAACAGATCAAAACCTAGACTTAAGCTTAAGCAGGGCTAATGAAATTAAAATCTCTATCATGTCTACAATAATAAAACATCACATAGCACTACCAGAGATAAAGTACTACGTCATCATAATATCATAAATAGTCACCAAATGTACTGGTCATCAGACCATCAGCAGGAAAATAGATACAACCCAAAATAACAAACGTCAACATAGTTCACAAAGATCAATAGATCAAAGCCTAGACTTAAGCTTAAGCAGGGCTAATGAAATTAAAATCTCTATCATGTCTGCACGAGCAGATCCTCTAGTCTCCCACATCGAACGCAACCAAATAAGGTCCATGTCTTCAAAGATCACACTGATCAAGTCCTGAGCCAGCATCCAAGTCTGCTCCGACGACATCCTCTTATAAAGCGGCTAAACCGTATAATAATCGTAATAGGAGATGAAACATAAAGGAAAAGGGTAAGTCTAAGACTTAGTGATTTTTAACGCAGATAATACCCATGCAAGTTTAATAATGAACTCAGATGTTTAATAAGCAAAAACAGTTCCATCATGACAACTTATTTTATACATGATATATATATAATAAATGATATATGTATACGATGTAAACAACAGTTATAATTCAACAGTATGGTCTACCCGAGATATTACCCATTCTCAGTAGGGTTGATACAGTCCCGAGGGACCTATAGTACAATATCAGTGCCCCAGCCATTGCACAACATACCGTACGTAACATTAGTGGCACGATCGAGTCTGACCTAGAGTGGCCCACACCAACTAATGACGTCCGTCCTATAGTGACCGAACCATTGGGAATGGTTACACCGTGGTCACAAAACCAATGGATCCAAAGCCCTCATACAACACACACATTTGACCATAAAGCTAACATGTATGGTAAGCCCATGGCCATTACTACCACACATACCAGTGTACCATGTCATACGATGGATCCAAAGCCCTCATACAACACACTCATTTGACCATAAAGCTAACATGTACGGTAAGCCCATGGCCATTACTACCACACATACCGGTGTACCATGTCATACGATGCAAATTATCTTGTTTGTATTTTACATGCATATCATTTTACAAGTCTCACTTGGTTAACATGTTCAGCACAACGTTTTTCTCAAAATGTCAGAGTTCATGTGCAATAAGTATAAACTGTAAGAGTTGTAAAATATGCATGTTTTCTCGATACACAAAATAGATGTGCAGTGCATGGAAAATAACAATGAGCATTATGTGAGTTAAAACTCACCTGGATCGGAAAGCATCTTTGAATACTCCGAAAGATCGGGGTTCTCCAAATCTGTGGAAAACCTTCTATTAGTCCTATTTCTAGTAAAACAACTCTAAAGTAAGGAAAATAGGAGCTATGAGATGGTTGGTGAAAATAGGGTTCACCTGTCACATACTGGTCGTACGTCCGGGCTCGAGGACATACGTCCATTGTGTCACGACGGGCCGTACGTTTGTTCACAATACTGTACGTCCACTACGTGGGTCCTCAGGGAGAACCTCATTTTCTCTCCACTATCCGCCTATTCTCCGACTCCTAGGGCTACTAGAAACACCCTAAAGCCTTATAGTCTAGTTTACAACCTCCATGCAACGTAACAACGCTAAGCTAACAAAAATGCTAACCCAAACGAGATTCAAAGCATAACTAAGCTAGCAATTACAACTAAAATAAAACAAGCAGCATAACAACGTATTTAAAAAGCTAAGGATTGAACGTTACCTCATTGAAACAAAATCGCAAGAGTTCCGCCTCACGAACGTTTCGAAACACGCAAACACCTCACACACGCTCACAAAACACACAAAAACACTTCAAAAACACTCTAGGAACACTTTGGCAGCTTGGGGGTGTCTGAAACTTGTGCAAAACACAAAGAGGGTAGGGTGGTATTTATAGGCCTAAAAAAAAGTGGACGTCTGGCCAAGGGGCATACGTTCGGTGTTTCTTGCCCAATGGCTCAAAGGCTGCCTCGTACATCCATGTATTAACCAGAGGGTATTCCAAAAGGTAGTGTATATCTGGTGGTCCCACGTACGTCCGCCTGTACGATTTGTAGAGCGTATGTCCGGTGGTCCCCTCGTACGTCTGCACTACAAATAGTAGCGTACGTCCGCTAGACCTAGCGTATATCCTCCCAAAAGTCCAAATTATCCATCTAGTGTCCTTAGTGACCCAAAGCCCAATTAAACTCATCTAACTAAGCTACTTACGTCTAGTTAATAATTTGGGTCACTACACCAACCGTAAGATTTGATGTCTTTTTCAGCTTTCGTTTTTGCAGACTCCTACTCACTCGACAGCTATTGTCACAACATCCAATGCTTCTTCCATCTTATGGCACTTTCATTTGGGTCATGCCTCTCTACCACGTGTCCAGCTCCTTGCATCTCAAGGTCATTTAGGATCAGTAGATTTAAAATCTTTTGATTGTGTTTCTTGTCATCTTGGAAAACAAACACATTTATCTTTTAATAAAAGTGAGTCTTTGTCTTCTGCACCATTTGATTTGGTTCATTATGATATTTGGGGCCCTACCTCTGTTCCCACTGTGGGGTGGTCTCGTTATTTTGTTATTTTTATTGATGATTATTCTCGTTATACTTGGATATATTTATTACAACATCGCTCTGAACTCACTCAAGTTTATCAAAATTTTCATCAAATGGTACAAACCCAATTTTCTTATACCATTAAAATTTTTCGCTCAGATAATGCAATGGGATATAATGAGAAATATTTTAAATTTTTTTTTAAAACAAAATGGGACCCTCTCTCATCGTTCTTGCTCTTATACTTCTCAACAAAATGGGCGTGCAGAATGCAAACATCGTCACATCTTAGACATTGTAAGAGCTCTTCTCATCTTTGCCTCACTTCCTGAACGATTTTGGGGTAAGGTTGCTCTCACAGTTGTTTACACGATTAATCGTGTGCCTTACCCAACTATTCACAACCAAACTCCTTATGAGCGCTTGTATGGTAGCACACCCAACTATTCTTTGCTTCGCGTCTTTGGTTGTATTTGTTTTGTCACTCTTCCCCCACATGAGCGTACCAAACTTAAACCCCGCTCTCGCTTGTGTTGCTTCCTTAGTGATGCAGCC
Organism: Carpinus fangiana; assembly: GCA_006937295.1. NCBI lineage: Eukaryota > Viridiplantae > Streptophyta > Magnoliopsida > Fagales > Betulaceae > Carpinus > Carpinus fangiana. The sequence goes on from CM017324.1 coordinate 11,722,811, forward strand.
TGACTAAGCGGAAGCCAATAAAACAGTACAAGAAGAAAGATAATTAATTCCTAGGGTTTGAAACTCTCAAAAACCAGGGAATTCTTCTTCAAATTATAGAGTCTATCTATAAATCAAAGGAAAATAAAAGAAAACTCAACTATGAGGTTCTTATTTAATGTAAACTGATAAATAATAAAAACTGAATTATTTGGAGGCTATAAACATGTATATATAGCCTCAAGTCTAATAAGGAACGAAATAGGGCTTCTAAAACCCTAATACTACTAAAACAAGGAAAATGAAAGCGGTGCAGTAAGTAAATGCGCGGAAATTAACATAGATGCCCATGTGTGATCGATCGCAGCACAGGTGCGATCGTTCGTAGATGGGCGAACGATCAGGGCGTTCGATCCCCAGTCATTGTTTGCATACTCAGTAGCCCCAGCACAATAGGCGCTAGTTCTGCGATCGATCGCTCCCCATCGTTCGCTGGCTCAGTAGGTTCTGGACGCTGGGATCGAGTTATGCGATCGATCGCAAGTCAGTCTGCGATCGTTTGCAGTTCCAAAGAACTCTGTTTTTGGGCCTCTGCTGCAGCTCTGGTCTGGGAGCGTCTCACCATTCTCTGGGGTGGTTCCACCTCGACATCTCTCCCCTTCTTCCTCATGTACTCCCAAGCATCCCGGTCTACATCATCCTCCCCAAGTTGGAGAGAATTCGCCCTCGAATTCGCATCCTCTTCTGAAGAATCATCAATGAACGGCACAAGGTGTTTGATGTTAAAAACATCTGATGTTTTGATGTGGCTAGGCAACTTCAGCTGATATGCGTTAGTGTTGATCTTTTTCACAATCTCGACAGGGCCAATCTTGTGTGCTGCCAACTTGTTGTACTCACCAAGAGGAAAACGATCTTTAGTTAAGACGCCTACACAAAATGTCCCTCCTCAAACTCCAATGGACGTCGCTTCTTATCTGCCGTCGCCTTATATTTAGCCGCCGACTCTATGAGATTCTTGATTGTTAATTGGTGGCCCTCTTTAATGTCTGCAATGAGATCCTCCGCTTTAGTGTGTGTTCTCTTCAAATCAGGGAGAGGTGCTAAGTCCAATGGTGTCCTCGGGTTACCTCCATAGATGATAGTGAATGGACTAAGACCCGTGCTTCGATTAACCGACCGATTAAAGGCAAACTCTGCTTGGTACAGCTGTTGATCCCATGACTTGAGATTCTCCCCCACCAAACTCCGCAGTAATGCCCCTAAGGACCGGTTGACCACCTCTGTTTGGCCGTCCGTCTGAGGGTGGTATGCACTACTAAAGTCCAGCTTAGTGTGCGATAGTTGCCACAAGCACCGCCAAAAGTGACTAAGGAATCGCATATCGCGGTCGGAGACTATGGACAATGGTAGCCCGTGTAGTCGATAGACCTCACGAAAATATAATTGGGCCACATTCACAGCATCGGCAGTCTTCTTACACGCAATGAAATGAACCATCTTAGAAAAATGATCAACAACCACAAAGATGGAGTCATTACCCTTTTGGGTGCGAGGGAGGCCTAGCACGAAATCCATGCTCACATTAGTCCATGGACCCTCCAGAATAGGTAGCGGCATGTACAACCCTACATTAGTTGCTCCCCCTTTTGACACTTGGCACACTCTACAACTTGCCACGAATCGACCTACTTCCATGTGCATGGTCAGCCAATAAAACTGTTCCGCCAACAACTGAATTGTCTTGTCTCGCCCCATGTGCCCCTCATTATGGCGCTCATGGATAATCCTCAGCCTTAGACTACAATTTGGAATGCATAATTGGTGCCCCTTAAAGAGGAACCCATTAAACAACCCATAGTCCGACTTTACTCTTGACATGACATTCTCAACAATGGGTCCAAAGAAAGGGTCAGTAGTCAATAGATCCCTTATAAATTCAAATCCAAGTACCTCATTTTGCATAGTGACCAACAGGGACAATTTGCGGCTGAGGGCATCGGCTACCCTATTCAATGCTCCCGCCTTGTGTTTGATGGTGAAGGAAAACTGTTGCACATATGTTGCCCACTTGGCATGCCGAGCAGACAATTTATCTTGACTGTTGAGGTGCTTCAATGCTTCATGGTCCGAGTACAAGATAAAGTCATTATAGGCTAAATATGAGCTCCAATGCCTTAATGACTGCACCAATGCATAGAACTCCATATCATAGGTGCTATAGTTGAGTTTGGGGCCACCCAACTTCTCACTAAAAAAGGCTACCGGTTTTCCTCCCTGACTCAATACCGCTCCAATGCCGACTTTGGAGGCATCACAATGCAGCTCAAAGGGAATTTGAAAATCGGGGAGTACAAGCAATGGGGCTGTCGTGAGCTTGAGCTTGATCACTCTAAAGGCTTTCGTCGCGGCATCACTCCAAGAAAATTTCCCCCCTTTCATGCACTCTGTAATAGGTGCCATTATAGTGCTAAAGTTATGGACGAAACGTCGATAAAAGGACACTAACCCATGGAAATTCCTGATGTCATGCAACGTGCTGGGAAGGGGCCAATCTCTCACTGCTGCTACCTTGGACTCATCCACCGCTAATCCATCCTTAGACACCACATATCCAAGGAAAAGAACCGAATCCTTCATAAATGAGCACTTGGCGGGTGAAGCATAAAATTTCTCCCTCCGGAGCACATCAAGTACCTCTCGTACATGTTCAAGATGCTCCTCTTGGTTGGGGCTATAAATTAGGATATCGTCAAAATACACCATTACGAACTTGCCAATGAATGGCCGAAAGGCTTGATTCATCACCCTTATGAAAGTGCTTGGGGCATTAGAAAGCCCGAATGGCATCACCAACCACTCATAAAGTCCCTTTCGTGTTTTAAACGCAGTCTTCCACTCATCACCGGTCCAAACCCAAATTTGATGGTATTCACTTCGTAAATCCAGTTTTGAGAAAATTTTTGCCCCACTCAATTGGTCCAACAAATCATCTAATCGAGGGATAGGGAATCTATACCTCACGGTGATCTTGTTGATGGCTCGGCTGTCTACACACATTCTCCATGTACCATCCTTCTTGGGCATGAGCAATGCCGGTACCGCACAAGGACTTAAACTCTCCCGAACATGTCCCTTGGCTAGCAGCCCTTCCATTTGACACCTCAACTCCTCATGTTCCTTTGGGCTCATGCGGTAGTGTGGTCGATTAGGCAAACTTGACCCCGACACTAGGTCGATTTGGTGTTGTATGTCACGAAGTGGTGGGAGCTCATCGGGTAGCTCCACTGGAAATACATCCGCAAACTCCCCCATCAACCCCTTAGCCTCCTCAGGCACTTCTTCCCCCTTGCAGCTATCCTTGCTCACCAATACATATACCACCTTTGATGCCAACATCTCTGTGATAAATTCCCGTTGTGTCAAGAGGGATTGAGAGTGACCCGCCCCCTTGGTGGGTTTGGAGTTGTTTCCCAAACTTGGCAACAGGGTTATCTTCACTTTACCGAACATGAAGCTATAAGTATTCTTTCTCCCATCATGGTGCGCCCCATGGTCATACTGCCACGGTCTCCCCAACAACAAGTGGCAAGCATCCATTGCCATGACATCGCACCACATTTTATCCTTATATCTACTCCCAATAGAAAAAAGATACTAGGTAGTGTTTAGAAACGATTACCTCAATGCCTTTCTTGAGCCACTCCAACCGGTAGGGATTGGGGTGTTTCTCCGTCTCTATGGCCAGCTTCTCTACTACTTCCTCCGCCACGACGTTCTCACAACTACCCGAGTCGGTGACAAGTTGACATACCTTGCCCCCGATTGTACACCGTAAGTGGAAAAGATTGTGACGCTGCTCGTCCTCAACTTCCACTTTTCGAGGAGTGAAGCACACCCTCCTCACCATAAACATGGGGCCGCTCTTGGCCTCTCCACTAACAAATTCTTCTTTGTCATCTCCGTCTTCAACAAAACCTGCCTCTTGTTCCTCTTCATCACCTTGCTCCTCAAAGACTCCCCCCGAGTCAACAAGAAGTCCCTTACCATACCTCTCTCCTTTGCGACAATCCACTATCTGATGACCCGGTTCTCCACATCGAAAACACTTGGGACTGGTAGTCGCTCCGGTTCGACTAGGCTGTCCTGTGGTAGTGGCCGCTTTGATTGGACCGTTTAATGGGGTAGATCCCCGGTTCTAGAATGACCTTGCCGACCGGTTTTAGCTTCCCCCTCCTCCTCGTCCAAAAATGCCCATAGACCCCCGCGACAACGATTTCTCAACCAATAAAGCTCTTGGGCTACTGAAATATCCACGGAGTCAAAAAGATTCACCGTGTCTTGGATTTGTATCCGCAAACCTCCAATGTACCGTGACACTAGCTGCTCATCCGGCTCTGATAAATCAACTCACGCCAATAATTTGTGAAACTCTTCCGAATACTCATCTACCGACTTCGACCCTTGGCTCAAATTTTGCGGTCTTTGGTACATAATCCGCAGGTAATTGTGGGGCAAAAAGGCAGGTCGCATCTTAGTCAATAGTTTCTCCCAACTAGTGATATTCAATTTGCCTTGCCGCACTCTTGTTTGTTTAGACTGCTGCCACCATGCTGCAACTCTACCCCGAAACTTGGTTGCGACCAAAGAAACCTGTCTGTCTTCAGGTACTCCCTTGAAGTCGAGAATTTCTTCAACTACCGCTACCCAATCCAAAAATTCCTCAGGTTGCATCCCTCCTGAAAATTATGGAATATCCAGTTTAAACCCGCTCTCCCACCAATTAGCATGAGCTTGCGCAGGTGGTCGACGTCCCTGCGTTCGGAGCTCCGCAAAAGGGTTTGCAGATTCATAACCATCGTCATCTTCATCTTCCTCTTCCTCCCGTCGGGGTGGAATTCGACGTCGTCGACGTGTGTCGTAGAGACGAGATTCGGCCAACTGTTGGGTGAGGTCGGCAATTTGCGCCCTCAACACTGCTTGTGGGTCCTCATCGTGTCTCTCCAGTGTTGCCTCTGGCTCTTCATGAACTGAATCAGCACGCTCATACACGTCGTGCAAACTTACATCGCGGTTGCCCCTTCTTCTTGTGACTGGTGCATGGAAAGAAAACTGAGCTCTGATACCAACTGATGTAGCCTGACTAAGCGGAAGCCAATAAAACAGTACAAGAAGAAAGATAATTAATTCCTAGGGTTTGAAACTCTCAAAAACCAGGGAATTCTTCTTCAAATTATAGAGTCTATCTATAAATCAAAGGAAAAAAAAAAAAAAACTCAACTATGAGGTTCTTATTTAATGTAAACTGATAAATAATAAAAACTGAATTATTTGGAGGCTATAAACATGTATATATAGCCTCAAGTCTAATAAGGAACGAAATAGGGCTTCTAAAACCCTAATACTACTAAAACAAGGAAACTGAAAGCGGTGCAGTAAGTAAATGCACAAAAATTAACATAGATGCTCGTGTGTGATCGATCGTTGCATGGGTGCGATCGTTCACAGATGGGCGAACGATTAGGGCGTTCGATCCCCAGTCATTGTTCGCGTACTCAGTAGCCCCAGCACAATAGGCGCTAGTTCTGCGATCGATTACAGATCGGTCGCTCCCCATTGTTCGCTGGCTTAGTAGGTTCTTGACACTGGGATCGAGTTCTACGATCGATCATAGGTCAGTCTGTGATCGTTCGCAGTTCCAGAGAACTCTATTTTTGGGCCTCTGCTGCAGCTCTAGTCTGGGAGCGTGTCGCCATTCTCCGGGGTGGTTCCACCTCGACATCTCTCCCCTTCTTCCTCATGTACTCCCAAGCATCCCGGTCTACATCACTTAGTTATGGCGTCACTCAAAAAGGTTATTGCTGCTATGGCCCCATTGCCCGAAGACTTCAGATCTCTCGTCATGTGGAGTTCTGGGAACATAAAATGTTCACCAGTCAAATGCATTTTCCGTATTCCTTCTCCGCATATTCTCCTGTCTTTACTGACCCCTCCATTGTCTTATTTCTTGGATCATCTGTAAATAACTCAAGCTCATTGGATGAACCTTCTATAGCTGCTTCTGATTTGCCTGACTTGAATATGGATCCTCCTACTGCATCACATACTCCCGAGCCTTCCCATGAACCTTGTTGCTCTGATAGGGTAAGACCACCACCTACCCATATCCATGATTATCATTGTTTTTTTGTTCTTGCTACTTTTCATGAACCTCACTCTTATCATGAGGCTAGTGCTGACCCTCTTTGGCAGAAAGCTATGTCTGATGAACTAGATGCCCTTTGTAAAACCCATACATGGGACTTGGTAGATTTGCCTTTTAGAAAGTTTGCAGTGGGATGTAAGTGGGTTTATAAAATCAAGACTCACGTAGATGGATCTGTGGAATGCTATAAGGCTCCTCTTGTTGCAAAAGACTTTGCTCAGGAGTATGGCATTGACTATGAGGAGACTTTTGCTCTTGTTGCTAGACTGACATTTGTTAGATCCTTACTTGTAGTTGTTGTTCGTCATTGGCAGTTATTTCAGATGGATGTTAAAAACACATTCCTTAATGGTGATCTTATAAAAGAAGTCTATATGCACCTTCCACTTGGCTATCACCATCCACCACACAAAGTTTGCAGACTCTGTCGAGCACTATATGGGCTAAAGCAGGCTCCTTGTGCTTGGTTTGCGAAGTTCAGTTATGTGGTTGCTCAACAAAGCTTTATTTCTAGTTCATATGACTCAGCTCTCTTTCTTTGGACTACTGCTACTGGTACTATCCTTATCCTTCTTTATGTCGATGATATGATTATTACTAGTGATGACATTTCAGGCATTCGCGCTCTTCAATCCTTCCTTAGCCAAAATTTTGAAATGAAGGACTTGGGGACACTCAGCTACTTCCTTGGTCTTGAGGTTACTTCGAGTAATGATGGTTATTATCTCTCTCAAGCCAAATATGCATCTGATCTACTTTCCTAAGCAGGTCTGACAAACAGTAAAACAACGAGTAGCCCCCTTGATGTAGCCTGACACGTAACAAAAGCAAAGAAACAATACAAGAAAAGGGATAAATAGATCTTCGATCCCGAGTCTATCAAGAATCTAAGAACTCTTCTTTAATAAACAGAGTCTATCTGTGAATCAAAGGGAAAATAAAAGATATCTCAACTGTGAGACGTCTTATTAAGCAAACTATAAAATAATAAATCAAGAACTTGTTTAGTTGGAGGCTATAAACATGTATATATAGCCCCAAGACTAAAGAAGTGCGGAATAAAGACTCTTAACCCTAATACAACTCAAATAAATGAACTTTAAAGCGGTTTAATAATGGAAAAACGTGAAATTATAACATAAGACCCGTGAGTGAACGATCGCAACACGGGGGGCGATCGTTCACAGATGGGCGAACGATCAGGGCGCACAAACCCCGCCAACGGTCGCTTGCTCAGTAGCTTCCAAGCATTAGGGTCCACTTCTGCAAATGATCATGCGATCGTTAGCCACCAACGTTCGCTTACTCAGTAGCCGTGGGACTATTGGCACAAGTTCTGCGATCGATCGCAGGTTACTCTGTGATTGTTCGCTGCTCCAGAGACTTCTGTTTCTGGTCCTCTGTTGCAGCTCTGGTCTGGGAGCGTGTCATCATCATCCGGGGTGGTTCCACTTCAACATCTCTCCCTTTCTTCCTCATGTAGTCCCAAGCATCTTGGTCTACATCACCCCTTAAGACCATTGTCAAACTTTTAGCCATGGATGGTGAGCCTTTATCAGATGCTACTCTTTACAGGCAGCTAGTCGGCAGTCTCATCTATCTTACTGTTACATGACCTAATATTGATTATGCTATTCATTTGGTGAGTCAATTTATGAGTGCACCTCGATCTACTCAATATGTTGCCATTCTTCTCATTTTGCGCTATGTCAAGGGTACTATGTTTCATGGTCTTCATTTCTCTTCTCATTCATCTCTTGAGCTTTAGGCCTACTCTGATGCTGATTGGGCTGGTGATCCCCAAATTGTCACTCCACCATTGGATATTGTTTCTTACTTGGAACTTCTTTAATTTCATGGCGCAGTAAGAAACAATCTGTTGTTGCTTGATCTAGTACTAAAGCTGAGTATCATGCTCTTGCTGACACTACATCTGAACTTCTTTGGTTACGATGGCTTTTGTTCGACATGGGTGTTCCTTAGTCTACTAGTTCTCCTATTCATTGTGACAATCGGAGTGCCATACAGATTGGTCATAATGATGTTTTTCATGAGAGCACAAAACATATCAAGATTGATTGTCATTTCATCCGACATCATCTTTAACATGGTATTTTACATCTTCATTCTGTCACCTTTGCAGATCAATTGGCAGACATTTTTACCAAAGCTCATCCATCGAGACGATTCAATGATCTTATCCCCAAACTCAAGTTGGCTTTGCCCCCTAGAGTTTGAGGGGGAGTGTTAGAAGAATATATTTTCATAATATTATATTCCCATAATATTCTCAATATATTATGGAAATATTTGATACTGTATTCATTATTGTAAAAATGCTGATTTTATGTGATTTTGTAATTATTGTATTTCCTTTCTCTTAAGGCCTCATTCAACTATAAATAGGCCATTCTATTGTACAATTGAATATACATTAAAATACAATTCTCTTCCTGATCGGTGTCAAATATTGTTTATTAGACCCCCCTTGACTTATGTTTGTTAGGCTCTTAGCTGTGTTAATAATTTATGTTTTGTATAGTTTTTAGTGTTTTGTGCTGTGCAGGTCATTGCATTAAAACACGGCTAGCAAAGGGCAAAGAGGACTTAAAGTGAAGAAGCTGATTCCTACCAAGTGCGTTCGACCGCACTTGGTGCGTTCGAACGCACTTACGGTCGCACGTAGGAGCCGCGGTTGCACGCATGCCCAGCCGGCCCTAGCGGTTTTCTGCGATCGAATGCAGAAGGTGCGGTCGAATGCAGGCCTAGTCAGCCCTAGCCACCACAACATTTATTTGTGGTCGACTACACACCCTGCGTTCGACTGCAAATAACTGGTGCGTTCGAACGCACTTCAATGACCTGCCAGCCTATACATAGGCCTCGATGTTTCATTTGTTTTTCACGTTTGTGAGGCGCCTCTAGGGCCCAAAACACTCTGTTTTCCATTGTAAATCCCTCCTAAATTGTCGTTTATTTAATTTATGTTTTAGTTTACTTTTATTTAGTCTCTTATTCCCTTTTCTTTAATTTGTTTATATATATTTATGTTTAGTTCATATTATTCTGTCTTTTAAGATTTATGTTTATTCGTTTCAATACATTTTAGTGACAAAAGTGTGTTGATTGTTGTCTACAAATCGCCAAACGTCAACACTCATTGCAACCGGAGATACATCGAATATTCGTCTGCGGACCATTATCCGTTGTGACCTCTTGTAACAGTGTTTGTCTCGAGTAGTTTGACAAGATTATGTAACAACAATAGGATATACATATGTACTTTATCGATAGATGAAAATATGAACAATGTGTTAGCGCTCAGAGTATGCCTTGTAGCATAAATGTTTAAACATATGAGCTAAACATGTTTATATGTGAATTAATTTATTGTGAAGTGAATTAGGGACTTTAGTTGTTTTTATTTATTTATTTTATTGCATTTTAATTTAGTTTAATTTTATGCACGCCACGTGTTCGACATTGGAACTAGGTTAAAATAGGATTAGTTTAGGCATTTTAAAATTGATTTTTAACGAAACACGATTCTCTGTGGGTTCGACACTCGCACTTGCACATCCACTCTATTACGATCGACTCGTGCAATTGGTGAGTACAATTAAATTTGTACATCACTTCCCTACAATTATTTGTCTGGTGTCTTTTTGTACATTTTCATTGGAATCAAGTATGGAAGATGTTGGTATCATGGAGAATTCATTGAGACAGTAACATATCTCATTAAAATTGTTGAAGGTGGGAGGGATGATCAAATTAGCTCTTCTAATATGAGGAGATCGAGGAGATTGTAGACCAAGCTTTTTGTTGTTCATGTTGTTGAAATATATATTAAAATATAAAATACTAAACTGAAAAAGAGACGGAAAAGAGAGCGCGGAAGCGGAGAAAGATGCATGGGCTACATCTTGTATATTCACTATATATTAAAACAATATTACATAACTCTATTTTTATAGAGAGAGAATGAGTAGTGACCAAGAAACCCTAAAGTAAAACCTAGACTAAATAAGACAACATAATAGAATAGTATCAAATATTCTAACATCCGCCCTCAAACTTAAGGTGTTAGCTTGAGTTTGAAAAAGAGAATAAATTAAAGGCATTTGAAGTCGATGGTTGGATCAAGGCAATGCCCGCGAGAAAGGCTGAAAATGACGGCTAGAGAAATACAGGAGAATGGAGACAAGCCGCTAAAAGAATCCAGTTAACGGCCAAGCTGCAACTGATAATGATGGTTAGAGAACGAAAACTAGCTGTTAATCCTGTGAAGGGCCAAACCACATTGTGCCAGGGCGTTCGATCCTTGCCTTGGGTGCTCGAGCGCTGATGAGCTCGATCGCATATCTCCTGCACTCGATCGCTCTCTCAGGACTCTAGCTCCTTCTTGATCATCTTCTAACTCTTCAAAATTCTTTTCCATTAAGCCCTAAACTTCCAAAGTGCTCTCTTTCCTTCCAAAGACCTATAAAACAAAGAAAACACAAAAAGAAAGTAAAATAGAACAAAATAACATAAACTAAAGGTATAACAAATACAAATTAAGGGGCTTAAATATAAATATTTAAGCACTTATCAAAGGGCCAAGCCACAATTGACAATGAGGCCAAACAATGGAAACTAGCCGTTAAAAAAAAAAAAAAACCCTATGAAGGGCCAAACCGCATTGTGCCAAGATTCGCCAATGAATAAAGCCGTGGATCACAAAAAAATTGGAAGTTCATCATAAGAGAATGCTAGAAAACACCAGAGTCACAAGACTTTTATTGAAATCCACAGAAACAGAAAATGAGCCAACGTGGCTTTGATACCATGTTGAAATATATACTAAAATATAAAAGAGACGAAAAATAGAGCTCAGAAGCGGAGAGAGACATATGGGATACATCTTGTATATTCACTATATATTAAACAATAATACATAACTGTCTTTTTTATAGAGAGACAATGAGTAGTGACCAAGAAACCCTAAAGTAAACCCTAGAGTAAATAAGGCAACATAATAGAATAATATCAAATATTCTAACATGGTATTGGAGCCATATTTATGTTTCTGTGGCTTTCCATAAAAGTCTTATGACTCTGGTGTTTTCTAGCATTCTCTTATGATGAACTTCCAATTTTGTTGTAATCCACAGATTTATTCATTGGTGAATCTTGGCACAATGCGATTTTGCCCTTCATAGGGGTTTTTTTTTTTTTAATAGTTAGTTTCCATTGTCTGGCCTCATTGTCAGTTGCGGCTTGGCCCTTCACCAAATTCTTTTAGCGGCTTGTCTCCGTTCTCCGGCCGTTACTTTTAGCCTTTCTCGTCTTTCTTGTTAGTGAACCCTGGCACAATGTGGTTTGGACCTTCATAGGATTAACGGCTAGTTTTTGTTCTCCAACTGTCATTGTCTGTTGCGGCTTGGCCCTTAACCGAATTCTTTTAGCGATTTGTCTTCGTTCTCCAGTATTTCTTTGGCCATCACTTTCAGCCTTTCTCGTGGGCATTGCCTTGATCCAACCATCGACTTCAAATTCCTTTAATTTATTCTCTTTTCCAAACTCAAGCTTACACCTTGAGTTTGAGGGGGGATGTTAGAATATTTGATATTATTCTATTATGTTGCCTTATTTAGTCTAGGGTTTACTTTAGGGTTTCTTGGTCACTACTCATTGTCTCTCTATAAAAAGAGAGTTATGTAATATTGTTTAGTACATATTGAAGATACAAGATGTAGTCCATATGTCTCTCCCTGCTTCCGCTTTCACTTTCATATTTTAGTATTTATATTTTACATATATTTCAACATGGTATCAGAGCCACTTTCTTGTGGCCTTCAACGTCCTTGCGTTTCCTCATGTTTCGTTTGACAATCTCGATGCTCAAGTCTACCGCCACGCTCTGCCGAAAGTTCTCTACCAGTTCAACATCATGCGTATCACGCGCCGGTTAGGTTCGGTGCACCGATCTGATAACCACCCAAGTGGGCTCATTTTCTTTTTTATTTTTGGCCCCCCTTGTCGGCCTTGGCCCATTGTCGACTCTTTTTGAAGTTTGGCTCATTATCAGCCTTGGCACGTTGTCGGCCCCTTCTGGATTTTGGCCCGTTGTCGACCCATTTTGAAGTTTGGCTCATTATCAGCCTAGGCCCGTTGTCGGCCCCTTTTTGGATTTTGGCTCGTCGTCGGCCCCTTTTTAAGTTTGGTTCATTGTCTGCCCTGACCCATTGTTGGCCCTTTCTGGAGTTTGGCCTGTTGTCGACCCTTTTGAATCTGCATTCACTAGCCACCTGCCACCGTCGCTGGCCACCCACTAGTGTCTATCTCCTCCGGCAGTCACCACCATCTACGGCTTGTTCCCAGCCTTTGCCACTATCATCATCATTGTTTCAGATTTCAAACTCAAGGTTCTAGAATATTCCACCTTGAGTTTGAGGGGGGATGTTAGAATATACGGAAATATATTATATTATTTGTATATTCCATAATTATGTTGATATCAAATATTCTCTATTTATGGGTTGATTGTAATCAAATATTGGGATTGTAATCAGATCAAGGGAATTTGATTACTATACATGTATTTAGATACTACCCTATAAATAAGGGCCTTTGTATTATAGACAAATCAAGTTAATGAGCATAATGTAGCCCTTAGGGGTATTCCAAGTGGTAGACGTAGGTGTCTAACATTGAACCACCCGTAAATTCCTTGTATTCATTTTCTATATTATTTCTGCATCATCATCAGTATTTCAACACTTGTAAATCTTCTTGACTTGGGTAATCAGACCCCTAGAGGATATCCGGAGGGGCTTTATTCATAATTAGCGGGACAATGTCTATATTAATTGCTATTTGATTTTGGATATAAATGTTGGAAGGATGTCACTGAATGGATTATGAGACAAATCTATTGATCTTAGTTATGTCGAATTTAACAAAGATGAAAAAAAGTTGAATTCTAGTGTAGAATTTTCAATTGTTAAATTATTGCTTGCTAAGCTGAGTCACTTGTCCTGCCTTGAATTACCAAGTGCCTTAGGAATTAAGCTCAATAATGTATTGTTGCCCAAATCTAATTTAGGGCAATGAGTTGTGAAGAATTGGAGATAGATTTAGCTGTTGTTTGACTCAATTCATTCCATGCAAGAAGAAGTCTCTAAAGATTTGGAAGGATGATTCCTATCTTTAAACGAAGATGATTTGGGAGGTTTCCGAGTATGTTTAGCAAAGTTTATTTGTTTATTTATTTATTGTCCTTTCTTGTAAGTGTAATGCAAATTTAAAATTTAAAATATCTAATGTAATGCATATTTTCATTAATAAGTTAATTTAATTATGGGGAAAATACATTTTACCCCCCTGAAGTATCCATCAATTTTCACTTTTGCCTCCAAAGTTTAAAATGTGACACTTTACCCCTCCAAACTTTCAAATTGTGGCAATTTAACCCATTTAGCCTATTTATTCCCAAAATTTCCCCATCACATTTTTTTTAAAAAAATAATCCAAAAAAAAGAAGAAAAAATCCAAAAAATATGCTGGGGTGGCCGAACCACCCCATAGGTGGTGGCTGGCCACCCGATTTGGCTTGCGGTGGTTTGGCCACCCCCAGGCCGGCAGGTCTGGGGGCGGCCGAACTACCCCCAGTGCGAAATTTTAAGCGATTGGCCCAAGGGGCGGCCGAACCACCTCGTGGGCCACTGGGGGTGGTTCGGCCGCCCCCAGACGGCCGACCTGGGTGTGGCCGAACCACCCCAGGCAAAACGGGGTGGCCGGGCACCACCTATGGGGTGGTTCGGCCACCCTAGCATATTTTTTGGTTTTTTTTTTTTGTTAAAAATGTGATGGGGACATTTTGGGAATAAATAGGCTAAATGGGTTAAATTGCCACAATTTGAAAGTTTAGGGGGGTAAAGTGTCACATTTTAAATTTGGAGGCAAAAGTGCAAATCGGTGGATACTTCAGGGGGGTAAAGTGTAATTTCCCCTTTAATTATAAAATTACCATGAAAAACAATCATTTTCCAAGAAATCAAACAATCAATTGCCCTTGTTATACAAAAATATTAAATTTAAGCACTTAAATCTAAATCCTAAATCGCAAAAACCATTGAATTTTGGTTTAAAGTATGCACGATATCACATAAATAGTTTTATTAGAAATATCATTTTGATGTTCTCTGAAATATGATAGTCTTATCTATTCTCAGTGGTGGCATAACTGTTATTGCCATCTTCTATAAAACATCAACCTATGAGAACTCAAGAGACCTCATGGAGATCAAACACAAGTCCTCACAGACTACCAAAAACAGTAGCCTCTAATAATTTTTTTTTTTTAAATAAAATAGAAAAAGAAAAAAAAAATCCACTTCAATCAAAATAATATAATTTGAAAGGAATACCCTTCTAAACGAATTTCATACTCATGCATGATATATGTTAGCCTAACATAAATTATTAGTTACTCTTCTTCAATTTCAGTTAGTATAAGTGTAACGACCCAGGGAAAAACGCTAGCCACATTTGTGCTATCACTTCAAAAGGATTAGTCAATTTGAAACTTCCCTAAAATTCACTATAAAGCTCAGTTTCACCTAGTAACTAGGCAATGTGGGACTTAGCACCTATGACTATTTTTATAAAACTCCCACTCTATGTGGACTTCTTCTCATCTTCCCAATATGGGACCGGGGTGTTACAATAAGAAAATCGAAAGCTTGGTCGACTAATGATTCTAATTTATAAGGATCTCCGTGGTCAACTTGGGTTAGAAGCAACATGCTTAGTTTTCTAAAATAAATATCAAAAAACTCAAGTGAAGGTCCTCCAAGGTTTCCAATTCTTGTGTGATATACAACAATACGGCAAAGCAATGGGTTTCCTTGAATGATGACTTCTTAAAATGATATTGATGCGCGCCAAATGTTACATATTTGGACCCCTTAATTCGCTATTGTTAATCTTTTAGCTATGTTATTATCTGATGTTTTGGTTTAGTTTCGTGTTTTTAGTGTTTTATAGGTTGCTAAAGGAAAACTATGGGTTTTATGTGGAAGTGCCTAGTTCGGATGAAAAGTGCAATTCTTTGGTATAGCGATCGAGCGCAGGACAGCCACGATTGAGCACACATGCGTTCGAGCCCAGGACAGTCATGATCGAGCGTGAATGCAGCGCAGCAGACAGAAACCTTATGCACGAATCCGATCGAGCGCATACGTCTGGCCTGGCAGCGAATTTCTGTTTTATTAAATTTGTAAACCCTAGTTTTGGGCCTATAAATACATAATTATCAGACTAGTTTAGAGAGGCTGCGAATTACAAAATTTGGGAGGAGAAAGAAGAGAGTTCTAGGGTTTTCCTAGCTTTTGGATCTCAACTTTGGGTTTCATTATTTGTAAGTACTCATTTTTTTACTATGGATTCCATCAAGAACGTTTTGTCTTTCAATAACATGATAGGCTAAACCTTCAACTAAGGTTGAAGATGAAGCCTTACTTATGATTAGCAATTTAGTTTCATGTAATCAAGATTTCCCAATTTAATGGTTCAATTGCTTATTTTTTTGATTTTTTATTAATTGGATTGAATGTATCTTGGATATCTTTTGTGATTCAAGGATACATTAGATGATTTATGATAATTCAATACAATTAATTGCTTGGTTTTCTTGATTAAAAGTTGGATCTTTCTTGTGATTTATTCTCTGGATACAATGGATGTTTCAATATAGATTGGATATTTGCTTGTGATTTACAGATACTTCTAATGATTTAATTGATTATTGGATTTCTATTGTGATTTGGATAAAGAATGGATACAGGGAATGTTCTGATTAATTTGTGAAGCAAAAAGTGAAACATGCCTAAGATTTATATGTGAGAACTTTGGGGAGTATTTGAGATCATGGAACTAGGTTGTTAAGAATGAGTGAGTGTGGATTCTAAAACCCTAGTGCTTCGTCAACAAATTACTTTCACTTAATTAGTTTTATGCTTTTGTTTCATTCAAACAATCATCATTCAAAAACTAGGAACTAGATTAGAATAGAATTATTTTAGGTTTAAACTTGTTTTCAAGAACACAACTCCCTGTGGGTTCGACCTCGCACTTGCACACCATTATATTGCACACGACTCGTGCGCTTGCGAGTACAATAAATTTGTACATAAGATATATGATTCTTTTGAATTGATTAAGAAGGAAAACATGAGAGCTCCGGTTGCCCCCATACTAATTTTCAAATGAGCTTAGTGCACAAAGTTAGAGAGTTTAGAATTGAACCCTTTCCTCCCCACACCATGTTAGGGGCAATATCTACATACAAGGATATGTATCTAAGCACAACTCAACAATAACTATTATTTGTATCTTGAGAGCAAAGCTAATGATTTTGTTGCCTTTAAACTTTGAGACTAACTTAGAATACACATTGGCGGCTAACTATAAGTCAATACAATAATTAACTATACCACTTATGTATGCTACTACGATTATCTACCATAGCAAATCAATGGCTATAAACAAATCACTTTAGGGAATTCTCAAGACTGTAATATTATTTCAAAAGCACAAACATGAAAGAGGTATTAACAAACTCGATGCCCTCATCCTAGCATCCTTCAAACTCTTGTAGAAACTTCAATTTGATCTTGTTGAGTGTAATTGAAATATTTCTTGCATTAACCCTCTTTTCAGGTAACTCTGCACAACAGTGCAATGCAAGCCCCATTAGGGATGATATACAATCCTCTGTTGAAGCATAACATTTTTCGGTTTTCAACAAATTGGCATCAACAACTTTAGTGACTGAAAGGGGTGATGATTCCTCTACCCAACGCTTTAAGCTCATTTCTCCAGCAAACATGTCATCTGTAGGTTTCCTTCTTGTGAAAGTTTCCATCAGCAAAATACCATAACTATACACATCGCCTTGTATAGAAACAAGTCCTTGTGATCCATACTCTATTTGTAACATAACAACTAATCATGAGTACATAATTATTTATTGCACAATAGTGAATGAAACAAATTCCAAAGATATAAACAGTTAAGAGAAATGTTAAATACATTCTCACTCCCACACTATCAAGTGCACACTTCTTGACATAGCAGTGAACATCACCATTGGATCAAATTACTAGTGATCCATCTAAAATCTAATGGTTATTTTCACTAGCAAGTCAATGAGCATGCACTTGGGAGTGTGGGGCATGAGTGTGTGTAGTATTTTTCAAGTGCTAAAGTCGATTCTCTACCAAAATGCTATAGTTATCTGTGTACGCATGAATAGAATGACAGACATTAAAGTTCTAGTTGTAGGATAAAAACATCACCTGGTGCCATATACCCAATAGTAGCAAGAGTTTTGGTTTGCATCATAGAATCCCCATCAGCTAACAGTTTGGCAACGCCAAAATCAGCAACATGTGCGACCATATCTTCATCTAATAAGATATTGCTTGGCTTCAAATCACAATGAACAATATGTGTTGAATAATCATAATGAAGATATTCGAGTGCAGACGCGACATCAATCATTATATTTAGTCTTTGTAAGATACTCAAACAATGGTCTTTAGAATACAACCACTTATTGAGGTTCCCATTTGGCATGTATTCCAATACAAAAGCTTTGAAGTCCATGTTACTACACGTGCTAATGATTTTGACAAGATTCCGATGACGAATATTGCATAGTACTCCACACTCGGTATCAAAACTCTTGAATGCCCCTTCTACAACCAAGTTGAAAACTTTTATTGCAACAATTATTCCATCTGAGAGTGTCCCTTGGTATACTGATCCATAACTCCCTTTACCAATTAAGTTGCTCGCATTGTACCCTTTCGTTGCTTGTAAAAGTTCTTGTTGTGAAATTCTTCTCCATGTAGCTAGTGGTAAAGAGTTTTCCTGCATTGGGATTTTTGTATTCCTTTTTTGGCATCTTATCCACACTAATACAAGAGAAGTTACAAGCACTGTTAACCCAATCACTGGTAATGCATACTTTAATGCAACTACGGTCTTTTTGGGTCGAGAAACACCTTTACATGGAGAAACTTGTAGTCGGGGATCACCACAAAGTTTATCATTTGATATAAATGATGCAGCGGAGAAGTTTACAAATGGTCCTCCTAAAGGAATTTTTCCTTGTAGTTGATTGAAAGAGACATTTAGATATTTGAGGTATGAAAGTGCTTCTAAGGACTTAGGAATCTCTCCAGATAAATTGTTACTAGAAAGATCCAAGAATTCCAAACTTAATAGTTCACCAAATGATTTTGGAATTGAGCTTTCTAATCGATTGTGTGCCAGTGAGAGATTAACTAGATCTTTGAGGCCACCAATTGATGCTGGGATATCACCTGATAATAGATTACTTGATAAATCCAATTTTATTAGAACCTTCATATTTCCAATTTCTATTGGGAGAGAACCACTTAGAGAATTTGATGAGAAGTCAACCTCTAAGAGATTTGTAACACTCCACAAGTTCAAGGGAATTGTAGAAGATAACTTGTTAACATCCAAGTAAAGATATCCTAGAGAAGTCAGATTATCCATGCATTTTGGAATGTCTCCAGAAATGTTATTAGCACTTAAATATAATTTGAACAAGCTCTTTAAATGACAAAGATCGGAAGGGAAGTGACCTTCTAGTCTATTTCCATGAAGGAGCAAACCTTGGAGCATGAGTAATCTTCCCATTGTAATTGGAATAGGTCCATCCAAATCATTGTTCATTAGGGACAAAGTCATCAAGTTGCTTAAATTTCCTATATCTCTCGGAATGACTCCCTTAATATTGCAATTAGAAATGTAAAGGTTTTGAAGAGAAGTAGAGAGATTTCCAATCGAACTAGGAAGGATGATGTTTAGTGGATTACCTTCCAATGCTAAAACTCTTAGATATGCCAAATTTGACAAAGAAGAGAAAATGTTGAATTCTGGAGTAGAAGATTCAATGGTCAAATTATTGTTTGCTAGGCCGAGCCACTGGAGCATCCTTAAATTACCAAGTCCTTTAGAAATTAAGCCCGAGAATGAGTTGTCGCCCAGATCTAGTTGAGTGAGTTGTGAAGCATTGGAGATAGAACTAGGTATTGTTCCATCCAATTTGTTGTCACCAAGATAAAGAACTCGGATATTTGGAAGGAAGAGGCCCACATTTGGTGGAATATGGCCTGAGAGGTCATTGAAAGACACATCAATTTCTCGTGCTGTTGAGATATTAAATATCTCAGATGGAATTGGACCAGTAAAGTTGTTTAAACATATATGCAAGAACTCAAGGTTTGGTAGATAACCAATTTCACAAGGTATTGCACCTGACACAATATGAACAACCATGCATTATTATTCAAAAGAAAAAATTATATGCTTTAAATGAATCAAAAATACAAGTGAAAAGGTACCTAATAAAGCAACCAAAACTTCAAATTAAAATCTACTTAATAAATAACCCACCATGCTCACTATCCTCGTTTCTTAGGGCCAGTTGGCATACTTGGTTGTTAAGCCTCTATTTTATTAGCTAGTATAGCTGTTTGGACTATCTTGTTAATTTGTTTCAATATGCAAACAAGAGGAGAAGATGAAAAATGTAAAAAAAACAAACAAAAACAAAACTACAAGATATCAAGACAAGTTTTTATTTTTCATTTTTTATGAATAAGTGATTTTATTATCAAACAAACCAATTAACAATGTAACACCAAGTACAAGCCTTTTCAATAGGCTAGAAACACGAGCTTACAGAGGCCTAATTACATCAACTAAAAAAAAAACCCAGAAAGAACAAACAGCAGAAAAATTTGTAGACAACAAATAACTACAAGCAAACCCACACTACATCACCATCATGCCTCCCCCAAAGTTTTATCCACAAAATCAAACTAGATACCACAAACTGCAGAACAGCTTACAAAAGCAGATCTGCAGGTAAATTCCACAAAGAAGCTAAGACCAAAATCTCTCTAGTCTTAAGGAAATTTTCCCTTCCCAACTATTCTAGTTCTCACTTCCCAAAGAACTCTCTTCAAAATCTGCTCCTCAAAGCTAGGCAAACCAGAATGCTTAATCTCATTCCTTGTGTGCCATAATTGTAGATAACAGAGCCTAAAACAATAAGGCATAGGTGACCTTTAAGAGTTTTATTTCCTCATTTTCTGATTCCAAGCTATAGGACCACATCCCAGATTACAGAAGAACTTATTACTTGACAATGATGCATACAAAACTTCCAAATTCTATAATTGAAACTACATTCAAAAATCAAATGCTCCCTTCTTTCCATTTGATTATGACAAAAAAGGTACTTAGCCTCACCTTTATATCCCCACTTAATCAAACGATCCCATGTGAGAAGCCTATCCTACATAGCCAGCCACAAAATGAAAGCATGTTTGGGAAAGCATGTGGAAACCACACCAACTTCCACCAATCAACCTCTTCCTTCTTTTCGCTAAGGAAATCCCAAGTTTTTGAGCTAACATAGGTGTCTTTCCTAGAGACAGTCCACAAAGGTTTATCATGAGGACCAAAACTTATCTCATGAAGCCTAGCTTGAATCCCAACTAGAGCCACAAACCTATCTGGTCTCCAATACTAGTCTCCATTAAGAATAACAGAAAAGAGCTTACCCTCCACACTACTATGGGCATCATAGACAGCCCTTTGCCCAAAAACCTCAAACAGAATTCCAGAAGGATGCCAAGAATCCAACCAAAGAAAAATGTTCTCTCCATTACCAACCTCAAACTTCAAAATTCTTTTAGCAACATTCCTCAATTTTAGGATCTTCCTTCAACTTTAAGAACAATTTTGAGGAATATTCAAACTCCAAAAGCTCTTCCTTTTCAATAGATTTTCTTTCACCCAAGCTACCTATAAAGAACTAGACCTAGCAAAGAGGCTCCAAATATGCCTAAGCATAGAGGTTTGGTTCCAAACTTCCAACATTTTTAGCCCCAAACCTCCTTCCTTCTTAGGAAAGCACAAAGCATTCCAAGAGACTATAGCCTTTGTAGACCCTTCCATCTTTCCATTCAATAGAAACTTATTAAATTTCTGTTCAATAGCCCTTATAATCCTCTTAGGAAGAATAAAAATGCCAGTCCAATAAAGTTGCCAACTATACAGGACAGAAGACAACAATTGAAGCCTACCTGCATAGGAGAGATTCCTAGGAAGCCAAGAATCGTGACCAATAATTCTGTCTAACAAAGCTCCATAATCTGATGTAGATAGTCTAGTAGATATAAGGGGAACCCCAAGATACCTAACTAGAAGATGACCTTCATTCATCTTTAATTCACCCAGCAGCAAGTGTTTCATACAATCTAAAATACCAGAACAGAAGAAGGAGCTCTTTGAAGGAGTAGCTTTCAGACCAGATAACTCCTCAAATTCAAGCAAAGCATCTTTAATGATGTTTATAGACCTCAATCTAGCTTCAAAAAAGATAAGGAAGTCATCTACAAAACATAGATGAGTAAGATTCTGTTTCAAACATTTAGGATGAAACTTGAAAACTAAACCACCCCAAATACAATCAGCCATAATCCTAGAGAAAACCTCCATCATTAGAACAAACAAATAAAGAAATAAGGGATCCCTTTCAAAATAGCCAACCAAAGTATCATTTAGGCAAATAGAAAACCTAGGAGAAGTAATACACTCCTTGATCCAGCTGAGAAAAGGGTAGTTGGGCTTAATACCTACCTTTGATTGAGTTCGCCTACAACAAAAACTACCAGGTGACGATTGGAATGCCACCTTATGAAGCACTTTATGGACATAAGTGCCAGTCGCCCTTATATTAGGACAATGTCGGTGAGTGACAGACATTAGGGCCAGAATTGATTCATGATACTCATGACAAGGTACTCATCATCAGGGAAAGGATGAGTGCAGCTCAGAGTCGGTAGAAGAGTTATCCTGATAACTAGAGGCAACCATTGGAATTCGATGTGGGAGATCATGTATTCCTCAAGATATCACCTATGAGGGGAGTGATGTGATTTGGAAAGAAGGGGAAGCTCAACCCTCGATTTATTGGACCGTTTTAGATCACCCAGATAGTAGGGAGGTTGGTGTATAGAGTCGCCCTACCCCCAGATTTGGTTGGGACACATGATGTTTTCCACAAGTCAATGTTAAGGAAGTATATCGCTAATCCTAATGTGATTGTGAAATATGAGCCATTGGGAATCTAGGAGGGATTGACCTACGTCGAAGAGCTAGTGATGATCGTGGATAAGAAGGAACAAGTGCTACGTACCAAGATGATTCCTATTGTTAAAGTACTATGGTGTAACCATGGTGTTGAGGATGCATCATGGGAGGTAGAGCAAGACATGCGAAGTCGTTATCGCATTTGTTTGAATGATTGCACGTGGAACTACTCCTTTTCTAAGCTGATGGACTTAAGAGTTGAGATTGATGAGGATTGGTATAGTGTTGGCAACATTGAGTATGACGCACTCGATGACCTACGAGATGATTTTCCGTAGTTGTTTGAGGATGGCATAGTGCTAATTAATGGATGGGAGGAGATAGCCCAAGAACCTATTGAGCACAATACCGATGACTCTACGGGCGGAAGATAACATTCTACTCCTCTTTAAGTGCTATTCTTTTGGTTTTTGTGTTTAGAAATTTTAAGGACGAAATTTTTATAAGGAGGGGAGAATGTAGTGACCCAAATAATTAACTAAGCTTAGGTAGCTTAGTTAGGGAGTTAATTTGGGCTTTGTGTCACTAAGGACACTAGAAGGGTAATTTAGACTTTTGGACCAGACATACGCTAGGGTTAGTGGATGTACGCTACTATTTTTAGTGTGGATGTATGTGGGGGGACCATCATATGTACGCTATGCAAATAGTACACGAATGTACGCGGGACCACATTGACATATGCTACTTTTTGAAATACCGTTTGGATAATACCTGGACCTACGAGGCAGCCTTTGGACCGCTGTGTAAATAGTACCAAATGTATGCTAGGGTTGGCAAACGTCCGTTGCTTTTCTAGAGAGTTGGTAGAGCCCCTCAGCTATTAATAGCCCCCCACCCCCTCATTGTTTCTCACGCCCTTTCAAGCCCCCAGGCTACGAAAATCCTTCCTTATGTGTGTGTTTTGTGAATTTTCGAAGCTAATGGTGAGGAAGTTCTTGAAGTTTCGCTTCAAGGAGGTAACGTTGCTTCACCTAGTTGTTTTTACGTTGTTATGTTGCCCTAATGTTGTCTTGAGTTGTTAGTTGTAGCTTTAGCTTTAGTCATGCTTTAAATCTTGTATAGAATATCATTGTTTTGGCTTAGCATGATCGTGTTTACATGGAGGTTTCATTTTGAGTTAGGAGACCTTAGGAAGCCCTTTGATAGCCTTAGAATTTGGTTTTGGAGAATAGGAGGACGAGTGGACAAAATGAGGTTCTCCATAAAATCCTCGAAGCGGATGTACGGTCTTAAGACTAGTCTTAGACGTACGGTCTGAAATTTTACAGCGAACATATAGCCTCGAGCCTGGACATACGGTCCAAAGTGTGACGGGGGACTTTATTTTAACCAACCGTCCAATAGGTCCTATTATCTTGTTTTAGAGTTGTTTTAGTAGAGATAGGATTAATTGAAGGTTTTCCATAGATTTGGGGAACTTGGATCATTTGGAATACTCGGAGACATTATATGACCTTGGTGAGTTTTAACTCACATAATGGTTGTTGTTATTTTTCATGCACTGCACATCTATTTTGTGTACCAAGAAAACATGCATATTTGCAACTCTCACAATTTATACTGCTGCACATGAACTCTAGCATTTTTTAGGAAAATGTTGTGCTGAATGTGTTAATAAAGTGAGACTTGTAAAAGCATGCATGTAAATTACAGACAAAATAGTTTTGCATCGTATAACATGGTACACCGGTATGTGCGGGATAACAGCCATGGGCTTACTATATATGTTAACCTTATGGTCAAATGTGTGTGTGTTATATGGGCCTTGGATCCAATGGTTGTTTTGTGGCTAGCCCAGTCTTAACGGGCAATCATTACAGGATGGACATCATTAGCAGTGTGGGCCACTCGAGGTCGAACTCGGTGTAGTGACCCAAATATTTAACTAAGCATAAGTGGCTTAGTTAAAGGGTAAATTTGGACTTTGGGTCACTAGGATCTGTCAGAAGGGCATTTTGGGGAATTAGACTTCTGGACCGGACGTACGCTAGGGTTGGCGGATGTACGCTTCTGTCTTTTAGTGCGGACTTACGTTGAAATGTCAGACGTACACTATTGTCTGTAGTACGGACGTATGGTGGTCCCCCACCGGACGTACGCTCTACAAATAGTACAGTCGTACTCTGTGAATAGTACAGTAGACGTACACCAAAAGTACCGGACGTACACTACTTTTTGGAATATCCTCCGGGTAATACCTAGATGTACGAGGCAGCCTTTGGACAGTTGTGAAAAGATACTGGACGTACGCCCTTAGGATTGGAAGTCTGCTACTTTCTGGCCCTATAAATACCGCCTCACCCCCTCGCCCATTTCACACCAAATCTGACCCTCAACCCCTCTCTCCGTTTCTAGGTGCTTGTTGACCGTCTTGTGAGTGTTTGCGAGTGTTTCGGTGCTGCCGGAGGAGGAACTCTTGAGGTTTTGTTTCAAGGAGCTAACGCTCGGTTTCCTTAGCTTTTTAATACGTCGTTATGGTGCTCGATTATAGTTCTATTTTGCTAGTTGTAGTTGTTAGCTTAGTTATGCTTTAATCTTCCTTAGGCTAGCGTTTTGATAGCTTAGCGTTGTTGTCTTTGCATAGAGGATTCGATCTATGTTAGGAGGCCTTAGGAGTCAGAGAATAGGCGGACAGTGGAGAAAAAATAAGGTTCTCCCTGAAAGACGTCGGAGCGGACGTTCGGTCTCGTGACCGGACGTACAGCCCTTCATGTCACAGTGGACGTATGGCCTCGAGCCCGAACATACAGTCAGTGTGTGACAGGGAAACCCTACTTTTAGCAGCCGTCCCATAGCTCCTGTTTCCTTGTTATAGAGTTGTGCTTTAGTAGAAATAGAACTGATGATAGGTCTTTTCTCAGTATTCGAGGTTATGGAGCTTCAAGGGAATTACATGGAGGAGCTTGACGGCCCGGGTGAATACAAACTCACATGGATGCTTTGTTGTTACTTTTCCTGCATTGCACGTATTTTATATGGATGTCAAACATGCATATTTTTCAACTTTCATGAAATACATTTTGGAACTACGGGTAACTCTCTTTTGTGAAAACGTGTGTCTGTTAACAAGGTAATAATGAGACTTGTAAAACTGTGCATGTAAAAGACTGATAAGACTAATTGCATCGTATGACATGGTACACTGATACATGCGGTATAATGGCCATGGGCTTACTATACGGGTTAGCTTTATGGTCAATGTGTGCGTGTGTGGGGGTTTTGGATCCAATGACTCGTGACCAATAATGCAGCCATTCCCAATGGATGGTCACTATAGGATGAACGTCATTAGTTGGTGTGGGCCACTCAGGGTCGGACCAGATCGTGCCACAAATGTTACGTATGGTATGTTTCGTGCAATGGCTGGGGCACTGGCATTGTACTATATGTCCCTCGGGACAGCATCAACCCTCTGAGAAGGGGTAATATCTCGAGTAGACTATATTGTTGAACTATTACTATTACTCATGATTATATGCATATATTATATTATATATATATCACCTGCATGATAAGTCAGCTCATAATGTTGCATGTCTTTTATAAATAAAAGAATTATCTTTATTTTGAGGAATATACATGTCCTTGTAATGGTTTATAGTTTTTCTCATATTTATTTCACCCTCGTATGCATTAACTTTGATAATTAGAGTTACGTACTAGACATATAAGCATTAGATGCGAAAAAAAAGTCTCACCAGCAAATAAACATAAGCAGCCCATGTGCAGCCCATCTGTCTTTGTTATTTAGTTATTATTTATCTATTGGACTCTGTGGTTAATTAAGTATTTTGGAGAGTAGGAGATGACATATGTATCTTTGGAGTTGTCATTTATTTTTGTTTATCATTTTGTATTGTAAGGCTATATATAGCACATTGCTTGATAAATAGCATAATTAGAGAAGTTGATAATCAAATGTTAGTAGTTGTTTTAGGAGGTTTAGGGTTTTTTTGAACTACCTTAATTTATTAGATCTGTTACACTTCTATCTTTTGTCTATCTATTTTGCAAATCCACCATTATATCTGTGGGACCTTAATTCAATGGTATATTCTCCCATCTTTTGTATGGAGATTGACAAGTGATAGTGAAAAGATAGAAACAATTTTTTTTTTCTAAATTATTCATTGCTTGCTTGACAAATTAGGCACATAACATGCACATACATGAAATGAGCAACATGTTTTTAGAGTATTTATTGAATCTGAAGGGTTTTCATTAGACTAAAAATTTCTCAAATGTCTTTCAAAATGCAATTTTCTTCTAACTAAAATTAATAGCAATGCTTTGTGATTAATACTAATCAAATAAAAATATGATGAGTGACCAATTTAATTTTTTTTTGACAATGTATATATGTTGAGAGATAAAGCGGTTATGCAGTTTTTACCAAGAGTATATTAATATACATAATTGAACAAAACTCTAACCCAAAAGCCTAAGTTAATGGGCTAAGGTCTACTTAGGTATATTAAGAACTCTTTTCTTTTATATTTTTTCAATGTGAGACACAACACTCACAAATGCACTCACAATAATCTCCACCTCACACGTGTGAGTCGACCCAACTCCCCCTCGCGTCCAGACACCCGTCCCAGGAAGGTAAAGGGAGATAAAGCGGTTATGAAATTTTTACCAAGAGTTCATTAATATACATAATTGAACACAACTCTAGCCCAAAAGCCTAACCTAATGGGCTAAGGTTCATTTAGGTATATTAAGCACACTTTTCATTTATATTTTCTCAATGTGGGACATAATACTCACAAGTGCACTCACAACAATGCAACTTTTGAACCAGATCCAGATATTGCTACCACGCTGCTTTTACTTTGTGGTCTTGTTGTTGGGTTTCACTGGTTGTTTCTTCTCCCTTGTTGCTTCCTGTTTAAGTCTGTTTACCTTGCTGTTGGCTGCAAGCCTGTAATGCTTTCAATCTGGCTGTTCTCAGCTCTTTATATGAATGTTTGTTCATTACAAAAAATATATATATATAACTTTTGCAACTTTGTTATTATATATTTTTTTTTCATAAAGCCTTGATTAGTCATGTATATAGAAAAAAGTGCCAACTTCTGCAAGGCTTTCCGATATGAAATTCCAAAGATCATGGCCTCGTAGTTTGATGGCGAAGCAGGGTCTCATCCCCAATTTCCGGTTTGTTTGAATTTTGTAGACATGGAGACACCGGTAGACAAATCTTCATCATCCCGAAAGAAAGAAGCACAAGTATGAAGTTGTTCAGTCGAAAAGCAACACACACATGGGGTGGGACCCATGCCAACGACAGAACAAAGGGAAAGGGTTGAAGTGAGCAAATAGTCAAATCCACATTCACATACAGTCTCCCAGTTGAATCAACATTCAGAGCAGGAACTCCTTTCAAGAATGGAGGTTACAATCAAATAGCTTGCAAAAAAAGACAAAAAAGCCAAAGAGACAAAAGAGGAAGGAAAGACCTAGCATGATTTGGGATGAGAAGTGTAAATACTAGTTTCTTTCGTCACCCCTATAAGAGAAGAAGAGAAAGAAAGAGACTTTTGAAGCCACGTGTGGGAAAGAAAAGAAAGAATAAGGCTAGTCATGGTTTTCTCTACATTTCTTCATCTACACTGTAGTGTTGCATTGTATCACATGTGTGTGATACAACGCAACATGATAGTGTAGATGAAGAAACGTAGAAAACACCCTAGATAAAAAACAAGGCCGGGAGAAGACCCTAGAGAATAAATGAGGCAGAAAGAAAACCCTAGACAGAAAAAAAGGTAAGGAGAAAACCCTAGACAAAAACAAGGCAGGGAGAAAACCCTAGACAAAAAAGAGGGATTGAGAAAATTCTAGACAAAAAACAAGGCGGGGAGAGAACCCTAGACAAAAAATATGGCAGGAAGAAAACCCTAGACAAAAAAAAAAGTAGGGAGAAAACCCTAGACAAAAAACAAGGCAGGTAGATAACCTTAGACAAAAAACAAGGCAAGGAGAAAATCCTAGAGAAAAGGAAGGAAGGGAGAAAACCCTAGACAAAAAAAAAAAAAAAAATGGCATAGAGAAAACCCTAGACAAAAAACGAGTCAAGGAGAAAACCCTACACACAAAAAAAAAAAAAGGATAGGAGATAACCCTAGACAAAAAACAAGGCCAAGGTAGGGAAACAACCCTAGACAAGAGCAAGACAGGAAGACAAACCTAGTTTAAACATGGAAGAACTACCCCTGGGCACAAGGAGAAAACCTTAAACAGAGGCGAGACGATATAGAGGCATCCATTCCCAAAAAGAAGGGAAATAAAGAAAGGGTCGAATTTAACCCTCTGGTATTAAAGGGAGGGTTGGTTTTAATCCTTGGGTTAAAGAAGGTTAGTACTTGGTTTTTCAACCAAGTATTGAAGAGAGGGTTGGATTTAACTTTCGGGTATTGAAGAGGGGTCGGTTTTAACCTTCTGGTCAAAGAAGGTTATTACTTGGTTTTTCAACTAACTTTTGTAGAGAGGGTTGAATTTAACCCTCAGGTATTGAAGGGAGGGTCGGTTTTAACCCTCGGGTCTTAAAAACGAGGTTATTACTTGGTTTTTCAACCAAGTCTTGAAGAGAGGGCTGGATTTAACCCTTGGGTATTAAAGGAAGGGTTGACTTTAACCCTCGGGTCTCAAAAAAGAAAGTTATTACTTGGATTTTCAACCAACGCTTGAAGAGATGGTCAGATTTAAGCCTCTAGCATTGAAGAGAGGGTTGGTTTTAACCCTTGGGTTAAAGAAGGTTATTTTATGGTTTTTTCAACCAAGACTTAAAGAGTTGGTTGGTTTTAACCCTTGGCTGTTGAAGGGAGGGTCGGCTTTAACCCTTGGGTCTCACAAAAAAGGTTATTACTTGGTTTTTCAATGGAGTCTTGAAGAGTGGATTGGATTTAAACCTTGGATATTGAAGGGAAGGTCGGTTTTAATGCTCGAGTCTCACAAAAAGGTTATTACTTGGTTTTTCAACCAAGTCTTAAATGGATTGTCAAATTTATTCCTTGGCCAAAGAAGAGAGTTGGGGTGTATTTAATTAAAAAAAAATGTCTCTTGATAATCAAACCTACGCATTGAATTGTAGAAATAATATTTGACCAACTCCAAGTTGTGCTCCAAGGAAGACATGAGCCTTGGATGATATCAAGCCTCGAATCATTAGTACTTTGATTGAATTCCCATTGTCCAAGTTCTTCAGATAAAAGAATTAGGGTAAATATTGGGAATAATCCCACCCTATTGACCCAGTAGATACATCATGGGCCTCAAGACCAATACTAGCCCACCATAAGAATAATGGGCCACAACTCTCGATACTCTTAGGTCAAGTTGATGTAGAAGACCTAATCCAAGTCTAACTCTACCTCTTAGACTATAAATAGGCCCTTGCTCTAGGTCTAAAGTCAGGACTCAATTACTATGTATTGGATATACTTTTCTCTCAAAGGCTGACTTAGGCATCGAAGTGAGACCCGCTGGCACCTTGCTGACGAGTTCTCTTTATTGGTTATTATCTTACAAGAGCGCGAAAATTGAAGATCAAGGACGCCTCGAGGAACGTGAAGAACGTGCAAATCACACCAATCTGAAACTATTAGACCGAAAAATGTTCTAATAAAACCAACTATATTTTTTACTATTTGCAATTAAAAATATACTTTAGTTGACAGGAAAAAGGATGAAAGAGAAAGAACTTTTACTTTTGGACTCTTAACATTTAGAGTATTCACAATGAACATTTCAAAATTTCTCTAAATTTAGTTCTAAAAATTGACTTTAATTGATTTACTTAGCTACTTTTCAATACCATTAAACATCAAACTCTCTAAATATTTAATTTATCTTTAACTACATATTCTTTTTGAATAATGAACCAACTTTTTGACTCTTTGCATTAAAAATCTATTTTAGTGGAGAGGAAAGAAGAAAAAAGTATGGAAGAGAAAGCACATTAAAGAATGAATAACTTTCACTTTTGGACTCTTAACATTTAGAGAGCATTACTTACAAGAGTTAAATTTAATATTTTTTTTTCGACACGTCCACACAAGGGAAGAGGGATGGGGGATTTGAACTAGTAACCTCTGTTTCATGAGGCGTGGTCCACAGTCGATTGAGCTACCCCTTAGGGACAGTTAAATTTAATATTGAGTAGAGAGTTTATTAATTGGTGTATTTTGTTAAATTTTTATATAAAAGCCAAAAGTAGAGAGTTCAATCTAAATGCTCAGAGAAAACACGACATACAATTACAACTGCTCTTAAGATTGGCTGGACTTGTGAATCTTATCCTCAAAGAAGACACATGACATTGAGAAAGCACATATCCACATATTATGCCTTTTTGTTTAATCTCTTTTCTGTAATATGGTATGTGATTATTTTGTCGTTTCGTTGGAAAAAAAAATAGCATGTTTAGTATTTTGTCAATTTTTATTTTCGTTTCATTGCCTGATTTGTGCTTTCAAGTAGGTACCCAATTCTAAGGCAATAAAAAGGCACATATCATCAATCAATGATGCCATCCATATAATGAATCAACTAAAGTAGGACTGACCATACCTTCAAAGTTGTTGTAGCTAATGTGTAACTTTGTGAGCATGGTTAAGTTTCCAATTCCTGAAGATACTCTTCCCTTGAATTTATTAACTGACAACCATAAAATTTGCAGTTGTTTGCACTTGAATAAATTGGATGGGATAGTTCCTGTAAGACAGTTACCAATTTAGGAACATATATTAATTAAAATTTGCTAAGTGACTAAAGACTAAGAAATACTGATACCTTCAAAATTGTTGTGGTCTAGGTACAACTCTGTGAGCATGGTTAAGTTTTCAATTTTTGGAGGTATTATTCCTGTGAATCTATTAGTCCTCAACCATAAAATTTGTAGTTGTTTGCACTTGAACAAAGTGGATGGAATAGTTCCTGTAAAATAGTTACCCATTTAGAAATAAATATTAAAGTTTGCTAAGTGAGTCAAGACTACAAAAATGCTAAACATACATTCAAAATTGTTCTTGTCAAGGTACAACTCCATGAACATGGTTAAGCTTTAAACTTTTAGTAGTACTATGAGCATCGGATCCCTTTTGCACTTAATGAAAAATGTACCTCCTTTGGCCTTCACTTAATTTATTTTGATTTAAGGGTCCTTCCCCCATTAAATCTACTTATGGATTTTGCTACTGTGTTATTTTTGTGGAAGATCATTCTCGATTTACATGGTTTTACCCTCTCAAGCACAAATCTGATTTCTTTAACACTTTTCTTCATTTTCAAAAATTTGTTGAGAGTAAATTTTCCTAGAATTTTAAGGCCTTTCCAGAGTGATTGTGGCTCGGAGTTTACTAGCTTGCACTTTAAACAATACTTATCAACTTCTGGTATTGAGCAGTGTCTAGCTTGCCCTTACACACAAGAGCCCAAATGTAAAAGCTAAGCCAAGCATCGCCACGTCACTGGCCTCACCCTCCTCTTTCATTCTCACACTCCATTAACCTTGTGGGTTGAAGCCTTCTCCACGGCCACTTTCATCATCAACCGCCTCCCAACACCGGTGCTTCAGAATGCTTCTCCTTATGCAGTTTTTTATGGTAACTCTCTTTCCTATTCTATCGCACCTTTGGTTGTTTGTGTTATCCTTACCTTTGAGAATATGCTCCTCACAAATTGCCACAAAAAGCTAGCCCTTGTCTCTTTATTGGGTATAGCTTGACTCATAAAGCTTTTCATTGTCTAGATCGCACATGTTAAGGATATAAATCCTTTGTGATAAGTGGTGATTTTTGTATTCCCTAATAGCACTACTCAATGTGTTTTTACTTCTCGACGTGTTATTTTTTATGAGACTAAATTTCCCTATGCAAGAAACCCCCCATCCACTCCTGCTTCTCTGAGGTAGCGGAAGACTTAATTAGTAACAGCAATCAGAAGCATCAATGTCTTTTGACCATAAGATAAAACAAGCCCTCAAGCTTAAAAAATAAAATAAAAAATAAAAATAAAAAATTATGATCAAATCAAAGAAAAATTCTTTGATTTGACGATAATTCAATTGAGTGAGTTTTACCTTACAAGCTAGCCTATTTATAGAAGAGAAGTACTTGCAGTAAAGTAAACTTACTTCTAGTAGTGAAAGTAAACCTAATCCTAGTAACAAGCCCTTAGGCTTTAAAAAAACAAAAAAAAATTATCATCAAATCAAAGAGAAATTCTTTGATTTGATGATAATTCAATGGAGTGAGTTTTACCTTACAAGCTAGCCTATTTATAGAAGAGAAGTACTTGCAATAAAGTAAACTTACTTCTAGTAGTGAAAGTAAACCTAATCCTAGTAACAAGCCCTTAGGCTTTAAAAAAAAAAAAAACATGCAGAGTATTTAAGAGAAATTCTCTAATTTGATAATAATTCAATTGAGTGAGTTTTACATTACAAGCTAGCCTATTTATAGAAGAGAATTACTTGCAATAAAGTAAACCTACTTCTAGTAGTGAAAGTAAACCTAATCCTAGTAGGGAAAGGAGAATAAAGTTTAATAATTTTTTTTTTTTTAGTGGGGTTTAGGACTTTTACATACTACATCAGTCTCCCTTCGTTGAAAGAATTTGTCCTCGAGTTAAGTTCCGACTCCTATGGTGGAAAATATTAAAAAATGGCGGCCACGTTGAATGTTGAGGATATCGCAATTTCCTCTAGAAGATCAATGACATATGCATTGTCGTTAATATTTTTTAGTACCTTACATGGACCATACTTGTTGCTCAACTTTCCAAAAGTACCAATCAATAGTCACCCGTTGCATAAACACACCATCAGGAGATCTCCTTCTCCAAAAATCTTCAATCCCTGACCTCTGCCATCTTGTACTTAGCATAGGATTCTTCTAGATGCTGGAAAACTTCCTCTTGGCTGGCTTTCACCCGTTTGGCTAAATGTTTCGTTGCCACACTGTCCCTTGGAAGCTTGGGTATAGTTGCAAGGTCTATTGCATGCTTCGAAATTACCATAGACTATCTCAAATGGTGCCTTCCTAGTAGATCAATTCACGATATTATTGTAGGCAAACTCGGCTTGAGCTAGAGCCAAGTCCCATTGCTTCTGTTTGTTGCCTACTATACACCGACGTGAGTTGCCTAATGATTGATTCAAGGATTTATCAAATCGTCTCCATCGCATTCGCCATTAGTGTAAAAAACGCTTGGCGTCCCGATCAAAAGTGATAGACTTTGGTACTCTATGCAATCAGATCACTTCTTGGAATAATAGATTGGACACTTGAACAACATCATATGTTTTCTTGCAACCAACAAAATGGGCCATTTTAGTAAATCTATCCACAATTACCACTATCGAATCTACTACGTGTTGGGTTCTTGGATCCAATACAAAATCCATGGATATATCTTCCCATGGTGCTTCTAGTATTGGTAGAGGCATGTATAAACCCATATTTTGGATTTGCCCCTTGGTTACATGACAAGTGTAGCATCTTCGGACAAAATTACCAACTTCTTTCTTCAGTTGCAGCCAGTAATACCATTCCTCAACCAGAGTGATGGTCTTGTCTTTGCCTAGATGTCCACCCAAGCCTCCACCATGTAAGTCTCGGATTACTTGCTCCCACAAGGAACTCCTCCAGATACAAAGCTGATTCCCTCGAAATAGATACCCTTGTTGAATATGTACCTCGAGAACTGTTTGCCCCGCCTTGAACACTTTCAGATTTTACAAAAAACCTCATATTCCTCATATAACTCCTTTAGGCACTCAAATTCCATAACTTCAACCTTCATTGTGACTAACAGGGTAGTTGAGTGGCTCAAAGCGTCAGCTACACCCTTTAGTTTTCACAACTCATGCTTGAGAGAAAAACTAAACCATTAGATTTAAGAAACCCACTGGGCATGCATCCAGTTGAAGTTCTTCTAACTATTGATGAGCTTTAATGCTTGATAGCCGATATAAAGGAAAAACTCTCATTGGATCAGGTAGTGCTCCCACACCTTAAGTGCACTCAAGACGGCATAGAGCTCCAACTCATATGTTGACCACTTTTGTCTTGCTTCTCCAAGTTTTTCATTTAAAAACTCCACACACTTCACTTTTTTAGATAACGCAGATCCTATCCCGACAATTGATGCATCACTTTTAACTTCAAATAGCTTGTTAAAGTCGGGTAAGGCAAGTAGAGGTGATGTGCATAGCTTCTCCTTAATGATTGAGAAACTTCACTCGGCTTTACCACCCTAGTTGAATTTTCCTTTCTTCATACACTTGGTGATCGGTGCTACAATACTATTGAAATTCCAAACGAACCTTCTCTAGAAAGTTGCTAACTCATGGAAACTTCACACTTCTCCCACTGACTTGGGCATGTACGATTCTCTGATAGATTTGACCTTCTCTTCATCCACACGAATTTCATTGACACTCACTACAAATTCGAGGAAAAATAACTGGTCCATCATGAAGCTGCACTTCTTCAAGTTAATAAACTACTTGTTGTGACAGAGGATCTCCAACACCTTTCTCACGTGCTCCAGATGATTCATTGGGTTGCAACTATAGATAACAATATCATCGAAATAAACCACTACAATTTTTCATGAAAGTGCTAGGTGCATTCGAAAGATTGAAAGGCATCACTACCTAGTCGTAAAGCCCTTCCTTAGTCTTGAACGTTGTCTTCGATTCATCTCCTAGTTGCATTCAAATCTGATGAAATCCATTCCTCAGATCAATCTTCAAAAATATTTTAGCCCCAGATAACATATCACACATATCACCTATTTGAGGAATAGAAAACCAATACTTGACTGTGATCTTGTTTATTGCCAAGCTCTTAGCACACATCTGTCAACTCCCATCTTTCTTCATACTAGAAGGGCTGGTACTGTGCATGGACTTATACTCTCTCACAAATGTCTCTTCCAAATTAACTCCTCTAATTTCGCTTGCAAAATAGCATTCTCCTTTGGGCTCATTCGGCAATGTGTAAGGTTCAAGAGACTTGCTTCTAGCACTAAGTCGATATAGTGCTGGATATCCCTCATGGGCAGCAGTCCCTCGGGCATCTCTTCAAGCATGATGTTGCTAAATTCTTCTAACATCGGTCGCATTGTCTTGGGAAATTCTTGCGAAATAGAACAAGGGGTCCCCTTGGTTACCAAGGCTATGATGTCCCAGGCTTCCTTGACTTCTTCTATGAATTTCGATCTGGTGGACAGGAGGACCAACTTACCCTCGGAATGGGTAGAATTCTCAACTTCTTTGTAATCAAAAAGTTATTTTCCAACGATCCCGGGAGATAATGTAGACGTTATCTCTTCCCTTTTGCTAGGGATCCACGTCAAATTGCCAAGGTATTCCTAGGATTAAGTGGCATATGTCCATCTCCACCACATCACACAAAATTGAATTCGAGTAATGCCTACCGATCAAAAAAGTGAAACATTTCTCGGATACTTGTGTCTTGATTCCCCGTTTGATCCATCTAATCTTGTATGGGGCTGGTGCTTCTTGATTTTTTATGCAACGTGGCATTGTGGGTCACAAGGATAAACAACAAGAAAGAAACAATCCTTCTTAAAAACCTTGAGTCTATCAAGGGTCTAAGGAATTCTTCTCAAAACACAGTGTATCTAGGATTTCAGGACAAAAGATAGAAAAAACACAAACTCTAAAGCTTTCTTTAATAAATTATAACAAAGCTATCTTCTTGGGTCTATAAAACATGTTTTCATAGGCTCTAAACTCCTAACCCTAATAGTTAAGGAAAATAAGTCGGTTTAACAAATCTATGTTGGCTGTTCGAATGGAACATTTCCCTGTTCGAACATTGGTGAGATAAAACTAAAGAAAACCTAATTTTTATTCCTTGTTTGCAGGCCCGTAAAAAATGGGATAGTGAACGATGCTCTCTAGAATGCTCTGTTTGCAACTCCATTTGAATGGGATAGTGAATAAAGGCTTTTGCAATTCCTTTAGAATGATTCGTTTACACCTTTATTCGAATGGGCTAGCGAACGGAGGCTTCCGGTACTTCTTTTAGATAGCTTGTTTGACCTAGTAAATATTGGAATTAGCAAACCCTCATTAAACATGACTTCATAGGTCTTTGAGCTAGCTTTCAAATGCCACCAAGCTTACTCCAAACTGATGTCAAACACTCTAGATGTGGCCTTCTTAGTAAAACTTATTAGGTTTGAATTCCACCATACATCATCTTGCCTGGGTTGGAGAGAATTCACCCTCAAATTCTAATGATTCTTGCCACGATCCTTTAGATTCCCCATGAACTAGTTCCATTCTCCCCTTCTCAAAATCAAAATAAGGTAGCATCCCACAATAAATATGATTCCTTCAATCAACACAAGATTTTGATGATTATTGTAGTGACCCAAATACTTAACTAGGAATAAGTAGTTTACTTCGGGAAGTTAATTTGGCCTTTGGGTCACTAAGGACACTTAAGGGGTAATTTGAACATTAGGGCGGACGTATGCTAGGTTAGCGGATGTACGCTACTGTCTGTAGTGCGGACGTATGGGGGGGACCACCGAACGTATGCTACTTTTTGAAATACCCTTTGGATAATACCTAGACCTACGAGGCAGCCTTTGGACAGCTGAGCAAGAACCACTGGACGTACACTAGGCTTGGTGGACGTCCGCTACTTTTCAAGGAATTGGTAGCAGCCCTCTCCTATAAATAGCCCCTACCCCCTTTGTATTTTTATGGTTTTCAGATGCCCCCAGGCTGCCAGTCTGTGTTTGAGTGTGCTTTGCGAGTGTTTGTGAGGCGTTTGTGTGTTTCGGGGCTTTTGTGTGGAGAAACTCTTGATGTTTTGCTTCAAGGAGGTAACGTTCGGTCCTTAGCTTTTTAAATATGTCATTATGCTGCTCGATTGTTGTTTTGTTATAGATGTTAGCTTAGTTACGCTTTAAATCTTGTTAGGTTAGCGTTTTTGTTAAATTAACGTTGTTACGTTGCATGGAGGTTATAATCTGAGTTAGGAGGCTTTAGGGAGTTTCTAATAGCCCTAGGATTCGGAGAATATGCGAATAGTGGAGAGAAAATGAGGTTCTCCCTAAAAATCCTCAGAGCGGATGTACGGTCTCGTGATTGGACGTACGGCCCCGAGCTTGGACGTATAGCCAGTGTGTGGTAAGGGACTTTATTTTCACTAATCCATCCCATAGCACCTATTTTTCTTACTCTAGAGTTATTTTAGTAGAATTAGGACTAATAGAATGTTTTCCATAGATTTGGAGAACCCAGATCTTTCGGAATACTTGAAGACACAATTCGATTTAGGTGAGTTTTAACTCACATAATGCTCGTTGTTATTTTTTATGCACTGCACATCTATTTTGTATACCAAGAAAACATACATATTTTACAACTTTCACAGTTATATCTATTGCACATAAACTCTGGCATTTTGAGAAAAACGTTGTATTAAACATGTTAATCAAGTGAGACTTGTAAAAAGACATGCATGTAAAATACAGACAAGATAATTTGCATCGTATGACATGGTACACCGATACGTGTGGTATAATGGCTACGTGTTTATTATACATATTAGTTTTATGGTCAAATGTGTGAATTATATGGGCCTTGGATCCAACGGTTGTTAATGGCCAGCGTAACTTTAACGAGAGATCACTACAGGACGAGCATCATTAGCGGTGTGGGCCACCCGAGGTTGGACTCGGTTGTACAGCTAGTGTTACGTACGGTAGTGTGCAATGGCTAGGGCATTGGCATTGTACTACATGTCCTTCGGGACAGCGCCAATCCTGCTAAGAATGGATAATATCTTTGGTAGACAATACTGTTGAACTATGACTGTTATTTCATATCATATGCATATATTATATATATATCACCCATAACGTAAGCTGTCGTGATGGAACTATTTTCTGCTTATAAAAACATCTAAGCTCAATACTAAACTTGCATGAGCATTATTTGTGTTAAAAATCACTAAGTGTTAGACTTACCCTTTTCTTTTATGTTTCATTCCCCATTACGATTATTGCACGGTTTAGCTATCCTAGGCGAGGATGCCGCAGGAGTCGACCTGGGTGATCGCTCAAGATTTGATTAGGATGATCTTTGAGGATATGGATCCTGTTGAGTTGCGGACTATGTGGGAGACTAGAGCATCTGCTCGTGCAGATATGATAGAGATTCTAATATCATTAGCTCTTCTTAAGCTTAAGTCTAGGTTGTGATCTGTTGACTTCTTTTGGGAAAACAATGTAATGATGTTATGTTTATTTTGGGTTGTATCTCTTTACTTGATGATGGTCTGAGACCAGTACATTTGATGATCCTCTATGATATTATGATAATGTAGTTATATGAACTCTAGTGCATGTTGTGTGATGTTTCACCTACTATCTCTAATTCCATAGTCTTAATAAAGTCTTCCGCTGCAGCTTTCTCGTTACGATGAGAAAAGTTGAAATCCCTGAGTCTTGTTCCACGAGGGACAGGGCTGGGAGGCGAGCCATGGGATCAATTACTAGTTAATTGATTTGCCCATCTGGGTCGTCACAATTATCTTGAAAACCCTGCACATTACCTTGAGATAATTTAGATTTTCCATGCTTCTCTTGTATATTTTCCTTTCCACACTCCAAAGGAACATCAACAACCTCTTTCTTTTTTTGATATAAAATTCTCCTCCACCATATAGACCTCGTCACAATTTTTGTTAGAAGAATTTGACAAAATAGCATCTACCCCAATGAAATCAACATAGTCAATTCATTGAATACTAAAATCAAAGACTTCATCCTTTAGGCTCTCATCAAGCACATGGTGTATAGAATTGTCATAAAAAATTGAAAGACTATCTGAAAGATTTACCTCTACGAACGGTTCCTCTTCTTCAGAAAAAAGTCGCAATACTATTTAAGCGGTGTACCTCTTCCAATGGTTCCCTTTCTTCGTGAAAAATTGCAATACACTTTCAAAGATGTATCGCGTCCACTTGTCTCCTTAACTCATCATGATCTTTAGGACTCTTGTTTTAGAGCGGATGATTAGGAAGGTTAGACCCTGGCACCAAATAAAGTTGAGGTTGAATGCCTTGCAATGGGGGCATTTATTTCGGTAATTTGACTGGGAATACATCGACAAATTGTTTCAACACCTCCTTTACCAATTCTGGTACCACCCTCTTGATGCTACTTCTGATACCCGTTAGATTCTGCTTTTGCTTGACCATCCTCTTGTGAAGGTTTTGGCCCCACCTCTTGGCTAGGTAGCAACATCAATTTGAATTTAGCAACTATAAAGTTGTACGTGTTTTTGTTTCATCATGAATAGTAGCTTTATCATATTGCCACGGCTTTCCCAACAATAGGTGACACGTAGGGGCGTCAACCACATCACAACACACCTTATCCCTATACTTAGCTCCAATCGAAATGGAAAATCGACAATGTTTAGAAACCATTACCTCATTACCTTTTGTAAGCCATTCCAACCAATAAGAAGTAGGAAGTCCTTTGGTCTTAAGCCCTAACTTTCAAACTGCTTCCTCCCAGACTACATTCTTGCTGCTCCTTGTATCAATGACAAGCTTGGCCACCTTGCCTCCAATGGTGCATGTAGTCTAAAATTGTCAGCATGGACCTCTAATGTACTAGGAAAACAAGTGTTACTTGAGTTCTGCCATCTCCCTAAGCACCTTATTTTTGTAGGAATTTTTTGTGTAATCGTTTACCGATATAGATGCTTGTCTCCCATTTTGTGACTATTGGTACATGGTATAATTATGGCGGAAGAATATGGTTCTCATGTGTTTCAATAGTTTCTCCCAACTATTGATCTTCTCCTTGCCTTGCCGCACCCTAGTTTGCTTCTCTTGTTGCCACTAAAGAGACTCGTCGTTCATCCTTGATGAGCGCCAAATGTTGTACATTCGAGCCCTTTAACTCGCATATGTTAATTCCTTAACATTGTTATTTGTTTGATTTTGCTTTGTTTTTGTGTTTCAGGGTTCTATTTGACGAGTGCAAGAATTACAATGGAAATTGGGCTTAAAAGACCATTTGAAAGCATTCTAGCGGCCTTGAGATTAAGCTCACCAGCCAAGGATTCGAGTGCACCTGAGCTCGAGTGCCCAACCAGCTAGGCTCGAGCACACCTACTGTCGAGCACAATCCCCATGGGATTGAGTGCACTTGGGCATACAACACAATGCAAAAGTCCTGTTCCACCTTGGATTGGGTTTTAAGTCTCCCACTTGGACTGGGAGACTGACCAACATTTTCCTAGGGTTTTTAGGGTCTCCTAATCCCTATAAATGGACCTTTAAACATAGAAGACAGACACCACTAGCAAAAATTCAGAAAATAGTTCTTGGGGGCTTAGTGGAGTCATGAGCAGCTAAACCCCCTAGACGGGTCGTACTGCATCTTAGTGGTTAGGTGGGCAATCCGTGCCAACCGAAGATGGGTTATACTTATTCTTTAATAAGGTATTTTCTTGTTTATTTATAGCATGCATAGAATGAATCTCTTGATTAAGTATGATTACCCATTGTTGTGAGGATAGAGGTAAAGTCAATACCCTATACACTCTTTTTTATATTTCAATTTTTATTTTTTATTTTCATGCACTTTTTTTATAAAACAACTCAATCATCTTTTAAATTAAGTTACTTTTGATCTTGCAAACTTGATAACACCTATGCAGTCCTTTAGGTTCGACACACTCTCTATAGTCTTACCCTACAAGGATTCGTCCTATTGTGAGTAGTATTTTATTATTGAAATATTTTGGTAATAAAAGACCACATCACATCTCCTTGAAGTTGAGAACCTCTTTGACAATAGCCACCCAATCAAGAAATTCTTCAGGTTGCAACCAACCATGAAATTTCGAGATGTTGAACTTGAATTCTACTTCCCATTGAATAGCATGAGCTTGTGTCATAGGATACCCTACAAAAGGATTAGTAGGCTCACTCTCAATGAACCTCACCTTCCACCTCCGCGTATCGCAGCCATGGATGACAATGACAACCGTTTCGACCACCCATATGGGCAAAGTGATTAGTAAGGACCTTGTATTGCATGCGCACCCACTCCATTCCCTACATGGCCATACTCACAAATCGCTCCTCCATGCGTTGCAAACGGATTGCCAATTGATCCTTACATGCTACTTTTATGCGCACAAGCACTTCGTTCATGCCTACAAAATGGTTGCCCCTTCCATATTGTGGAAAGTAACTTGGGCTTTGATACCAACTGATGTAAGGTGATGTCATGGCTCTCAAAGACAAACACCAAGAAAGAAATAACCCTTCATAAAGACCTTGACTCTCACAAGGGTCTAAGGGATTCTTTTCAAAACACAAGAGTCTATTTAGGATTTGAGGACAACAGGTAGAAGAAACTCAAACTTTGAGCTTTCTCATTGAAAATATGGTAAATGATAACAACGCTACGTTCTTGGGACAATAAAACATGTCTGTATAGGCCCCAAACTCCTAACCCTAATTATAAAAGGAAATAAGTCAGTTTAACAAATCTGCGCTAGCCGTTCAAGCAAAACATTTCTCTATTCTAACGATGTTGAGATAAAACTAAAGAAAAACAAATATATATTCCTTATTTGCATGCCTATTCGTACAGGATAGTGAACAACCATCTCTCGAATGCTACATTTGTAACTTAGTTCAAATGGGATTGCAAATGGAGGCTTCTGTAACTCCTCTAAAATGCTTCATTTGCAACTCTATTCAAACGGGCTAGGGAATAGAGGCTTCTGGGACTTATTTTAGACAGTTTGTTTGACCTAGTAAAAATTAGAATTATCAAACCCTCCGGAGAACATGACTTTGAAAACCGTTGAGTTAGCTTTCAAACGCCACCAACTTTGTTCCAATCAGATGTCTAATTGTCTAGATATGGCATTCTTAGTAAAACTCGTTAGGTGTGATTTCCACCCTACATCGGTTTTCAAACCCAACTTCAAAACCATCTCCTTGGACACCACATTCTCCCCACTACCACCAGCAATAATCACATCACATACCCGTCAGTTGATCGTGCAGTGAGTACGAAAGATCTTGTGCCTCTGAGATTGATCATCTTGCCTAAAGGTCAAAAGTAAACAAAATTACTAACGATCGGGAAAGTGGAACTCCCTCATCAGCGTTAGCCAAATCTTCCTCCTCATAATCGGGTGTGTAATCCCTAGTTGTCCCAACCTCTCCATTCATGGATCCTTCTTTTGGCTCAGTTTCAATCACGTTCACCGTTTGCCACCAAGGATAATGATGTAAGCAATGTCCCGGTTCGTTGCATTTGAAATACTCATTTGGACCAAGTCATGCATACGGATTAGTGGAAGGAGGTATGATTAGTATTTGCCAGGGATATTTTAGTTGTTCTTGACTCCTTTTCTCATGGAAGTCACTGATGGACTTGGTGTGACTGTTGGGATTAGAGATTGTTTTCCCCGACCCTGTATAGGTCATGTGGAATCACTCATATTTTGCTCCTTGGTTGGTGCTCTAGGCCTCACCAGTTGCTTCTTTGTTTGGATTGCCAAGCTCGCTCCCTCTATCATCGTAAAGACAAGATGCATAGAGACCATGTCTTGGATCACCACATACAATCCACCAATAAACCTTGCTAGTTGTTGAGCCTCTATCTCGATGAGATCATTTCAGACAAATAGGTGATAGAAATCATCAACATACACCTGGATAGTTTAAGCTCCTTGTCAACAAACTTAGTATTGTTGGAATAGCCGTTGCTCAAAGACCGATGGTAAAAACCGTGCCTTGAGTTTCATCTTCAACCATGAAGTCACAGGTCCCTTCCCTTGTCAAGCTCAGGAAACCTGTAGTTGTTCCCACCATGTAAAAGCTTATCCTTCAAACTTGTATACAACCAACTTCACCTTGCAACCCTCGGGAATACTCATATAATCAAAGAACTTCACTACTTCCATGGCTCAATCTAGGAAATATTTGATGTGAAGATGTCTATTGAATGATGGAAAATCAATCTTCATCCGGTATTCATAGGATTCACCCCGACCGTAATCCGGACATCTGGGTTGCTCACCATAAGCATCCCGGTAGCTAGCACCTTCATAAAACATTCCCCATATGGCTAGTGCCACCGCGCTCGTAGCCTCTGAAGCCAACGCCTCCATGATCGGCGCCCCAATGTTCTCCACCCCTTCGATCTAGTCCAATGTCTCGTCCAAACACTCCTTCAGCAAAGTCTTCATCATCACTAAGATTCTCTTTGCTCGATGATCAGTTTATTGGTGCAAGTCAGTGGAGGCCTCATTCGGATCCCACTGTCATTATGGGTAAGATTGTCTCAATGATTACGAAAAGGATCCATGTGCATGTGTTCTACCATCTCCTGCAATGGGTGCATCTCCTATTGCACCTTCTACTAAAGCTCTTGGAATTTAGCTCTCTAAGGAGCCTCACTGTCACAAGCGGCATTGTTAAGGAGATCGTCATCATTGTGTTGTGTAACGCCCCACCCTAAATGATATGATATTATCTACTTTGGGCCAAGCCTGCACGGTTTTAGTATTGGGTTTACTCCGAAAGGCCTCATACCATTTAGAGTGAGCATTTACATCATTCATCTTTTCCACACTCAGGCAATGTGGGATGGTCACAAGCACTCCCTTTTAGGACCCAACATCCTCGCTGGCGACCTTTAAGGGCCTGTGCACATGCCTCTATATCAAGCTGGGTTATGGCTCTGATACCATATACATGTTACGAGCCGCCCTGAATGATATGATATTGTCCGCTCTGGGCCAAGTCCGCACGGTTTTAGTATTGGTTTTTCCCCCAAAAGGCCTCATACCATTTAGGGTGGGGCGTTACATATGGTAGCAGAGCCATAGCCCAGCCTGAGATGGGGGAGCCTGCACAAGCCTTTAAAGGTCGTCAGCGATGATGCTGGGTCCTAAAAGGGGCGATTGTGACCGTCCCACATTGCTTGGGTGTG
The DNA here is from genome assembly GCA_006937295.1 of Carpinus fangiana. NCBI lineage: Eukaryota > Viridiplantae > Streptophyta > Magnoliopsida > Fagales > Betulaceae > Carpinus > Carpinus fangiana. The sequence goes on from CM017324.1 coordinate 11,767,278, forward strand.
GAAAAGATGAATGATGTATATGCTCACTCAAAGTAGTATAGGCCTTTTGGGGTAAACCCAATACTAAAACAGTGCGGGCTTGGCCTAAAATGGACAATATCATATCTTTTAGGGTTAGGCGTTACATGTTGATTGGCCATGATCAGGATAAAGCCTACTCTAATACCAATTGATGTAGCGAAAGACTTAGTAAAACTGATTAGAAGCATTTTTGTCTTTTAACAAAAAGATAAAATAAGCCCACATGCTTAAAAAAATAAAACTCGGCACAGTGTTTGAGAGAAATTATCTGATTTGATAATAATTCAATTGAGTGAGTTTTATATTATAAGCTAGCCTATTTATTGAAGAGAAATACTTGCAATAAAGTAAACCTACTTCTACTAGTGAAAGTCAACATAATCTTAGTAAGGAAAGTAAACATAATCCTAGTAGGAAAAGGAGAATAAAGTCTAATAAATAAAATCTTTTTTTAGTGGGCTGATGAGTGCCTAAAAGTGCTTATTTGAACCCCTTAATTTATATTTGTTAGGCTCTTAGTATTGTTAATTTCTAATTATTTGTGGTGTTTTTAGTGTTTTGAGTTGTGCAGGTCTTTACATCAAAAGTTGGCCACAAGAGAGCAAAAAGACACTAAGTGAAGATTTGGACCCCTGCCAAGTGCGTTAGACCGCACTTGGTGCGTTCGAACGCACTCACGGTCGAACGCAGGGACACGGTCAATCGCAGTCCCCTTCAGCCCGTGTCTCGCGCGGGTGCCCTAGGAGTCCATCGCTTCCGCTGCGCCGTTACGGTTTTCTGCGGTCGAACGCACATTGTGCGATCGAACGCACAACTCAGCAGTACGTTCGAACGCACCCCATGCGTTCGAACGCACTCGTAGGATTTTTTGTCTATAAATAGGACCCAAGGCCATTTGGTCGAGGACACCATTCCTTTGGGGCGTTTTTAGAGAGCATTTTACTTCTGTTTGCATTGCTCCGCCCCTTTTAGTTGTAAGCTTTTACTTTAATTTAATTTTAATGCATTATTTCAATTCATTTATGCTTTATTATTCAATGGGTGGCTAAAATCTTCAACTTAGGTTGAAGATGAAGCATCACCCTTAGTTTAAATTTCTTACTTTTTACATTTTATGCTTATTTTCCGTTATTTAATTCCGCATTCGTCATTTAATTTCTGTGACAAATAATTGAATGGTTGTGTGTTGTTGATGCATTGATAGTCGTCCGGTGATGTGTTCCAAGCCGGGTGCACAACAAGTGTTTGGTTGTGATTCAATATCCACTGTGATCCAAGGATACAGTGGATGATTTTATCCATAATCAATACTCGTTGTAGCTCCTTAACGGTAAACACATTATTCGGTTTGACTTGTGTCAATTACCACAATAGAGTGTGTTGAAGGGTTTAAAGTTTAAAAACGGAGAATGAGTGTTTAATATATTAAGCTTATTTTTATTGGGTGAGGTTCATCTTTAACCTTAGTTATTTTTATCCCTGCATTTTCAGTTTAATTTTATTTCGGCACTTTTAAATTGTTCAAAATCAATCCTCCTTGGGACTAGGTTAAGATACGTTTAATTTGAGAGTTGTATTAGTTTTTAATTTCAAAACTCTGTTCTCTGTGGTTCGATCTCGGTACTTGCGCAACGCTATACGACCTAACGGTTCGTTCTCTTGCGAGTACCTAAATTTGGTACGATCATGGGCTTTAGGACTTTTTCGTCCTACACAATTCTCTATCTTATCTTGTGTCTTTTCTTGAACCTAGTAGTACTTCTCACTTGGACTTGTCTCATTTTAAGTCGCCTTCTTCTTCTCCAAGTTCTAAACCATGACACCCTCCAAATTCTGTCATGTCATCTGATTACCAGCCCCTTGCATGCATTCCTTGTGCGATTGATCAAGTTCTCGTTGACACCTTTTAGGCTTCAGATGTTGCGTCCATCTCCTCTCCTACCGAACCATGTTTACATGGCTCTCTTACTGAAGAAGTTTACATGGATCAACCTCCAGGCTACACTGGTCCTCACTTTCTAAACCATGTTTGTCAACTCCATAAGCTTAAGTAGGCCCTTCGTGCTTGGTTCCATCACTTCAGTAGTTTTTTACTCCACTATGGCTTTACCTATAGCCAAGCAGACTGCTCACTTTTTGTCTTTCATCAACCCGATGGTATCACCTATTTGCTACTATACTATATGTCAATGACATTGTTCTCTTTGCTTAAGAAATTTACTGCTCATCTTAGTCGTGAATTTACCATGAAGGACTTTGGGCCATTGAATTACTTCTTGGGTATTGAAGTTCCACAAACCAACACTATTTTATTCCTCAATCAAATAAAATATGCATTGGACTACCTTAAGCGTGCGAAGATGGCTAATTGCACACCGATTGCTACCCCAATGGTGGTTGGTCAGCGCATGTCTGATGTTGTACTTCCTTTTCAAAATCCCAAACACTATAGATCCATCATTGGTGGTCTCCAATACTTGGTCATTGCTTGTGGCTCATGTAATTAATATTGTTTGTCAATTCATGCACATTGCCATTGAAGATAATTTTTGTACTAATAAACCAATTTTGCGGTACGTCAAAGGCACTCTCTCCCAAGGTCTCAACCTCTCTTCTCACAGCTCCTCCGACATTTTGGCTTACTCGGTTGCCGGTTGGGTTGGTTGCCCTTGCACAGGCACTCAGCACTCCACCTTCGGTTATGCAGTTTTTCTTGATAATAATCTTATATCATGGAGTGCCAAAAACCAATCCATCATTTCCCTCTCTTGTGCGGAGTCTGAATATCGCTCTCTTGCTCTCATAGTTGCCAAGGTCACTTTTCTTACTCACCTACTCCGTGATCTTCACATTTCATCCTATACTCCAGCTACTATTATTTGTGATAACCGCAGTGCTAACTTAGTGTCTCATGCACATTCCAAACACATTGCCCTCGATTACCAATTTGTTCGAAATAGGTTGCTGTGCGTGCTCTACGCATTCAGTTTGTTCCTTTCTGTTTGTTCCTTCACTATTACAGATTGCTGATCTCTTCACTAAGAGTCTACCTTGCTCTCAACTTTCCTTTTGTCGGTCCAAGCTCACCGTGTTGCCTCCACCCACGATAAGCTTTCGGAGGGATGTGAAGGGAATATCTTCCAATTATGGTAATGATAGTGCACCACAATCAAGTTGCTCGTATTGAAAACAAGATGCCAAGAATGTTAAGGAAATATCTTCCAATTATGGTAATCGACGTGAGCCATAATCAAGTCCCTCTATGAAAGGTAAGATGGCAAGAATCATGGAGAAAATATGCTCCCACTTACGAAAGCAACTCATAATAGCAATCTATATTATCCTTGGAATACTGTAATCTTGGTCTCTAATTATGGATTGATTATAGGATTAAATACTTAATACCCCCTTAGG
>CM017324.1:11771793-11789501 GCA_006937295.1 Carpinus fangiana
GGTCACGTGGTCATTTACAGAATATTTGTGAAGACCAATAAAGAAGAGTGGAAAGAATTGATAAAAAAAATAAAAAGTGAGATTTTTATGAAAAGCTTCATATTTTTGTTCACATTGAGAATAAAATTTTATCAGCTTATTTATTGTGTGATAAACATGAGTATAAAAGGTCAAAGTAATGTTATTGTTGCTACTACAAAAACTCAAGATACTCAGACAAAGAAAGTAGTTTAGACTGAAAAAATGATAGAAGATTATATTGACATATGTATTACTAAGATTTATGCTGGTAACCGCTCAGGAACACATTACTAAGATGTTGACTCTTTCTTATCTATATTTTTTTACTTGAGTTCTCTAAAAAGTAATATTAGTTAATAATACTAGTTGCTTGTTTTGAGATAATATTGCTTATTGTTGCCCTGTTGTCTGTGGACATGCGTGCTTTTCATGTCAATATATATTTGAGATAATTTTGCTTATTGTTGCCCTGTTGTCTGTGAACATGCGTGCTTTTCATGTCTATATATATATATATATATATTTCATTTTATCAAAGCCAGCACTTTAAAAAAATTATTAATTTTTAATAGTGTTTAACATATTTTTTCATTTATAATTTTATCAGCCTATTTATTGTTTGACAAACATGAGTAAAAAAAGTCAAAGCAATGTTGCCGCTACTACCATAGATACTCAGATAAAAAAAGTAGTTTTGACTGAAAAAATGCTAGAAGATTATCTTGACATATGTATTACTGAGATTTATGCTGGTAACCGCCCATGAACACATTTCAATAGGATTGGATGGAAAAATGTAATAGATAAATTTAATAAAAAAAAATGGAAAATAATACTGTTATAAACAACTAAAGAACAAGTGGGATAGTTTGCAAAAAGATTGGAACATTTGGAAGAGATTGATAGGTAAGGAAACTGGCCTTGGATGGGATCCGGTGAAAAAGACAATTGATGCGCCCAATGATTGGTGGAAAAAAAAATTGCAGGTATTATATTTGTATTTATTTGTTTTTGTTTAAGTGATTTATAAAATGTATATTATTGATTTTTATATATAATTAACTACAGGAAGTTCCAGAAGCAACTAAGTTTCGCACAGCTGGTTTGGCTTATGTTATAAAGGTGGAAATATTGTTTAGAGATATAACTGCTACCGGGGAGGGATCTTGGGCACCATCCATAGGGTTGGTTCCTAATGATATTGGTGCCACAAATGATGTAGATGTCAACTTTGATGAAGATGGCAATATTCTAGAAGGTGAAGATGTTTTGGATGATGAACCAAATCTCAAAATACATGGCATTGATGATATTCCTAGTGATTTAGATACGCGGGATAAAAGAAATAAGAAGTTTGATCTTGCGGTTCAATGCAAGAAAAAAAAAAAAAGGAGTTCAAATCGTTAGTCGACATTTGAGTCATATTTGTGATGTAATCGAAAGTAGGAATACAGTGACATCTAAGAGATACGATAAACCTAGATGTAATATTGAAGATGTTATGGATGTTGTTCGAGGATTGATGAAAGAGAAAATGACATTGACATCACATAGAGAGATGTTTGTGAGATCACATAGAGAGATGTTTGTGACTATTAAAGAGCCATGGTTGCAGATTGACTTTATCAAGCGAATGGGAAATAGATAAATTAACCGTCGTAGCATGAAATAATGTTGTTATTCTTTAATGTTGTGTTTTGTTATGAACTATTTAAAAAGTTTTAAGGATCTATTTGATTTTTTTTTTTTATATATATATGTGTTGATTTGTGTACTAAGGTGAGTATATTAGAATATTTCATAACTACGTGGATATCTCTTTTTCTTATTTTTATGGGTGCTTATAAATTTATTTTGTATTTATTTCTTTATTTGTTTTCCTTACAGACATAGATAATAGTGATTATAGCAGTACTCAAGATGATACAAGTGGTAGTAATTATGGTGAAGAGAAAAATGAAAATGATGTTTTTATTCTAGCAGCTGCAGCAGTAAAATTTGTTGAGAACTATTATATGCCATATATTGCAAAGGAACCTTGTAGGGACATCTTCTCAAACATGTTATAAATGGGTTATGGAGATTTTACAAGGTAATCCTGATAGGTGCAAACAAAATTTCAGAATGGAAATACACGTATTCCTTTACTTGTGTAAAGAGTTGAAGGAAAGATATCATTTAAGAGGTACAAGGAAATTAACTGTTGAAGAGTTGGTGGCTATGTTTTTGAATACTTTAGGCCATGGGTTTGGGAATAGAATAGTACAAGAAAGGTTTCAACATTCAGGAGAAACAGTTAGTAGACATTTTGCTCGTGTTGTAGTGGCCGTTTCAAGAATGGCGATTGACATTATTAATCCTATTGATTTGGAGTTTAAGGATGTTTCAAGCAAAATTCGTGATAATGAGCGGTATTAGCCATACTTCAAAAATTGTATTGGAGCCATTGATGGAACCCATGTACCAATTAAAATTTCTCCATCAAAACAAATACCATATATTGGTCGAAAAGGAATTCCTACTCAGAATGTTATGGCTATTTGTGATTTTCGGATGTGTTTCACCTTTGTTTGGGCTGGATGGGAAGGTACTGCACATGATACACGTATTTTTTTTTAAAGCTATTCGAAAGGAAGAATTGCGATTTCCACACCCTCCTAGAGGTTTGTATTTAATAAAAATAACAATTATGAATTATACATTAAAAAATATATATTTCAATATTTTTTATGAGTGTTATAAGCATATTTATTACAGGAAAGTATTACTTGGTAGATGCGGGATATCCTCACATGAAGGGATACATAGGGCCATACAAAGGGAAATGGTATCATCTACCAGACTTTCGTCGTGGAAGCCAACCGAGGGATATGCATGAAATTTTTAATCATGCATATTCATCACTTAAATGCACTATTGAAAGAATATTTGGAGTTTGGAAAAATAAGTGGAAGTTATTGCATTGCATGTCGAATTTTCCTTATGATAAACAAGTGAAAATTGTGGTGGCATCTATGACTCTTCATAACTTCATTAGGAAGCATGCAATAAAGGATGCTAAGTTCCATCAATACGACGATCAGCGGCGGAGCCAGGTTGTTGACTAATGGGGGGCAATTTTTTTTTTAGAATAATATTAAAATAAAATTAATTAAAATAATTAAATATAAAAAATATTTATTGAACTGTAGCTACAATCCGATCAGAGAATGACACACAGTTTATACTAATTTCCAAGTGTTCTCACCCTTTCCCATATTAAGCATTAACCAGCAGTGCAATAACCAACAATATATATATTCTCTTCTTCCTCTATACACCTGAAACTTTTCCATACCCACACCCACCATACCCACCCGGACCATCCTCCGTTATTCTTCCTTGTGCATACCCATTTTCAGGCAGCGAACCCCAAAACCTAGCCTAGCCAACCCACGACAGTGCGGCACCTTCTTCTTCTTCAACCTTTTGTTTTTCCTGCAACGGTTGCAAGGAGGCATTTGCTTTACAATGGTTTTTCTGCAACTACATCATCTTCAGATTTCAACCTTTAGTGAGGGGCATTTGCCCTCAAGAGTTGTTGAGATGGGCATACCAATTGTTGATAAGGGGCACAAGAAAACATTGTACCTAGTTAAAGAAAAATTTTAGGGGTTGAAGGGGGGCATATGCCCCCCTAAAACCCCCTTTGGCTCCGCCTCTGACGACGATGATGAGGATTTACTACCTACTGATAGTATAAGCGATAACGAAGCACAAGATGAGTCAAGCATACAACAATCAGATACATCAAATGAAAATTCTATGAACATTGAGCGTGATCATATTGCTAATCTACTTATGACCCATTAATGTTCTCTTTTTTATGTTTTTTTTTTTGTTATAAACAATTTAAAATGTCATAAGGATCTCCTTGAATGTTATTCTTTTTACTATGAAGTGTTATGGTGTTAAAAAGTGTGTTAAATGCTTTAAAAAATGACAAAAAGAAAATGATTGACATCACTTTTTATTACATATAAGTAAAAAAAAAAATGTTGACGTTTTGTTACATAAAACATTACAAAATAATTTGTACTTGTAAAAGCTAACATTAACCATTTTTATATAAAAAGGTTGGTATAAAATGGGAAAAAAAAACAAAAAAAAAAAAATTCATTACCAACCTTATGCCTTTATTGTCATTACCAACATGTAATGATTTCAAGTAATATGACATATATTTTGTGTCGCGTAATGATTTTTTTTTTTTTTAGCTATACTAAAAAAAATTAATTACGTGTCCTTATATGTCATTTTTACAACTAAAAGCACTTTTTTAGGTTTGTTACCAAACATCAGTAATATTAAAAAAGCACTTTAAGACATGCAGTTACCAAACATGTAATAGCTTTTCAGTAATATCACTTTTGACAAAAGCTCATAGGTAAAAGCTCTATTTTTCACCGCAATCTCAAACAAGCTCTAAGTATTTAACCATTTATTATAATCTATACCCAGATTCTATATATACAAAGCAATACCTCAGTCTACAATTTAGCAGAGGAAAGCAATTTCTACCTCTCCAAGGTTTCTCAAACATTCTTACGTACAAGGAAAATCAAAATATTAATCTTAAGATTTGGTCATGACCTCAAAACACAAATTTGGATGTGAAACGGAAGGTTAACATTTACGCCTTTTTTCTTTTATTGATTTTGTTTAGGGGATCCTCTTCTATAATAACTTCTTCCCTTTTTCACCTCCATTTTTTTTAAAAAAAATATCACTTTACTTTCTGAAGTTCGAAAAAATAAAATAAAATCCTCTTACTCTCTTAAAACATGTAAAATATCTTTTATAAAAATCACAGCCTCTCCATCACTAGGTCAAAATGTTGATGTCCTCCCCCTCCCTCATTTAAAATTCTATCTTTCACGCACTTTTAACAAAAGCTTAAAAATTTATCAAAAAGTGTTTTTTTACTTAAAAACTCTATTTTTCAAATACAATACCAAACTGACATGCTCATAATGAAAACAAAACAATAGACGCACCAATAGAAAGCAATGGGTAGGTAGAAAATCATAAAATTTGGTAATTATAGAGTGCTATGTGTCACAATCAACTACTTACAAACAGAGATACTAAACATACCTTCAAAGCTATTGTTGCCAAGGTATAATTCTTTGAGCATTGTTAAGTTTCCAATTTGCAAAGGTACACTTCCACTGAAATCGTTATTAGCTAGTGATAAATATTGCAGTTGTTTGCACTTGAACAAAGTGGATGGAATAGTCCCTGTAAAACAATTACCACTTTAGAAATAAATATTAAAATTTGCTAAGTGGTTAAATAATAAAAGAATGTTGAGCATACCTCCAAATTTGTTGTGGTTAAACTACAATTTTGGGAGCATGTTATTCATGTGAATCTATTAGCCGACAAAATTTTTAGTATTGTTGTAGTGTGTCTTACAAACATTTTTTTCTTTGGCCAATTTGGTCATTAACTATTAAGAAAAAAGTAATCGTTTGGTCACTAGCTAAGAGTTTTCATAACCATTGAATTTTGATCTATTAATGTTTTTAAAAGTCAAGTCACATTGGGGAGGACTATAGCCCTCCTTCTAATATTACTAATTGCTAATGGTTATGAATCCTTGAACCGAATCTTGGCTTATGACCATTTGATCCTTAAGACTTTTCATCACCATTGATGATAGGTATCCGAGGTTGGGTAGTGACATAAGATCGGATTTGAGAGCTCCTTTCAGGTAGGAGAGACCATAACTCTTCACTTAGGATAGAAGAACACCACAATACTCTACTCAGGGTAGGATAAAACCATAATCTGACATACATCTAAGTCATTCTTTGATTCTCATTAATAATGAAATGGTCTTTAAATAGAAATACAAGTAGATAAAGTTTAAAATGATAATACCTAAAGTTCAAATATTCAAATTCAAATAAACTCCAACTCTAATAACCTAATCTTTGTATTCAATAAACTAATACTAATTTAAATAATCTAATCCTAATGAATTGAAATTGTATTCAAATTCAACTATTATCCTATCTAATCATAACCTTATCCCTATCAACTGATTTCTAATTGTCATGACCGTTGGTCATCAACCAATATCAACATTTTGGCTTCTAGCGTTAATCCTTAATTGGGAACATAGCATTAACGGATATAAATTAAAAAGGCTCAATATAGAGCATTTCACCTATATATATTTTGTCATTCTAGTTAAAAAAAAAAAAAAAAAAAAAAAAAAAGAGAGAGAGAGAGAGAGAAAAAGATTATTATTCACTAGAAAAGATTGAAGGGCTGCTCATTTGGGCTTTTTATATTTGGAAGTGTGTCCATATCAAAGGTAAACACTATAATATAATCCTGAAAGGTTACATGTCAAGGGATTTGATCAAACCGAATAAAATATTTGGAGAGGAAGGAATCAACCTTTAAGGACAATTCTCATGCGTGATTTTATAGCGTTAATAAATATTTCGATACTCCGATTTTCATCTCTTATATTTTATCTTATTGTTAATTTTTGAGTTCATATTATTTTATTTCAACAAGAATTTTTGCACCATCCAAACTTATTTCCAACAGTTTGCACTTAAGCATAGGCTGTGGTAGGATGGCCCACAATAAGGGGCAAGAGAGGTTGGTATATGTAAGGAAATGGTAGCATTGGAAAATTTATAATGAAATAAAGAATGGATTTTATGGGCAAAAAGTTGGAATGCAGATACGAATGTGGTTATTTGCAATATGTATAGTCGCATCTACAAAATTTAGATATCACTTTTAGGTATTCACACCTGCATCCTATCATGCTTTTACTAACAACATTTGCTCAGTTATTGTGATTATTAAATGCGATCAATATCCGCTATTCGTATATTAGGTCATGGATAGGTTGGGCCTATTTTAACTTGGTCTCTTGGGCATTCTTTGAGTCTATATTAGGGCCTATTCTATACGATTTAAAAATAATATGGGCCAGTTTTCAGTGTTTTGGACATATTTTAATTTTTTTTAAAACCCTAATGTTTTGAAAATACAATAATTTTACATTACTTTTACCTTTTTGCTCAAGTATTGTTACACAAGAAAACAACACAGCTAATTATAACAATGTAAGCATAACCTATACCTAATCCAAAACGACGTTGTTCTGATGAATTTATTAAATATGACATATACAAAAATATATATTATACTATAAAAGGTATGCAGATACGTTTATTTCACTATTCACATCTGCATATGCGGATAATGGTTTTTTCTAATTGCATTCGCATGCATCCTCACGTGTAGATAGTGGATAGCATATGTGAACGGTTAATATCTGCTTGCATGTACACCCCTAGGAAAAAGGATGGGTGGTTTGGGTACTGATGTCATTGACCTAGATAGAAATGACCAAAAAGAAAAGTTTACTCGTAATAGCTACCTATCTAGTAAGGGGGTTTCTAAAGTTTCACGGACCCATGGCTCCTAGCATTCCCCATATTTGGTAAGTCGCAATTCCCTTCTCAAAATAAATGAATAATTTCATCAATTCAAAGTAAGATGTTGAGTACTTAATTAAATCTCGCATCTAAGTAATACTCAAAAGAGTTATTGATTGATGTAACATAATTGGGTAGGAGTAGTTGGTGGATCAGTGGATGTAAAATAAATACACCTAACGTTACATTTTATCAATGTCAAAAGTTTCAACCAAAAATTTCTTTAATTAATGATCTCCTTTTTTTTTTTATATGAAAACTTAAAGATTATATATTATTTGGAGAAAAACTGAATTGTCAAGTTCTTATGGACAGAAATAGTTTGATAAAATTGGAGATGATAATTATCATAATAAAGAAGAGGTGTACGAGGAAAATCAAAATATTTGATCTTGAGATTTTGTAAATACAATCTATGATGTGAAACTAAACGTTAACATGACACACAATTTGAACAAAATAGCGAGATCCACTATAATTAAATTGTCCAAACAAATAACGTCATCCACGTTCTGGTAAAACTGGCAGTGGAGGGAGAGGGAGTAAAACATCTCACTTAATTCTTCTCCCCATCCGAACAAAAAATAATTAAAATATCACTTTCTTTCCTTCCATATCTAAAAATAAATAAATAAATAAATAATCCCTCTACTTGCACAAAAATTTAAAAATATCCCATCAGGCATCAACAGTTCTAAAAATCCTCTTAATATCTTAAAAATTGAAAACGTCTCTTAAAACTCAATAATAAAATGATGAAACAAATACTGTAATCCTTTCAAAATTATTTGAAATAAAAAATCATAATAATCTCAAAATCTAAACTTGTTTATCAAATATATATAGACACACTAGTAAAATATATATATATATTTTGTCTTGTTTAATTTTTTTGAGGTAATATGCTACGTGGTTATTTTTTCCTCCCATATGCCTCCAAATCCATTGGTTAAGTGTCAATATCTTTGGTGACCTTCTAATCGAAAATGATTTAAAGATAACAAAAACAATAGAGGCAAGAAACCTTATGTTAACCAGTAAAGAAAATGGGTGGAGAATGTACTAATAGAAAGAGAGGATAGGTAGAAAATAAAAAAGGATGATAGTTATAGTGTTATGTGTCATCGATTTGGGCACTTACACGCAAAGATACTAAACTTACCTTCAAAGCTATTGTTGTCAAGGTATAACTTTTTTAGCGTGGTCAAGTTTCCAATTTCTGAAGGTACACTTCCGGTGAATAGATTACCCCACAACGATAAAATTTGCAATTGTTTGCACTTGAACAATGTGAATGGGATTGCCCCTGTAAAACAGATTTCAATTTAGAAACAAATTAATATTAAAATTTTTTATGCGACTAAAGACTAAAAAACTTCTAAACATACCTCCAAATGTATTGCTGTTAAGCTACAAATTTGCGAGTATGGTTAACTTTTCAATTTTTTAAAGTACTATTCTTATGATTTTATTAGCGGATAATGATAAAATTTACAGTTATTTGCACTTACACAGACAAGAGAGGTTGATATATGCATCAAAAAAATTATAAATAAAAAAAAGAAGACCTTTCTTATTATTATTATTATTTTTTTTTAGGGTGAAAAGGGGGTGGGTTTGAGCATAGACGAAAAATAAAATTTTACTAAAGTTTTTCGATTTGTTTTGTTCTTTCTTTCTTTCTTATTTTACCATTAATCTATATATACTCCAAGTATAAAACTCATTCACGTAAATTGAAGGTTATATCTTATTTGAGAAAAACTGAATTGTAAAGTGCATCTGAGATAGAAATAGAATACTCTATTAACAAGTACTTGAGAAGATCTGAGATGATAATTATCATAACAAAGGAAAATCAAAATATTTGATCTTTAGATTTAGTCATGATGCTGAAAATATAATCTTGGATGTGAAGCTAAATCTTAACATGTCACCCTACACTTTCCGAACAACTGAACAAGTTGGCCCTATAACCTCTAGTCTATATGCTGCTCGAATTGCAGAGAAATTCAAACCTAAATGTAAAAGGTCATTTTTTAAGAATGAGAAATGATATTTAGTACTCTTATTAATACGACTACTATAATGATACAACTATAATGATATGACAGTGAATATCACCCATTGATTTTTTTTTATAAATCTTTTTTTATTCAAATATTGATTTTTTTTGTTATATCATCATAATTATGTGGCAGTCGTATGAGTCTACTTAATAGCATTACTTGTTAAGAATACAATGCTCACTGGGTCACTGCATCTGCTTCATCTATCTGCTGCCCCAGCTATTGAATTATCTATTGATGCATGGATGTCAAAGCCTACATCGAGTCCAAGACTTCCCTCTCTAAAAGCCATATCCAGAATTACATCATCCACCTTGTACTACAACCAGTGGTTGATGGAGGGGAACTCGGGGAGTAAAAAATCTCTCTGAATTCTTCTCCCCCGGCCCTCAAAAAAACAAACAAAAATATAACTTACTTTTCTTTCGATTCTTAAAAAATAAATAAAATTGAAACATCTCTTATAACTCTAAAACACCGATGAAAAAAATAATGTAACCCCTTCGAACTTTTTTTTTTTTAAAAAAAAAAACAAAAATCATAATAATCACAAACTCTAAACTTGTTTATTAAAAAAAAATCTACTAGTAAAAAAAATAATTAATGTTATTTAGTAGACTAGACTCTCATATTACTCGTATACAATTATGATGACATGACACATACTAAAAATCAATTATTTAATTAAAAACATAGAGATCTTATGACACAATCAATCAAGAGTAACAACCGAACTTATTTTATTTATTGTCGTTTATCTAGAATGTCTTTTGAATAGGATCATTAAATTTTATTTTTTTTTTTAATTTGGTTAAGTTTTTTCTGTACATGAACGGTAGTTTCCAACTTTTTGAAATGAATACAACCTTAATTAATTTGAACTACTAATTAATACAACCAACACCCAATTTCTAGCAAAGTTCATCGTTGGTACTGTAGAGTACTCATTTTCACCAACATGTGCAACCAAGTCTTCCGAACCAGCGGGTGATTTACACCCTATAGCAACAACAATTAGATTACTATCCATTAGAATTTTCTTTTCTCTTGCTTAAATCCTTTAGTTTCCTAGCTTGAATGCTATCTCTACAAATTATTTTGGATTTTCAATTGGAAGGCACCCCATGGGAGGCAATTAAAAGGCAAATATGTCATCCATATAATAAATCTACTAAAGCATGACTAAACATACCTTCAAAGTTGTTGTCGCCAAGATATAACTCTGTGAGCATGCTTAAGTTCCCAATTTCTGAAGATACACTTCCAGTGAAATCATTGTTCATCAGTGATAAATACTGTAGTCCTTTGCACTTGAACAAAGAGATGGAGCCCGAAAGCTTGTTATATCCAAGACTTAATATTTCCAATGAAGATATATTACATAGAGATGATGGAATAGTCCCTGTGAATTTGTTGCCATGTAGAGACAAACTTTGAAGTTTGGATAATAGTCCTATCCATGATGGGATTTCTTCGCTGAAGTCATTGAATCCAAATGATAAGTGTTGCAATTGGTAAAGACGAGCCAATTCGTTTGGCAGAGAGCCATGAAAACTATTGTTTTCAATGCTTAGACTAGCGAGAAATGAAAGGTTTCCTATATGTGGAGGAATGGTGCCTACAAAACCCATATAAGAAAGATTCAATGCAATGACTCGACCATGGCTACCACAAGATATACCAACCCAGTTGCAAATAGAGGATCTGGTAGACCAGTTGTTTGTCAAAACATTATGATGGTCAAAAGAAATTTGAGCCTTTAAGACAAGAAGAGCAGATCGATCAGTGGTGATGTTGGGAGCAGCTGCAATAACTAGGCCTGCCAAGTAAAATTGCACCATGAGAAGTGTCAAACAAAGGGGGAATGGGGAATAAGTTCTCTCCATGAGTAGTGTATGTTGGTTGAAGTATTGGGGATTAGTGCGAGCTCAAGTGAGACTATATATGTATATATATATATAAAAGGTGATTGCAACATAAAAAAATTCAAAGGAAAAAAATATGGGCCGAAAAAGAGGGTGGGGTGATTGTTAAATAATCATTTATTTTAAAAGTTTAAGTGGATAGTATATATAAATTTAATAATTTAATTTATATTTTAACACTATCTCTCACTTGTGGATCTAACCTTCAGTTAATAAGTGAGATTCAACATATAAAACATTTAACTGAAATATGAGGTGAATGCTAGAGTTAAGGTTTGAACTCAAACTCTTTAACTTTGACACTATGTTAAATATTAGGGAAAAATTCACTTTAACCTTTGAAATTTTAAGAGTTTTTCAATTTTAAACCCAAAGTTTCAAAATTGACAATTTACCCCCTAAAGTTTCAAAAAGTGGCAATTTAAACCCTCCATTAACTTTTCCGTCAAATTAAATAGAAAACTATGAAATGACATAAATGCCCGCAGGATTTTTTTATTATTTATTTTCCATGTGCAACATTTCTGTGCTTGAGATTAATGCCGTGCAGCATAGTGTATAGATATAGAGGTATTGTTCGGCGAACTACACGGCATGACAGGGCACTGTAGCCCATGACACTGTAGCACACTGTGGATTGATCCCTAACTGCTTCAATAACATGTGCGTCAGGCTTGTCTTCGCGATAAATGACTGCAATTGTGGCATTATTCAGAAAAAACGAAGGGTATTATGGTCATTTTGACGAACAGAGTAGCCTGACGCACGTCATGGTAGGCTGACGAAAGTCAGCAAATACTGTTCAGTCAACAGTGTCCTGGGGCATCGGAGAAAGTGAAAGGTTGCCGAACAAAGCCAGATATTCCAATTAATGCAAATGTCAATCTGCAAAAGAAATACAACTACCTACCGTGCTTGCTACCTGTTAATGAGAGAGAAAAGGTCAAGTCCTGTAAACCGCCTACCCTGCTTGCTACCTGTCCTCAAAATTTATTCCTCGACAGATCCATCACACTCATCACTATTCATCACAATTTACACTTTTCACTTGGGAATTCCACAGATCTTTTTTTTTTTAATTAGTGCTTATACTCATCCTTTGATTATTTTTTTTTCTTTTAAAATTTTAAATAATAATTTATTTTTTCTGTTTTTAAATAAAAACTTTTAAACCACAGTTTAGATTTGATTCTTTATTTTTAAAAATGGCTTTTTTTTATTTTTAATTCGTTTGTATAGTTTTCTTTATTTGTTCTTTTAAGCTTAAAAGAAAGAATACTGAAATATTCCCATACTCACACAGACTCAATTATTGTATATTTGGTAGACTGAGATCTTGTGCATTGAGCATACTATTTTCTTTTGAGATTGACCTAGACATCAAAGTTTTTCTAGTATAGATGCTGATATATCTTTCGACGCTGTTATTATTTTGTAGCAATTGTGGGAATGCGAAGAACGTATTGAAGATCAAAAATGGTTCGAAGAACGCACAGTTCACACTATACACGAAACTGTTTGACCGAAAATTGTTCTAACAACTTACTTTGTTGGTGAATCTGGGTATCCATGGCTAAATTTAAGGTAAATGATATGCAATAGTCCTTGGCGATATATTGTTTCTCGATCCTCTGTTTTTAGTAAATTACTTTGCTTAAGAATGCCGTGCACTTGAGTGTAGAAATAGTCACGATGGAGGTATTCCATGTGCAACATTTCTGTGCTTGAGATTAATGGCGTGCAGCAGTGTATCGATATATATTCCAATGCAAATGTCAATCTAGATGTTTCAATCTTTCATGTACACCATTTTTCTGAAGGTGTGATGATTTTTCCTTGATTCTCGCACCATTTTTCTGGTTTGAAACTTGTGGGTAGTCCTTGATGTTGCCAATTTGATCAATCTAGATGTTTCAATCTTTCGTGTACACCAATTTTCTGAAGATGTGATGATTTTTTCAAGATTCTCGCACCATTTTTCTGGTTTGAAACTTGTGGGTGATCCTTGATGTTGCCAATTTGAAGACCTCTGTATGCCACGCCAAAACTCCAAACATCAACCACCTTGTTTTTCTCGAAATTGTAGGTCACATCACTTGCTCAAGTCGTTGTTACAAGATAGAAAAAGATTGAAAGGAATTTCAGATGAAATTGTGGGACACGTCTAAATAGTTGAGGGTGTTTGGAATTTCCCAATGAATACAGATTATTATGGGACCTTAATCGTTTAACAAATCATTTATTTGAAGCAGTATCAGGGTTGCCCTCTGAATGTCATTGCTGCAGTGAGAGGCATTGGTTTCTTCTTTCAATTTTTTAAACAAGACTTTATTTTGTAATGTAACGTCATTTGCAATATATGCACCAATCCTCTCCATCTATTGCTACTGATAATCACACTTTTTCTTTTTCTTTTTTTGTGTGTAAATGAAAGAGCTCTTTTTGTCTAGACTCTGCTTTTAGAATTCATTCTTTCATCATTTTTATAGAAAACATATACATTTAAAAAAAATTTAAAAAAAAAAAAAAAGTACATGTTTCTCAAATTTTTTTTTAATGATAAATAAGACATGTACAACTGAATAATGTTACAAGTTCTTCTTGAATCCCTTTAAGAATTATGTGGTTATTAAAATCACCATTGGTCTTGTGATTGATCATTATTAAATTTTGATCAAATAATGATTTTAATAACCACATCATTTTTGGAGGGACTCAAGAAGGGACACAAGAGTAACTTTTAGAATTACTTTGTACAACATGGTTACATTTCTTAAGAACTATTCATAAAGGTTTTAACTTTATTATCAAAATCTCTGTATTGGTATCTTTTACAGCTTTATTTATTTTGATAATATTGATATTTGTGGTGGTGGAAAGGAAAGTTAATAAATTTATTAATCTTGATTATTGTTAAAATTGATATATATATTTCACTACAAAAGAAGGCTAAAATAGTGACACATAGAAGGCGACGTTTTTAGCTCAAAAAATGTTACTATTGATATAATGATGTTTGCATAGCGACATTTACAAAATGCAATTAAACATAGTGACTGGATTCAAAATTTGAGACATTTCAACAGTGGAAATGTCACTTTAAGGCAACATTTTAAGCCCAAATGTCACCTTTTGGAAGGCGACGTGTGAACAATGCACATGACCTTTTTGTAAGGTGATGCTTTGCAACGTTCAAATGTCGCTACTCTTTGAAAAAACTAATTTTTACCAAAATATATTTATAATAATAATTAAAATATATATAAATAAAACCAAAAAAATCAAATTAATTTTCTTAAAAAAAAAAAAATTCAAATTAATTTTCTTTTAAAAAATAAAAAAATTCAAATAATTTTTTTTTTTAAATAAAAAAATTACTACCTAGTCTCCCCTCGTTGGTGGGTAGGGGGTGGCCTTTGAGCTACCTTTAATCTGCCCTGAAGTGGCCTGAAGGCCACCCCTAGCCTCACGGGTGGCCAGAAAGGCCAACCTGTTGGGATTATGCCCAGAATCCTACTGATTTTAGATCCATGATGACATTTAATGTTTGTAATGAATATGTGTAATATCTCAATAAAAACAATTGTCTTTATTAAAAGATTTTCTACAAAAGAGCAACTAAAGATTTTATGTAGAACATAGTTTTATAACAAAAGACCTAAGCCCATACGCATAACCAAAACTCCTAGAAGTTTTGAGGCAAAAACCCAAGCTCTACGCTAGGGGACCACCCGTGAGTACACCTTTGTCTTTAGTGAGGACATATGATAGGGGACCACCGGACGTACGCCTCTAACCTGTAGTGAGTACGTACTAGGGACCACACCAGACGTACACTACTTTTGGGTCAACTACTGGTTAATGACTGTACATATGATGTGACCTTTGTACCATTGAATAAACAATACCGAACGTAAGCCACTATAGTATCGAACGTACGCTACTTTTCAGAATAGTTTGTAGTGCCCTCAACTTTTCATAGAACACATTTTTCACCCCCAGACTCTCTGAAACCCCTTGTGTGAGTGCCTTGTGAGTTTTGTGATTTGAGAGAGAGAAGGAAGAAAGCTCGTGTTCTTGCCATTCTCTAGGGTAACCCCTGTAAATTTCTATGCTTTTAATATTGTTTTTACTATGTTATAAGTTTCAAAGACACTGTGTTAAGCTCTTGCATTCTTTTCTTACAAAAACAAAGCAATGTTTTCAAAAGAGTTTAAACCACTTATTTTCCTTGTGTTGCATGTTGATGAGTTTTCCTTACAAAGCATGTCCATATTTTGTAGCCTAGAAGGAGTTACCGTAGCCTCTAGATTTCATACAAGCTTTAAAACTTTGTTTAGAGCTTTGGTCGAAATACCTAACTCATTGACCGGACATACGCTCTCGAGTCTGTATGTACAGCCAGGAGATCAGACGTCTAACCTTTAGCTCCACTTGTGCAACTTAGGTTCCAGCAACCCTTTTGTTAGATCAGACCTTGTATCCTACTCGTAAGGGTCCTCTAGTACTGTGCATAACAATGTGTCGTATTTCGTTATAGCAGGGTTTAGCAATGTCGGCTGATTCAAGCAAGCTTACAAGGTAAGTAAATGTAACGCCCTGAGAATTAATTAACTGGTAATTAATTTAACGGTTCGTCTCCCAGCCTTGTTCCACTCCGAACAAGACCTCTGGGACCTCTACTCCTCAAAAAACAGAGGATACTAAGCAGCAAAATTAATAAAGTACTATAAACATTGAATAACTATAACCATAGTGTCTAACCAAAGATCATCAAAGTAGCGAAAATCACACTATATACATAACATCAATATAAGGGATCTATGCTAAACCTTAATATGCAAGCATGCATCAAGCCCTAAGTCTACAATATAACTCAAAAGTACTAGTTACCATGAGTACCTGCCTAAGCTTGCAATAAGTCCTCAAGCACCTCCCGGATCGAATCCTCCAACATTATTGGATGCTTCGCGGTAACCACTATCTATAATAGCATAATCATACATATGGAGAAAAAAAGGAAAATAATACAAGGGTAAGTTCGACGACTTAGTGAGTAGAAATCCACATGATGTACCCGTCATTAATTTGTGGATTCTTTTATTAATAAAACACATGCAACATTATAAGATGATAGTTATCATGCAGGAGATATATATATAATATAATATATGCTTATAATTATGAGTAGCAGTAATAGTTCAACAGTCTACCCGAGATATTACCCCTTCTCAGCAGAGTTGACGTTATCCCGAGGGACCTGTAGTACAATGCCGATGCCCTAGTGTAGTGACCCAAATTATTAACTAGGCATAAGTAGCTTAGTTGGGGGGGTTAATTTGGGTTTTGGGTCACTAAGGACGCTAGAGGAGCAATTTGGACTTTTGGCAGACGTATGCTAGGTCTGGCGAACGTACGCTACTGTCTGGTTAATACCTAGACGTACGAGGCAGCCATGGAACCCTATGGTTAAGAACCACCGCACGTACGCCCTTTGGCTGGTGATGAGTGCCAAATATTGCATATTTGGGCCCTTTAGCTTGTATTTGTTAAACCCTTAATTTTGTTATTTTCTGATGTTTTTGGTTAGTTTTGGTGTTTTAGTATTTTGCAGGTTGCTAAGGTACATCTGGGGCTAACCACATTAATTTTGGGACTTAAGACAGTTTGGGAAAT
This sequence comes from Carpinus fangiana, assembly GCA_006937295.1. NCBI lineage: Eukaryota > Viridiplantae > Streptophyta > Magnoliopsida > Fagales > Betulaceae > Carpinus > Carpinus fangiana. The sequence goes on from CM017324.1 coordinate 11,788,996, forward strand.
ATTGGAAGCAAATTTGAGTTGAGCGATGATTCACACCCGACAAGTCCCACTAAAACGGCCATATCTAGAGTTATAGAACTCCGATTGGAGTGATCTTTGCGTCATTCGAAAGCTAACTCGAAGATCTACAAATTCATATTTCACAAGTTTTGGCCAATTCTGAAGCATCTGTGAACGATCGCACATATAGTGCGATCGATCGCACTTGCGCCCATCAGCACTGAAAATGCATGCTCGAGTGCGAACGATCGCACCTAAAGTGCGATCGAACGCACTCGGCCGACCTGGAAGCGTTAAAACCCTAGAATTAGCTTATAAATACATTTTTTTTTCATTGTAAACATATAGGGAGGCGCCATAGAGTCCAAAACTTCGACCTAGAGTCGTTCTTGAGCTTTTCAAACGCTTTTCTTTGTAAGTTTTTGTTTCTTTATGATTTCATTTGATATGTTTATGTCTGTTGTCATCATGAGAGGCTAAAACCTTCAACTAAGGTTGAAGATGAA
>CM017324.1:11794467-11823710 GCA_006937295.1 Carpinus fangiana
AAATTGGATATCCATTGTCTTTCGTTGTTCAAACGGATACATTGGATCTTTTGATCTCAATTGGATATTCGTTGTCTTTCGCAATAGAGTTGGATTCATCGAATCTTTCAATAAGATTTTATAAAAACAATAGAAAATGCTTAGGGTTTAATTCTTGACGAATGTATGAACAAAACATGAGAGTGAGTTTTGATTTGATAAGGTGGATTCAGAAAACCTTAGTGCCTTTTTATTATTCAAGCAATTTCATTTTTACTTCATTTATATTTTTGCACGACCAACTTCGAACTTTAGAACTAAGTTAAGATAAAGTCAATTTGATTAGGAAATTGACTTTTACAAGAACACAAATTCCCTGTGGATCGACCTCGCACTTGCACAACACTTTATTACAAACGACTCATGCTATTGCGAGTACTTTTATTTTTGTACAACAGCTGGACGTCCGTTGCTTTTCTGAGCCTATAAATAGCACCCTACCCCTTCGTGTTTTTCATAACTTCAGAACGCCCCCAGGCTACCAGAGTGTTCCCAAAGTGTTTCCAAGTGTTTGGTGAGCGTGCGTGGGTGACGTTCACGAGTTTCGGAACGTTCGTGAGGCAGAACTCTTGCGGTTTTGTTTTCAGGATGTAACGTTTGATCTTTAGCTTTTAATTACATCGTTATGCTGCTCGTTTATGTTTAGTTGTAGTTATTAGCTTAGTTGTGCTTTAAGACCCCGTTTGGATTAGTGTATTTGTTACCCTAGCGTTGTTACGTTACATGGAGGCTATTAACTAGACTAGAAGGCTTTAGGGTGTTCCTAATAGCCCTAGGAGTCGGAGAATAGGCGGACAGTGGGAGAGAAAATGAGGTTCTCCCTAAGGACCCATACGGCGGACGTATAGTATCGTGACTGATAAGCGTCGAATGTTGCACATTCAAGCCCCTTAATTCGCATATGTTAATTCCTTAGCATTGTTATTTGTTTAATTTTGTTTTCTTTTTGTGTTTCAGGTCAAATGTAAGAGTTCCGTTGAAAATTGGACAAAAAGGGACGAGTGGGGGCTGTTCTATGCTGGCGAACGATCGCAGCACACCTGCGATCGTGCGTCGGGCAATCGAATGCCCACACCTGCGATCATGCGCCAGGCGATCGAATGCCCATACGTGTGATCGTTCGCACTCGGGCGTGCAGAACATGAAAATCACCTTTTTGATAGCTGAACTCGATTTTCAGTCTCTCAATTGGACTGGGAGACTAACCTACGGCTGTAATTAGGGTTTTAGGGTTTCTAGGGTTTTCTAGTCCCTATAAATAGGCTCTTAAACATTGTAAAAGGGAGCCGTTTCCTAGAGTGAAATTCAGAACTTGTCTGTGCAGCTTAGAAGATCATGAGTGGCTAAACCCCCTTAGTGGGGTACCGATGTAACCCTTTCCAAGCACAATTGTGATTGTATTTGATTTGATTTAATTCATTTTATGTATGTTGATTGCATAACTGTGAGGATTGCAACTCTAGATTTCTGTTCTTAATATTCAATGCAATTGTTATTCAATTCAAAACCAATATTTGCGAAATTCTATTCTTGTCTTAGAAATTATTTTGCCTGTATTGAACTCAAATCAACCTAATTTTTTGTGATTATAAGATTGATGGTTATGCAATGGGTTTTAATAGACATATGATTAATAGGATTAAGATAGGCCATGCCTAGGGAAGACAGGTCGTACTACACCCTAGTTTAGTGTAATTTAGGTAGACGATCCGTGCCAACCGAAGATGGGTTATGCTATTCCATTGATTGTATGAAACGTATTAAGGGATTTTATAGTTTATGCCTAGGGAAGACGGGTCGTGCCGCATCTTAGTGGTTAGGTGGACGATCCGTGCCAACCAAAGATAGATTATCCTTATCCCTTGATATTGTATTTTCTTGTTCTTTTATAACATGCATATTCTGAGTTTCTGGAATTAAATACGGTTACCATTGTTGTGCGGATCGTGGTGAAGTCGGTACCTTACTTCTCTCTCTCTCTCATATATTTACTCTTAATTTAGCATTTAATTTCATGCACTTTTAATTCTCAAAACAATCAAATCTCTTTTGTTCAATTAGGTTAAATTTAGTCTTTTGAATTTAGTAATGAAACCCCTACAGTCCTTGAGGTTCGACACCCTCTCTATAGCCGTATCCTACAAAGATTCGTCCTATTGCGAGTGGTTATTTTATTATTGATAATTTTGGTCAACAAATTACCACATCAGTGACCGGGATGTACGGCTTGTCGTTACATGGCGAACGTACGCTCTCGAGCCCGGACGTACGGTCACTGTGTGACAGGGAAACCCTATTTTCACCAACCGTCCCGTAACTCCTGTTTTCCTTACTTTAGAGTCGTCTAGTAGAATTAGGACTAATAGAAGGTTTTCCACAGATTTGGAGAACCCGGATCTTTTGGAGTTTTCGGAGACGCATATCGATCCAGGTGAGTTTTAACTCACATAATGTGCACTGTTATTTTCCATGCACTGCATGTCTATTTTGTGTACTAAGCAAACATGCATATTTTACAACTCTCACGTTTTGTACAAATTGCGCATGAACTTTGTCTTTTGAAAAAAACGTTGTGCTGAACATGTTAATCAAGTGGGACTTGTAAAATGACATGCATGTAAAATACAGACAAGATAATTGCATCGTATGACATGGTACACCGGTACGTGCGGTAGTAATGGCCATGGGCTTACCATACATGTTAGCTTTATAGTCAAATGTGTGCATTATGTGAGGGCTGTGGATCTATTGGTTTCCTAACCTTGATGCAACCATTTCCAATGGTTCGGTCACTACAGAATAGACATCATTAGCTGGTCTGGGCCACTCGGGGTCAGACCCGATTGTGCCACTAATGTTACGTACGGTATGTTGTACAATGGCTGGGGCACTGGCATTGTATTATAGGTCCCTCGGGACAGCATCAACCCTGTTGAGAAGGGGTAATATCTCGGGTAGACCATATTGTTGAACTGTGACTGTTAGGGGTGTCAAAAAAAACCGAGAAACCGGAACCGGAGCCGGAAAACCGGGAAACCGGGAAACCGGGGTCCCGTCTCCGGTTACGGTTTGGAAAAACCAAAAACCGGGTACCCCGGTTCCGGTACCCGGTTTTTGGTACCCGGTTTTTACCGGGTTACCGGAAACCAGGTTAAATATATATATTTTTTATTTTTTTTAGCTAGGGCTTTACATTTTAGTTTTTTGGTTTGTTTACATACTTGTTTTTACTTTTTATTATTTTAAAGTTTTCTTTATGCAACTAATTTAAAATGATTTTTAGGGTATTTTAAAAAATTAAATTTTTATTTCTAAGGTCCATATAGGCAAAAACATTGATTTTTTTAGGATTTTTGGGCTTTTTTAGGTTTATTTTTCAATTATTTGGAACAATTACAACAAAGCCCCTTTAATTTGGACAAAAATACTATATTTTTTAAAAAATAACCAACTTATGAAAAAAAAAAGGGGCTTATTTTAGGCCCAACACCTAAAATAAGCCAAAAAAGTAATTTTTTTAAAAAAACCGGTTACCGGACTGGGTATAATCAGAACCGGCCGGTAACCGGGACCCCGGTTTTACCGGGGTGCCGGTTCCCGTTCCGGTTTCCCAAAACAAGGAACCGGGGTACCCCGGTTCCGGTTCCCGGTTTTGGCCAAAAACCGGGAAACCGGACCGGGTTGACACCCCTAGTGACTGTTATTTACTTCATATGCATATATCATTACTATATATATATCACGCATAATTAAACTGTCATGATGGAACTGCTTTTGTTTATTAAACACCTGAGTTCATTATTAAAGCTGGCATGGGCATTATCTGCATTAAAAATTACTAAGTCTTAGACTTACCCCCTTTACTTTATGTCTTTCCCTATCATTACGAATGATTGCGGGGTTTAGCTGCTTTAAACGAGGATGCCATCGGAGCCTACTTGGGTGATTGCTCAGGACCTGATACGGGTGATCTTTGAGGATATGGATCCTGTTTGGATTAGGACGATGTGGGAAGATGGAGGATCTGCCTGTGCAGACATGATAGAGATTTTGATCTCATTGGCTTTGCTGAAGCTTAAGTCTAGGCTTTGATCTGTTGATCTTTTGTGAACAATGTTGTAGTATCTTATTTTGGGAATGTATCTATTTGACGGTCTGATGACCAATACTTTTGGTGACTCTTTATAATATTATGGATGTATTACTTTATCTCTGGTATCGTTGTGTGATATTTCATTTACTATCTCTTGATTCCATAGTCTTGGTAAAGTCTTCCGCTGCAGTTTTCTCGTTATGACGAGGAAGTTGATTTCACGGAGGTCGTGTCTCGGAGGGACATGGCTAGGATGGCATGCAGTGGGGTCAATTACTAGTTAATTGATATTCCCATCGGGCGGGGCGTCACAGTTGGTATCAGAGCTCTTTTGCTCTGCAAAGACTATAGGATAGGGGAAAAGAGAACTTAGGCCACGATCACACCAAAGATTAGGTTAGATAAGCAATTAGGACTTAGTATTTAGGTTTGTTCACTTGGTTCTAGTAGAGTCGGTTCTAACTTTGCTCTTCGCTGCAGAGAATGCCACCCTGAAGGAACCCTGCAACGGGACCTAACGCGATGGAGATTGGAGAGGGAGGTGTTCACCCTGAGCCTATGGGCATTCCCGTTGATGAAGCAACACTCCCAGGGAGTCAAGTGATGGACGCGATTGGCCAGTTGGTTTCGGCCATAGATCGCGATAGGATTGTGAGACAGCCAACTGAAGGTAATGGATGTTCTTTGAAGGATTTCTGCAGTCATCACTCAGAGAGTTTTGACGGGATAGGCGACCACATTTGTGCTGAGAATTGGTTGAATGATGTGGAGGAGTTATTAGCTACCCTTGGATGTATGAATGAGTAGAAGGTGGCTTATGTTGCTTACAAGCTGACGGGAGAAGCTAAGCGCTGGTGGCAGGACAAGAAAGTAATGCTTGTCGCTGACTTGGTTTCAGAGACTGCCATTTCTTGGGAGGTCTTCAAACACAAATTCAATCGGCACTTCTTTCCTAGAGTCATGCAGGAGGCGAAGGCACGAGAGTTTTTGGATTTGGTCCAAGGAGGGATGTTGATGATCAAGTACGCCGTGAAGTTTTTGCAGTTGTCACACTTTGGGTTGTACTTTATCCCGACTGAGGAAAAAAAAAGTGAAGAAGTTTGAATGAGGTCTAAACTCTCGTATTCAGATTATGATGAGCTGTTTCAACATCCAGGATTTCTCCCAGTTGGTCGATAAGGCATCGATCTATGAGGAAAGTCTGAAGGAGAATGCGGCTAAGTACGCGGATCAGAAAATGAGGACTCAAGGAACTGGTACTTCGGTCGGAGGAGCTAGGCCAACAAATAGGATGGCGGTGAGGAGTTTTTCACCCCAGAGGTCACAAGGACGTACCTCTGGTAACCCTCCAGTTTCGTCGTAGAGGAATCAGACGTCGGAGTTATGCAAGAAGTGTAACCGTGTACACTGGGGACCCTGCAGGATGGCAACTGGAACTTGCTATTGTTGCGGCCAGTTTGGTCACTTCAGCAAGGACTGTGTGATCATAGGGGTTGCGCAGAAGCCTTTGGCGCCAGCCCGAGTTTATACACTTGATCCAGGAGAACCAGAAAGGGGATCAGAAGTAGTGACAGGTACCGCCCCTATACTTGGATTTGAAGCTTCAGTTTTGTTTGATTCAGGGACTACCCACTCTTTCATATCTTTAGTGTTTGTAAGGTTGTCTAGACTTGTTGTAAGAACTTTGGAACTTGGTCTAGCTGTAACTACCCTTGTAGGGAAAATTGTGGTCTGTAAGCGTGTAGTTTGCGAATGACCTGTTAGCATTTGTGGAAGAGTACTTCCCACGAACTTAGTTGTTCTCCCTATGTTTAGTTATGACGTTATTCTCATAATGGATTGGTTGATGAAGCATTCAGTTGTTATCGACTGCACTTTGAAGCAAGTGACGCTTACACCGTGGGGAGAAGGAAAAGTGACGTACGTTGGATCGCGAGTGAGGTCCTTATCTCCAACGATTTTGGCCGTGCAGGCGAGGAAACTTATCATCGGAGGTGATCAGGTGTTTTTGGCATTCATTGTTGCTCCAACGAAGCAAGGAAAGAAGAATTTGGAAGATATTCCTGTGGTGTGCGAGTATCCAGATGTCTTTTCGTCAGACTACTCTGGATTACCACCACGGAGGAAGGTGGAGTTTGGGATTAAGTGTGTGCCAGGCACTAATCCTATCTCTAAGGCACCTTATAGGATGGCGTCATTGGAGTTGAAAGAGCTAAAGGAACAGCTCCAGGAGCTTTTGGACAAGGGTTTTATTCGCCCTAGTATATCACCGTGGGGAGCGCCGATGTTATTTGTTAAGAAGAAGGATGGGTCGATGAGGATGTGCATTGACTATCGAGAGTTGAATAAGGTGACGATCAAGAATCGATATCCTTTGCTAAGGATTGACGACCTGTTGGATCAGCTGCAAGGAGCGCGAGTGTTTTATAAGTCGATTTGCGCTCAGGCTATCACCAAGTGAGGGTGAAGGAAGATGACATTCCTAAAATAGCCTTTAGGACTCGTTATGGACACTACGAGTTCTTAGTTATGCCTTTTGGACTAACTAATGCTCCGGCAGTCTTTATGGACACGATGAACATAGTCTTTCATGACTATTTGGATCAGTTCACCGTTGCCTTTATTGACGATATTTTGATCTACTCAAGGACGTCGGAGGAGCACGAGGAGCATCTGTGAAAGCCATTGGAGAGGCTTAGGAGGGAGAACCTTTATGCTAAACTCGAGAAGTGCGAGTTCTGGCTGGATAGCGTTTCTTTCCTCGGACATGTGATTTTGGGTGAAGGAGTAGTGGTGGACCCGGAGAAGGTGAAGGCCGTGGTGGAGTGGACAAGACCAACTAGCATGTTTGAGATTCGGAGTTTCTTAGGACTCGCTGGTTATTATCTGTAGTGACCCAAATATTTAAGCATAAATGGCTTAGTTAAAAGGTTAATTTGGACTTTGGGTCACTAGGATTAGCTAGAAGGGCATTTTGGAAATTTGTCTTTCGGTTTGTCTTTTAGTGCGGACGTACACTAGGGTTGGCAGATGTACGCTTTTGTCTTTTAGCTCGGACGTACGGTGGTCCCCCACCGGACGTATGGTCTGACAGATAGTACAATCGTACTCTATGAACAGTACAGTGGGCGTACGCCACTTTGGGCGGACGTACGCGGCACTATTCACAGAATCCACTGTGTAATTCCTAATCGTACGAAACAGCCTTTGGATCGTTGTGGAATAGTACCAAATGTACGCCATTAGGATCGGACGTCTGCTACTTTTTGGAATACCCTCCTGTTAATACCTAGACGTATGAGACAACCTTTGAACCGCTGGACAATAGTACCGGACGTACGCCCTTAGGACCGGACGTCCGCTACTTTCTGGCCCTATAAATATTCCCTCACCCCTTCGCCCATTTCACACCTATTCCGCCCCTAAACCCCTCTCTTCGCCCCTAGGCTGCCAGTAGGCCATTTCGTGAGTGTTTGTAAGGTTTTGTGAGTGTTTCGGTGCTGCCGGAGGAGGAACTCTTGAGGTTTTGCTTCAAGGAGGTAACGCTCGGTTTTCTTAGCTTTTTAATATGTCGTTATGCTACTCGATTATAGTTCTATGTTGCTAGTTGTAGTTGTTAGCTTTGTTGTGCTTTGATTTTGCTTAGGATAGCATTTTGATAGCTTAGCGTTGTTGTCTTTGCATAGAGGCTTCGATCTGTGTTAGGAGGCCTTAAGTAGCCTTTGTTGGCCTTAGGAGTCGGAGAATAGGCAGACAGTGGAGAGAAAATGAGGTTTTCCTTAAAAGACGTCGGAGCGGACGTAAGGTCTCGTGACCAGATGTACGGCCCGAAGTGTCACAGCAGACGTATGGACCCGAGTCCGGACGTACAGTCAGTATGTGACAGGGAAACCCTATTTTCACCAGCCGTCCCATAGCTCCTGTTTCCTTGTTGTAGAGTTGTGCTTTAGTAGAAATAGAATTGATGATAGGTCTTTTATCAGTATTCGAGGTTATGGAGCCTCAAGGGAATTACATGGAGGAGCTTTACTACCCGGGTGAGAACAAACTCACATGGATGCTTTGTTGTTACTTTTCCTGCATTGCACGTATTTTATATAGATGTCAAACATGCATATTTTGCAACTCTCATGAAATACATTTTGGAACTACGGGTAACTCTCTTTTGTGAAAACGTATGTCTGTTAACAAGATAATAATAAGACTTGTAAAACTGTGCATGTAAAATACAGACAAGATAATTGCATCGTATGACATGGTACACCGGTACGTGCGGTAGTAATGGCCATGGGCTTACAATACATGTTAGCTTTATGGTCAATGTGTGCGTGTGTGGGGGCTTTGGATCCAATGACTCGTGACCAATGATGCAGCATTCCCAATGGATGGTCACTATAGGACGGATGTCATTAGCGGTGTGGGCCACTCGGGGTCGGACCCGATCGTGCCGCTAGTGTTACGTACGGTATGTTTCGTGTAATTGCTGGGACACTGGCATTGTACTACAGCTCCCTCGGGACAGCGTCAACCCTGCTGAGAAAGGGTAATATCTCGGGTAGACCATATTGTTGAACTATTACTGTTACTCATGATTATAGCATATATTATATTATATATTCCACTTGCATGATAAATGTCATCTCATAATACTGCATATGTTTTATAAGTAAAAGAATCCACAAATTAATGACGGGTACGTCATGTGAATTTCTACTCACTAAGTTGTCGGATTTACCCTTGTTTATTTCCTTTTTTTCTCCATATGTACAATTATGCTGTTATAGATAGTGGATACCGTGATGCATCCGGTTCTTGTGGATGATTTGATCCAGGAAATGCTTGAGGACTTATTGCAAGCTTAAGTGGGTACTCATGGTAACTAGTACTTTTGAGTTATGTTGTAGACATTAGGGCTTGATGCATGCTTGCTTGCATATTAAGGTTTAGCATAGATCCCTTGTACTGATGTTATAGTATGATTTTCGCTGCTTTGATGATCTTTGGTTAGACGCTTTGGTTATACTGATTAATGTTTATTGTACTTTGTTACTTCTGCTGCTTAGTATCCTCTGTTTTTGAGGAGTAGAGGTCCGGAGGTCTTGTTTGGAGTGGAACAAGGCAGGGAGACGAACTGTGAAATTAATTACCAGTTAATTAATTCTCGGGGCGTTACATTATCGATGCTTCATCGAAGGTTTTTCGAAGCTGTCGAAACCACTCACTGCTTTGATTAGGAAGAATGCTCGTTTTATTTGGACGGAGGAATGTGAGCAATGTTACCAAGAGCCGAAGAAGCGATTGGTGATTGCTCCAGTGTTGGCATTACCAACGGAATCTGGTAATTTCATAGTGTATAGCGACACTTCTAAGAGGGGTTTAGGTTGCGTGTTGATGCAGAACGGCAATGTTATTGCCTATGCTTCACGCCAGCTAAAACCATACGAGCAGAACTATCCTACACATGACCTGGAGTTGGCAGTGGTTGTGTTTGCTCTTAAGATTTGGAGGCACTACTTGTATGGCGAGCGGTGCGAAATCTACATGGACTATAAGAGCTTAAAGTATTTCTTCACTTAGAAGGAATTGAACATGAGGCAAAGGAGGTGGCTAGAGCTGATCAAGGATTATGATTGTGAGATCAATTATCATTCTGGTAAGGCTAACGTTGTAGCAGACGTGTTGAGCATGAAATCAACAGTGGAGCTTGCTGCCCTTGGGATTTCTCAAGCCCAGTTGATTAAGGAACTCACTAGGATGGGATTGGAAGTAGTAGGCAAAGGTGTCCCTGTACACCTGGATAACCTGATGGTTCAGTCAGAATTGCTTGCAAGAATCAAGGCTGCTCAACTGGAGGATCCTGAGTGTGCCAAGATCAAGCAATTACTTGCGGAAGGTAAGGCAAAGGAGTTTTGTCTAAAGGAGGACTGGTTGCTTACCCATTTCAAGCAAGTGTGTGTGCTAGGAATAGGAGAATTGAGGAAGGAGATAATGAGTGAGGCTCATCATTCTCCATACACTGTGCATCCTGAAGGCACCAAGATGTACCGTGATGTGAAGGGACCATATTGGTGGAACAATATGAAGAAGGACATTGCGAAGTTTGTGGAGCAGTGTTTGACCTGCCAACAAGTGAAGGCGGAGCATTAGAGACTGGCGGGGATGCTTAAGCCGTTTCTTATACCGAAGTGGAAGTGAGACAAAATTGTGATGGACTTTATTTTGGGTTTACCGAAGACACCCGCTGGAGAAGATTCCATTTGGGTTGTTGTCGATCGTTTAACAAAGAGTGCTCACTTTATTCCCTTAAAGGTTAAGGATCCGATGGATAAGTTGGCCAGACTATATGTCCAGAATGTAGTCCGTTTACATGGAGTACCATCAGCAATCATTTCGGACAGAGACTCTCGTTTTACTTCAAGGTTCTAGTAAAGTATTCAGAAGGAAATGGGGATGGATCTAAAGTTCAGTATTGCTTTCCATCCTCAGACAGAAGGTCAGTCTGAGCGGACGAACCAAATCTTAGAGAATATGTTGCGGGCATGTGTGTTGGAATTCAAAGGTAGATGGGTTCAGTACTTGCCTTTGATCGAGTTTCCCTACAACAACAGTTATCAGGCGACTATTGGTATGCCGCCGTATGAAGCACTTTATGAACGAAAGTGTCAGTCGTCCTTGTATTGGGACAACGTCGGTGAGAGATAGACGTTGGGGCCGGAACTGATTCAGGACATTCATGAGAAGGTGCGTGTCATCAAGGAACGGATGAGTGCCACTCAGAGTCGGCAGAAGAGTTATGCTGATAACCGAAGGAGGCCTTTGGAGTTCGAAGTAGGGGATCGTGTGTTCCTGAAGGTGTCATTGATGAGGGGAGTAATGCCTTTTGGGAAGAAGGAGAAGCTTAGCCCAAGGTTTGTTGAACCCTTCGAAATTACTCAGAGAGTGGGGAGGTTGGCTTATAGGATTGCCTTACCCTCAGATTTGGTCGGAACGCATGACGTTTTCCACGTATCAATGATAAGGAAGTACATCGCTAACCCAGATGTAATTATGGAGTATGAGCCGTTGGAAATCTAGGAGGGATTAGTGATAAGAGCTAAATATTACATATTTGGACCCCTTAATTTACATTAGTTAATCCTTTAGCTGTGTCGTTATCTAACGCTTTGTGTTAGATTTGTGTTTTAGTGTTTTGTAGGTTGCTGAAGAGAAACTGCATCTTAAAAGGAGAAAATTGTAAAGTCTTGGAATAAAGCATACTTTGAGAAGACCTAGAAGATGTGGTTAAGTTTGACCAATTCAAAGGAAGGATAAAATCGGAATTTCCCTTAATGGAGATAAATTCGGATTTGATTCAAATTCAGATTCTGCATATGTTTCAGTGTTTTGACCATAACTTTATGCTCAAATATCTGATTGAGGTGAGTCAAACGGCAGTGGAAATATAGTTCAAAATTCTACAATTTATTGTGAAATAGGATTTTCCTAATTCGGACGTTTACTATGCCAAAATTGTCCCTCAATATGAGAACGCAAATTTGAGCGAATCTTATCCAGATTTCAGACTTCTATTTTGATTGGGAGACTGACCTCCGAATTGTCTAGGTTTACTAGGGCTTCTAGGACTTCTCTAAGCCTATAAATAGACCTCTTTGCAGTCAAGAAAGATATACAAGCCTGAAGACAAAAATTCGCAGCTTCTCTTTAGTTTAGTTTTTCTTTAGTTTAGGAATTATTTTTCTGTCGGGCTAACCCCCAACTAAGGTTGGGGATGAAGCCTCACCATTGAAGAACAACATTACTTTTATGTAAGTCTTTATTATCCGATTTTATGGTTTAATATTTTAGTTGTTTTACTTATTTTCAATGTGTGGAATGATTCTTGGATATCTTGTTGTGATCCAAGGATACACATGATGATTTAGGATAATTGCACATAATTGATTGCTTGGTTTTATATGCCTAAAAATTGGATATCACTTGTGATTTAATCTTCGGATACATTTGGTGTTTCAATTAAATTTGGATTCCTTTTGTGATTTGAATAAGGAATGGATACATGGGATGGTTTTGATTAATTCTTTGAAGCATAGTAAAATATACATAAGATTTAATTTGTGAGAACTTCGGATTAATATTGATGAACATGAAGTATGTGTTGTTCTGATTTGGTGAGTGTGGATTCCGCATCCTTAGTACTTTATCTTTTGTTTTTATTTTATTTTATGTTTAGTCTTTTAGTTTTTCAAAAACCCCAAATCAAAACCCTTTTGGAACTAGATTAGGGTTAAATTAGCTTAGATATAAATTGGCCTTTCAAAAATACAATTCCCTGTGGGTTCGACCTCGCACTTGCACACCACCATATTGCACATGACTCGTGCGCTTGCGAGTACATTTATTTTTGTACAACAAATTTTGGCGCCGTTGCCGAGGAGTTGTTTAATTTTTGAAACCAATTTATGTTTAAATTGATTTTATCTTTCTACTAGTTATAATTAGGATTTAATTTTTCTGCAATTTATTTTTATTTAACCCCTGTTTCTAAAGAAAGAAAGAAAGAAAGAAAAGATTTCTTTTCTTTTTTGTTTTGTTTGTTGTTTTTGGGTTAATTTGCAGTTTCTGCCACACTCTTTGTCTGCACACTGGCGCAAGTGCGATCGAGCGCAAATACATCATGCTCAAGCGCACTCCTGCAACCGACAGCACCAGCATAGGAGCGCACGCTCATAGCAGGCATCATCACTGGCGGATCAGGGCGCCTGTGCTCGATCCCACCTATCTTGCGCTCGAGCGCACCTCCACAGGCAGCACTCACAGCAACGTCAGCAGTTCTGTAGATTTTTGCCAAAAATTTATTTTTGGTCCGTTTTGTGAGTTTTTAAATTTTAGTTTTATTTTCTTTTAGTTAGTTAGTTGTTTTTAGTTTATTTTCAATTTAAAAAAAAAAAAAGAAAAAAAGAAAGGAGATGAAAAATGTGTATGAGGAAAACAAGTATTTAGATCTACGAGCTGAGTGCATTGCCTTACGTGATCAATCTTTCCAACTCACAGCAGCCAGATCTACTCCGACCCATTTTTCTCACACATACACACTACATAAACCATGTTCATATTACTCCAATCCTTATCATAGTGATAATAATTGTCCATCCTGGAGACAATTTTCTAACTCTTCATATGAGCAAATGAACACCAATTTCTCCAATCCGGGATGTGATTCAAATTCCAATTTTTACAATCCGAATTGGAGCAACCAATCTGATTTCTCATGGTCAGCTCAAACTGCAGGAAATTATGCTCCCCAATTTCAGGAATTGCACCATTCAGACTATCCACAGTTCGATCATCAAGCTCAGCCACCTGCCTATCAAGCACCACAGCCTGCACCTCAGTCTTCATTGGAAGAAATGATGAAAGCACTCATGCAGTCAACTGATCAATTCATGCAACGAGCTGATCAAGCCGTACAGTCAAACAACAGAGACATTCAAGAGCTGAAGAATACCACCAGCAGAGACATTCAAGAGCTGAAGAATGCCACCACCAGAGACATACAAGAGCTGAAAAGTTCTGTTGCTAATATAGAAGGACAAATCAGTCATCTAGTTACTGAACTAAATAGAATAGAGGAAGAAGAGCTTCAAAGTCAATTGATGATTGACAGGCACTACACGAGTGATGAGGATAATTCTGAATATTCTTATCATGAGCATGCCCAAGTCACCACCACACTTGATGAGAATGAAGTCGTGGATAACGAAGAGGAGCAAGTTGAGCACAATGAGCGAATTGAGCACCATGAGAAAAGTGAGCCCCCAACAGATCCTAATCTGCCCAGTGACATGGAATTGAGTACTGAAGCTCCTGCCTGCATCACTGCCCCTCTTAAGACACATCAAGAGCCCAAAGCTTCATCTCTAGAATGTCTCCAAGAACCATCTTATGTTAAGATACTCAAGGATCTTTGCACACAAACGCGAAAATCTAGGAACCACATTCCTAAGAAGATCCTTCGAAGCAAGCAATTCTACATAAGATGGCGAAATATCCTTCTAGAGGGGTATGAAGTTTTGAAGAAGAAGGGGTGGAAGGAATTGGTTGGACATCAGTATGATAGGGGGAAGCGCTGTAAAGTTTTCTCCTCCAGTTTATTTTCTGCACTTCACTCCACAATTTCTTTCTTTCCTTTTTCATTACTTGTTTTTAGTTTTGTTTTTGTTTCTAACAGCAATTAATCTTTTGATGTTTTGTTTATATATATATATATTGCTGTTAGCTTTGTTGACAGGTGTTTTGGTGTTTAAGTTTGGGGGACTCCCTGGCTTTTTCACACCTTGACGTTTCCTTACTTTCGGTAATGTATTGCTATACTACACATTGAGGGCAATGTGCAATTCAAGTTTGGGGGTATGGAAAACACTTTGTCTATTTATTTTTGTTTTTATTTGTCTTTTCGTGCTAAAAAAAATATTTGAAAAAAATATATATATTGTGCTATGTTTTTGTCAAGTTTGAGTTAAATTGTGACTATGATTTGCATTTCATTGGCTTGCTTAAAGGGTTAAACATATCATTATGTCAGTAAGTGTCTGAGTCCTTTGACTTATTTTTGGGTAATTGAGATTTCACTTGTTTTAAGCTAAATTTTTATGAGCACATTAGCATGTTTTCTGTGAGGTATGATGTTTTAGCTTAAGCTTGTTCATTTTGAGATTTGTTGGATGACCTATTGATGAATAACATTGGCTTGCAAGATAAAAATAATAATAATAATAATAAAAAATTTAAAAAAAAAAAGAGAAAAGAATAAGAAGATCATTTTGAGTTTTCACTAAGTAACCGGACCTTTTGCCTCATTAAGTATTAAGTGTTCGCGTCAAAAGGTGTGAAATTTAAAGTTGATTGATGGTATGTCTAGCTTGGCTTCGTAGCCTTTTTGACTTGAGTTAATAAGCCCTTAGGGATGTTTACATCTAGTGCCCTAAAGCCAACTGGCTTGGGAGTCATTGCCTTAACACTCGATACCAAGGTCAATTAGAAAGCTTAAGGGAGCTAAGCATTGCACTGCCTACATAAAAAGAAAAAAATATATATATGCTTATCTTGCCTTGGTTGTTTCATCTGCTTGGGATTCTTACAAATTTTGTGGAACTTGTTTTGAGTTTAAACTGAAGCTTCATGATTATATGCTATTTTCACTTTACACTTTTCAGAACATATAATGTCTTAATTATCCATATATGAGTTATTTGATTTTGGATACCCGTTGATGGTGATGATGGTGTTTGTTTTTTTAAGCTTGCTTATGAATAAGAACCATGGTTTATGTGAAACTTCTTTCTTGTTAACCACATAGTGCTGCAATGGTTGTGGGTATCATTCCTATTAAACCCTCACGAGACTTCACTCGTCCTCTAGGGATGCATAGGGGTTTAAAAGGTTTGTTGCATATGCTAAATGCAATCGTCTCTCCCACAAAAGAGGATTTATGTTATTGCTTTCATTTTATTTTTTGTTTTGTTTTGCTAAGGGACTAGCAAAATGTAAGTTTGGGGGTGTTTAATAAGAGCTAAATATTACATATTTGAACCCTTTAATTTACATTAGTTAATCCTTTAGTTGTGTCGTTATCTAACGCTTTGTGTTAGATTTGTGTTTTAGTGTTTTGTAGGTTGCTGAAGAGAAACTGCATCTTAAAAGGAGAGAATTGCAAAGTCTTGGAATAAAGCATACTTTGAGAAGACCTAGAAGATGTGGTTAAGTTTGACCAAATCAAAGGAAGGATAAAATCGGAATTTCCCTTAATGGAGATAAATTCGGATTTGATTCAAATTCAGATTCTGCATATGTTTCAGTGTTTTGACCATAACTTTCTGCTCAAATATCGGATTGAGGTGATTCAAACGGTAGTGGAAAGATAGTTCAAAATTATACAATTTGTTGTTAAATATGATTTTCCTAATTCGGACGTTTACTATGCCAAAATCGTCCATCAATATGAGAACGCAAATTTGAGCGAATCTTATCCGGATTTCAGACTTCTATTTTGACTGGGAGACTGACCTCCGAATTGTCTAGGTTTACTAGGGCTTCTAGGACTTCTCTAAGCCTATAAATAGACCTCTTTGCAGTCAAGAAAGATATACAAGCCTGAAGACAAAAATTCACAGCTTCTCTTTAGTTTAGTTTTTCTGTAGTTTAGGAATTATTTTTATGTCGGGCTAACCCCCAACTAAGGTTGGGGATGAAGCCTCACCATTGAAGAACAACATTACTTTTATGTAAGTCTTTATTATCCGATTTTATGGTTTAATATTTTAATTGTTTTACTTCTTTTCAATGTGTGGAATGATTCTTGGATATCTTGTTGTGATCCAAGGATACACATGATGATTTAGGATAATTGCACATAATTGACTTGGTTTTATATGCCTAAAAATTGGATATCCCTTGTGATTTGTTCTTCGGATACATTTGGTGTTTCAATTAAATTTGGATTCCTTTTGTGATTTGAATAAGGAATGGATACATGGGATGATTTTGATTAATTCTTTGAAGCATAGTAAAACATACATAAGATTTAATTTGTGAGAACTTCGGATTAATATTGATGAACATGAAGTATGTGTTTTTCTGATTTGGTGAGTGTGGATTCCGCATCGTTAGTACTTTATCTTTTGTTTTTATTTTATTTTATGTTTAGTCTTTTAGTTTTTCAAAAACCCCAAATCAAAACCCTTTTGGAACTAGATTAGGGTTAAATTAGCTTAGATATAAATTAGCCTTTCAAGAATACAATTCCCTGTGGGTTCGACCTCGCACTTGCACACCACCATATTGCACACGACTCGTGTGCTTGCGAGTTTATTTTTGTACAACAATTAACCTAAGTGGAAGAACCAGTTAAGATTGTGGATAAGAAGGAGCAAGTGTTGCGTACCAAGAAGATTCCTATTGTCAAGGTACTGTGGCGCAACCATGGAGTTGAGGAAGCATCGTGGGAAGCTGAACACGACATGTGGAGTTGCTACCAGCATCTATTTGAATGATTGTGTATGACTCTTTCTTTTAAGATTATACTTTGACAGTATACCTATTTCCATTTTGGGTAAGGAAATAGTTGACTAAGAAAGGGTTGTTTCTTTTCAGGATTATGGTGCCTATACCAATTGACCCGGACTGCGTGTGGAACTACTCCTTCTGCGAGTGGATAGATTTGGGAGTAGAGATTGACGAGGATTGGTATAGTGTGGGTAACATCAAGTACGATGCACTCGACGACTTACGAGGCGATTTTTAGCAACTGTTTGAAGAGGATGATGTACCATTTAACAGGTGGGACAAGATAAGCCAGGAACTTACCGAGCATGATGAAGAGGACTCTACGGACGAAAGGTAACATTCTACTCTTCATTAAGTGTTGTTCTTTTGGTATTTGTCTCGGAATTTCGAGGACGAAATTCTTATAAGGAGAGGAGAATGCAGTGACCCAAATTATTAACTAGGCATAAGTAGCTTAGTTGGGGGGATTAATTTGGGTTTTTCGTCACTAAGGACGCTAGAGGGGTAATTTGGACTTTTGGCGGACGTACATTAGGTCTGGCGAACGTACGCTACTGTCTGTAGTTGGATGCATGTTGGACCACCAGACGTAAGTTACTTTTTGAATACTCTCTAGTTAATACCTAGACATACGAGGCAACCATGGAACCGCTAGGCAAGAACCACCGGACGTACGCCCCTTGGCCGAAAGTTCGCTGCTTTTCTAAGCCAATAAATAGCACCCTACCCCCTTCGTGTTTTTCATAACTTCAGAACGCCCCCAGACTGCCAGAGTGTTCCCAGAGTGTTTCCAAGTGTTTGTGAGTATTTGGTGAGCGTGTGTGTGTGACGTTTGCGAGTTTCGGAACGTTCGTGAGGCGAAACTCTTGCGGTTTTGTTTCAAGGAGGTAATATTCGATCTTTAGCTTTTAATTACGTCATTATGTTGCTCGTTTTATGTTTAGTTGTAGTTAGTTATTAGCTTAGTTGTGCTTTAAGACCCGTTTGGATTAGCATATTTATTAGCCTAGCGTTGTTACGTTGCATGGAGGCTATTAACTAGACTAGAAGGCTTTAGGTTGTTCCTAATAGCCCTAGGAGTCGGAGAATAAGCAGACAATGGGAGAGAAAATGAGGTTCTCCCTAAGGACCCATACAGCGGACATACGGTATCGTGACCGGACGTACGGCTTGTCCTTACACGGCAGACGTATGCTCTCGAGCCCGAACGTACAGTCACTGTGTGACAGGGAAACCCTATTTTCACCAACCATCCCGTAGCTCCTGTTTTCCTTATTTTAGAGTCGTTTAGTAGAATTAGGACTAATAGAAGGTTTTCCACAGATTTGGAGAACCCGAATCTTTTGGAGTTTTCAGAGACGCGTATCGATCCAGGTGAGTTTTAACTCACATAATGCGCACTGTTATTTTCCATGCACTGCGCGTCTATTTTGTGTACTGAGCAAACATGCATATTTTACAACTCTCACGTTTTGTACAAATTGCACATGAACTCTGTCTTTTGAGAAAAAACGTTGTTCTGAACATGTTAACCAAGTGGGACTTGTAAAATGACATGCATGTAAAATACAGACAAGATAATTGTATCGTATGACACGGTACACCGGTACGTGCGGTAGTAATGGCCATGGGCTTACTATACATGTTAGCTTTATAGTCAAATGTGTGCATTATGTGAGGGCTGTGGATCCATTAGTTTCGTGACCTTAATGCAACCATTCCCAATGGTTCAGTCACTACAAGATGGACGTTATTAGCTGGTGTGGGCCACTCGGGGTCGGACCTGATCATGCCATTAATGTTACGTACGGTATGTTGTACAATGGCTAGGGGCACTGGCATTGTATTATAGGTCCCTCGGGACAGCATCAACCCTACTGAGAAGGGGTAATATCTCGGGTAGACCATACTGTTGAATTATGACTGTTATTTACATCATATGCATATATCATTACTATATATATCACTCATAATTAAACTGTCATGATGGAATTGCTTTTGTTTATTAAACACCTGAGTTCATTACTGAAACTGGCATGGGCATTATCTGCGTTAAAAATCACTAAGTCTTAGACGTACCCCCTTTACTTTATGTCTTTCCCTATCATTACGAATAATTACGCGGTTTAGCTACTGTAGACGAGGATGCCGTCGGAGCCTACTTGGGTGATTGCTCAGGACCTGATACAGGTGATCTTTGAGGATATGGATCCTATTTAGCTTAGGACGATGTGGGAAGGTGGAGGATCTACCCGTGCAGACATGATTGAGATTTTGATCTCATTGGTTTTGCTGAAGCTTAAGTCTAGGCTTTGATCTGTTGATCTTTTGTGAACAATATTGTAGTATCTTATTTTGGGAATGTATCTATTTGACGGTCTGATGACCGATACTTTTGGTGACTCTTTATAATATTATGGATGTAGTACTTTATCTCTGGTATCGTTGTGTGATGTTTTATTTACTATCTCTTGCTCCCATAGTCTTGATAAATTCTTTCGCTGTATTTTTCTCGTTATGACGAGGAAGTTGATTTCTCGGAGGTCGTGTCTCGGAGGGACATGGCTGGGATGGCACGCCGTGGGGTCAATTGCTAGTTAACTGATATTCCCATCGGGTGGGGCGTCACACCCAGCCATTGGACATCGTACCGTACGTAACACTAGTGGCACGACCAAGTCCGACCTCAGGTGGCCGACACTGCTAATGATGTCCGTCTTATAGTGACCGTCCATTGGGAATGGCTTCATCATTGGTCACGAAAACCATCAGATCCAAAGCCCCCCCACACACATACATTGACCACAAAGCTAACCCGTATAGTTAGCCCATGGCCATTACTACCGCACATACCGATGTACCATGTCATACGATGCAATTAGTCTTATCAGTCTCTTACATGCACAATTTTACATGTCTTATTATGATCTTATTAATCGACACATGTTTTTGCAAAAGAGAGTTCCCAATAGTTTCCAATGTATTTCATGAGAGTTGCAAAATATGCATGTTTGATTTATATACAAAATAGATGTGCAATGCAGGAAAAGTAACAACAAAGCATCCATGTGAGTTTGTACTCACCCGGGCCGTAAAGCTCCTCCATGTAATTCCCTTGAGGCTCCATAACCTTAAGTATTGAGAAAAGACCTATCATCAGTTCTATTTCTATTAAAGCAAATCTAGAACAAGGAAATAAGAGCTATGGACGGCTGGTGAAAATATGTCACACTCTGGTCATACGTCCGTGCTCGTAGCCATACCTCCACTGTGACATGGTGGGCCATACGTCCGGCCACGAGACCCTACGTCCGCTCCGACATCTTTCAGGGAGAACCTCATTTTCTCTCCACTGTCCGCCTATTCTCTGACTTCTAAGGCCAACAAAGGCTTCCTAAGGCCTCCTAACACAGATCGAAACCTCAATGCAAAGTAACAATGCTAATCTATCAAAACGTTAGCCTAAGCAAGATTAATGCATAACTAAGCTAAAAACTACAACTAGCAATATAGAACTATAATCAAGTAGCATAATGTCGTCTTAAAAAGCTAAGGAAACCGAGCGTTACCTCCTTGAAGCAAAACTGCAAGAGTTCTTCCTCCTTCAGCACCGAAACACTCACAAATGGCCAACAAGCAGCCTAGGGGCGAAGAGGGGGTTGAGGGGCAGATTTGGTGTGAAATGGGCAAGAGAGTAAGGGGGTATTTATAGGGCCAGAAAGCAGTGGACGTTTGGCCAAAGGGGCGTACGTCCAGTACTATTACACAGCGGTCCAAAGGCTGTCTCGTACGTCTAGGTATTACCCAGAGGGTATTCCAAAAAGTAGCATACGTCTAGTTCTTTTGGGCATACGTCTGTGTACTATTCATAGAGTACGGCATACTATTTGTTAGCGTATGTTAGATGGTCTCTTGGCGTATGTCTGCCAAAAAGTAGTATACGTCTGCACTAAAAGATAAGAGTGTACGTTAGCCTAAAACACTCACGAAACCTCACAAACACTCACAAACAGCCAACAAGCAGCCTAGGGGTGAAGAGGGGGGTTGAAGGGCGGATTTGGTGTGAAATGGGTGAGGGAGTAAGGAGGTATTTATAGGGCCAGAAAGCAGCGGACGTCCGGCCAAATGGTCGTACGTCCAGTACTATTACACAGCGGTCCAAAGGCTATCTCGTACGTCTAGGTATTACCCAGAGGGTATTCCAAAAAGTAGCATGCGTCCAGTTCTTTTCGGTGTACATTTGTATAATATTCATAGAGTACGGCATACTATTTATCAGCGTATGTCAGGTGGTCCCCTGGCATACGTCCGCCAAAAGTAGCGTACGTCCGCATTAAAAGACAAGAGCATAAGTCCACCTAACCTAGCGTACTTCCGCCCTAAAAGACAAGGGCGTACGTCCGCCAAAAAGTGGTGTACGTCTGGTCCAGAAGTCCAATTCTCCAAAATGCCCTTTTGACAGATCCTAGTGACCCAAAGTCCAAATTAACCTTCTAACTAAGCCACTTATGCTTAGTTAAATATTTGGGTCACTAGAGTAAATGCTTCCGAACACTTTTCATATAAACGTGGGATATGTTAGCTGACTGACTACGAGTATGATATGAGCATATCTACATTTTGTAATTGCTTGGTTACTGCTTTATTAACTAGGTGATAAGATGCATTATATGACATGGTACACTAGTATGTGTGGTATAATAGTCATGGGCTTACTACATGGACTTGATGTTATGGTCAATGAGTGTGTGTTATATGGGCCTTGGATCCAATGGTTGTTTAATGACCAACACAGCCTCAACAGGCGGTCACTACAGGATGTACATCATTAGTGATCTGGGCCACCCGAGATCGGACTCGGTCATGCCGCTAGTGTTATAGATGGTAATGCACAATATCTGGGGCATCGGTGTTGTATTACAGGTCCATCGGGACAGTACCAACCCTGCTGAGAAAGAGTAATATCTCGGGTAGACCATACATGAGAGTTGTGGCCTATAAAGCACTAGTTTTTCTGCACGACACAATTCGTGCAGAAAAACCTTAGTTGTTTATCATTTGTTTATTTTCAGTTTTTTTTTTTTTTTAATTTATGACTGCACGACACAATTCGAAACTAGGTTAAGATAGGATTAGTTTAGATAGAAATATATTTTTGCAACGAAATTCCCTGTGGATCAACCTCGCACTTGCACATGTTGTACTGCACACGACTCATGCGCTTGTGAGTGATTATAATTTGCACAACAAAGATAACCTTCAGAAAAGTGCCAAGGGAGGAGAACTCATAAGTGAACGCGTTGGCCCATATCGGCTACACCTCCAAGGAGGAAATCATGGCAGCAGGCCACCCAGTTTAGGAGTTAATCAAAGCTTCAATTGTCTGAGATGACTAGGTGGGGTGTACTGAGGAAGGACAAGAATGCCCAGAATGGGGGCTTGGTATATTGCAATTTTTAAAAAAGGAAGATTACCCTCCAACAGCAAGCTAGCCCGAAAAATATGAATCCAGGTAGCTTGCTATACACTAGTCGACGGAGTCTTATACTGAAGAGGTTACACTCTCCCTCTACTTAAGTGCCTGTCAAAAGATGAAACCACCTACGTACTCAGAGAAATTCACAAAGGAGTATGCGAAAGTCACTCGGGAGGAAGAATGCTGGTTCACAAAGCTATCCTAGCAGGATATTACTGTATCGAGATAAATAGGGACTCCCATGAAATGGTCAAACACAGAGACAAATGTCAAAGATTTAACAAGGTGATAACCAACCCTCCCGAGGAGCTAAGTCTCGTATCGGCACCATGGCCTTTTGCGCAATGGGGGGTCGACCTCATAGGACCAATGCCAACGGGTAAAGGGGGATGTAGGTTTGTGGTGGTTGCCGTGGATTACTTCACGAAATGGGTAGAAGCCGAGGCATTGGCCACTATCACTACAGGAAATATAAAGAATTTCCACTGGAAATCAGTCATTTGCTGATATGGCATTCCACATGCCTTTATGTCCGACAATGGTAAATAGTTCGAATGCAAACCACTCCAAAGTTGGTGTGTAGAGCTACACATCAGAAACTACTTCTCATCCCCGGGGCATCCGCAAGCAAATGGCCAAGTGGAAGCGACAAATAAAACATTGATGAAAACATTGAAGAAAAAACTTGAGGATAAGAAGGGAGCATCGGTAGATTTCCTTATGAAGGTGTTGTGGTCTTATAGGACTACAACCCAGACACCAACAGGAGAATCTCCTTTCTCTCTGGCATTAGGATCCGAAGTAGTTATTCCTGTGGAAGTCGGTTCAGTCAGCTTCCGGGTGAAGCACGACAATCCTGAGATGAATGAGTGATCGATGCCTAAAATTGTATATTTGACCCCCCTTAGCTTATGTTTGTTAAGCTCTTAGCATTGTTAATAACTAAAGTTTTTGTGTTGTTTTAGTGTGATGTAGGTCCTTGGTGTAAATTGTGGTTTAAAGGGGTGGAATTGAGCAAAGAAGAAATCTTGGAGTCCTTGCCACTGCGCTCGAGTCCAAGGGGCGCGATCGAGCGCATGCCTCGTCAGCCGCATATCCCGCGTTGCCCTAGCCACCATCACTTCATTGCCTGCACAGTGGGAATTTAGAGCAGTTACGTGTGATCGAGCGCACATCCCATGATCGAGCGCACGGCGATCGAGCGCCATGCCTATAATTGAGCGCACACGGCTTTGTGATCGAACGCCATGCTTACGATCGAGCGCACACAGCCCTGTGCTCAAGTGCACTGCCTACGATCGAGCGCATCCACATGACCTGGCAGCACATTAGTTTTGTCTATAAATAGGACCTTGTGTATTTTCATTTTTCTTACGTTTAGGATATGTTGGAGGCGCCCTCAGAGGCCTTAATCCTCCATGTTCTTCATTGTAAACACTTCTAAACGTCTTTTATTTATGTTTTGCTTTTATTTCTTGTCGATTATGTCTCCCTTCAGCATGGGAGGCTAAATCTTCAACTAGGGTTGAAGATGAAGCCTCACCATGGATTTGTTTAATTTGCTTTCATAGTTAGTTTGTACGTTAATCCGTCTTTTAATTGTCATGTGTGTTCGTTTCATGTCAATTTTGTGAGAAGATTGTATGATTGTGCCGTAGTTCTTTATTCATAGTGTTTAGTCCGATGGATACATTTCATCTTTTGGTTTACATTCATTTATCCATTGTAGTTCGTGTTAAATCACATTCACATTGGATCCTTTGAACCTAAACTGTTCATGTTTTGTCTTTTTTCAAATGGACGGATACTTTGAGTATTTCAATAGGGATGATAGGATATGCATAGGGTGTAAGGATGTATGAACTAGTGTGACACTAGGACATGCATCACTTTTAATCGATAGACGGATGTATAAATTAATTGTGTTATTTAATAGTGGTGAGGTGGATTCTAGACCTTAGGATTTTTATCTATTTGTTTTTATGCATTTAATTTAGTTTACATTTAATGCACGCCTTGTGTTTAATATTTGGAACTAGGTTAAGATAGGGTTAGTTTAGGCAATTTAAATTAGTTTTTTCTACAAAACACGATTTTCTGTGGGTTCGACCTCGCACTTGCACAACCACTTTATTGCAAAACAATTCGTGCTATTGCGAGTACTATTTTTGGCACGGCCAAATTTTGGCGTCATTGCCGGGGAATCAGTTGTTTTGTTTAAATTAATTTTCTTTGTCTAGGTTAATTTTATTTTTCTACTAGTTATTTTATTTTTGCAATTATTTTATTTGTTTCGTACTTTTGTATAGAAAAAAATATTTTTTAAAAAAATTTAGATTAGTGTTTGTTTGATGTTTTTAGTTTAGTTTAAGTTTCTGGAAAATTAGTTTGTGATAGTACGATCGATCGCACCTCTGTTGCGATCGAGTACACTTCCAGAGACTGCTACATTTGTGTGTGTCTGTGATCGATCTTACTGTCCTGCGCTCGAGCAAATATTTGCTAGCTGCACCAATAGATCGGAGGCAGTGTACGTGTTCAGTTTTTATTTTATTTATTTAATTATTAGTTTGTCGTTAATTATTTATTTATTCTGCCTGTTTTTATTTGTTTGCTTGCTGTTGTTAGTTTTGGTTAGTTTATTTTTATTTTTAATTGTTTAATTAGTCTATTGTTTTGTTAGTTTATTGATTAGTTATTTGTTTAATTTATTTTTGTTAGTTTTTGTTTATTTTATTTTTGTAATTGTTATTGTTTCATGTGAGAATTTGCTTATTAAACTGTTTGGGTGAAGCATGAGTATTCCGTTCGATAATTTTGATGTTTCCCCTAGTTGTAGGATACCAAATCCTACCAATTTTCACCCACATGAACCATGTTTACACTACTCCAGTCCTCACCATAGTTTAGGTGATTGTCCACATTGGGGATAATTTTCTAATTTTTCGCATAGCATGAGCAGATGAACACCAGTTTCTCCAGCCCTGGGTTTGAATCAAATTCAAATTTTTATGACCTAGACTGGAGCAACCATTCTGATTTTCCATGGCAAGCTCATGCTACAGGAAATTATGCTCCCCAAGTTGACGAACTGCATCATCCTGATTATCCGCAGTTCGACAACCACTTTTCTTCCCATTCATCATATGGTTTGATGAGTGCCTAAAAGTGCTTATTTGAACCCCTTAATTTATATTCGTTAGGCTCTTAGTATTGTTAATTTCTAATTATTTTTGGTGTTTTTAGTGTTTTGAGTTGTGCAGGTTTTTACAACAAAAGTTGGCCACAAGAGAGCAAAAAGATACTAAGTGAAGAATTGGATCCCTGTCAAGTGCGTTCGACCGCACTTGGTGCGTTCGAACGCAATGACGGTTGAACGCAGGGACACGGTCGAACGCAGTCCCCGTCATCCCGCATCTCGCGCGGGTGCCCTAGGAGTCCGTCGCTTCCGCTGCGCCGTTATGGTTTTCTGCGGTCGAACGCACAACTCAGTAGTACGTTCGAACGCACCTCATGCGTTCGAACGCACTCGTAGGTTTTTGTAGCCTATAAATAGGACCCTAGGCCATTTGGTCGAACACACATTTTTCTTTGGGGCGTTTTTAGAGAGCATTTTGCTTCTGTTTGCATTGCTCCGCCCCTTTTAGTTGTAAGCTTTTATTTTACAGTTATTTTTAATGCATTATTTTAATTCAATTATGCTTTGTTATTCAATGGGTGGCTAAAATCTTCAACTTAGGTTGAAGATGAAGCCTCGCCCTTAGTTTATATTTCTTGCTTTTACATTTTATGCTTTATTTTCCGTTATTTAATTCCGTACTCGTCATTTAATTTCTGTGACAAATAATTGAATGGTTGTGTGTTGTTGATACATTGATAGTCATCCTGTGATGTGTTCCAAGCCGGGTGCACAACGAGTTTTTGGTTGTGATTCAATATCCACTGTGATCCAAGGATACAGTGGATGATTTTATCCATAATCAATACTCATTGTAGCTCCTTAACGGTAAACACATTATTCGGTTTGACTTGTGTCAATTACCACAATAGAGTGTGTTGAAGGGTTTAAAGTTTAAAAACGGAGAATAAGTGTTTAATGTATTAAGTTTATCTTTATTGGGTGAGGTTCATCTTTAACCTTAGTTATTTTTATCCCTAAATTTTCACTTTAATTTTATTTCTGCATTTTTCATTGTTCGAAATCAATTCTCCTTGGGACTAGGTTAAGATACATTTAATTTAAGAGTCGTGTTAATTTTTATTTACAAAACTCCGTTCTCTGTGGTTCGATCTCGGTACTTGCGCAACGCTATACGACCTAACGGTTCGTTCTCTTGCGAGTACCTAAATTTGGTATGATCATGGTTATCCTCCTAAGCAATCTTCTTTAGAAGAAACTCTTAAGAAATTCATGGAACTAGTCGGCCAACCCACCATTCCTGCATCACAAGAACCATTATTGGAAGGATAGCTTGGTCATCTAGTTGCTGAATTCAACTTAATCAAGGAAGAGGAGTTTCAAAGTCAAGAGATGGCGAGGAATGAGGAAGATTTCATGGAGATTGTTAATGAGCCAAGTCTAGAGTATCCTACTCTTGAGGTGCAAACGGAGATGGGAGAAACCACTGAGATATCATTCCCTAACTCATTCTCATTAACAGCTGAGCCTTTCATTTTAGATAACCATTCTTCCTTGCCTTCATCATATAATCATCCTCTCCAAGAGTCATTAGTGCAACATTTTCCAACTGCTAATATCGATGACTTTGAGGAAACGGTGAACCAACTCGTGGCAGCTAGACATGCCCATACCTAGCTTTCTCACACTCATGCACCTCATCAATCATGTGAATATTGTTATCATCCTTCTCACCATTTTGATGATTGCCCTTTCATAAATCATTATGTGACTAAAGCTAACAAGTTTGCACATGAGAATGCCCAAACCACCACCAAACTTGTTAATGAGGAAATTGCAGATGAGGTTGTAAGTGAGTTTAGCTTAGAGGATCCTAAGATGGAATGCTTCACCCAAGATGACTATGACCTAGACCTTAATAGGCTAGTTGTGCAAGATGGTGTGTTGCATGAGTTTAGCTTAGAGGATCCTTGATGCACAAATTTAATTGTACTCGCCAATTGCACGAGTCGTTTGTAATAGAGCGGTTGTGCATGTGCGAGGTCGAACCCACAGAGAATTGTGTTTAGTTAAAAACTAATTTTAATGTGCCTAAACTAATCCTATCTTAACCTCGTCCCAATATCAAACACAAGGCGTGCATAAAATATAAACTAAATTAAAAATGCAATAAAATAACAAATAAAAACGCTAAGGTCCCTAATCTACCTCACCACAATTCAATCAACGTATAAATATGCTTATTCCATACTCAACAACGATTATGCTACTAGGCGTATTCTATTTGATATTAATTAGTTCATACATCCGTCTATCGATTAAGCACTAATGCATGTCCTATTGTCGTTACGAAATCTTGTCGAACTAGTCGATGCAAACACTATTTTAAGAGGTCACAACGGATATTGGTCCTAAGACGAATCATCTGATGTATCTCTGGTTGCAACGACTATTGACGTTAAACGATTCATAAACAACAATCAACGCAATTTTGTCACGAAATTGAATTGAAACGAACAAGCAAAACAGTAAATGACGAACGCAGTATTAAACTAAGCATAAAAATAATTAGATAAAAGCATGGTGAAGGGAATAAGAGACTAAAGCAAAATAAATGAAAGCATTCAATTAAATTGACGTTTAGGAGTGTTTACAATGAAGAACGGGGAGGTTTTGGGCCACTGAAGGCGCCTCAAACGCATCCCAAGCGTCTCCCAAGCATGGAAAACAAAGAAAACAACGAATCCTATTTATAGACAAAATAAATCGTGCTGCCAGGTCAGGGTTGCGTTCGAACGTAGGGGGTGCGTTCGACCGCAGTGCTGCATGCGTTCGATTGCAGGCGCATCTCCATGCCCCGTGCGTTCAAGAGTAGGCGTTGCGTTCGATCGCAGTGCGTTCTATAGCAAATAACTACCCACGGCGCAAGGTTGAAGTGATGAACGATAGGGCCAGCTAGGGCAACGCGGGAAACGCGGGCTGACTAGACCTACGTTCGAAAGTAGGTCTTGCGATCGATCGCACTTCCAGGGGCTTGACTCCTTNCTATTTATAGACAAAATAAATCGTGCTGCCAGGTCAAGGTTGCGTTCGAACGTAGGGGGTGCGTTCGACCGCAGTGCTGCATGCGTTTGATTGCAGGCGCATCTCCATGCCCCGTGCGTTCAAGAGTAGGCGTTGCGTTCGATCGCAGTGCGTTCTATAGCAAATAACTACCCACGGCGCAAGGTTGAAGTGATGAACGATAGGGCCAGCTAGGGCAACGCGGGAAACGCGGGCTGACTAGACCTACGTTCGAAAGTAGGTCTTGCGATCGATCGCACTTCCAGGGGCTTGACTCCTTCTTTGCTTCATTTCTTTCCTTTGAGCCACATTTTGCACCAAAGACCTACAATACACTAAAACACTAAAACAAGATAAAACATTAGATATTA
>CM017324.1:11826962-11867426 GCA_006937295.1 Carpinus fangiana
AGCGGACGTTCGGCCAAAGTGGCATACGTCCGGTACTATTCCACAGCGGTCCAAATGCTATTTTGTACGTCTAGGTATTACCTGGAGGGTATTTCAAAAAGTAGCGTACGTCCGTTGTACTATTCACAGAGTACGGCATACTATATGTCGGCGTATGTCAGGTGGTCCCCCAAAGTACGTCTACCAAAAAGTAGCGTACGTCCATGAAAAAAGACAAGAGCGTATGTCTGCCAACCCTAGCATACGTTCGGGCTAATAGACAAGAGTGTACGTCCACCAGAAAGTAGCGTACGTCCGCACTAAAAAACAAACCAGAAGACAAATTTCCAAAATGCCCTTCTGGCTAATCCTAGTGACCTAAAGTCCAAATTAACCCTTTAACTAAGCCACTTATGCTTAGTTAAATATTTGGGTCACTACGGTTTACTAACCGTAACCGCTAACCACTTTTTATATACTATATTTTTATAATTATAATTTTAATAATATTTATACATATAAAATAATCAATTGATCATTAATGATTAAATTACATTTTTGTTTTAGATAATTAAATCACAATTTGAGTATTAATATATTATCACTATAAGTTATATGATTATATTACATGATCAATTAATCATAAAATCATTTGATTATATAATAACAAATTATACATACATATTCATAAGTCATAAGTTATAAATATGCAAGTTCATACTAATACAACAATGAAAAATTAAGTATCTAGAGACTTAGTTCCAATGTATGTTATCAATTTATAAGTCTATAATGTATGTTATCAACTTATAAGTCTATATATGTTATAAATTATAATTATATATTATACATATATGCAATTATGCATATTGAATAATATAAATGTAAAATATCAATACCTAATAATATGATTCAATAACAATTCAAATACTTATTAAAATTAATAATATTATTAATGTACAATGATAATGTGATTCGTATAATATCAAATTAATTAACTGACATTGGATTAAACAATGTGTTACTTATAATCACAATTGAAGTATTAATGTATTATCATTATAATTTATATGATTATATAATAACAAATTATGCATATATAATATTATATATGATATGTTTGTAACATTGTAATAATATATGATATGTTATGTAATATATATATATATTAGCAACAAGTAACATAAACTACATAAGTAATATAATTATTAATTAGCTTGTAATTACATATTAACTAATTTTGTAAGTACTTATATCATACATTCTTATTCTAATATTTTGTAATTTAGTATATATTAAGTAATTATGCATATTGCATATATGTTGTGTTGAATTTTTTTTATATGTTGTGTTTTTTATTTTTAAAGTTAATCGATTATGATTTAATATTTAAGGATTTTTTTTTAAAGTACAAGTAAATATAAATTTGGGGTCAAATATTTTTGATTTTTCAATATGGGCTCTTTTTATAGTAATTGGGACCAAAAAGACACTAAAAATATAAAAAATAAATGAGTCTAAAAAATGCTACAGTATTAATAAAAGCCCCAAAAAAAGCCTAATTTTGAAAAAACAGTTAGCGGGCGGTTACCTATTTCACTAACCGCTAACCGGCGGTTAACCGCTAAGTGGTTAGCGGTTGCGGTTGCGGTTAGTGAAATTTACTAACCGCTGAGGCGGTTACGGTTACGGTTAGCGGTTATTGCCACTAACCGCTAACCGTAACCACATTGACACCCCTAGACTCAAGTGTGATCGAGCGCACTTATAGCAAAGGCAGCAACTGCAGCAATTCCATAGATTTTTGTCAAAAATTTATTTTTGGTCCTTTTTGTGAGTTTTTAAATTTTTGTTTTATTTTCTTTTAGTTAGTTAGTTGTTTTTTTTTTTAAGTTTATTTTATTTAAAAAAAAAAAAATTGAGATGATTAATGTTTATGTGGGATATTTGCATGTTAAAGAGTGAGGGTGAAGTATGGATTTTCCGTTTGATAATTTTAATAATTTTCTGTACAAAATCCTTCTCCTAGTTGTAGGACACCAGCTCCTACCAACTACCCTCAAAATTTTTATCCACATGAACCATGTTCATACTGCTCAAATCTTTATCATTGTTCTAGTAATTGTCCATCTTGGGGACAACTTTCTAATTCTTCATATGAGCAATGTTTGCAACATCAACATGAGCATGTCAAATCTATTTTTGCTTTCCTAGAATCAGTAGTTCAACATTTTTCAACTGCTTATATTGATGACATAGGCGAGAGATTTGCCCAGTTCACAAAAGCTAGAGTTGCCCATACACAATTACCTCACACTCATCCACTATATAAGGGATGTTTATATTGTTATAACCCTTATCACAAAAGAGAAGAGTGTCCATTCATTCTATACTACATGATTGATGAGGGTGAGTCCGAAAATTTTTCATATGAGCAAATAAACACCAGTTTCTCGAATCCGGGATGTGATTCAAACTCCAATTTTTACAACCCGGACTGGATCAACTAATATGATTTCTCATGTTCAGCTTAGGCTACAAGAAACTATGCTTATCAATTTGATGAAGTGCACCATTCAGACTATCCGCAGTTCAATCACCAAGCTCAACCACCTGCTTATCATGCACCACAACCTGAACCTTAGTCTTCACTGGAAGAAATGATGAAGGGATTCATGCAGTCAACTGACAAAAACCTACAAGCATTCATGCAGTCAACTGACAAAAACATGCTAGAGCTGAAGAATGCCACCATAGCCAATACCAGAGACATACAAGGACTCCATCAAGCTATGTCAAGGTTGCAAGGATGGATCGGTCATCTTTTTGTTGAATTAAACATAATAGAGGAAGAAGAGCTTCAAAGTCAATTGATGATTGAAAGGCACTACATGAGTGATGAGGATGATTCCGAAAATTCTTATCATGAGCATGCCTAAGTCATCACCACACTTGATGAGGATGAAGTTGTAGATAATGAAGATGAGCAAGTTAAGCACAATGAGCGAATTGAGCACCATGAGAAAAGTGAGCCCCCAACAGATCCTAATCTGCCCAGTGACATAGAAGTGAGTACTGAAGCTCCTACCTGCATTACTGCCCCTCTTGAGACACATCAAGAACCCAAAGCTTCATCTCTAGAATGTCTCCAAGAGCCATCTTATGTCAAGATACTCAAGGATCTATACACACAAGCACGAAAATCTAGGAACCACTTTCCTAAGAATATCCTTCGAAGCAAGTAATTATACATAAGATGGAAAAATATCCTTCTAGAAGGGTATGCCGTTTTGAAGAAGAAGGGGTGGAAGGGATTGGTTGGACATCATTATGATAAGGGAAAGCGCTATAAAGTTTTCTCCTCCAGTTTATTTTTTTGCACTTCACGAACACAAATTCTTTCTTTCCTTTTTCATTATATGTTTTTAGTTTTGCTTTTGTTTCTAACAATAATTAATCTTTTGATGTTTTGTTTCTTTGAAATATATATATTGCTGTTAGTTTTGTTAACAGGTGTTTTGGTGCTTAAGTTTGGGGGACGCCTTGGCCTTTTTCACACTTTGACGTTTCCTTACTTCCGGTAATGTATTTCTATATTACATATTTAGGGCAATGTGTAATGTAAGTTTGGGGGTATGGAAAAACACATTGTCTATTTATTTTTGTTATTATTTGTTTATTTTTATTCGTCTTTTTGTACTAAAAGAAAAAGAAAAAAAACTGTGCTATGTTTTTGTCAAGTTTAAGTTAAATTGTGATTGTGATTTGCATTTCATTGGCTTGCTTAAAGGGTTAAACATATCATTATGTTAGTAAGTATCTGAGTCCTTTGACTCATTTTTTGGTGTATGAATTTGTAGACGCACTGGTCTAGCTTGGCTTCGTAGCCTTTTTGACTTAAGTTAATAAGCCCTTAGGAATGTTTACATCTAGTGCCCTAAAGCCAACTGGCTTGGGAGTCATTGGCTTAACATTCGGTACCAGGGTCAATTAGAAAGCTTAAGGGAGCTAAGCATTGCACAGCCTACATAAAAAGAATATATATATCTTGCCTTGGTTGTTTAATCTATTTGGGATTCTTACAAATTTTGTGGAACTTGTTTTGAGTTTAAACTGAAAGCTTCATGATTATATGCTATTTTCACTTTGCACTTTTCAGAACTTATGATGTCTTAATTATCCATTTATGAGTTATTTGATTTTGGATGCCCGTTGAAGGTGATGATGGTGTTTGTCTTTTTAAGCTTACTTATGAACAAGAACCATGGTTTATGTGAAACTTCTTTCTTGTTAACAACATAGTGCTGCAATGTTTGTGAGTATTATTCCTGTTAAACCCTCACAAGACTTCACTCATCCACTAGGGATGCCTAAGAGTTTAAAAGGCTTGTTGCATATGCTAAATGCAATCGTCTCTCCCATGAAAGAGGATTTATGTTATTGCTTTCATTTTATTTTTTGTTTTGTTTTGCTAAGGGGCTAGCAAAATATAAGTTTGGGGGTGTTTGATAAGAGCCAAATATTACATATTTGAACTCCTTAATTTATATTAGTTAATTCTTTAGCTGTGTCGTTATCTAATGTTTTATGTTAGATTTGTGTTTTTAGTGTTTTGTAGGTTGCTGAAGAGAAACTACATCTTTAAAGAAGAAATATGCAAAGTCTTGGAATTGGACTCCTTAATTTATATTAGTTAATTCTTTAGCTGTGTCATTGTCTAATGTTTTGTGTTAGATTTGTGTTTTTAGTGTTTTGTAGGTTGCTGAAGAGAAACTGCATCTTAAAAGGAGAAATTTGCAAAGTCTTGGAATAAAGCATAATTGAGAAGACCTAGAAAGATGTGGTTAAGTTGAGCAAAATTAAAGAGAGGATAAAATCGGAATTTCCCTAATTGGAGACAATTTCGGATTGGATTCAAATTTACATTTTGCACATGTCTCAGTGTTTTGACCATAACTTTTTGCTCAAATATTAGATTGAGGTTATTCAAACAGCAGTGGAAAGCTAACTCAAAATGATACAATTTATTGTGAAATAGGATTTTCCTAATTCGGACGTTTACTAGGCCAAAACCGTCCCACAATATGAGATTGCAAATCTGAGTGAATCTTATCCTGATTTCAGACTTCTAATTGGGCTGAGAGACTGACCTCCGAATTATCTAGATTTCCTAGGGCTTCTAGGACTTCTCTAAGCCTATAAATAGATCTCTTTGCATTCAAGAAAGAGAGCAAAGCTTGTATACAAAAATTCACAGCTTTTCTCTTTAGGGGTTGTTTGATAAACGGGTTTGGGGTTGAGGATCTACTGTTTGCGTTTGTACTGTGCAGTCAAATTACAATTTTACCCTCAGCCCACAAAAGACAATTGCTCCTTCTCCATACATCTCCCGTGCCTCTTCCGTACCCATCCCTCTCGCATACATCTCCGGCGAAACAACCTGCTGCACTGCTGGCAGCATCGCTGAGTCAACCCGGCGGCGATGACGGTGGAGGCCTTGGAGTGAAACTCGCAGACTTTGTGGCGGCGGTGGTAGTGCTTGGCGTGGGTGAGGTCGGCGTTGCACCCCTTGGCCTGGCACCTGGGCGAGTTCGCTGACCCCAGCTCGGCCGGCCTGGACCTCCGATACAGCCGGTTCACGAACTCGTCCTCGGCCGACGAGAAGTACGTCCGTCCTCCCAGGTTAAGCCCGAGCCGGGACACAAAGTCCACGGGCCGAGACACCGTCTCTTCGCTCTTCGGGACCAACAGGTACCCGCCTTTGTTTCCGGCACCGCCGTTAACGGGGTGGTCAAGGGAGAGCAGTTGGGAGGGATGGAATGAAGACACGCCGGGTGGTTGCGCGTAGGCGCGTGGGTCGCCAATACCGGAAGCCCCACCGGCGCCGGCCTCGGACTGGACCCTCTTGCTCAGACACTCACCCAGTCGTGGCTCCAACAACCCGAGCTTCTCCACAACTCCACCTTGCCCCTCACAGTACATTTGCAGAGAAATGGAAACCGTTGGAAGAAGAACAAGAACAATAAAAAGAGGGGTATTTTGGTGATGTTCCGGTGATTTTTTAAGTAAAAGACAAAAAAAGGTACAGTACAAATATGCACAGTACAACCCAAAAAGGGTTATCAAACACCACCTTAGTTTAGTTTTTTTGTTTAGGTTTTAGTTTTCATAGTCATGTGGAGCTAAATCCCCAACTAAGGTTGGGGATGAAGCCTCACCATTGAAGAACAATATTACTGTTATGTAAGTTTTTATTGATACGATTTTATTGAGTGTTTTATTTCAATTGGTTTGCTCCTAATCAATTATATGGAGTGATTCTTTGATATCTCTTGTGATTCAAGGATACATGTGATGATTTGAGATAATTTCATATGATTGATTGCTTGGTTTTTAACTCATAAAAATTGGATATCCCTTATGATTTGTCTACGGATACATCTGGTGTTTCAATTGAATTTGAATTCCTTTTGTGATTTGATCAATGAATGGATACATGAGATGATTTTGATTAATTCTTTGAAGCGTAGTAAAACATATCTAAGATTTTAATTGTGAGAACTTCGGATTGATATTGATGAGCATAGAGTATGTTGTTATGATGCGGTGAGTGTGAATTTTCAAACCTTAGGACCTTTATCTATTATTTTATTTAATTTATGTTTATGTTTTTAATTTTCAAAAACCCAATTCAAAACCCCTTTTGGAACTAGATTAGGATTTAATTAGTTTGGATATAAATATGTTTTTCAAAAATACAATTCTCTGTGGGTTCGACCTCGCACTTGCAACCCATTATATTGCAAACGATTTATGCACTTGCGAGTAATTAAAATTTGCACAACAAGGGATATCAAATTTTTTTAAAAAAAATGTGGAAGGGATTGGTTGGACACCCACATGATAGAGGAAAGTGTGCTATTTTTTTTTCTTATCTTTTTCCTTTTATTTTCCGCACTTTATTATTGAGGCTTTTTCCTTTTTGTCATTTTATTTTTTGTTTCTAACAGCAATTAACCTTTTGATGTTTGTTCCTATGGCAAAAAATTGCTGTTAGTTTTTGACAGGAGTTTTGGTGTTCAAGTTTGGGGGACATCTTGACTTTTGCACACTCTGGTTTCCTCATCTCACGGTATTGTATCTCTTGACAAATTGAGGACAATGTGTCATTTAAGTTTGAGAGTGTGTAAAAACACACTGTCTTTTTGTTTGTTTATTTGTTTGTTTTTGTCGATAAAAAAAAAAAAAAAAAAAAAAAAAACTGAGCTATGTTGTTGTTAAGTATGAGTTACACTGTAACTATGGTTGCATTTCATGGGTTTGTTTAACATCTTGAACACATCACGTCATTAGAACTCATTTTTGGCTTAGAGAGACTTCACATGTTTTGAGTTGATTATTACGAACACATTAGCATAGAGTCTGTGAGGTATAAAATTTGAACGGAATTGTGTGTTATCTTGAGATTTGTTGGATGACTTGTTGATGAAATAACCTTAGCTTGAAAATCAAAAAAAATCAAAAAAATAAAAAATAAAAAAAATAAAAAATAAAAAATCATCACTTTAAATTTTTCACCGAGTAACCAGACATTTTGCCTCATTAAGCATTGAGTGTTCACGTAAAAAGGTGTGAAATTCAGTTTGGTTGATTGTATGGCTAATTTGGCTTCGTAGCCTTTTTAACTTGAGTCATTTAAGCCCTTAGGGATGTTTTCACATCTAGTGCCTTAAAACCATCTGGTTTGGGAGTCACTGGCCCAACGCTCATTACATAGGTTAATTAGAAAGCTTAAGGAAGCCAAGTATTGCACAGCCTACACAAAAAAAAATAATAATAAAAAAAAAATTAAGCCTTTGTTGTCTTCATTTGATAAAACTCCTAAGAATTTAGAAATACACAAACTTTGAGTAGATTGAAGCTTCATGATTATATGTTAATTTCACTTTGCACTTAATGAAACATGTGTTGTCTCGATTGCCCACTTATTCTCTTGGATGTCCTGATGATGTGAGTGTGGTGTTCAATTTTTAAATTTGCTTGTGAGGTAAAGACCATGTGTTTGTGTGGAAGTTCATGTTTGCCAATAACATAGTGCTAAAAAATGTTTGTGGGTGTCATTGTTGGTAAACCCTCACGAGACTTCACTCGTCCATTAGGGATGCCTAGGGGTTTAAAAGGCTTGTTGCATATGTTAAATACAATCGTCTCTCCCATGACAGGGGATTTATGTTTCATGTTTTGATTTTGTTTTTTATTTTATTTTGCTAATGAACTACCAAAATGTAAGTTTGGGGGTATTTGATGAGTGTCAAATATTGCATATTTTGGCCACTTAACTCGTATTTGTTAAACCCTTAGTTTTGTTATTTTCTAATGTTTTTGGTTAGTTTTGGTGTTTTAGTCTTTTGCAGGTTGCTAAGGTACATCTGTGGCTAATTCCATTAATTCTGGGGCTTAAGACAGTTTAGGGAGCATTGGCAACAAATTTGAGTCAAGTGATGATTCGCACCCAATGAGTCCCACCAAAAAGGCCATATCTAGAGTTGTAGAACTCCGATTGGAGCGTTCTTGGTGTCATTGGAAAGTGAACTCAAATATCTACAAAATCATATTTCACAAGATTTGGCTAATTCAAAAGGTAGTGCACTCGGGTGCACTTGCGCCCATCAAAACTAGAGAATGCATGCTCGAGTGAGATTGAGTGCATCTAGAGTGCGATCAAGCGCACTCGGTTGACCTGGCACCACTGAAACCCTAAAATTTGCTTATAAATTCATCATTTTCTATTGTAAACATACAAAGACGCGCCAAGGGTGCCGTTCTTGGTCGTTTCCATGTTTTTCTGGGTTTTTGGAGCTCTGAACTCCAATTCTTTTGTAAGTACTTTGAATTTAATGAATTTAATTAGTTTCTTTATGATTCCTTTTGTCATGAGAGGCTAATTCTTCAACTAAGGTTGAAGATGAAGCCTCACTATTGATTAGTTTTATGTTTTCTTTTTTTGTTCGTACAATTTTGACCTTAATGTAATGCGTATTCGTTTCAATTCAATTATGTGACAAAATTGTGTTTGATTGTGCCGAAGTTGGATATTCATTGTATTTCATCCGACGGATACATTGCATCTTTTGATTTACTTGGATATTCATTATATTTTGTGCAAAGCATGGATACATTGGATCTTTGAACTAAATTAAATATGCATTATCTTTTGTTATATGGATTAATTCATTGAATCTTTCAATAGGAACAATAAAACATGCATAGGATTTAATTGTTTGTCGGATGTATGAATTAAAACATGATAATGTATGCTTTAATTTGGTGTGGTGGATTATGAAAACCTTATTCGTTTATCATTTGATTGTTGTTATTTTGTTTAATTTATGTTTGTTTATTTCTTTATTCAAAAATCCAAAAATTCGGAACTAGGTTAAAATAGAATTAGTTTTCACGGCACAATTTCCTGTGGATTCGACCTCGAACTTGCACACACTATATTGTAAATGACTCATGGGCTTGTGAGTACATTTAAAACTCACAACAACATAAATGAAGAAATCTAGAACATATTGATGGTATGTGTTTGATGTAAGTCATAGTTGTTTTTGTGTTTTTAATTTATTTTGTGCATGTTTCTACCTGCTGTGTCACCTTTTTTTTTTTTTTTCATAGATGAGATTCTTTGTCCTTCCCCATCTTTTAATGGATGATATTAAACAGTGTGCATTCATGGACTTTAGGAAAAAGTTGAGAAATTACAAATATGTGGTGATGAAATCTCTTAAAATCAAAGACGACGATACAAAGGAAAGCGTTCTACAATCAACGCAGCACTTTGGACAAGTCAACCCAGTGGAATTGGAAAGCCCCGTTGGCATATGGATGACTCAAAAAAATAAGGTATGTCATCTTTGAGTCACTTACTAGATTGATATAATCGTATGAAGATTAACATATTCATAATGTAAATTGTATAGGATATGGTTAAAAAGAACAAGAAAAAACAAGACAAGTACAATATGCCACACTCGGCTGGCTTGAGGAGCTTTGCCTATATTGCACATGAGATTGTATGTTAGCTTCAACATATATAATTGTATTAGTATACATATTTGTGAATAATAAATTTTATGGTTTTTTTTTTTTTTTTTGCTTTAAGAGGAAAAAAGGGAAAACACCTACGAGGACGGTTGTTTATGACATAACCAATACAAGAAAGGATGGCAGCTTCCTCAATATAGACATTGCAGACAAAGTTGTATGTGCTTAACTTATAGATTTAATTTGTGTATGATGTGTTGATATTTTCAAAAAATACTGTAATATAGTAAGTCTTTATGAGTTGATTAGTTGGTGTGTAACACTTTTCCATGTTCTATATATATATATAGGAGAAGATGAGGGCCTTGAGTTCACTGGACACTGCAGCAAGCTTAAGCTTGACGAA
The DNA here is from genome assembly GCA_006937295.1 of Carpinus fangiana. NCBI lineage: Eukaryota > Viridiplantae > Streptophyta > Magnoliopsida > Fagales > Betulaceae > Carpinus > Carpinus fangiana. Next base: position 11,837,395 of record CM017324.1, read on the forward strand.
GGGATCAATAAATTGGACATCTGACGACGCTTATGCCAAGGTCATGTGGAAGGCAGAATATACTAGCTGTGTACGAGGAACGAAACCTGGGCATCTACCAGTCAAAGGCAGAACACATGCAAATAGATCATCGGCCTCAGCTGCACAAGTCCCTGCACTACATGAGCATATAAATCAACAAGACCAACAAATTTGCTGAGTTAACATCTGCTTATAACGACATCTGTAAATTGATGGAAACATTTTTCGCGAGCCAAGGAACGAGCAATGTAAACATGTGTACTCCACATGACACCGAGTGTCCCGATGTTGTGAGAGCAAGATCATCAATTGCGAGTCGACCAAGTAACTAGTTAATTAATTACATTATATTAGTTATAATTACATTTCATGATTAAAATTGTTACTTCCACATTGTAGTTGACTTGAGAACATACATATGATTGCGTAATATATATTTGTATCTATTTATATGTAGGTGAGAATAAATTAACAAATGAAGATGAGCATGCAGCTAATGGCGATCATCGTGGATCATCACAAAGTATATGTAGATCTTTATATTTGTGTCACTTGTAATATAATCTAGTTATATATAGGTTTGCAATTCCAAAATAGTTAGATATAGGTTTGTAATTTAATATTTTTTTTTGGTGTCATCATTTGCAACTAATTGTTAAGTGACGTACGTATACTTGTCCTATTAGGTTGGTTACATATTGGACGCCAAATGCTAAGCCAACTAGTTGTTTATATTTTATTTCATATGTATGGTACAATTTTTGTTAATTCTTTATGATGTGGTACACTTTGTGTTTATGATATTATTTTGGATTTAGATATGTCTTATGAGATATGAGATTGCATATATGAATTTATAAATGTATTATAAGAGATATATAAGATTGCATGAGATTGATGAATGGAGAAAATTGTATATTTTAATTGTATGGATTGTATTGCATATTGTATATCAGGAGAAAATATATATGGATTGTATGAGGAAAACATTTTCCCCATATATTAATTATTGGGGGAGCTTGGCGGTGTGGAAGCACCCCTTTTAAAAATGGGGTGCTTGCTCGCTACGGAGCACCCCCTTTTCGAAAGGGGGGCACTTTGTTCCAAATGCCCTCTTTTCAAGGCTTTTTCAATAAAAAATGCCTTACACTTATATTCTAGTCCCTATAAAATTAGCGTGTTCCAAGTGCCCCTAATCAAAGCGTTGCTATTTCATTGGAGGCATTTTTTTGGCAAAATGCCTCAAAATAACAGTGTCGCTAAACCTTTTTTATTTTTTTAGTGAAAGTATGACAGACAAAAAGTTGCATATTTACTATGTGAATATTTAAGTCACGAAGGAAATAGCTTGAACCACAAAGGTTGAAAGTTACGAAGATGATTTTTTGGTCTAGATCGGGTACTCTAAGAGAATAGGCTAGTGCGGATGAGTTTTAATGTAAGCTCATTGGATTTCATCTCGCCGATTAACATCATAATCTCATATCTGAGGGCACAATCCAGAATCATGCTCTAATGAACTAATATCAAATTCATTGACATAAACTCTTCGAGATTTTTTAGGAGAATTTTCAGAAACCGGAATATCAGAGGTTGGCGATGATGCATCACCAACAATAGCTTATGAACCTTGTACATTTTTTATTTTAAAAAAGTCAAGTATTGTATTTAGCTTTTCCATCATCTTCAAATAAATTAAATGGTCACATTGGAGAAACACATTTCACTGTTGAAAAATACTTTACAAACAACTCATAGCTGATGTATGACACATAATCTAATCAAAATTATTAACGTATTCTAATATTTATTAATCTAACAACTCAACAAAAATGTATATTAATAAAAGAAATAAATAATAACAAATAATGTACTTTAGAATGGCAAAAATCTATTGAAACTTGTTGACACTTGGCACAATCCCATCCCAAAGTGCAGAGAAAACCGTATAAAAAAAATGTCTTCTTATCATAATAAGAATATATACATATATATAAAATGAAAAAAAGAGCCAATAAATGTCTTTATAATCACAATTCGCATATATACCAAACAAATAATCAATTTTTTTTAACATAAAAAATAAAAGAAGATGTTTATAATTTGAAGAAAAAAAATACTCTAGAAAAAAAAAATCTAAATATACCATAATTAAAAAATCACACCAATCTATTGTCTACAAGACTACAACTACAAATGACTACCCATTTGAAACCAAATAGGCCTTATTTGGTTTCAAATGTAAAGATGCAGGAGTCCTACTATGCGTAGGACATGTTCCGGCAACCTAGCGTAGGACTTTATTTTTTTTTTTGGTGTGTTTTTCCAGACAAGCGTCGATTTTTTTTAAAATTTTTTTGTAAACATATATATATTTTATATTTTTTGCATTCTATATTGTTGAAATATAAAATATAAAAGTACTAAAATGTGAAAGAGAGAAAAGAGAGTGGAAGCGGAGAGAGAGAAGAGAGAAAGCGGAAGCATATAATAGACTACATCTCTTCTATTTTGATATATTCTTATGATTGATTACATAGGCCTCTATAAAATGAGAGGCTAAGAGTGATAAGCAAGAAATCCCAATCTAAACCCTAGAACATATAAGGCAACATAATAAACTAGAATAATATAAAATATTCTAACATCCCCCTCAAACTCAAGGTGGAATATTCTGGAACCTTGAGTTTGAAATCCGAAACAATGATCATGGTGGTGGCTGAAGCTAGGAACAAGCCGTAACTGACAATGACGGTCAAAGAACAAAAACTAGCTGTTGATCCTCTGAAGGGACAAACCACATTGTGCCAAGGTTTGAAAGGTTGAAAGTGACGGCCAGAGAAATACCGAAGAACGGAGACAAACCGCTAAAAGAATCTGGTGAAGGGCCAAGCCGTAACTGACACTGAGGCGGAGAACGAAAACTAGCTGTTAAAAAAAAAAAAAAAACCCTATAAAGGGCAAAACCGCATTGTGCCAAGATCCGCCAATGAAAAAGAGCCATGAATCACAACAAAATTGGAAGATTGTCAAAAGAGAATGCCATAAAACACACAAAAAAGGCGTCGTCAGACTTTTATTGAAAGCCACAGAAACGTGGCTCTGATACAAGTTGAAATATAAATAAAATATAAAATATAAAAGTACTAAAATGTGAAAGAGAAAGAAAAAAGAGCAGAAGCGGAGAGAGAGAAGAGAGAGAGCGGAAGCATATAAAATACTACATTTCTTCTATATTGATATATTCTTATGATTGATTACATAGGCCTCTATAAAATGAGAGGCTAAGAGTGATAAGCAAGAAATCCCAAACTAAACCCTATAACATATAAGGCAACGTAATAAACTAGAATAATATAAAATATTCTAACATATATGTTTGATGAAATGTTTTGAATTATATTTTGAGATATTTGAGTAATATTAGCTAAATTTTCGTGAGCTAATATTTGGATTCTAATGCCTTAAAACTTATTTATGGATTCAAAACTAAAACATAAGGGTGAAAGGTTAACTCTAAAGGGATTCGATCATCTTTAAATTGGTACTAATGCCTCAAAACTCGTTTCTGGATTCAAAATTAAAACCTAGGGATGAAAAGTTAACTATTTAGGGATGATATGACACTAAAGGGATTTGGTCATCCTAAATTTGGTGCTAATACCCAAAACATTTTCTCGGTTTTATATAGTTTTGCTGATACCAATTTTTTATCAGTGATTCATGGAGGCCAGTGAATTTGACATATAATTTAATCAATTTCTGATAAATGATTCTCAATTTTAAATTTGGCAAACACTTTTCCGTTTAACCTCTTTTCTATTCAATTAAAAAAAAAAAAAAAAAACAAAAAACAAAACATGGCAGACACTAAATGCAGCCGAAAATCTCTACTCTCAGGGCAGCTGCATGCTACTTTCGTTACCACTAAGGTTGTGTGCATGCTTTTTGTTAGGTGTGAGGTGATAACTGAATTTGGTCGTTTTACGTGGTACTGTTTCTATATATATATAATATAATTTACATAACTCATTAATTTAATAATCTTCTTAATTAAATAAAATTTAATTATCCGAAAAATTATAACTGAATGAAACAAATTTGGAAAACTGTTGAAATTCTTAAGACCTATCTTCACATTTAATAAAAAAAATATAAAAAAATAATAATAAAAGAGAAAAAAAGAAAAAAAGATATGGTCTGGTACCAATACACTACAATGTATGGGGCCCACAGTTCTGACGGGACTTCATCGTAATCTGATAAAGCGAAATGTGTTTGTTCTGAAGGGACATCAACCGTCTGATCTAATTTCAACGGCGGAGATTACGCGCGTCTACTTATGTCATCTGAAACCTATGCGGCACGCACTCCCTCTCTCTCTTTCTCCGTCTCTCTCCGACTCTGCAATCGCCCGGTGGTGGAGAAACCCTAAACACACCACGAAACGCGGTCGTTTCGACCTTTGCTCTTCAGGTAACATTTCTGAGACACAATCTCTCTTACTGTGTTCCTTACCTACGCTGAAACCCTCTGTACAGTTAGTTTAAACCCTAGAGTTTCTCCAACTCTCTTTCTCTTCTTCCTCTTTGCCCCTTTATGTCATAAAAAATATGTATATCTGTGTAACTATGGTGGCCCATGTTTTTTTGATGAAAGGGTTGGTTTTGTGAAAGTAGAATCAAATGAGTTCAGTTCCATGCTTGTTTTGATTGCTAGTGTTTCATTGGTACTGGCTGATCGGAATTTGATCATTTTGAATTGTTATATGCAATTCAAAGGGTATGGCTTTTAGTTTCCTAAATTGAAGTCCTTGGCTTTTGTGTTTATGTGCGTGCGGGCGTTTATGTTTGCATATGTATATGTATATGTGAGTTATGTCAGAGTTCAAAACTTCAAATATGAGAGAAAGAGTTGTTTATGAAAATTGAGAGCCATTGTGTTTTAGTTTTCCAGTTTTGTAACATTTTCACCTGAACCAGATTGCGTTGTTGTCTAAAGATTAGTTTAATGAGTAAATACTGATATGGATTCTTCCAAAGAATTGGGTATGGCATTTCTTTGATGAGTAATGTTAAAAACAACATTTTTATCACATAACTATCCCACAATGTTGATATGGCAGTTCCAACCAACCACTGGATCAGTAATTGTTAAAAAAAAAATAAATTCAATGGTTGGTTGGGATTGCTACATCAACACTGTGGGGGTAAAATTGTGGTTTCTAGCATTACTCTTCTTTCATAGGTTAAGGGTGGCATGCCATATAAAGATTCTTGATTTTCAGTTATCTATTTTTCATTTTATAGTCCAATTTCTTGGCAATCAAATGGAGATTGGTATCTTAGTTTTGGCTTTTTTCAGTGAATTTTTCTTTTGGGTCTTTTTTGTATTGTTAAATAGTGAATCAATTTGTATGGTTTGATATTTAGCGCAGAATGTGTCTGCTTTGGTGCTGAAAGTATGCGGCGCATTTCTATGGAATTTTTCTGTGAATTAGACACTCAATAACTCAGTGTTGTTACGGTAGCTTAGTATGGATGTTCAAGTGATTGATGTGGAAGAAGGGATGGGTCATCGGGGTGCAGCAGATGATGGAAATGCTGAGCTCAATGAAGGTGAAGTAAATGCTGCTGATAATTCCACATCTCATGATGAGGATGGGATTGACGAGCCGTATGTGGGTATGGAATTTGATTCTGAAGAATCTGCTAAGAGTTTCTATGATGAGTATGCAAGACGGTTGGGTTTTAGCTCCAAAGCTGGCCAGTCTAATCGCTCTCAATCTGATGGGGCAATCATTACTAGAGACTTTGTATGTGGCAGAGAAGGGTTGAAAAGAAGGCATGCTGATAGCTGCGATGCAATGCTCAGGATAGAGTTAAAAGGTCAAGACAAATGGTTTGTAACAAAATTTATAAAGGAGCATAGCCATTCCATGGTGAGTCCAAGTAAGGTGCATTACCTTCGGCCTCGTAGACATTTTGCCGGTGCTTCGAAGACCATGGCTGAAACTTACCAAGGGGTGGGAATTGTTCCGAGTGGTGTTATGTATGTCTCCATGGATGGAAACCATGTCCCTGGGGAGGCAAATCGTGGAGTTAGGAAAACACCTCCTGCAGAATCAAATCGCCCTGGTAAAAACACTGGGGCAATGAATTATGTTGTTAGGCCATCTAATCGAAAGAGGACACTTGGGAGGGATGCTCAGAATTTGCTGGAATATTTCAAGAAAATGCAGGCTGAGAATCCTGGATTCTTCTATGCAATACAACTTGATGATGATAACCGCATGGCTAATGTATTTTGGGCAGATGCAAGGTCAAGGACAGCTTACAGTCATTTTGGTGACGCAGTAACACTGGACACCATGTACAGAGTAAATCAGTATAGAGTGCCATTTGCTCCATTTACTGGTGTGAACCATCATGGTCAGACTGTTTTGTTTGGTTGTGCATTACTTTTAGATGATTCAGAGGCTTCTTTTGTCTGGCTTTTTAAGACGTTTCTTACGGCAATGAATGATCGTGCTCCTGTTTCTATAATCACTGATCAAGACAGAGCAATACAGACTGCTGTCTCTCAGGTGTTTCCAGAAGCCCGCCACTGTATTAGTAAGTGGCATGTCTTGAGAGAAGGCCAGGAAAAGCTGGCTCATGTATGTCACGTACATCCTAATTTTCAGGTGGAACTGTATAACTGTATCAACTTGACTGAAACTATTGAGGAGTTTGAATTGTCTTGGAATTCAGTCCTTGATAAATATGATCTCAGGAGAAACGATTGGCTTCAGTCATTATATAATGCCCGTGCTCAATGGGTCCCTGTATATTTTCGGGATTCCTTTTTTGCTGTTCTATCTCCTAATCAGGGATTTGATGGTTCATTTTTTGATGGTTATGTGAATCAACAGACCACTTTGCCTATGTTCTTTAGGCAGTATGAAAGAGCTTTAGAGAGCTCATTTGAAAAGGAAATAGAAGCAGATTTTGATACAATTTGCACCACACCAGTACTGAGGACACCATCACCAATGGAAAAACAGGCAGCAAATCTTTATACAAGGAAAATATTTACGAAATTTCAGGAAGAGCTAGTTGAAACGTTTGTGTATACAGCAAATAGAATTGAAGGTGATGGAGTTATTAGCACATTCAGGGTTGCAAAGTTTGAGGATGATCAAAAGGCATATATTGTCTCATTAAACTATCCTGAGATGAAAGCTAGCTGCAGTTGTCATATGTTTGAGTATTCTGGAATTCTTTGTAGACATGTTTTGACTGTCTTCACTGTGACAAATGTGCTTACATTGCCATCCCATTACATATTGTCCCGTTGGACTAGAAACGCGAAGAGTGGAGTTGGATTAGATGAACATGGTGGTGAATTACATGGCCAAGAGTCTGCGACATTGCGGTACAACAATCTATGTCGGGAAGCCATAAAGTATGCTGAAGGAGGGTCTATAGCTGTAGAAACTTATAATGTGGCAATGGGTGCTCTTAAAGAAGGTGTGAAGAAGGTTGCTTTGATGAAGAAAAATGTTGCCAAGGTTGCACCTCCTAGCTCTCAGGTTAGTGGGGTCGGCTATGACGACAGGAAGACCTCTGCATCAGCTTCAGATATGACCCCATTGTTGTGGCCACGCCAAGATGAGGTGACACGGCGATTTAATCTAAATGATACTGGTGCTCCTGCTCAATCTGTTGCTGATTTGAATTTGCCTCGCATGGCTCCTGTCTCTCTTCACCGAGATGATGGTCCTCCTGAAAACATGGTATGAAGGAAAATGATTTTTTTTTTTTTTGGTAGTTTCATATATTCATTATTTATGTTTTTTTTTTCCCTCTTTTGCACTTGTGAGTTTCATTTTTTACACATCTGTCTGTTTTGAGCATGATAGCATGAGACTGATCTGGCCCTTGTTTGGCCCTTTTGCATAGGTTGTTCTTCCTTGTCTAAAGTCAATGACTTGGGTTATGGAGAATAAGAATTCAGTGCCGGGGAACAGAGTAGCTGTGATTAATCTGAAGGTATGTAGATGAAGTGAAAGCATAAAAACAACTGGGAACTTTTGTGTAATCTAATTGCTCAAGTTGGAAGTGTTCTGTCCAATAACTTCCTACTGGGAGATTACAGCTTAAATAAATGGATCATTTTTAAAATTTATTAAATTAATTGTATTTGATTTTGACCAGTGGCAATACATGAGTTGCATAGTTTCTCTTATTCTCCTTAAATTTAAAATTAACTGATCAGGAGCTTTATATTATCATATATTTCACTCTTAACCACTGCAGTTGCAAGATTATAGCAGAACCCCTTCAGCAGAATCAGAGGTTAAGTTTCAGCTCTCGAGGGTATCACTTGAACCTATGTTGAGGTCTATGGCCTACATCAGCGAACAGCTATCAACACCGGCCAATAAGGTTGCTGTTATAAACTTGAAGGTATGTGAATTCAAATTCTAGACCTATGTCACATATATATGTCCCATTTGTTTTGTGAACCCCTTTGCTGGATCATTATGTTAAAGTTAATTACTAAAAGTTCGTTTTAGCTGTGGTATACCTGTCTTAGATTCACACATGGAAACACCACCCCCATGTGTCTATGCAAATGTGAGTAGTGCATGCAAGTTTGACTGTGATGTTAGATCATACATCTGGTTTGGTTTTATTTTAACTTCCATCTCTGTGGCAAGCTCACTATATGAACATATTTGTGCAATGGAAGCATTTGACCCTGATAGTTTATCATGAAGTCTGAATTTTTAAGTTGGGAGTAGTGGTTTATGACCTTATAATTGGGTTTCATCTCTCTCTCTCTCAAGGGAGGTCAATGTAGTATACCTTATAGAAAGGAGGAGGTAACAAGTGTTGTTGATTGGATTGATGTATAGAAAATATGATAAAATTTCTCGGGGAGGTTGATGTGGCTTTCCTTATAGCATGAAGGAGATAGCAAGTCTTGTTGATTGGATAGTTTACCTATGGATATTGTTGAGAATGTGGATGGGTTAGCTGGCATTTGCGGGGTTTCTTCCTTGCCTTTGAAATATCTTGGTCTTCTATTGGGGACTTCCCTTAAGGCCAAGTCTATTTAGGATGGAGTTATTGAGAAGATAGAACGTCGTTTGGCTATTTGGAAAATGATGTACTTGTCTAAGGATGGTAGGGTTACCCTTATATAGAACACACTCTCTAATTTTCCTTCATATTTCTTGTCCCTCTTCCCTCTCTTGTGGGTGTTGCAAATCGCATAAAGAAGCTTAATCGTGATTTCTTATTGGGTGGGCTTAGTAAAGGGCTCAAATTTCACTTAGTTAGCTGGTCCAAGGTTTGCCCTCCGATATTTGAGGGAGGGTTGAGCGTTTGAAACTTGTTGAAGTTCAACTGTACTCTTTTGGGAAAATGGCTTTGGTGTTATGTGTGAGAGAAAGGTGTGGTGGACTCTAAATTTGGCAACTCGGGGGGTTGATGGTCTTCTAATGAGCCTGTTGGTTTGTATGGGGTGGGGGTTTGGAAGAATTTCAGGAGGGGATGGGGGATATTTTCAAGTCATACTAGGTTTGAAGGTGGGAGATGATGCCAATGTTACATTCTAGCATGATATGTGGTGTACAGACAAGGCCCTAAGGGAAGCCTTTCTAGATTTATATGGAATTGCCTATGTACAAAATGCTTAAGTAGCAACTCACTTGGATTTTTTTGGTGACTATACAGTGGAACGTAAGCTTTGTTAGAGCAGCTCATGATTTGGAGGTGGATGTCTTTGTTTCGTTCTTCAGTTTGTTGTACTTAGTAAGAATGAGACAAGATGGTGAAAACAAGCTTTGTTGCTCCCCTCCCGTAAAGGGTTGTTCGTTGTTAGCTCATTTTAGTGTCCTTGCATGTAATTTGTAACGTTGGCACTCCTTTTCCTTGGAAGAGTATCTGGAGGACTAAGGTTCCCTTGAGGGTGGCCTTTTTTAGTTGGTCGTTGGTCCTAGAAAAGATCCTTACTATGAACAGTCTTAGGAAGCGGCATGTCATTGTGATTGATGGATGTTGTCTGTGCAAGAGGAATGGGGACTCCATGGACCATCATCTCCTCCATTGTAAGGTCGCATGCGCCTTAAGAAATGCCTTTTCCAGTTGTTTTGGGTGATGCCTAGTAGTGTAGCTAACTTGTTTGCTTGTTGGTGGACAAGTGGTAGAACTCGGAATGCTGCTGTGTGGAATAATGGTGCCTTCTTGCCTCTTGTGGTGTCTTTGAAGGGAAAGAAATTACAGAAATTTGGAGAACCGTGAGATGTCGTTGGCGGAGCTTGAGTCGTTTTTGTTTTTTACTCTATATACTTGGACAGCTGCATCTGTAGCTCCCTAGGAGCTTAGTTTGGGGGGATGTGAATGAAGGGTTTGGTCATGAGCTAGGTATTAATGATTTTATAGCATGTCAGTTAAATGGGCTCCATTTCAAATGTCATATTTTCTTTTTATAGAAATGGGATGAAGGGTGAGGTCATGGGTTCATGAATTACTGGATGTATGTGTATAACTTACCAATAAAAAAAGGAAAAAAGATTTCTCATTCTTTTTCTTCACAAAAGATATGTTTTTCATTAAAATGAACGTGTGAGTGCATTCTTCTATAATTTTCCCTTCACGCATTCAAAAATCCCAAAAAAGGAACCTGTTCAGTTATGCTTTGGGTTTGGGTGGTAATCCATTGATCTGGAATGGTTTTGCTGCCTTATTTTGCACATGCGGTTTACTTATTAAATTGTTCAATTAATGAATATGTTCTCTTCTTCCCACAATTCCATTCCAGCTTCAAGATACCGAGACAACTTCAGGAGAGTCAGAGGTTAAATTTCAGGTGTCCAGGGATACTTTAGGTGCCATGCTGAGATCAATGGCTTATATACGTGAGCAGCTTTCAAATCCTGTAAGCATTCTTTACCGACTCACCTAGGAATCTTTCTTTAATTGCATTATATTCCTATAATACTACTGTTGGAATTTATCTTGCAAAATATATCTTCCCCAAAAATCATTTACCACTAAACCTTATATATGATTAGTCTTTCATCGTGCAAAATGAAGCTTAATTAGGAAACCCAAGATAAATATCTTAGGTAAGCGCATTCACAATGGTTTATGTATAATTCTATGTAAAATGGATAACTAAAACCCACTTTTGTTAACTTAGATAACTGCTTTTCAAAACCTGCTTCCATCAGCTTATCTAAACTCCTTATCTATTTTATTAAAATAATCATTTTTAACATTATTTATTCATTTTTATTAAAAACTCATCTCTACCAAACATACCAAATGAAACCCCATCCACCAAAGCAAAACACCAATCGTCACAGCCCATTCTCAAACCAAATCAACCCCTTTTCTCATTTGCTGAATGCTTTTCAATTGCTCAAACTCAAAAGCAAGCCTTAATGCTAACAAACCATCAATGAAAACCCCTTTGAGCAAACTGTCAGAAAGCCCATGATTCGGCCATATGTGGCATGAGAAATAAATTATTAAAGAAAGAGATAGAGAAACAGAGGAGAAGAGAAGATGAAGGGGAAGAATATGAGCAAACTATTTTGCAAGCCCATGATCCGGCCATATGTGGCGCGAGGAAGAAAATTCTAAAGAAGAGAGATGAAGAAACAGAGGAGAGGAAGAAGATGAAGGTGAGGAAAAAGTAGTAAAAGGAAGAAAATCCTCGTGTGGCGTGAAAAGAGAATAAAGAAAATATTAAAGAAAGAGAAAGCATTAAACAATGAGTAAATAAATATGGATTTGTGTACAGTATCCGCCACGTGGCAGGTACTGTGCACAAATGGACTAAAAATATATTTTGCGTTTTTGGATGGCTAATCTGATGGAGGGACTTTTTAAGGAATTGATTAGCCATTTTAGCTAAATAGAAGGGATGCATATTCCATTGTGAGTGCTCTAAGCTATTCACACGGGATAAAACCACGCATTGCTTATTCTTTCTGTGTTTGGATTAGTCCTAGGTTTGAGTCAGGACTAATCCAAACTCTGCTTGGTGTGGGAGTATCCATTACATGTGGAGTATACTTTTTCCATGTACTTTCAATTACTAACCTGTCTTTTATTACTGTGACTATAAAATTCTTACTGGATAGATTTCTAGTATAATAATAAAATTCTTGTTTTCGTTCATTTGCTCTCTCCTCTCTCCATCTTCATCTTTTATCTTTCATCCTATCTAGCCACTTTGGTCTTTAAATCATGAACTAACCATTGTCTCTCCCTGTTTAGCTTCTCTGGACCATAAAAGGTTGCTTTTCAACCTCTTGATCTTGCAATCTGCCACAGCCTATATATAGCTTATAGTAAATTGGCAGTTGATTTAATAAGTGAGGCATTCTCAAAGGACTTGTCTTTCAAGCAGCATTCCCTTTATGAATGTACTACATAGGGACTCCCAAGTGGAGTAATTAAATGGGAGGCATGACAAAGGTAGAGCCAAGATTTTGGTTCACAGGGAGCAAGTTTTCTTTTATTATTATACCCTTTTTTTTTCCTCAATCCTTGGCCCTCTCTTTCGAAAATTCTGAGAAGGAATTTTTTGTTTTCATGTGTTATCTTATTCTTTCAGTTACAAGGAAATGAGTGCCTTCTATTAGACTAACTAAGGTTCTCGTTTTATAACTTGTTGTAAGATCTAAAATTCGTTTCTTTCTTTTCCTTTTCCTTCTTTGTTATTTATTTATTATTTATTTATTGTCTTTTCTGCTGAAATTGATTCTGTTGTTTTTATGTTTGTATGCTCTTGCACTCTGAAGGATCTTTTGCTTGAATTTGAATAAATAATTTGTAGTAGCTGGACTGAAGCATTTGAAGTGTATGGTGGTGTCACATTAAAGTATATGCTGAAATTGATTTTGTTGTTTTAATCATGAGACTTGCTTGGCAGGCCGAGACCCACTCAGAGCCTCTATCCAAAAAGCAAAGGAAGTAAAGCATGGTAATTGTGGACTTCAAATTTCACGCCCAGATCCCTATGAATGGAAAAGTAGGATCTCTTTTCCGTTGGGGTGTTTTCATTTTCTAATTATATGTTGGATAGCCTCTCTTTTCCCCTTCTCTGTAAGCGTGTCCAACATACTTGTACATGTAATGTATCAAACCTGTGAATTTAAGGGATCAAAGAGTCTCTTTTTTAGGTCTGATGTGGTCCATATTGCATCTTTCCCCATTGATAGATGACACCATCTACTTAATATGCTTGTTCTAGATTTTCTTCCCTTTCTTTTTGATAGGTTAAATTTTCTTCCACAAGAAATGGTCAGTTAATTTTTCAATTTGGACTGATTTAACTACTCACTATTCTCGGTACAAACAGGCTGCCATTTAGTTTCTAGCTGCTCCATCCGTTTGTCAGATTGTGGATTTTTTGCATGTCAAGCAAAGGAACATCCTTGGTTGGATTAACAATTGGGGAAAATATCAAAGAATTAGCTTGTGCTTTTGCTGAATTTGATTTCACAACCTCATGTAATTCTACTTTTGCAGTGCAATGTTTTGCCAAATTGATAATAGAATGCGTGTGATATTACAATTATAACCATAAGATAATAATAATAATCATATATATATAAAAGCCGAATTACTCTAAGAAGTGCTTTAATCTTGCAACATGTGGCGTGAACCCTTTTTATTCTAATGTTAAATCGGTTTTTTAAGGTATAATTTGTAAACTGGTTTTTAAAGAGTGAACCGATTTTTACTTAAAAAATCAGTCATTAAATTAGTGTAATTAATGACATTTAATTATATTTGAAGAGTTTTTCATATATAAATATGCAATAAATTAAGTATTATCAATGTTAAAATCAAATAAGGAAACAAATAATACAAATCAAATTATTATGTACTATTATGTTTAATCACTTTAATATGTATATAACGTAATATTATATGTTATAGTTGAATTAGATGAACTAAATGATAGGATGTAAAAATAAAATAGAAAAAAATTTCATTGCATTATTAATAAAAAATAAAAATAAAAAACTTGTTTTTTATTAGGCATAACAATTATCAATCAAAAATTTCATTGCATTATTTTTTATTTCATTAGCAAAAATAATTTTTATAATATATATATATGATTAGCATTCTACGAACAATTATATATTCGATGTTCAAACCAAAGTGTAAAATCACAACGATCATCTTGAGGCTTATTTTTGCTTAGTGTCCATTAGTTTATAAAATCGTTAATTATTCGATATAACGTGCTTTTTATTTGATATTTTTTCGAGGCCTATTCGTCTATGAGATTTTTTGTTTATTTGTATAATTTACCTGAATTTATATGTTGAGTAATATATTAGCGTATAACCTTCGGTAAGTCTTTTTTATTTAAAAATGTGTAATATTTTTTTGTTACAATATATAAAGAAAAGCTCGATAGAAATGTGTTTAAATTTTGAAATTAAACTATAACAAATCTCGCGCGTACTTTTTTCTACAACCAAAATACTTTTTTGAATGTTCATAATTGAGTTTTATTTATATTGAAATCTAATAAGTATTGCACCAATAATATTAGAAATTTTTTCTAATTTTATATTAATGTTTTAATTAAGCAAAATTCAAGTTTTCCTCTTACAATTATGAAAAGTAAATTTCATAATACTTATAAAAAGTACGATTATAATATAACCCTAAAAATCACACGCATTGTGCGGATTATAAGCTCGTAATAATAATAATTATTAAAAAAAAAAAAAAAAAAAAAAAAAACCCTTACACTATAGTACCAAGCCAAAGTCGCCCTACCTAGCGAAGTCTGTGTTTGGGTAGAGGGTGCCTTCTGACCTAGAGAGATTGATTTACAACACCCACTCAGCTTAAGAGTGGGAAAACCCCCTCTATACAAAAATGCCCCATGGAGCACAATGCCAATGCCAAAAAATTTGGGCAGGCTCATATCACCAAATTAGTTAAGTTGGTTAGGTTAGTTTATATAATGAGCTGGATTTAGTTATGTTTCTGTCAATTCATTTGTTGTATAAATAGAAGGGACTCTGTATCAAGAAGGATAATAAGAATACATTATTTTCTTCTCAAGTGCTGCTCGTCTCTCTTCCCTTTGTTTTGTTTTATTTTCTTACAACTTTGCAGTTCTGATATGGTAGCAGAGCATTCTTAGTCGAGATTTCCTTTTGCAATTTCCATTGAAGATCCTTCCAGTCCCTTCTACCTTCATCATGATGATAGTCCTGGTTCTATATTGGTTTCTCAACCTCTCACCGGTGAGAAAGACCATACTTGGAATCATTCCATGACTATGTTGTTAACAACCAATAACAAAGTCAGGCTTTACTGATGGTACTCTGACTAAACCCTCAAATCCTTAAGATGTTTTACATCACGCATGGATCAGGTGCAATAACATGGTTTTGTCATGGATTTTGAACTCAGTCTCAAAGGAAATACTTGCAAGTGTTATATATTTATTTATAAATACGGCTGAAGAAATGTGGATCGATCTAAAATAGCGTTTTTTTTTTCTATGAAATGGCCCAAGAATCTTTCAGTTGCAAAAGGCCATTTCATCTCTACCACAAGAAAATGTATCAGTGAGTGACTACTTCACTTGTCTTGAAGGATTGTGGGATGAATTGAGCATTTTGTTTTTCTTTCTCCTCGTCTTTTTTTTCTAGACACTAAACATTTTGTTTTTTCATCTTCCACTTTGTTTCATGCTGCTTCCAGTAATAGTCAAAATGATAATCCTTGGATTATCAATACCAGAGCTATTGATCATATGATCAGTTTTGTTTCATATTTCAAATTTTTTTATGTTGTAGTTTCCATTTGTGTAAAATTGCCATTGGCATAGTAAAACATTTAGATACTCTTATTCCAACTGAAGTTCTTTGTGTTTCATCATTTTCTTTTAATCTAAGGGAAAAATACACTTTAACCCTCCAATGCTTAAGCCGATTTTCAATTCGACCCCCAATGATTTAATTTTTGCAATGCACCCCCCCAAAGTTTGAGCCAATTTTCAATTCGACCACTAATGTTTCAATTTTTGCAATGCACCCGGCTAAAGTTTGACCCGATTTTCAATTCGACCACAATGTTTCAATTTTTGCAATGCACCCCCCCTTAAAAGTTTCAATTTTTTTCAATTCCACCTCTCAGTTAGTGATACAACGTGACTTAATGGGCTGTAGCAAATAACAACAAGAAAAAAAAAAAGATAGATAATTCTAGATCTTGAGTCTATCAAAGATCTAAGAATTCTTCTCAAAACGATAGAGTTTATCTAAGGTTTGAAAGAAAAAGAGAAATAAACTCAACTTTGAGTATTTTCATTGATAAAAATTGACTCATAAACAACAACTACGTTTCTAGAGGTTATAAACATGTATTTATAGGCCCCCAAACCCTAACCCTAAACATAATACGAAACTAACTCGGATTTGTCATTCTATAGAGCTCGTTTGGACAGCACTTAAGTCCATCCTGTAATACCCCAACTTTTTAAATTGTTTTAAAAAGGGTTTTAAACCCTTGCTCAATGAGTTAATAGCCTTCTAAACTAGCCCTAAACAGAAAACCCTAAGCTATCTCAGCGTATCCCAAAGCCCATGCACTTAGCCGAGAAGCCTTGAGGCAATACCTAAATTTTCACCTTTCTAACCATACATACACTAGGGTTATCAAACGTACACCTTTGTCTTTAGTACCGAACATACGCGCGGGGACCACAGAACGTACGGTCTTGTCTTTAGCACCAGACGTACGTGGGGGGACCACTGGACGTACTTTATTTTTTGGTTAACCCTTGGTTATTGTCCTAAAAGTATGAAACAACCTTTGGTCCGCTGTGTAAACAACTGGACGTACGCCCCTACCATAGGACGTCCGCTACTTTTCTAGCCTATAAATACCAACCCCCATCTTTGTCCCTTGAACCCATAGTCCACCCCAAACCCCTGTGAAACCTCTGTTTGAGTGAGTGTGAGTGTTGCTTTGAGAAAAGAAGGAAGCTTGGTGATCTTGCCGATTTCCAAGGTAACCTCTTGCCCGTTTTATACTTTCACTACTGTTTTAATGCTTTCTTAATGTTGTGAGTTTTCAATAGATACTGTGTTAAGCTCTTGCATTCATTTCCTTACAAACCAATAAACGTTTTCAAAAGAGTTTAAATCTCCTTCTATGCAAGTGATGTGTTTTTCTTATGTTGCATGTGTCTATTTTATAGCTTAGAATGAGTTATAGTAGCCTTTAGATTTCATGGAAGCCTTAAAACCCCGTTGGGAGCTTATAGCCAAAATGCCTACCCATTAACTGGACGTACACCCTCGGGTACGGATGTACGGTCAAGAGGACAGACATCCACCTTAGCCACATTTGTGCAACTTAGGTTCCAACAACCCTTTATGTTAGATCAACCTAGTACCATACTTGTAGAGGTCCTTTAGTACTGTGAAAAATGATGTGTCGTATTCCGTTATAGCAGGATTTAGCAATGTCGGAGGATTCAAGCGAGCGTACAAGGTAAGTAAACACTTACAAACACTTTCATTAAAAACATGGGATGTCAGTTGATTGACCATGCGTATGATATAAGCATGTCTAAATTTTTGTAATGACTTGGTAACTGCTTTAATAACTAGTTGATAAGATGCATTGTATGACATGGTACACAGGTACTTGCGGTATAATGGCTGTGGGCTTATTATATAGACTTCATACTACGGTCAAATGTGTGTGCATGTGGGCTTTGGATCTAATGGTTTTGTGACTAAGCACAGCCATTCCCTAATGGCTTGGTCACTACAGGACATTTGTCTCTAGATTCCAGAAGTGGCGTGGCTGCCGCTACAAACTTTGCTTAAGGATTTACTTGCTGTTATTAGGTTTGTTTATTTTGTCATTAGTCGCTCCATGTCTTTATTTTAAGGAATATACTTGTCCATTTGATGATTTAATAGTTTCTTAGATTTTATCTCACATTCTTATGCATTAACTCTAATAATGCTTAGAGGGGTGATTTCCCATTTAGCTACAAGTTTGTCTAATTAGAGTAATTACTAATTACCAGTAACCCTACTAGGTTAGCCGATGCTAATTTTGGGGGCGTTACACGGCCGGATGGCCACAAAATCAATCTTAAATACATGAAACCCTAAAACATGAAGAAACTACAGTGTCCCGTCTAGATGAGACTTGTGGCTGTTTGGACGGCCATGACTTAAAACATAAAAATATGAAAAATAACTATCCGATCTGCATCATCCTCCCCATGTTGGAGAGAATATGTCCTTGAATACGGCCGGTTCTTCCCATGGTCCTTTGGATGTCCAATCAACTCATTCCATTATCCTTTTCTCAAAATCACAACAAGGCCACACCCCATAATAAACGTGATGGCCCTACTCATCAACACGCTGCCACAATTATGTTGAAGACCCGCCCTTCACCTTACCGTGTAGGCTTGCCATGTTTTTCTCGTGTCTTGCCCTTTCTCCATGCCATGAGAATTCCCAAATTTCTCACAAATACCCATTCACTCCTTGATAGAAAAGTCGTCTCCGCACCAATGATCTCGCCACAAGTTTGGCTAAATTTTTTTGACAAGATAGCATCTACTCCAAGGAAATCAACTTCCGAATCAAAGACTTCTATTGTAGGGATTTCATCAAGCACTTGATGTATAGAACTCACCTCTTCGTCAGGATAGGTGTCATAGATTGGTGAAGAGGCACAATCTACCAAGCAATCTTCTTCAATATATAAATCCATTTTCCTCCACCACAACCGATTGACTCCTAATCTCCGCCGCCTCTCTAGGCACCTTCTTTTTGTTGATTTTTATTTTTTTTCAGAAGGAACTCTTCGGTGTGCAAGCAACCTTGGAATTCCGGTATATCTGGTTTGACCCGGTTTACCCACCGATTGGCATAAGCTTGCACATGGAGCTGACGTCCATGTGTTCAATGCTTCGCAAAAGGGTTTTCGGATCCACTCTCATTGTGACTACCCATGTTGGATAATTGGGTAGTGAGGGCTTCAATTTGATCCCTCATAGCCTTAAATTGATCCTCCATGCTTTGCCAACGTTCAGTGATAAATTTGCCTTCCGCCTTTGCATATCGCAGTCTCGGTTGGCGATTATAACTGTTCGACCCACCACCCATGTGCCGCAAACGAATCGCCAGTTGCTCCTTATGTGATATCTCCATGAGCACATTCACTTCATTCATGTTTGCACAATGATTTTCCCTCCCCATTCATGGAAAGTAACTTGGGCTTTGATTCTAACTAATGTAGTGCGACTTAGTGGGAATGAATAACAACAAGAAAAGAATAGATAACTAATTCTAGATCTTGAGTCCATCAAAGATCTAAAAAATCTTCTCAAAACAATAAAGTTTATCTAAGGTTTGAAGGAAAACAAGGAATAAACTCAACTTTGAGTATTCTCATCGATAGAAACTGATTCATAAACAACTATCGCGTTTCTAGAGGGTATAAACATGTATTTATTGGCCCCCAAACCCAAAATCATGAAGAAACCACGATGTCTCATCCAAACAAGACTTATGGTCGTCCGGACGGCCATGACTTGAAACATAAAACTATGAAAAATAACTATTCGATCTGCATCAGTTAGTCGATGTTGTCTTATCTAACGAAACTGTGATCATGTGAGCTGCACTTGATCACTTAAGCCAATTCTTTCCGCAAAATGCCCCCCACCCACACAATTTATCCTTTACAATCACCCAAGCTCACGTGCGCCAACCCAAGTTAGCTCACCTTACCATCACCAACATGCATCTCACCTCACTTAAAGCAACTAGGGTTCTTACGCTGAAGAGAGAAAGCACGCTGGTTCAAGGGCAGACGTAGACGTGAGTCAGGGTGGATCTAGGGTTCTTGCGTTGAAGGAAAAATGATGAAGTCTACCTGAAGTCCTAGTTCATCACTTGGTTCCACTCAAAGCGGATCTTCATCTTCACCGTAGCGGCTTTACTACTTTGAAGGGCTGATGATTGTGAAAATAGCTCAAATAGAGAAAAATTTCAGGAGGAGGTTCATGGGTTGCGAAAATTACAAACACCACATTGTGCTCCCAAAATTACACAATCACAAAAACCACATTGTCCTCCCAAAAGCCATATTACACAAGGTTTTCTTTATCACAATCCCAACTAGAAACAAAGAACCATCATCATCGATCAAAGAAATGCGAAAAGGAAACACAAAAAGAAGAAAGGAAGTATATATATATATAAGAACTTTTCGATGAAAATTTTCCCGAGAAAAAGAGAGAATGCGGTGCGAAAATATGTTATGCATGGAACAAACAAAAGTGAGCAATACTGCAACATTTTAGAGTCAAAGAAAAAGACAGAGAGAGAGAGAGAGAATAAATTAATAATTACCAGGCGTGTTGCAACTATTGTAAGCTCTCCATATTTTTGATCCCCTACGTGACATTTCCCAAATATGCCCCATACTAATCTCTTTTTTATTTTTACTTTTTAGTCGAGAAAATTGTTGGATTGAGTCCTAAGTTATGTTTCTTTTTCTAATTCACATTTTTGTATCATTTTATTAACTGGTGAGAAATTAATTAACTACTTTTAGTGGAAACTATATCAAGTAAGATACAAAATAGGTATGATTGTTGGCAAGAAGTACAAGTCTGCCCAATATGATCCATATCCGTAGTGTATATATATATCTGCACCAGGACTTGAGGTAGGCTACATCATTTTTCCTTCTGCGCAAGAACCCTAGATCCACTCTCACTTACATCTGCGTCTGCCCTTGAACCAACATGGCTTTTTCTCTTCAGTGCAAGAACCCTAGTTGCTCTAAGTAAGGTGAGATGCATTTTGGTGATGGTGAGGTGAGCTAACTTGAGTAGCCGCACGTGAGCTTGGGTGAGGGTAAAGGATTAATCTTGTGGGTGGGGGCATTTTGGGGAAAGAATGGGCATAAGTGAGACGGTAGATGGTAAAAAGACCTTTATACCCCTAAAATTTTGCACCCCTCCTTTAGAATTTAACCGAAAATCCTAACGATGGGGGTAACTGGAACAAAATGAAAGTTCAACACACCAAAGTGAGAGACTTTAAACATTGAAGGGGTGTTTGCAAAAGGCGCGACATTTCAGGGGGGCTAAGTGAAGTTACCCTTACATTTTATTTTGTTACACCTAAAGTTACTTTATTCAGTTGTCCTCGACAAGACTCCATACATTGAAATTGTTGCATGATTTCTTCATTACTAATAGTTTTGATTATATCATTTTCAATGTAGGTAACTAGATAATTATTTATCCACGGATCTCCCATTCGTTTATGTAAATGATTTTTAACAATATTAATTGATGAAAAAGCTCTTTCAACAATTGTTGTCACAACTCGCAGAATTAATGACAATGTCACCAATGAGTAAATCAATAGATACACAAGATCCTTTTTATTTCTACTATATTCTTAGGAAGCTGTCTAATTCCTTTAGATGCTACGAATTCATCACTAGAACACATGTTAATGATATATGTTTCAAGTTGATTGTCCAAGGTGATAAGTTGAACTACTAAAAAATCATTTGACAAAATCAAGCAAGATGAAGTAATTTCTCCTTGTTAAAAGCAGCCAACAAGTCATCTAGACTGAAGCACACAACACAAAGTAATAATTTAGAATTTGCCTCATTAAAGCAACTGTTAAGTTCTTGAAATTGTATGGTAAAATAAAGTTTTACACAGTACTAATGTGATTTTTTATTGCTTTGAGATTTTCTGTGAGATCAAGATTGGTATAGATCATCCATATTGGGGACAACAATATTATTTTTGGCACAAAACACATAAATATCTTCAAATAAAGAGTAGGGTTAAACGTCTTAATAGTCCTTGAGTTTTAATGAAATTATTTTTTCTTACCTAGGTTTTAATTTGTATAATAGATAGTACCTTTGCTATCGATAAAGATGAGGTTAATACCTCCATCAGCATTTCGTCAATAAAACTAATGGATCGCCACATCAACCCAATCAAAACATGACATGCGTCTTATGTCCCAAATAATTAACAAATAATTAAAAAAACTAAAAATGGACAGGGTGGTTTGAAGCCACCCCTTTGTGCCCAGCCACCCCCATTTTTTGCTAAAGGGGGTAGCCGGCTACCCCCATCTTTGTATTACCATAACCACCTTTGTTTCATCTACCGCCATTATATGATTATTGACTTCCTCAGGCAAGTGCGGTAGTGGGTTTGGGAAAGGGGCAAATCCAACTTCTACCTCTTCTCCGATCTCATACTGGTAGTGAGTTCTTTGTTATAATATTTAAACTTCTTTTAGTTTACCTTGAAATCAATGTCCCCTTCCCCACTTCCATATCTCCTCTGCAAACCATTCTTTGGGCTTTGAGCTTGTACAACGTAAGCCATGATCTTTTCTCCGTCAAACCCTTGTTTCTTAGGGTTTTTTGTCATAGGTTTCTTTAGAGCTTTTTCCTTGATCAATCTTTCTTGCTTAGAAGATTGTGATTCCTTTGATTTTCTTCTTCATACTTAATAGCAGAAACTGAACAACAGCTATTAAGAGCATGTTTGGGATTGCGGTGGAAAATAGAGCTTTTGCCTATGAGCTTTTGTCAAAAGTGCTGTTACTGAAAAGCCATTATATGTTTGGCAACTGCATGTCTTAAGTGTTTTTTTAATGTTACTGATGTTTGGTAACAAAACTAAAAAAGTGTTTTTAGTTGCAAAAATGACATATAAGGACATGTAATGATTTTTATTTTATTTTTCCATTTTATACCAACCTTTTTATATAAAAATGGTTAATGTTAGCTTTCACAAGTACAAATTATTTTGTAATGTTTTATATAACAAAACGTCAACATTTTCTTTCTTTTGTACTTATATGTAATAAAAAGTGATGTCAATCATTTTTTTCTTTTTGTTTTTAAATTATTTAACACACTTTTTAACACCACAAACTTCAAAGTATTTAACACGTGAAATAAGAATAACATTAAAGGAGATCCTTATAACATTTTAAATTGTTTATAACAAAAAAAATAAAAAAAGAGAACATTAACGGGTCATAAGTAGATTAGCAATTTGGTCACGCTCAATGTTCATAGGATTTTCATTTGATGTATCTGATTGTTGTATGCTTGACTCATCTTGTGCTTCGTTATCACTTAAACTGTTAGTAGGTAGTAAATCCTCATCATCATTCATATGGTTGGAACTCAGCATCCTGTATTGCATGCTTCCTAAAGAAGTTATGAAGAGCCATAGAGGCAACCACAATTTTCACTTGTTTATCATAAGGAAAATTCGACATGCAATGCAATAACTTCCACTTATTTTTCCAAACTCCAAATGTTCTTTCAATAGTGCATCTAAGTGATGAATGTGCATGATTAAAAATTTCGTGCATACCCCTCAGTTGGCTTCCACGATGAAAGTCTGGTAGATGATACCGTTCCCCTTTGTATGGCCCCATGTATCCTTTCATTTGAGGATATCCTGCATCTACCAAGTAATACTTTCCTGCAATAAATATGAGAATAGCGGTCATAAAAAATATTGAAAAATATATTTTTTCATGTATAATTCATAATTGTTATTTTTATTAAATTCAAACCTCTAAGAGGATGTGAAAATCGCAATTCTTCCTTTCGAATAGCTTCTAAAAAAATACGTGTATCATGTGCAATACCTTCCCATCCAACCCAAACAAAGGTGAAGCACATACGAAAATCACAAACAGCCATAACATTCTGAGTAGGAGTCCCTTTTCGACTAATATATGGTATTTGTTTTGATAGATAAATTTTAACTGGAACATGAGTTCCATCAATAGCTCCAATACAATCTTTGAAGTATGGCCAATACCGCTCATCATCACGAATTTTTCTTGGAACATCCCTAAACTCTCTATCAATAGGATTAATAATATCAATCGCCATTCTTGAAACGGTCATTAAAACACGAGTAAAATGTCTACTAACTGTTTCTCCTGAATGTTGAAACCTTTCTTGCACTGTTCTATTCCCAAACCCATGGCCTAAAGTATTCAAAAACATAGCCACCAACTTTTCAATTGTTAATTTCCTAGTACCTCTTAAATGATATCTTTCCTTCAACTCTTTACACAAGTAAAGGAATAAGTGTATTTTTTTTCTAAAGTTTTGTTTGCACCTATCAGGATTACCTTGTAAAATCTCCATAACCCACTTATAACCTGTTTGAGAAGATGTCTTACAAGGTTTCTTTGCAATATATGGCATATAATAGTTCTCAACAAATTTTACTGTTGCAACTGCTGAAATTAAAACATCATTTTCATTTTCCTCTTCACCATAATCACTATCACTTGTATCATCTAGAGTACTGCTATAATCACTATTGTCCATGTATGTAAGGAAAACAAATAAACAAATAAATAAATAAACATAAAATAAATATATAAGCACCCATAAAAATAAAAATATATGAAATATTCTAATGTACTCACCTTAGTACACAAATCAACTGTAACGCCCCCAAAATTAACCTCGACTAATCCGGTGGTGTCACTAGCAATTTGCCTAGTTAAGCCAACTTGTGACCTAATGGGTAATCGCCCTTGTAAAGACGTCAGAGTAAATGGAGGGAAAGGCGAATAAATTTGAGCTACTACAATCATCAAGTTAAAGACATGGAGCAACTACGTAGTACGCACGAACCTGTATAGCAAGTAAAGCACAACCAGGTAGGTAGTAACGTCTCTTGCCACTTCTACAGCGATAAGCCAAATCACCTAAAGGATGATAACATATAAGTCTAACGACTCAGTAAGGAAACCTCACACGTAGGTATGACATGAGCCCATTTAGTAAAAGTAAACGTGCATTTTGAATAGTAACCAAAAAGAGGGCATTACCTCCGCTCATACATCATTTAATGTGTTTTAGGGTTTTCAAAGCCTGTGGTGTAGAACCAGCGATAAATACCTAATTGATTTGATGCAGGAAAGCTAATGCATTATAAGTCATAACTCCCATATATGGTATACCAGAGATATTACCCCTTCTCAGCAGGGTTGATGCTGTCCCGAGGGACCTATAATACAATGCCAGTGCCCCAGCCATTGTACAACATACCATACGTAACATTAGTGGCACGATCGGGTCCGACCCCGAGTGACCCACACCAACTAATGACGTCCGTCCTATAATGACCGAACTATTGGAAATGGTTGCATCAAGGTCACAAAACCAATGGATCCACAACCTTCACATAACGCACACATTTGACCATAATACGCAGTTCATATAGTAAGTCCATGGCCATTCATACCGCACGTACCGGCATACCATGTCTTACAATGCATCTTGGTAGTTTATTTAATAACACAGTTACCGAATAATTACAGAAAATAGACATGCTCATATCATACGCGTGGTCAGTCAGCTGACATATCCCACGTTTTATGTAAAAAGGGTGTAAGTGTTTACTTACCTCGCGCACTTGAGCAAATCGTCAGATCAAGCTAATTCATGTTATAACGGATACAAGTCATCGTTATTCTAAGCCTTATAAATCCTAGAAATATGGCTAAGCTAAAGCATACACGTGCGGAATCCAAAACTAGTGTTCTGTCCACTGACCGTACGTCCGGCATCGAGGGCGTACGTCCGCTCAACTTACCTCGCGCACTTGAGCAAATCGTCAGACCAAGCTAATTCATGTTATAACGGATACAAGTCATCGTTATTCTAAGCCTTATAAATCCTAGAAATACGGCTAAGCTAAAGCATACACGTGCAGAATCCAAAACTAGTGTTCTGTCCACTGACCGTACGTCCGGCATCGAGGGCGTACGTCCGCTCAATGTGCTTTGCACACCATTTTAAGATTTGGACAATGCATGATTTCTATAGCACCTCTAGACCTCTAAACCTCTTCTAGGCAAATAAAAGAGCACATGCAACGTAAGAATCATAACACAACGAGGTTTGAAAGAGTTCTTTCGCAAACATTATCATTTTAAAAAGAAACTTGATAAACACCTTGAAAACTCGATGAAGCATAAAATAAGGCTACAACAGTGTTGAATACAAGAGGGAATGGAGCTTACCCCGAAGCTAAGCATCGGCATAACCTTTCCTTCTCGGAAACGTTCTTCCTCACCAAACTCTCTCTAAAAATGTGGAAGGGATTCTGGCAGCCTAAGGGCACACCAGAGAGCTGAAGAAGGCATAAGGAATGGGAGGAGGGGCGGCCTATTTATAGGGAAAATCCACCACCAACTCTCTATCAGACCTGCGGACGTCTAGCAACCCTAGTGTACGTCCGCTGGTCCTTGCACAGTGGTCCAAAGAGTGTCTCGTACGTCCATGTATTATTTGGAGGGTTTTCAAAAAGTAGCGTACGTCCGGTACTTTTGGCGTACGTCCACTATACGATTTGCAAAGCGTACTTCCGGTGGTCCCCCCACGTACGTCCGCACTACAGACAGCAGCGTACGTTTGCTAGACCTAGTGTACGTCCGCCACCTGAGGATCAATGTTTGGCTTCCATTTTCTAAAAGCTCAAGGTGTGCTTAGGTTAACTCTAAGGTCAAAGGTCTAGGTTAAACGCTCCAATGAAAGGGATCTTCTAAATAAAAGGTTATTTTTATCGGGGTATTACATTAACACATATAAAAAAAATAACATTCAAATAGATCCTTAAAAATTTTCAAATAGTTCATAACAAAACACAACATTAAAGAATAACAACATTATTCCATGCTACGACGGTTAATTTCTTTATTTCCCATTCGCTTGATAACGTCAATCTGCAACCATGGCTCTTTAATAATCACAAACATCTCTCTATGTGATCTCTTAAGAAATACCTCTGTTGCAAACTTAAGGATGTCAATGTCATTTTCTCTTTCAGCAATCCCCCGAACAACATCCATAACATCTTCAATATTACATCCAGGTTTATCTAAGCTCTTAGATGTCATTGTATTCTTACTTTCTATTACATCACAAATACGACTCAAATGTTGACTAACGATTTGAACTCCTTTCTTTCTTTTCTTACATTGAACCGCAAGACCAAACTTCTTATTTCCTTTATCCCGCGTATCTAAATCAGCGGGAATGTCATCAATGCCATGTGTATTGAGATTTGGTTCATCATCCAAAACATCTTCACCTTCTAAAACATTGCCATCTTCATCAAAGTTGACATTTACACCATCTACGACACCAATGTCATTAGGAACCAACCCTATGGATGGTGCCCAAGATCCCTCCCCAGTGGCAGTTATATCTCTAAACAATATTTCCACCTTTGTAGCATAAGGAAAACATGTCGTGCGAAACTTGGTTGCTTTTGGAACTTCCTGTAGTTAGGTATATGTAAAAATCAACAATAGTCATTTTATAAACCATTTAAACAAAAACAATTAAGTAAAAATATAATACCTGCAATTTTTTTTCCCACCAATCATCAGGCGCATCAATTGTCTTTTTCACCGGATCCTATCCAAGGCTAGTTTCCTTGCCTATCAATCTCTTCCAAATGTTCCACTCTTTTTCAAACTATCCCACTTGTTCTTTAGTTGTTTATAGCAATATTATTTTCCAGTTTTTTCATTAAATTTATTTATCACATTTTTCTATCCTGTCTTATTGAAATGTGATCCTTGGCGGTTATCAGCATAAATCTCAGTAATACATATATCAAGATAATCTTCTAGCATTTTTTCAGTCCAAACTACTTTCTTCATCTGAGAATCTGCGGTAGCAGCAACAACATTGCTTTGACCTTTTTTACTCATGTTTGTCACACAATAAATAAGCTAATAAAATTATAATGAAAAAGTATGTTAAACATTATTAAAAATTAATAATTTGTTTAAAATTTTAGATTTGATAAAATACAATAAAACATATTGACATGAAAAACATGCATGTTCACAAACAAAAGGACAACAATAAGCAATATTATCTCAAAACAAGTAACTAATATTATTAACTAATTTCACTTTTTGGAGAACTCAAGTAAAATTTCTGCAGGTAAAATAATATTAGATATTATTAACTAATATCTCAAAACAAATAATTATTATTAATGACAATAACATTTCTGCTACACACAGTAGTTGTATGGAACCACGTGATAGTACAAGCTCACATGANTATATCAAGATAATCTTCTAACATTTTTTCAGTCCAAACTACTTTCTTCATCTGAGAATCTGCGGTAGCAGCAGCAACATTGCTTTGACCTTTTTTACTCATGTTTGTCACACAATAAATAAGCTAATAAAATTATAATGAAAAAGTATGTTAAAAATTATTAAAAATTAATAATTTGTTTAAAATTTTAGATTTGATAAAATACAATAAAACATATTGACATGAAAAACATGCATGTTCACAAACAAAAGGACAACAATAAGCAATATTATCTCAAAACAAGTAACTAATATTATTAATTAATTTCACTTTTTGGAGAACTCAAGTAAAATTTCTGCAGGTAAAATAATATTAGATATTATTAACTAATATCTCAAAACAAATAACTATTATTAATGACAATAACATTTCTGCTACACACAGTAGTTGTATGGAACCACGCGATAGTACAGGCTCACATGAATGGATGGGCTGCAGCGAAAATAATGAGTAGTTTGAAAAAATGAAACCTGTGAATTTCCTATTGTAACCTTACTAATTATTTTTCCTCTCTTCAATTTCCACACAAGTGCCAATGCCTCTTTCGTCATTTTACCAAAAATTAGCTTGTCAAAGTTCTTGGATCCTTGTGCCGATTGCTGCAAACGAAAACTGCTATGCGTGTTATACATTCCTACAACGTATAACGTTGGGTTTGGCATGCGTGTAGGTATGGGGAGCACTTATGGTATGAGCTGCCATGCACTAGTTCCTAGTTCCTAGGTGAGAATACCACTAGTGCTGCAGTGTAACATTGGGTTTGGCATGTGTGTAGGTATGGGATGGTATAGGCTACCATGCACTAGTTCCAAGGTAAGAATACCACCAGCCCTCTCTTTCCTGCTGAACTAGTTGTATTTTTTGAGTTTTCGTTCCCAAGGCCTAACAGTTATTACCTTAACCCAAAGCCATCTTCTTTATATTTTTTTTCTTGTTTATTCTCTACATATTTTTTCTTCTCCGCAGAAGCTTTAATTTTTTCTTCTCTGCAAGAGATTTTATTTTTCTTCTCTTTATTTTTTCTAATACTCTTCTCTGCAGGTCTCTCTCTTATGTTTAGTTCTTTTATTTTACATCTTGCAAACTACCTTATCACTGCCCAAAGCCATCTTCTTTGTCTTCTTTTTCCTTTTATCCTCTTTATTTTTTCTAATACTCTTCTCTACTAGTTTCTCTCTGATGTTTTGTGATAAGTGCTTAAATATTCATATTTAAGCCCCTTAATTTATGTTTGTTATGCCTTTAGTATGTGTTATTTTGTTCTATTTTACTTCTTTTTGTGTTTTCTCTATTTTACAGGCCTTTGGAAGAAAAGAAAGTTTAGGGCTTAACGGAAGATAATTTGGAGAAAAACTAGAAGAAGCTCAAGAAGGATCAGGAGGCTGTAAGTGCGAACGATCGCAGGATACCTGCGATCGAGCGCACCAGCGATCGAGCGCCCAAGAAGAGGATCGAACGCACCTGCGTTCGTGCGCAAAAGAAGGAGATTGACCACAGTGCGATCGATCGCAGCCCGAGTGCGATCGAGCGCACCTATGCGTGAAGCCCAAACCAGCCGCAGCCCTATTATGGAAGTTCTTAGTTTTTAGGGTTTGTAAATCCTTGTTGCACAAGGATTCAAACCCTACGATTTTTAGGGTTTCTAGAATCCTCTTAGAGTCTATAAATAGGCCTGTAAACATAGAAGAAGAGAGCGATTTTTGGAGAAGAATTTACGGCTTTCAAGAGAACAATTTTTCCGGGTTTATTCTTTTCCTTAAGTTT
>CM017324.1:11873575-12022488 GCA_006937295.1 Carpinus fangiana
GTTGCTTAGGGAAACCAATAGCTTAAGGAGTATACACCATGCCCTTAGGTTGGCAACCATTGAATATTCATCATGTAATTTGAGCATTGGCATATTGTTTTATTATATAAGCATGATTAGTGGTGGAAATCAAAGCCCTACCTCTTCCCCATTATTTAAATCAAACTCAATTTTTCTCTTTTACTTTTTATTGCGAATCTAATTTTAAGCATAGTTTACCAATCCCTGTGGGATCGATCTTGCACTTACACTTTACTACATCTTTTGACCTTGTGCACTTGCAAGTAAAACGTACAATTATTTGCCTATTAATTTAGGTAGGTTTTTGTCTCAACATTTAGTTCTTTCAATTTACATATTGCAAACTTCTTTTATATATGTCAAGATTGGAACGAAAGAGATGAAAATAACCAAAAATCAAACGAACTCACCGAAACGAGATGAACTTCTGCTTGATCTCTCTCCCCGTAGCGGCGCTCAACTGCAGCAGAATGATAAGTTTGGTTCAAGGTGATGTTTATATATGGGTATGGTTGTTATTTGTTAAATTTGGTATGGGCATTTTTGTCGGTTCGTATATTTCATTAAGTGCAAACTGTGGCGTGCCTTTTTTTTCATAAGTTCGTTTCACCAGAAGCCTCATTTTCGAGCTTCACCCTAAACGTTGTTTTGAACGTTTCCATTCTCAAAAGCGTTATTGCAATATTTTACCAAATGACAGTTTTTTTTCTGAAACGGGCTTTTTAAGCCTCAAAAGCTCGCAGAGCCAAACATGTTCTAAATAATCCATTTTGTGAACCACCCCTAAATTTAATTTAATTTTTGGGAAAAATTCACTTTACCTCCCTAAAGTTTTAAGGGTTTTTCAATTTGAACCCCAAAGTTTTAAAATTGACAACTTATGCCCCTGAAGTTTCAAAAAGTTTCAATTTAAGCCCTCTGTTAATATTTTCCGTCTAAATGGATGGAAATTATACCCAAAAAAAAAAAAACCTAAGGGTAATTACATAATTTCATAGATTTTCGTCCAATTTGACAAAAATTAGTAACGGAAGGTTTAAATTGAAATTTTTTGAAACATTAGGGGGGTAATTGCCAATTTTTCAACTTCGGGGTTCAAATTGAAAAATCATTGAAACTTCAAGGGGAGTAAAGTAGATTTTCCCCTTAATTTTTTATTGGGACATATGACATATGACATGTGTCATGTTTTGATTGATTGGGTTGATGTGGTATTCTGTTAGTTTCACTAACGGAATGTTGATAGAGGTACTAACCCCATCTTTATCGGTAACAAAAGTACTACTTATGATACAAATTGAAAGCTAGGTTGGAAAAAAGAAAGTCGCTAAAACTCAAATACTAAAAAGGTATTTAACCCTAAAGAGCTCCACCTGTTTTCTCTTATAGCATGTAAATGTTGCTTTGAAACTTCAACCAACTTTATTGCATTAAGAATATCTTGATCTTTCTGTTGTAATGCTTGAGATAACTCATTTGTAATCCCCAAAACATTTTTCATCAAATGTAAATTGAAAACAAATTCAAAAGTCTGGAGCAACTGAATCAGTATATTTGTTTCTACTCTTTGTTCATATTATAAACTATCTTCCACGATATCTTCAACAGCATCAATGATAGAAGAAAACCTATGAATAAGACTAACAATGACACCATAATGAGAACTCCAACATTTATCTTTGAGTCTCTTTAGATTCATTTCTTGATTCAAGCCACGACTAGTAGAAATTTCATTATTTCATAGTGGTTCAACAACTTTAGCAGTTCATTTTGCATGAAGTACGTCACAATGTTTGAATGATGCTTCGACAACATTAAAAATATTATTAACCAAACTAAAAAAGTTACAATTTAGATGTGATATTTAGCAACAACAACTAAAGTCACTTGAAGCTGATGTGCAATGCAATGAAAATAATAGGTAGACGATTTATCATTCAAAATAAGTGTTTTAAATCCATTTAACTCACCTCGCATATTGTTAGCTCCATCGTGTCCTTGTCCTTGCAATCTCCTAATACTTAAATATTACTCGTTAAGCATTGTCTCAATTGTCATTTTTAACACTGCAGCTATGATATTGCTAACATATGTAATTCCTAAAAAAGGTTCAATCACATAGGCTCACTTATTTACATAACACAAAATCATTCCCAATTGTTGTTTAACAAATATATCACGGGATTCATCAACTAGGATAGTAAATGATGAGTCTCCAAGAGCTTTAAGAATAGCATCTGAAGTTTAACTTGCAGCAGCAATTGCTATTTCTTTTTTAATGTCTGATGTGGTCATCTGATGATTTTCAAGAGCATTTTCTAATATTACCTTGTCAAATTCTTCATTATGTTTTGCAAGAAACTACAACGGTTCACAAAAATTTTCTTGATTACTTGAATCTTCAGATTTATCATGGCCACGAAATGCTAATTTGTGTTGCTGTAAAAAGCGAATACAATCAATTGATGCATTCAAACGAGTTTTGTATTTCATGTTCTGCTTATTTGATTGCTTGGAAAAAAAAATTACACTTTACCCCCCTGAACTATCCACACATTTTCACTTTTGCCTCAAAAGTTTCAAATGTGACACTTAACCCCCCCCCCCAAACTTTCAAATTGTGGCAATTCGACCACTTTGATCTTTTTTTTCCCCAAATGCCCCTATTACATATTTTAGTTTTTTATTTTTTTGGTTTTTTGTTTTGGATTTTTTTTTAAAAAAAAATAACATATATGATAGGGGCATTTTGGGGAAAAAAAAGGCCAAATGTGTCGAATTGCCACCATTTGAAAGTTTTGGGGGGGGGGGGTTAAGTGTCACATTTAAAACTTTTGAGGTAAAAGTGCAAATCGATGGATACTTCAGGGGGTAAAGTGTAATTTCCCAAAAAAAAAATGTTATAATGTTTTGTTTCTGGTTTAACAAAGCTTCACATCTTTGTTGAGCATGATTTTGTTGAGCTTGATTAACCCTTTAGTAACAAATGAGTCTCCTCCTGCTTGATTTAAAGTATCTAGTCTGAAGAGATTACAATATAAACAATGCACAACATTTTTTGAAATATAGTATTCCAACCAATCACCATATTCTTTGAATCATGCTAGATTAAAAATATGCCGCATTTTTCCAAATTATGTTTTTGAAAAATCATGGTTAATTGGTTAACAAGCTCTTTTTTGTAGATACGCCCTTTGAATTTGATCCCTATCACTAGGATGGTAATCACAATTTTTTTTTTTCTTAAGCAAGGATCAATTGGCAGATTTGATAAATTGATCTCGACATGGGCTCGTTTAGAATTTGATTGAAGCTCAATAGAATCATTATAATTCTCCATACTCTCAGGTAACTACAATGATATATTTAATACTACTAAAAAATATGTAACAAAAACTATATATATACACACACTCAATTAATTTAAAAGAGCAATTTGAATATAAAAGCTCATTAAATTACATACCTCTTAGTTTCTAAAAAAATATAGCAATTGATTGGAATTGTTGAAAGCTTCAATTATTAGGAAATAATGTAGGAGAAATCACAAATTTCAACTTGTTGAACTGTGGCTTCAAAGAATGCAATTAAAAATTAATATTTTAAATATAGGGAAAAATTCAGTTTTAACCCCTGAAGTTTCAGTGATTTTCAATTTTAACCCCAAAGTTTAAAAATTTACAATCCACCCCCTGAAGTTTCAAAAACTTGCAATGTTAACTCCCAGTTAGTTTTTTTCGTTAAAATGGACGGAAATAAAAATAAATAAATTAAAAAAATAAAAAAATCCTAAGGGCAATTTCGTCATTTCATACTTTTCTGTCCAATTTAACGGAAAAAACTAACGGGGAGTTAAAATTGCCAATTTTTTAAACTTCAAGGGGGGTACATTGCTACTTTTTAAACTTTGGGGTTAAAATTGAAAAATCACTGGAACTTCAAGGGTTAAAACTGAATTTTCCCCTTAAATATAATATATACCTAAACCCTTTTAAAGTTGGTTAAGTCTTCTTTTTAATATATATATATATATATGTGTGTGTGTGTGTGTGTGTGTGTGTGTGTGTTAAAAGTTTAAATTCATGACCACTCAATTCCTAGTTCAACTATTCAAGGCTTTCAACTGCTAATTCAATTATTCTACACTTTCTTATTAAAAGTCACGCTTGACTTGTCACTTATCCTATTCTTTTTTGTTATTTTATTTTTTATTTTAAATGAGATAAAGCTTAATAAACTTAAAGGAGTGACATGTGGCCAAGTGGGTACTGCAATACTGCTTGCAGTGTTTTGTCACATACTAATGAAAAAATAAATGAATATTAAGTTGGAGAAACGACAGTATGACACAGTGACAGACAAAGGGTTTGCAAATATTAAATTAAACATTGTAGTTTTTTGAAATCCAAATAGGCCATCATCTTCCTCTTCCTTTGTCTAACCTAAAAAAACCTAAAACTTTGAAAGAAGAAAAAACATTTAGGCATACTTGATGTTGCTGGCTGTCTCTTAAGTCGTTTGCCTCTATCTAATGAATGGTAGATTGTCGATTCCCCTTATAAATGGATAAGGGTGGACGACCATGGCATTTGAAATTTTTTCTACCAGGGTTAAGGGAAATTTTTGGCTGGTGAAGGGAGGGGGGGCGCATTTGACCCCTTTCAACCACCCTTCCCTCCGCCCCTACTTGACTATATTTCAATATTAATATCAACCAATGATTTTGTTATTCATTCACCTTCTTCAAATCATGGTTCTATTGTTACTCTTAATACATCATTTAGAATTAAACATATGCCTAGTTATTTGCAGGATTTTCATTGTCAATTGAAAGACACTTAACAAGTAAATATCACACAATATGTAGAATTAACATATATTTAACAATACGAAAACAATCACCAAAATAAGTAAAATCAAACAAAGGATTTTGGTGATGAAGCGGAAATCTTTTAGAAATCGATCTAAAGTAAAACCTCTCCGGGGCAACAACCAAACCCAAGAAATCACTATCAAAAGATGTTCAAAGATTATAGACACTAGGAATACTTACAAACCGATGCAAGATCTTGACTTTGTAAGATTGACAAGCCTCCAACTCATCTCCTCGCTCACAATCTTCTTCAACGTGATTCTCTTTTATTGGACCCTTCTGATATACTCCTCAATGAAGCTCACAATCAAACTAACAATGATCCTTTAAGAGGAACAACTAGGCTCACAACTATTCTTCTCTCTAATCACAGCCTCTCATGAACTCTCTTTCTATAGAAATGTATTTATAGTAGCCCCTCAATCCCTAGACTTAGGACATAGTTTACATTCATTAAAAACTATTACAGGTATACAACGTCTGGACGGGAACATAGGCCGTCCGAACAAAGCAAGTTTACACGGCCAAATGAGGGATTTTTCTCTTGGCCGTTTGGACGGCCCTAGGGGAAATCTCGGGGAAACACTGCTAACTTACTTTCTTGGCGCGGTGCATCTGAACGGGGGGCAAACAAAGCTCTCGGGTCTTCTTGTTTATCGATCTCGTCCGAACAGGCTTGCAAACGAGATTGTAGTCGAGGCTTTCAGGAAAAAAAAGATTTATTCGAGCGTCCGGACAGCCTTGCTTGTAACGCCCCCAAAATTAGCCTTAACTAATTTGGCAGAGTTACTGACAATTACCCCAGATAAGCCAACTTGTGGCTCAATGAGGAATCGCCCCTCTAGCATCATCAAAGTAAATGCATAGGAAGGTGAGATAAATCTACGTTAACTATATATCCTCAAAACAAAGACATGGAGTAACTATATAATAATGACAACAAACCTATATCTTTAGGCAAGTCCTAAGCCATTCGGGTAGCAGCAACCATGCCACTCCCAGAGTGTAGAGTCAGATTCCCTATGAGAGTAATAACAGCATAAGTCTAAAGACTTAGTAAATAAACCTTACAACATAGATATGACATGAGCCTTGATTAAACGAAAGTAAACGTGCAATTTGAGCAAGAATCAAAAAGGGGCATTACCTCCATTAATACACCATCTAGTAGGCTCTCAGGTTTTAAAAGATTATGGTATACTACCGGCGATAATTGCCTAGTATTTTAATGCAAGAAAGACTAGGCTTTATAGGTTATAACTCTCATGTATGGTCTACCCGAGATTTTACCCCTTCTCAACAGGGTTGGTGCTGTCCCGAGGGACCTGTAGTACAATGCCAACGCCCCAACCATTGCACGC
Source organism: Carpinus fangiana (assembly GCA_006937295.1). Classification (NCBI taxonomy): domain Eukaryota; kingdom Viridiplantae; phylum Streptophyta; class Magnoliopsida; order Fagales; family Betulaceae; genus Carpinus; species Carpinus fangiana. Next base: position 11,879,831 of record CM017324.1, read on the forward strand.
TACCGTACATAACACTAGAGCACGACCGAGTTCGACCTTGGGTGGCCCACACCGCTAATGATGTTCGTCCTATAGTGACCATCCATTGGGAATGGTTGCACCTTGGTCATGAAACCATTAGATCCAAAGCCCTCACATACACACATTTGACCATAGTATGAAGTCTATATAGTTAGCCCATGGCTGTTTATACCGCACGTACCGGTGTACAATGTCATACGATGCATCTTAACAATCAATTTATAATGCAATTACCAAGTATTTACAAAAATAGGCATACTCATATCATACTCATGGTCAGTCAATTGACATATTCCACGTTTCAAGTAAAAAGGTTGTAAGTGTTCACTTACTTCGCACATTTGAGCAATTCCTCCAACATAGATAAATCCTGTTATAATGGATACAGGACACCGTTATTCTAAGCTTTATTTAACTCAAAGAGGTGGCTAAGCTAAAGCATACATGCGCGAAACTTAAAACTGGTGCTCTGTCCACTGACAGTACGTCCGCTCAGTGAGTTAAGCACACTATCTAGGATTCAAATGGTACATGCTTCCTAGGGTATTTCTAGGCTTACACCTCCTCTAAGCTAGAAAATAAGCACATGCAATGTAGAAATATTAACAACATGAAACTTAAAAAGGCACTTTTGAAAACATTAACACCTTTAAGGAAATGATTAATAAACTCTTTGGAAAACTCATCAAAACAAAGATTACAAAATGAAACAATGCTAAAAATGTAAGGTGGGCAGGGGTTACCTCAAAACCAAGCAAGGACATGGGCTCCTTCTCACAAAACTCCTTCAAACTCACAACTCTCTCAAGATTACAAGACTCTTTCAATTCTGGTAGCTAAGGGGCGTGCTAGGGCTCTGGTTAGGCGTGAAGAAGAAGGGAGGGATGAGGTGTATTTATAGCTGAAGGGTGCTACCAACTCTCTAAAAAAGCGGCGGATGTCTGCTAAAACTAGTGTACGTTCGATACTTTTACACAGCAGTCCAAAGGGTATCTCGTATGTCTAGTTATTATCCAAAGGGTATTTCTTAAAATGTAGCGTACATCCAGCATTTCCCTATTCGTCCATGTACTATTTACAGAGCGTACGTCCGGTGCTCCCCCCACATACGCCTGCGCTAGAAACAGGGACGGATGTTCGCCGATCACTGCATACGTCTGCACAAAGGACAAATGCGTATGTTCACCTCCTTAGCGTACGTCCCCTCCAGAGGTTTAGTGTTTTGGCTTCTATTCTCTAAGGGATTTTAAGGTTTACTAGGTTATCATGAAGGGTCTGGGTCCTTGTTTAAAACCAATTTTAAAAAAACTCCTTAACCGATATTTGTAAAGAGAAATTATTAGAAAATACAAGGGTTATTTTTATCGGGGTATTACATTGCTTCCCGTCCAAACGGAAATGGAAGATGAATCTTGGCACTTTTGGTCACCATTTTGCTTACCGAATTAAGCCAACACAAACTAACATCAACTAGCAGCTTCTTCTCCCTCACTCCCATCAATTCCTAAAAAAAATGATTCTACTTCATCAGGTATGCCTTATGCTCTTTCTTCATTCATTCTTTATAACAAACTTTCTTCTACTCATAAACATTTTAGTTTCATTGTTTCCTCCCATTTTGAGCCCATGTTTTTCCATCAAGCTATTAAATACTCACAATGGCATGAGGCTTTGAAAAATGAAATTCATGCTCCTTAAAAAAAAAATGCTTGGACTCTCACTAATCTAACACCTTCTAAATATCCAATTGGATGTAAGTAGGTCCATAAGATCAAATACAGAGCTGATGGCAACATAATGCGCTACAAAGCTTGACTTCTAGCCCAGGGATATATCCAATGTGAAGGTCTTGATTACTATGAGACTTTTTCTCTGGTTGCAAAATTCACTGTGTTCCATTGTTTACCTGCTCTTGCGGCTGCAAAGCATTGCATTTACATCATTTAGATGTAAATAATGTCTTTCTTCATGGCACTTGGACGGCAAGGTATATATGCAATTACCTTCGGGCTTCGCTAAAGATCTAGTAATTGTCAAATAAAGCAAACAACCAATTAATCTTTGATAGTTGGTGGAATCTTTAAGTGAAACACCTTCAGTACATAAAATTTTAACAATTACAATGGCTTTTTAAAGAAGACTGGCTTCTCAACTTTTCAGAGAAGGTTCTCTTCTCACTGAGAGCTGAGTTGTCTGTTTTTTATACAACATGTTGCTTAAGAAACAAAAAGACCTTCATAGTATATGACATAAAAGGCATTTGTTATCTTGGGACAAGTTCTAAAAAGAAGCAAAAAGGTATTGACATAAAAAATGGAACCCAAAACAGGTTGTAAAACTGACCAAGTGTCTTTTATTAGACTAATTAAGGCTCTCATTTTATCAATTATTGAAAGATCTAAAATTCATTTCTTTCTTTTCCATTTTCTATTTTTTTATTCTTTCTTGTTGAATTTTATTTTATTATTTTATGTTTATATGTTCTTCCACTATGAAGGATTTTTTTTTTCTCCAATTTGATTAAATAATTAGTAGTATATAGACTGAAGTGTATGCTATGATGCTTTAAGTTGGTCTTTGATCACACATTTTGATAGTTGGTCTTTGATCACAACATTGGAAATTTATCTATGTTATGATGCTTTAAGTTTCACTCTTGAAGATGAGCTATGAACGTGGTGGATGATGGAGAGTAATAAATTTGAGCTTCAATGCAGCAAATGTAACCCTTGGGTTGTGCGTAAGGGGGGTGGTGTGTAGGGGGTGAGGAGAGAAGACACAAAGCCCTTTCCTTCTCCTCAGGCATTCACATAGGGGGAGTGATGTGGATCAGATAGCCTTAGAGTTCATGAGGATGAACAGGAGTGATGTAAGCATGAGGACTCCCCGAAAGATGGTGACGCGCTCGCAGGACAAGGGAAGACCGTCCAAACGGCCCTCAGCCCGTCCAGACCCGTAGCTTTCTAGGAAGGTTCTAGAACACCCCGTTCGGAGGCCATTCGATCCCCGTCCAGACGGACGGGTTATATTTTAGTGTCCCGTCCGAACGGTCACTTACCTGTCCGAACGCTAAGCCGTGTTTTGGCTCAAGTCGACTTGTTTTGGCTTAAACCGCCTTTTTACTTTACTTTTCCTTCTAGGACGCGTTTTTAGTTTACTTTTCCTTCTAGGATGTGTAATCCTAGTTTATGTTAGTCTCCTTTTATGCTTTAACCTCTAAGCCTATAAATACAGGCTTAGACCCTTTAAAAAAATAGTTTATTATTATTGATTTCGTTAATAAGAATACTTAGAGTTGAGTTTCTTGGTTCTTTTTCCTTCAGGCTTTAGATAGCATCTATTACTTAGAGAAGATTTCTTTGATCTTGTGATAGTCTCATAATCTTAGGAATATTTATCCCTTCTACTTACTGTTTTCTTGATTATACACGATCTATCCCTACATCAGTTGGTATCAGAGCCCAGTCTCTTTCCATGGTGCCAGTCACAAGGGAAAGGGGTAACCACTTTGCACACTTAGAGGACGGGAATGATCGCGAAGAACCAGTTAGAGAAGAACCACCGGCAACCTATCAAGCACACTCGGAGGCACAATTTGCGAGCTTGAGGGAACAAATTGCAGCCCTTACAAAACTATTGTCCATCGGGAGTGGTCGAGACAGACGTCGGCATATACCCTCACCGCACAAATTGGAGGAGGAAGACGCACGTGTGGAGGATGAAGACGGAAACCCTTTTGCAGAGCGCGGAGTGCACAGACATCAACCTCTTGTACAAGCTTAGGCCAATCGGTGGGAATCCGGTTTCAAACTCGATATTCCGAAATTCAACAGGGGTCTCCAACCGGAAGAATTCTTGGATTGGATAGCGGCAGTTGAAGAAGTTCTTGATTTCAAGGGGGTACCTGAGGATCGACGAGTTTCTTTGGTCACGACCAAATTTCGGGGAAGAGCTACAGCGTGGTGGCAGCAATTGAAGCAGTCAAGGACTCAGCTAGGCAAATCAAAAATCAATAGATGGGAGAAACTGTTGAAACACATGCGGTCGGCCTTCTTACCATACAATTATACCCGAACCATGTATCAATGGCTGCAAAATTTAAGCCATGGTTCAAAGATCGTGGATGAATACACAGAGAAGTTCTATAAATATTTGACACGGGTTGATCTAGCCGATACGGACGATCAATTAGTATCTCGATACATCGGGGGGCTGCGAGAAAACATTCAGGATCCATTAAATCTGTTTGATCCCGTTAATGTGTCTACGACTCATCAAAGAGCCCTTTTGTTGGAGAAAACGGCAGCAAGGGGATCCACGGGTTTCTTTGGGCGGGGCACAGAGAGTAATACGACCCGATACAATGGGCCGTTTACACCTCGAAACACCACCCAATCAACAAATCCAAATCGGACTCCAATTACAACCGGAGTGCGGCAATGAATGGGCCTAAGTGCTTTAAATGTGGCGAACCGGGCCATAGAATTGTGGATTGCCGCAAGAGAGAAATATGAAAAGGGTTTACTTATTGACTCAGGAAACACCTTCGATGAGCGAGGTGAAGAAGAAGAGCAAGAAGCAACCTTCGACGACGACGGAGACGTTGAGGAAGAATTTGTCACCGGGGATAACGGGGCCTAGTTTAATGGTTTGTAGGATATGTCTTACACCCCGAAAGGTGGAAGGTGAGGACGGATAGCGGCACAACCTTTTTCACTCAACATGTACCATTGGGGGTAAGGTATGCAAACTAATCATTGACGGAGGATGCTGCGAGAATGTGGTGGCAGGAAAAGCAGCTCAAAAGCTAGCCCTAGACACAGAGAAACACCCTACACCATATCACCTGGAGTGGCTCAAGAAGGGAAACAAGGTAATAGTCTCAAAACGTTGCCTTGTAAATTTTTCAATTGGCACTAAATACAAAGATAAAACTTGGTGTGACGTGGTGGCCATGGATGCCTACCACCTATTGCTGGGGAGACCGTGGTAATATGATCAAAACGTTCACCACGATGGACGGAAGAATACCTACAGCCTCTTGGTGGACAATGTGAAGATTACTCTCCTATCTAACCCAGAAGAAGCATACAAACCTCCAAAAGAGGTGGGCCACACACTCCTAACGAAACGAGAATTCATAAGAGAGATGCCCGACACAGATCAAGTGTCCCCACTCTATGACAAAGAATGCAACCCAACGGAGATTGTACCAGAGACAGCTACGGGTTCTTTAGAGGAATTCGCTGATGTATTCCCAACAGACCGACCAGAGGAGCTACCGCCACTTCATAACATTCAACACCAAATTGATTTAGTGCCTGGGCCTAGCCTTTCCAACCGACCACACTATCACGTGAGTCCCAAACTAGACTTTGGCCCTATTCTGTATGACGTGTCCACAAGAGCGCGGCAAGGCTTCAAATGGCATAATGGGCTCCTATTCAAAGGCACTCAATTGCGCATTCCTAAAGGTAATCTACGGCTGAAATTTATCAAGGAATGCCATAACAAAGGTCACAGAGAGCGGGATAAGACACTACAGCTAGTAACTAAGCAGTTCTATTGGCCGAGCATGCAAAGAGAATTGGACAAATTTGTGAAGAATTGCCATATATGTCAAGTACCAAAAGAGTCGGCTACCAATGCCGGGTTATATTCGCCTTTTCATATTCCAAAGCGACCATGGACAGATGTATGCATAGATGTTGTGTTGGGCTTACCAAGGACCCAAAAAGACCTGATGGCCCAGCTACAGGAGGACCACAAACTGACAATTCAGAAATTACAAGAGTCCACAACAAAATATGAGGTGAGTACCGACAAGAAATGACGAGCAATAGAATTTGAAGAGGAAGACATTGTGTGGGCTATCTTCATAAAAGACAGGTTTCTTGTGGGAGAGTACAACAAGATGGCAATGGGTCTTATAGAGATAATCAAGAAGATCATTCCGAATGCATACAGGTGGAAGCTCCCAAACCATATTCAGACGTCTAATGTCTTTAATATCAAACAATTTTTTCCAGTTATAGAGGACTCGTCAGATGAGGATGCAAATTCGAGGACGAATTCTCTTCAACCTGGGGAGGATGATGTGGATCAGATAGCCTTAGAGTTCATGAGGATGAACAGGAGTGATGTAAGCGTGAGGACACCCCGAAGGATGGTGACGCGCTCCCAGGACAGGGGAAGACCGTCCGGACGGCCCTCAGCCCGTCCAGACCCGTAGCTTTCCAGGAAGGTTCCAGAACACCCCGTTCGGAGGCCGTTCGATCCCCGTCCAGACGGACGGGTTATATTTTAGTGTCCTGTCCAGACAGTCACTTACCCGTCTGGACGCTGAGCCGTGTTTTGGCTCAAGTCGACTTGTTTTGGCTTAAACCGCCTTTTTAGTTTACTTTTCCTTCTAGGACGTGTTTTTAGTTTACTTTTCCTTCTAGGATGTGTAATCCTAGTTTATGTTAGTCTCCTTTTATGCTTTAACCTCTAAGCCTATAAATACAGGCTTAGACCCTTTAGAAAAACAGTTTATTATTATTATTGATTTCGTTAATAAGAATACTCAGATTGAGTTTCTTGGTTCTTTTTCCTTCAGGCTTTAGATAGCATATATTGCTTAGAGAAGATTTCTTTGATCTTGTGATAGTCTCACAATCTTAGGAATATTTATCCCTTCTACTTACTGTTTTCTTGATTATACACGATCTATCCCTGCATCAGGGAGGCTGATGGGGCTCTCACTAGACAAAGGTGGAGCTTGTCTCACTAGAAAGATTTTGTTATTTTTACTGAGCCTCGTTCTATCACATTTTGTTGTAAAATGTTGCATGAACTATTCCCATTCCTAAAGATTTTTACGCAGGGGTCATTTGCCCTCTTTCACCCCTGATTGTGCTGGTGGACTTAAAGATCAAAATCAATCAAAACACAAGAGTTTTTTTATTAAGACAAACCAATAGTGATTGGAGTGCCTCAAGGAAATTTGCCTATTGTAGAATTTGAAAAATATTTATTTGTTTTTGTAGTAGTTACAATATATTATTGTGTGATTTTAAAAAATTGTTATTGGTTTACAAAAAGGCAAAATATCAGCAGCTAGCAGAGCCTCTTCAACCACTTCATATGCCGAAATGAAAGTGGGAAGAAGTCGCTATGGACTTTGTCGTAGGTTTGCCAAAGGCACCAATAAGCCATGACGATATTTGGGTGGTAATAGATCGACTAACAAATAGTGTGTGTTTCTTCCCGATTAAAGTTACAAATTTGGTGCAAAAGCTGGTTGACCTTTACGTTAAGGACATCGTTAGACTACACATGATACCAATTGTTATTGGATCAAACCAAGAACCCATGTTTCACCTCAAGGTTTTGGGCGAAAAGTCGAATTTCAGTACAACATAAATGTTATACATGGTAAGTATCGCTTACAACAGTAGTTTGCCTACAACAATAGTTTTTAGGTGACTATTGCGACGTCATCCTACGATGTATGGTATGAGCGCAAGTATCACTTGCCCCTGTATTGGAATGAGATAGGCGAGACACAACTATTGGGGTCAAACTTGGTCCAAGACACAAAGGAGAAGGTTGCCCTCATCAGATAGAGAACAATCGCTGCCCATAGTAGGCAAAAAAGCTATGCGTATAAACACGTATCACAGTTATACTCATTTTTCGTCGAATTTAACATACATTCTTAATGAAAGAGGCTAAGTGAGGGAGAAAATTGTTAAATATGGTCAATTGCAACATTTTAGTTTTTTTTAGGGGACATTGCAAATCGCTTGGTAATTTAAAAAGAATAATTGTAATTTTTCCTTATTTCTTTATAACTAATCTAAATTCAAGATCCATTGAAAACGGAGCTTTCAAAATTTACTTTTCCATTTCTCTCTTACATTCCATAACAAGTTGTAATAAGTTGAGATTGCATTTTCTTCGTTTCATCACAGATGAAAGAAAGGAATACAGTGAGAGCAAGAAATAAACAAGTTAATAAATGTTATTCCTTTTTCTTCCTCTTTGAGGTCGAAATATGTCAGGAAAATGTTCCAAGTCAATGGCCTTCCGTGCATAAAAGAGCATCCAAATTTGTTTGCATAATACTTCTCCAACTAATCATTTACTTGCAAAACAAAAGTAGGAAAAGAACAAAAGGCTGAATGTTGTATACCAAGATTTTTCAATACACAATCTGCCCTAGCATACTTCATTTCAAAACAAAAAAAAAAAATCACAACCCTTTGTTCATAGTTTTGATCCAAACAATTCAAACTTAAGAATGAAGGTAAGCAAATGGAAAACCATTCCAAATCTATTATCCACTAAACTTTACAACAATAAATTTGTGTTCACTTTTCAAATATTCCCACCCCAAATTTATAGACATCTCTTACCAAAAGAAAGCAAGTGGGAGAAAGAATACATCACAGTTTCACATCACCAACACATATGGGGAAGCTGTGAAACAGATAACAACCAGAAAGCAAGAAATTCACATCCTACTGGATTTCAGTGCATATGGCAGTTGCTGCTTCAACCAGATTGTTGTGAAATAACAGCAGTGAACCTTGGACCAGATCAGAAGTAGCTTTTTCTCGTGGAACTTGCATGATGCACAGCTCTATCATCCTACAAACATAGATGCCTACAAGCTCCTGTAGTCTATCACAGTGACCTCATCATCTGGCGCATCTAGGTCTTGATAACTGCAACAAAAAAAAAAAATCGAGCGCAGTCAGCATATCCTCTTTACATATTATCAATAGGAGGCAAAAGGATACACAGAGCAAACTGGCTAAGCCCTAAAAAAAAGGCATCGGAGACAGCACTGTCAAACATTAGCAGAGAAAACATAACACTACATGTTGACTGCAGATGGACCCAGGAGAATATCACAAATATTTAAACAACTAAACAAGAATTGGNATCTAGGTCTTGATAACTGCAACAAAAAAAAAAAAATCGAGCGCAGTCAGCATATCCTCTTTACATATTATCAATAGGAGGCAAAAGGATACACAGAGCAAACTGGCTAAGCCCTAAAAAAAAGGCATCGGAGACAGCACTGTCAAACATTAGCAGAGAAAACATAACACTACATGTTGACTGCAGATGGACCCAGGAGAATATCACAAATATTTAAACAACTAAACAAGAATTGGTTTCATGGTGGCAGTGGGAAACTATTTTGACCATCATGAAAGGATCAGCAGAGAAAATGGAAAAACCTTCTGTATAAGGTTCGAAATGGTGATATTATATAATACATAATATTTGTGTGTACGGGAGCGCATCTTGGGATAAACTATGATAAATTATGGCAATGTCCAATCAATCTTGATGAGGTCTTACTCATTTTCACCTATTTGAAGGGAAATTTGTAATAATTGAAGGTTCATACATAAGAGACAACAAAGTAAAATATATTACTTCTTTTCTTTATATCACAACAAAGAAAAAAAATGGTCTATTTCTCGACCTGGGGATGCACTAGCCCCATCTATGTGCTACCCCAAAATTATAACAGTTACGGCTTCCTCTACTTTTATGTCAAACCTCATAGGATTCAACACAATCCAATAGAGTATTACAATCATCGCGACAGCTCCACTCAAAGATCCATGACATTATCATTAGAGGCTGTGTTGAACTACGGTGCCCTCAAGTAACATGTTGGTACTAAGTTGGTTTCAATACCATTATCACAACCCAAGAAAGCACAAGCCACATTTATGCAATACCTCAGAAAGGCTAGTCACAATCAAGGCTATCCGAAATTAGTTACAGTGCCCAAATCAATGGTGTAGCTCTTTTGGTGTAGCTAATGCATCCCAGGTAATAATAAATGGTACCACTCTTAGTAACACTGGATCAGGAGCACTAAATGCAACATAGGCGCCAGTGAGGAAACATAAGACTTTTTTAGTGGAAGAAATAGTACCCCATTATAGGTGGATTTAGATTGTGAAGGAACTATGTAAGCATGTGTTGAATCTCAAATTGAATATGTACTAGCTTGATCTAGGCTTTATAATTAATTAAGGAAAACTTCACTAGCAACTAGTTCTTTTGGAGTATTGCACAGATGTAACGCGTCTCTGACTCATGACAAATAGTATCAAAACCAATTTGATAACATATTCCTTGTGGGCACTCCAATGCAATGTACACCTTGACAAAAATGTACAAGGATCTGAATGGAATATATTAATTTTTGTGAAGATATCGTGTAGATGTGTGATGAGTTTCATATCAAATGTGTACCAAGTTGATTAGACTATACAAGCAATTATGGTGAGCCCACTCGTGACCAATCTTTTTAGAGTATAGCAAAGATACACTATTTCGTCTCTAGGATGTGAGACTCTAATTATGGTATATATGCTTTTTTATCTACCATTACAATTCTAGTTAAAAAAAAAAGCCCATATCATTTGGCTCCACTAATTCAAAAACCAGATTTAGAATAAGTAAAATTTTACTATATATAGGTTTATCTGAACCAGGTTGATCTACAAATAGGTGCAGCCCCATCAATGTTGATAGGAGAGCACCCCATCATAGTATATCTACTAATCTACACATACATATATGCACATTGCACACAGAAAGGAAAATGGCAAAATAGGTTGTATCTGTCTTGATAAAGTTACATTATTGAATCTCACGAAGATATATCCAGTTTTGCCAAGCTACTTACATATGGTTGGTTATGAACTAGCATATATCCTCACAGCTTCAATAACACTATCCCTTTAGTTTCTTCAACTAAATACTATCATTCCTACTCACAAATTGGTCTTCATAGTGACTAGACAATTCTAGTGCGCCATTTCAAGTTTTATCCCTTAAAATCTACTACTTTAATCTCTTAACTCTAGTTAGACATATTTTACAGAAAATTTCCAATGTATATATTACCAGTATCCCCAACTTCTACCGAGCTTAGTAACGTGAGCTTGTAACCTGAGTAGGGGTATTATTGTGATGGGATTCTAGCCCAGCCCAATTGTTAAAAAAAAAAAAGTATCCCCAACTTCTGAATATTTTCCAACAATTTATAGACAGTTATCTTAACTTCTGGGTATTTACCAACAATCCAAGGTTCTCTATCCCCTAAATTCTGAACCCATTCACACTACCAGCACCGCATGGATTCGGCAATATTTCTTCCACTTCTAAAACCTTTTGACTTTACAGAATCTTGCCTAAATATTTACACCAACATCGACCTCAACAACCTAAATATGTGGATAAACAACATAAACAATAGCGCCCAATCCTGAAATTGTTAAAATTCTTCCACTTCCATTTGATGAGGAAGCTATATCGATCTTCATAATTATAGCTCTTCTAAGTTGCACTTGTATGATATTATCTTGACTGTAACACATCTATGCCAAACAAATCCTAATGAAACGACAAACCAGACAAAGCATAGAGACATGCAAACAAAGATAGACAAGCCGGTAAATGGACAAAAAAAAAGACAAACAAACAAACAAACAAACAAAACAAAACAAAAGACCAAGGAGCACCATGAAGTAGGGGATTGGACTAAATCTTTGATTGCAAATTACCTGCGTAGACGTCGAGGATCTTGCCTAAAACCCGGAGAAAAAGAAAGAATAGGACCTGGCCCAGTTAACTGCGACCCAGCCCGCCCATTTCTACCACCACCTTCAAAAGGGGGAGGACCACCCTGCTCACGCAACATCCGCATTGCCACTTCAGGTGGAGCAGGAACAAAAGGCCCTAATGGACTGCAATTACAACAATATAAAAGCTCTCATAAGAAATATCAAAATAAGATACCAATTGCAATCACAATTTACATTTTGCTTGCACAGTCAACATACCCAGCACCAGGAACAGGCATTAATACTGGCGGAGGGGGTATATCAGAGGGAAAAGGAGCAACACGCATTCCCTGTCCGCCAAAAGTTTCATACATTGGTTCATCAAGATTTCCTCCATCTAATCCATTATTGTTGGATTGGTAATCACTTGACAGTGGGTTTTCGGACCTATCATATTTTTCACTACCATTAGCTCGATTATCACGTTCTCTACGGTTGCCACGTTCATCTTTCAATCGATTATCTGGACCTAGTCGACGTCTCAGTGGCTTGTCCTTCTGCAGAGAAAACTCTTTCTTATTAATAAAGAGAAAACAATAATTATACTCCATCCATCCCAAAATAAGTCTCTTAGCTTAAAAAGGCCCAATGTTTAACAAAGAAGAACAAGTACAAAGATCTCACCAAAATGCTCAAAGGTGGGAATTAGTTTTAATTGTGTCATAGTTGCTTTTCTTTTTTTCCAAAAGGTAAGGGTAGTACAGGAAGATGTAGGTAAAAAAGCGCCGACTATTTAGTGTAGACACTTTATTTTGGGGCATCCCAAACAAAAGAACAAGACACTGTTTGGAATTTAGTAATAACAATCAAAAACATCAACAACAGCATTTGCAGTGACATCGAAGCAACCAGACGGATTGGGCGGAAGGAGCAATAGCGAGAGGAGGGAAGTGGTTACATATCTTTTAATGTGTACTTCCTTGTGAACAAATTACTCTCAAAGCAGGGTAGAGTAAGTTGGAGTGCAGGAAAAAACAAATCTAGAATCAAAAGACACGTCTGATATAGGCTACCATAAGTTGAATATTCAAGATAAGTGGCACGAAATGTCATGAAACCTAACAAGCTCAGACCTATAGGCAAAGTGTATCAGATCCTTCATTTCTTATCCAAAACTAAATTTAAATTTCTCCAAGTTTTACTATACAGGAGTTTCAGAGGCAAGACGCAATTGAGACTTGGTGGTTAAAAAGATACCCCCTGGTAATAAGGAGCCAATTACAAATTAAATTTCCTTTTCCATCTGCTGAAACTTCTTTATAATGACCAACAGCCTCCATGCCTGAGATTTATAATGATAATTTTCTTTCTCTTTCCTCAAATATTAACAAGAGATGATCAATACATACACGAATGAAATGTAAAAAAGATAAAATAAAACAAATATATAGATCTAAATAAATTAAATTGGAAAAAAAAACCAGTTCAGCTAGAATTAGATGATCAATAATTTTTTTTTTTATAAATAAGTGATTCATTAAAAAGTGCAGAGGCGCGCAACTCAAGTACACGGGAAATATACAAAGATAAGCCCCATTAAAGGGAGAAAGAGGAACAAAAAGATAAAAATTGAGACAGTGAAAAATTGAGGTATGGAAAAAGCGTTGGCCCAACGGAACAAAGTCTGAATGAACAACTTTTTGAGCTATTCCATCGACCGTTCTTGATCTTCAAAACATCTTCCATTCTGCTCTCTCCAAATAATCCACATAATGCACAGTGGTACAATTCGCCATACCTCCTTAGCCGAAATATTACCTTGTTGTCCACACCAACAGGCTAGCAATTCTAACACCTTCCAGCATGACCCATGTAACAGCAAAAGTAGAGAAAACCATACTCCATAAAACTTGAGCCACATCACAGTGAAGGAAAAGATGGTTTACAGACTCACCACTGTGCTTGCACATATTACACCATGCCACCACAATGATACCTTTTCTTCGCAAATTGTCCACAGTCAAAGCCTTTCCAAGAGTCGCCGTCCACATAAAGAAACTAACTCTCAATGGAACTTTGACTTTCCATGTACTCCTTCACGGGAAAGAGAAAGCCACGTCTATCCCCGAACAAGCAAGCTTATGATAAAAAGACTTGACCTCAAAGATATGTCATTTAGACGGAATCCATCTCATGCTATCCGACCTCCCCATGTGATTACAGAAAGCATATAACTTCCCAAAAAAAGCCATCTCCACCTCTACCTCCCAATCCTGAACCGCCCATGAAAAAGGAACATTCCACTGTATGACATTATTGACCATCTGCAAATGATCCTTAACCCATGCCTCTTTACTACTCGCAATTCGAAGTAATTCAGGAAAAGCTTCCTTTAAGGGTTGCTCCCCACAACAAATATCATGCCAAAATCTAATGTGAGAGCCATCTCCTGCTCCAAATTTAATAAACCTCGAGAAAACTTTCCACCCTCTCCGAATATGTTTCCACACCCGAACTCCATAAGGGCCCTCCACCACCTTGGTACACCATCCACCGTACATGCACCCATGTTTGGCTTCTACAACCAACCTCCAATATGCTTCCCTTTCCGTTGCATATCTCCATAGCCATTTACCCAACAAAGCAAGATTGAAAGTGCGCAATTTTTGAATTCCTAACCCACCATTTCGCATGGGAGAACAGATTTGAGCCCATTTCACCAAATGGAATTTAGGCTCTTCATGTAGCCCACCCCACTGGAAATCTCTTTGTAACTTCTCCAATCTATTTGCCACACTCACAGGAATAGGAAATAAAGACATGAAGTACGTAGGGAGATTGGACAAGGTGCTTTTGATAAGTGTAAGCCTCCCACCCTTTGATAGATACATTTTCTTCCAACCTGCCAATTTCCTTCCCATCTTCTCAATAATATCGTTCCAAATGTTCGTAGACTTATATGGCTCCCCTAGTGGAAGACCCAAATATTTCATAGGTAATCCTGCTACCCTACACCCAAAAGTGTTTGCCAGCCTCTCAATGTCCTCTACCTCTCCAATTGGAACAATTTCAGACTTTGGCAAGTTGATCTTCAGCCCCGAAACAGCTTCAAAACATAGAAAAAGACGCTGCAGATTTCTGTGATGTTCCTCATTAGCCCCACAAAGAATCAATGTATCATCTACAAACAACAAATGCGAGACACTGAGAAATGGATTGCTCCTTGTACCCACTGAAAAACCTGCCACAAGCCCACTATTTTCAGTGGCCTCCAACATTCTGCTTAACACCTTCTTCACAATTACAAATAGAAAAAGAGATTGTGGATCCCCTTGTCTTATTCCCCGGGAGCTACTAAAAAAACCTGAGGGTTCACCATTTATCAACACTGAATATCGGACTGTGGAAATACAAAACGCTATCCAACTCCTCCATTTCTCCCCAAACCACATCGCTGCAAAATGAATAGCAAAAACTCCCAATGCACATTATCATATGCCTTCTCTAAATCCAATTTACATAACAAGCCAGGTTCTCCAGATCTAAGCCGCCTATCAATGCATTCGTTAGCTATTAGAACCGAATCTAAAATTTGTCTCCCCTTAATATACACATTTTGTGACTTCGATATTATCTTTTCTAACACATTTTTCAATCGATTCGCTAACACTTTGGAAATCAATTTATACACACTACCCACCAAACTAATAGGTCGAAAATCCTTTTAATTCCTCCGCCCCTGCTTTTTTTGGAATGAGCACTATAAATGTTGCGTTTAGACTTTTCTGAAATCTTCCCTTGTTGTGAAAATCTCGGAATACAACCATTATATCCTCTTTCATTACCTTACACACAAAACCCAAAGAGAAACCATCAGGTCCTGGAGATTTGTCGCCTTGTAACTCCTTGATCACCACTAGCACCTCATTTTCTTCAAAATCCCTTTCTAGCCATAAACTTTCCTCACTTCCAACGGACTTGAATAATAAACCATCCGATATAGGCCTCCGACTACAACTCTTAGTGAATAACTGTGTATAGAACTGAACAATATGCGCTTTGATTTCATTGGCATCCAAAGAGAACCATTGATACTTAAAGACTCAATGGCATTATTTCTCTAGTTCGAATTTGCCACCCTGTGAAAGAATTTGGTATTCTTGTCCCCCTCCCTTAACCATAGAGTCCGAGATTTCTGACGCCAACTTATCTCCTCACATAACAACAATCTCTCCAATTCCAAAGATAACTCATCTTTGCGCCTCCTTTCCTTCTCGTTCAATCCCCTACCTTCTCCACATATGTCAAGCTCTCTTATGCCTTCCAATAATATCTTCTTTCGTTTCCCAACATGCCCAAAAACTTCATTGTTCCACCGTTGCAAATCACCTTTCAAAGCTTTCAATTTACATGCAAGCACGTAGCTGGGACTCCCATTAAATTGATAAGATTGCCACCAGCTTTTTACCTGATCCACGAGCCCCTCAGATTTCAACAACATATTCTCAAACTTGAAGTATCCTCCTCCTCTTCTCCTTTCTCCACAATCAAGTAAAATAGGAGAGTGATCTGACAATAGGCAAGGAAGGCGTTTTTGAACCACATCCGGAAACTTCTCTTCCCAACTAGGAGAAAGAAGAAATCTATCAAGTCAAGACCAACAATGATTATTTGACCAAGTATATTGTCCACCCACCAAGCGGATGTCCATCAAACCCCAGTAAAAAATGAAGCTAGAGAATTCCCCCATAGTAGTTGAATACCGAACAACCTCCACCCTTTCGCTCGGATATCTAATGACGTTGAAGTCTCCACCAATACACCAAGGCACTTCCCACCAACTCATGATGCCTACTAATTCATCCCCTGCCGATCATTCTCCTCATTGGGACCATACACACCTGCGAAAGCCCACTCGAAGTTGTCTTCAACGCTTCTAAAAGAACATGCGATGATAAAACGCCCCTCACAAACCTCCAACTTTTCCACCACCCTTCTATCCCACATAAGCAAAATCCCTCCAAAAGCTCCTTGGGACCCTAAATGACACCAATCCATATGAGCATTACCCCATAAACTCCTGGCTATTTCCAGAGTAACATGCTGCAATTTAGTTTCTTGTAAGCACACTATACAGCTTTCCATTCCCCTATGAGGCCCTTAATCGTCATATGTTTTTCCACCAAGTTCAACCCCCTTACATTCCAAGATAGAATTTTTGGCTTCATTAAATAACTGTTGAGCCCCTCCCTTTTCCATCAGCCTTGTTTGCAATTCCTTTTTTTCCATCATAATTAATAGAACATGCCAACCAATGTAATTTTCGTTTACCTTTAGTGCTTGTTGGTGTAGGTTCCACTACTATGCCATTTTCAGGAGGACTAGTTTTGGTCTTTCAATCAGCTTCAATGGCTCTAAACAACGCCATCATCTCCTCCTCATGCCCTTCAATCGCCAATCCTACTACATGGCAAAAACCTTTGACTCTTTCCGCAACCCATTCACAAGCCTCTTTCACTTTCACCTCTTTACCTTCTAGCATGTCCCCAATTTGTACTGCCAGAGGCTCACAGTCCACCACTTCCTCTTCTTGGACCTGTATTACTTCCATGCCAGTGATCTGCTTGTCTCCAGTGACTGTGTAACCAGTGTCAAAATGTGTGTTTGGGGCATCCATTTTATCGTCTTGTTGGGTGTTTTCCCTATCAACAAAAATCACTGACCTTACTAGAGCAATTGGCTCGCTGTCCATTGGGTTCCACCAACGCTTTGTAGGCTTTAGCTCTGCCACTGCCATCTTTTCCCCTCTGTTTTCTCTTTCAAGTTGCAACACAGACCTGCCCCCTTTCCCATTTGCTGTTTATGTCCAATTCAGCTCACAACTCCCCTGTATCGCCTTCCACACAATTTCCTGCCAGACTGCTCATCGACCAATTCTGTCTCTACACTACCCAATCCTGACTTTTCCCCATCTCTGGGCTACCATTGCTGATCTCAACAGTCCACGGCATTTCATTCTTGTGCTCCTGCAGTAGCCCAATAGCCTGATCGTCTTTGTCTGAATCATCTGGGCTGATTATAGGATCTTTCAACATTAATGGTGACTCCTGTACACATCGCCGACAGCTGCCCAGCCCCATCGCACTCCCATCATCCTCCGCTACATTTGCGTTAGACCTTCTCCGGCACTCCTCGCTTCACAGGTGTTCTGATCGGCTTGGTCTGGCCCACTTAAGCCAATTACCAGAACCGATGGCCTGCTCTCGTTGCTCACTGGCATCATCTGTTTCTCCGCCGCGAGCTGTGTGGTGCCATCGTCAGTTCTCCTTTCTCCACGTTTGGTCTGGGTGGCGTCGTCTGGCACATCTAAGCCATGTTTCAGCTCCGGCGATCTGCTCCGGCTGCTTCCCAGCAGCTTCTCCGGCGTCATTTGCTTTTCCCAACCAACTTCTTTCACTCGCCAACGAAGCAATCTCCTGGGTACTCGCCTACGACATTGATAAGTTTTCTTGAACCGGTGTATGGGTTTGTTGATTTTTTCCAATGGGTATTTTGGGCTGAATTTGATTAGGCCCATCCACCTTGACTAATGTCTCTGAGCCATCCTTATCATAGCCCATCAGCATTCTTTTCCCCCACGTTTTACTACCCATCTCTATTTTGTGCATACAGCTGTCTATCTCCCTCTTTAAGGATATTAAAATCTCCTTTAATGGCTGGATATTTTCTTCCCAAGCGTGAGCTGATTGCATCTCTGTGTTTGGAATGGCGCAATCCCCGGGAGCAAACAATGGAACCTTGTCCTTCGCACTTTCCAGAATTAACCTTGTCTCTCCTTCGCCGGCGTTCTGATTACCGATGGTGAGTTCTCCGGCCACTGCAGAAGATCTTCATTCCATAACCATGGTTGGAATCTTACTCCCTTCATGGGTTTTCTTCCCCATCACCACCTCCACATACGACTCCCGTTTCTGTATCCCCTGTGATCCTAGCAATACTTTCCCCGTTGGCATCTCCTCCTTCTGTCCAACCAGTTTCTTCCCCTCCTGCCCTCCAACTGGCGATCGAACTGCACGTTGCTTGTCAAAATATGTCTTCAAACGTCATAGTTGAACCCTGCAGTCCACCCAGCCTTTCCCATCATTGCCCTCAGGAATAATCACAAAACTTCTCCGCCCTTTGGCTCCATACTCAGAAAGCTCCAAGAAATTCCCATAAGAATTGTTTCTTTTCTGCACCACATATGCAAAACTGACGAAGCGAAATGTCCTCCAATTCTCATGCATCGTTTCTCCAGAAGACAAGAAATCCCATGCATTCACCAGCCAAAACACAGTCGGCCACGCCATGATCACCGATCATGAGACCCCTTTACTTCGTTCAGCCAGTTGAACGCCTCCTCTTAAGTCAGAACGAAACTCAAACGATTTAGAATCCACGTAAAAATAACCAACGTAACCCATCGTTAATACTAGTGCGTAAACAGAAGAACAAATGCAAATACTACCAGTTACAACCTATTTCCGGTCCCCATATATTAAGACACATAAAAGAGAACTGCAGAAAAAGAAAAGGTTAAGCCATGAGAGACAGAAAGACAAGCTGAGAGATAGAAAGGCAAGCAAAAGGTGCGATGATCAATAAATTTTTTTTTTTTTTTTTGATGAATCAGTAGAATATATTAAGAAGCGCAGAGGGGCGCAACCCTTAGTACACAGGGAGTATACAAAGGGGGCTAGGGGGGAGAGGAGAAAAGAACGAGAAAATCAGAAAAACTAATCACCCGCGGGGCCAACCAGCCCGCTGTCCAGGTGAATAGGGTAAAAAGAAAAAAGTGAAGGAGCTCCTCACTAGACCTCGAAGAATCCTCGAAGCATCTAGCATTTCGCTCTCTCCAAATACACCACATAATACAAAGAGGCACCATTTTCCACACCACAGCTCTTCTAGGACGACCACTCGACCACCAGCTAGCAAGTAACTCCTTAACTGAGCGAGGCATAACCCAATAAAGACCAAACCGGACGAAGAAGGCATCCCACAAGGCTCTCACCGCCCCACAATGAAGAAGAAGATGGTCAACCGACTCCTCATCCGATTCACATATCCAACATCTATTTACCACCACCATACCCCTCCTCCGAAGATTATCCACCGTAAGAATCTTGCCATGGGCAGCCGTCCAAGCAAAAAACGCCACTCTAGGAGGAGCCTTAGATCTCCAAATGCTCTTCCAAGGGAATGAAATAGCCCTAGTGGGGGAGAGAACTCGGTAAAGAGACTTGACCTCAAACAAACCCTTGCGCGAAGGCACCCACCGCAACTTTACCCCTACCCCTCTCATCTTACAGTCATACAAGCATCTGTAAAACGAGGCCAACACCTCCACCTCCCAATCGTGAATCAGCCTGGTAAACTGGATGTTCCATTGAATGATACCACTAGAGAACTCCATATTGTCCGCGATAGACGCCTCCTTAAATCTGGCAATGTTAAACAAACCAGGGAAAGCTTCCTTAAGAGCATTATCCCCACACCAAATATCCTCCCAAAAGCGAATTTTAGAACCATCACCAGGAACAAATCTAATATGGTTCCTAAAAATCTGCCGACCCTTAAAAATGTATTTCCAGAGACCCACCCCATGAGATCCAGAGATGTCCCCCGAGTACCAACCTCCCCAGTCCGATCCATATTTAGCTACCAAAACCGACCTCCACCAGGCCCCCTCCTCATGAGCAAACCGCCACAGCCACTTACCCAAAAGAGCTTGATTAAACCTCCTTATACTCCGGATACCTAACCCTCCCTCATCCAAGGGGGAGCACACCTTGTCCCACTCAACCAAATGCATATTTACCTCATCATTCAACCCTCCCCAAAGAAAGTCCCGTTGAATCTTCTCAATACGCTTAGCCACCAGCGCGGGGATAGGAAATAAAGACATCATATATGTAGGCAAGTTCGATAAGGTGCTTTTGATCAGTGTAACCCTACCTCCCTTGGAAAGATACGACCTCTTCCAAGGAGCCAACCTCCGTGCCATCAACTCTTCCAACTCCACCCACATTGTTTTGAGATTGAAAGAAGCCCCCAAAGGCAGCCCCAAATACTTCAAAGGCAACATGCCAGTACCACAGCCCAACAGCCCGACAAGTTGATCCACATCACCAACAGAGCCAACTGGAATCAAAGCAGACTTACCCAAATTAACCTTGCGACCTGAAACCGCCTCAAAACAGACAAGTAAAGCCCCCAAACGTCTGATTTGGCTATCAGACGCCCCACAGAAGACCAAAGTATCGTCTGCAAATAGAAGGTGAGAAACAACAATCCGATTCAGCTCATTGGAGCCCACCGAGAACCCCGAAATCAGATCCCTAGAGGAAACAGCACCGATCATCTTACTAAACGCCTCCATAACCAAGACAAATAAGAAAGGAGAGAGAGGATCTCCTTGGCGCACCCCTCGAGAACTTCCAAAAAAACCAAAAGGAACACCATTGAGCAACACTGAAAACCGAGCAGTCGAGATGCATTGCTTGATCCATGAACACCATTTCTCCCCAAAACCACAACGCCTCAATAAATAAAGAAGAAAGTTCCAGTTGACATGATCATACGCCTTCTCCATATCCAATTTACACAATACCCCAGGAACTCCTGACTTAAGCCTACTATCCACACATTCATTCGCTATAAGAACCGAGTCTAAGATTTGACGCCCTTTCACAAAAGCATTTTGCCGCTTGGAAATAATCTTGTCCATAACTCTCCTCATCCTATTGGCCAACACCTTGGCTATAATCTTGTAAACCCCACCCACATGGCTAATAGGGCGAAAATCCGTTATCTCCTTGGCCCCATGGAACTTAGGGATAAGCGAGATAAAAGTAGAATTAATGCTCTTCACAAATTTACCTTGAGAGTGGAAGTCTGCGAAGACCGCCATGAAGTCCCCCTTCACCACCTCCCAACAATCCTGAAAGAATGCCAAAGAGAACCCATCCGGGCCAGGGGCCTTGTCCCTATCCAATAAATTGAAAAGGCTTGAGGGGGAATTTTGAAATCTGTCTAAGAGCAAACCTAGACAGCCTGTAAAGGCACTTGCTTAAGCCACAACAGCATATCCTAGCCTTCTTCTCCAGGGACCATTTTCTATATATGTACCATAAAAAATGGAAAGCAATTAGAGGAGAAGAGATCTGGGAGGGGGGAGGGTGACAAGAGCTTATAGCATTGTTTTTAATGGAGATATACAAGCTATACAGAATCACAGGTTGTATATAAGCAAGCATTCAAACCCCCTCACTAGTAAAACAACTACAAGCAAGAGGGCCAGTATCTACAAAATCTTAGAAAGATGTACTAGGATGCAATCCAAAGGCTACTACTAGAGGTAAAGGCTCCCAAGAATACTGAGGAAGCTTACGGATCTGGTTTACCTACAACTCACAGCAAGAATGGCTGGAATTCCACATGCAATGGGACTCACATTTAAACTCGTAAATGTCAAATAAACAAGAAGAAAAGAATAGAACCCAAGTTTCTTTCTTCTTCTTTTTTCTTTTTTTTTTGTTAAAAAACCATGGGAACAGCAAAAATAAAGAAAGGGACACAAAAATGTAATCTATGATGCCCATCTGACATTAAATACAAGAGAAATTCATAGGTATTACCTTTTTTTGTATTTTATTATGCATAGGTAAGGCCTATGTGCATTTATGTGACTTCTAGACAGCTAAATGAATCTTCTACTTAAACAAATACAATCTCAAACAAATACACACGCATATATATATATAGGCATAGAGATGGGTAGATAGATAACTAGTTGTTCCCAAAGCTTATTTACAAACCAATATACATAGCCATTTCCAATATCAAGAACCAAAAGCACTTGCCGCATATGCTAATGCCAATTCTGGAAGTCATGACATCTAACAGCCTCTAGTAATGTCAGGGGTTTAACAGGCTCTAGAAATTATCTTCTCTACTTTTCTCTTGGTAAAATATAAAGGCTTGGCTTTTTGGGCCTATCTAGAGGAACCGGTGGTCGAGAGTCTGGGTATATCCTTGAAGCAGGTTCGGGTCATTTTTCAGCTCCGGATGCGAATCTGGGTTCAGATCCGGGTGTGGGTCTTTACTCAAATTTTTCTCCTACAATCATTGAAGCAATTGTGGAGCCACCAGCTAGGTCTCCTTTGGGTTCCCCATCGAAGACCAATTCGCTACCAGAACCATCTCAGGTTCGGACATAGCACAAGGCTGGCAAAATCCCCCAGTGAGTATTGGGTCAACAGTAACGGTAAGGGCTCCTCCTATGTCCCATGTTGCCACGGTGAAGGTATCTAACTATCCGGCGAAGGCCTCTATCTCGTCTTCGGCAATGGTGTGTGTCCCTTCAGAGGTAGTTCTTGCTAAGGATGTTTGTATCCTTGTATCGGAAAAAGGGTTGCTTCGTCGGGGACTTTTAGAGTCTAAAAATGCTTCTCATCCTCTGCTTGCTATGAAGGAGGCTTCATCGTCAGTTAAAGGTTCTAAGGCTGTCGTAGAAGAATCCCTAGTCTGTTCTTCTTCGAAGAAGTATGCGGCTGAATTGGGTTTGAGACTTAGTGAACCTTTTCCTCGCATGTCGGAGGGTGGCGCCCCAATTTGCTCCACTGTCTCCAAGTCTCAAATAGGGTATGCCAGGAGAGTGAAGGAGAAGATTGCTAAGCAGTTGCAGAAGAACCAAGGATTTGTTTGCCAAGGTTGTGGTGGAAACTGAGGAGAAGGGGGCGGAGAACTATTCGGAGGTGGTGATAGATGCGATGAAATTCGCCTCCACTGTGGGATTGTCTTGTGGTGAAGGAGGTGACGAGAAAAGTCTTTTGAATCTTTTTTCGAAAATTGAAGAGTGGGAGCCATATACCATTAAGGTTAAAGGAAAGAGGGAACTTAAGAATTTAAAATGTTCCATCAATCATGAGGCTCGAGGGAGACTTTCTCCGGAGAGGTGCTAGCTCCAGCGGGGTTGTGTTGGGTCCAAAAATGCATTTTATTTTCCTCCAGAGGTGCATTAGGGGCTTTGGGTTTTTAAGGCTAGTGTTGGGCTAGTGCGGGCTTTAGTCTTTGGGTACTTTTTAGGTTTTTCCACTTGGTTGTGGTTTCTAGTTAGTTTTCTGGGTTGGGTTTTCTTGGGTTTTGTCTTTGGGTTTTAAGTTGGGCTACCTATGTATACTTCTTCGTGTACCTAGAGATGATGTTTTGCGCCTTTTTTTTATATACAATATTACTTATCAAAAAAAAAAAACTCTACTAATTCTGGTATGCAGCTCCTACTAAGCACGTCAATGATGTAACAACTCCTTTCTTCAACATGTTCTAAATTTCTTCTTCTCTAGGTTTAGCAATTCTTTTTGATAAGTAATAATTTTATTGGAAAGAAATCAGGCAAAGCCCTCATATACGAAATGCATACAAGAGAGACATTCACACTAAAGGAGTTTAAAATCTAAAAAGTCAATAAGATCTAAAAGATTTAAAGAGGAAAAAGAAAGACTACACTCTACAGCCCAATCTAAGAGGAATCTCAGAAAAGAGGATTTTGAAGAAAGCATAGGGGTCTTGCAGTCCTCAAAGTGGTGTCAAATCCTTTCTCTCCAAATGTTCCATGAACAAAAGAATAACTTTCCAGATAGCCTCCTTGATTCTTCCAACAATGTAGCAGCTCTAGGATGCTGCTAGGCATAGTCCACGAAATTCAAAATAAGTTGAGAACCATATACCAAAGATCATTAGTGTACTCATAATGGATGAGGAGGTTATTCACGAGCCCTAAAATCGGGAATTCCTGGTGTTTTGTGCAAGCAGGACTTGGAAAAAGCCTACAACCATGTCAATTGGGAATTTCTCTCCTACCTTATGGGGCACCTTGGCTTTGGTTCAAAATGGAAGAAATGGACATTTGCCTATATCTCCACAGCCTGATTCTCTATATTAATTAATGGTAGTTTGCATGGTTTCTTTGCTAGTGCTAAGGGACCTGCTTTCGCCCCTTCTATTTGTGATTGTCATGGAAAATCTTAGTAGGAGGCTGTCAAGAGCTATGGCTAGGGGCTTATTTATCTAGTTTTAGGGTCGACCTCCAAAACGCAGCCTCTTTGGAAATCGCCCATCTTCTTTTTGTGGATGACACCCTTCTTATGGGTGATGTAGATCGAGGTCTGATCCTTAATCTGGGACATATTCTCTTGCTTTTTTTAGGATATTTCATGTTTTTTTTTTATAAGTCAGAGTATTATATACCAAAAAAAAAGCGCAAAGCGCCTCTAAGTACACAAGAACGAGAACGTAGAGCGTCTCAAGTATACAAAGGAAACCCAAACCAACAACCCAATGAAAGCACAAATGCGCCTCTAAGTACACAAAAAGTATACAAAGGAACCCAAAAAGAAAACCCGAAACAACCCAAAA
The DNA here is from genome assembly GCA_006937295.1 of Carpinus fangiana. Classification (NCBI taxonomy): domain Eukaryota; kingdom Viridiplantae; phylum Streptophyta; class Magnoliopsida; order Fagales; family Betulaceae; genus Carpinus; species Carpinus fangiana. The sequence continues at coordinate 11,904,895 of CM017324.1, forward strand.
GCAGCAAAGGACCTAAACAACACCCTAACAGCAGCCCTAGTGCACTTCCGGAGGGAACGAAAACGCATTCTTCGATCCCGACCAACCCCGTCGCCGCTGACCCTTCACCAGAGAGATGGTGCAGTCCAAATTTTTGAACTCTCTCATCCCCTTAACCTTAGGAACAGTAGCTTCGACAAGATCCCGAAGTTTCTTGTCTTCACCTCCCCAAGTCAACCCCAAAACAGGAGCGAGGTTCAAAGCGTTAGCCACCCGATCCTCCCCGACCACAGGAATAACACCCACAACCTCCGCAATCAAATCCTTGTTTTTATTCAGCTGTTTAGCGACCTTATCCTTCACCCTCCGGGTATACCACAATTGTGACAATGAAATAGAAGAATTAGTGGGAGAACCACTTTCCCTCCTAGTCTCCTTCACTGCAGCCCCATCGGAAGACGAGCTGACCTGCAACGAGGGCAAGACAGCAGCAACTAAACTAGACCCAACCTCCGGAATAGGATCCTTCCCCTTGCGCACCGGCGATACCTCCTTCAACATCACCGGAGGTGGAGGAGCAGCTCTCGCACCAAAGAACCCATGCCGAATCAAACTTTTCGCCGGTGCAAAAGGGCGTACCGGCACCCCAGACGAAGCAACCTCATTATCCCTGTAGGGAGGGCTCACCGGCTCAACCACCTCCCAAGGAACTGCAAAGACCTCTTTCAGAGACACACCCAAGCGTTCAGTAGGTGTCGAAGAGAATAAATCCTCCCAATCCCTAAGCCCGCAGGAAAATCCTCCGCAGAGGGGAAAGGAGAAATAGGGACCGGCATCAAAGCTACATCATCAGATCCATTGCCGTCGCCAAACCCATCACTGGCAGGAGTGAAACCCTTCGCCGGCGAATCTCTAGAAACCTTCGCCCCGACATCGAACCCCTCGGCGGCAGACTCGCGGACGAACACCGACGAAGAAGGCACATTGACCGAAGACACTAGCACACCAGAGCACGTCAACGGCTCCACACCCACAATACTCGACGACGGCACCTCAAGACCATCTTCAGAACCCATAAACGACCCCTTCGAAAACACCAAAGGCAGCGCCTCACCAAGATCCGGCTCTAAAAACAAGCCCAGCGGTGATTTTGGACCCGGACCCGAGTCACAACCCGGACTCGCACTCAGACCCGAAACTGATTTAAGATCCGACCCAGGTACCCAACCCTTACCAGAGTTACTAGGGCCCAACACAAGGACCCGTTTCCTCCTGCGATTGGGCTTCAGGGCAGGCCCAGCAAATACCCGGTCCAGTTTGCGTTTAATTTGCCCTAGGAGACTCAACACCCCACAGATTCCGAAATTACCCTTCGTCTTCCTCCTCAAACGCACAGATCCAGCCGCCATCACCGGAGATTCGAAGCTCGAGCAGTCGACCGCGAGCTGCGCATCCTCCCCACCTAACCCCCCCTCGGCAAACGAAATCTGTAATAGCTCCATACAAACCGAAGACTGTCCCTTCCTCTCGTCGCGATTCCTCGAAATAAACCCCGTACTTCTAGAATCATCCCCGGCTTCCTTCACCTCAATGCGAGATCGAGACTTCGAAAGCAAAACCTCCGCAAAAGACTGGTTCTGAGAACCTTCCCCAGTGACCCCGGCCTCCGTGGATTTGATCGGTAAAGGCTTCGAACTCGGCGAGGAGCGAAACCCAGACACCTCCGACCCACCAACGTTGGCCAACAAAACACGCAACTCCCTCGCAAAGCGCCTCCAGCCCTTTCCATCACGCCCCTCCAGAAGCCATAACCCACCTTTACGACCACCCTCCGCAAACACGGCCACCTCTAAAAACCTCCCTGCCTTATTAGCACCCCCATGGACCATCAACGCCTTGTCCCCCTCACGGAACGACTTGGCGATATCCTCCTTCCCCTGACACGCCTCTTCCACCGTATCTACCAACCAGGAGCAACATAGAGAGCTCACGAAAATAAACCCTACGAAGTTTTTCCTCCTTTCCTCCAACCGGAAAAGAGAGGACCCAACCTTTGACGAAAACCAGAACGATTTAGCTTCGATGGAAAACCGACGTTCCATCGCAGCAACACCGGACCCTAGCACACGGCACCTATCGGGCTTACATGGTTGCCGGAGATGTCGAAGTCTGGTTGGCGTTTGAAAAAATTTGAAAATGCCGAAGAGAGAGAAGAGAGCGTTTTTTACTGAAAATGTCTTTTTGACCTCATATTTGAAGGTAGGGGATATTTCATGTTTGAAGGTCAATCTTCAAAAAGCACAATTAGTTGCGGTAGGGGAGTTGCAGCATCAGGAAGAGTTCGCCAACATTCTGAATTGTACATCTTCTCTACCATTTAAATATCTAGGGCTTCTTCCTTTTGGCGCTTCTTTTAAGTCAAAAGCTATTTGGGATGAGGTGGCTGACAAAATGGAAAGAAGATTGGCTAGTTGGAAGAAGACCTATTGTCTTGAGGTGGTCGTCTAACCCTTATCAAGAGCACGTTATCCAGTCTATCTACGTACTTCTTGTCCCTTTTCCCTTTACCGGCTGGTATAGCTACAAAATTGTAGTGTCTTCAAAGGGAATTCTTTAGGATGGAATAGGCAGTGAACCTAAGGTTCATCTAATGAACAGAAGACTATTTGCTCCACAATTCCTAGAGGGAGAGGGTTGGGTGTGAAAAAAACTAATGCTATTTGATAGAGCTTTACAGGGACAGTGACTTTGGAGATTCGTGCAAGAGAATTCTCTATGGAGACAGGTGATTGTTGAAAAAAGTATGGGATGTAGAGAGGGGCTGGCATTCGAAGGAAACTCGAGAGGCATATGGGGTGGCCTTTGGAGGAATATTAAGAATGGATGGGCAAATTCTCCAACTTGGACTCCTACAGAGTTGAGGATGGCTCTCGCATTTGCTTTTGGCATGATGTTTGGTGTGGAGAAGCGGCTCTCAAGTCCTCATTCCCAAAACTCAATTATATAGGTTCTGACAAAAAGGCTTTATGGCTTGTTTTGGATTGCGTTTGAGGAGCCTAAAAGTGCTTTTAACACTCAAAAAGTCCATTTGAAGATAAAAGTACTCGTTTGGTAAAAAAATTAAAAGCAATTTTAAAGGTTCAAAAAGCATAAAAATGGCCAAAACACACTTTTGGCAAAAGCTTAAAAATGAAGCTTTTGCCCAAAAGCTCTTTCTGACTTAAAAGCTCTATTTCTCAAACACAATCCCAAACAAGCTCTTAGTGTCAGATTAAATGAACCCCTTTGGTACATATATCCATTGGAATCTGAGTTTCTTCAAGGTAGTCCAGGATTAGGACCAAGGGTCCTTTGTCGTATTCCTTGACCTTTTGTACTCCTCAATAACCCATTCAAGAAGACTGACAGAATGTTGTGGACCCTAGCATGCAATCGCGACTTTAAAGTGAAAAGCTACAATACCGAGACCAAGCACTTCATTCAAATATTGAACAATACGAATTACAACATCCCGTGGTATTCTAGGAGCTTCCAAAAACTGGCTCACGACAACATCAGCATATGAGATATATGGTGTGATGATGGTAAGATCGTTCAACTTTCCAACTAGTCGTTGGCATCTATTGGGATCTTCAAATAACTCTCCCTCATCCTTCAAGTGTTTTTTATTTGGGTTCATAGGAACATCAATAAGATGAGCACCCAAAAGTCTTGTCTTATCGAGTAAGTCCAGTACATACTTCCTTTGAGATTGGTTGAGGCCGATCCGAGATCTAGCTACTTCAACACCTAGAAAATACCTAAGTTTTCCCAAATCTTTAGTATGGAATTGCTATTGCAAAAACTATTTTAACCTATCAATGCCCCAGAATCATTCCTACTTATCAAAATATCATCCACATAAACGACAAGTAGAATCTATCCCTTTTCAGTATGTAATGCTATGTCTGACAAGGATGAAAACCAAACTCCATTACAACCTCCAAAAAATTTCCAAACCATGCTCTCGATGATCGTTTTAGAACATATAATGCTTCTTCAATTTGCATACACTATTCTGTCCATAGACCCATCAAGGTTAAATTTGACTATATAGATCCATTTGCAACCAGCCATTTGTTTAAAAGGAGGTAGAGACAAAAGTTCCCAAGCTCCATTTTGGTGTAAAGCATGCGTCTCTAATTATACTGCTTTCCTCCAACTCGGGTCAGAGGGTGCATCTGTAACTATTGTGGAGAGTGAACACGAGAGGTTTGATAACTATCAGAGGGTGCATCATGACTGTCAGTAGTGGAGCTACTTGCTTGCAGGAGAGGAAGTTTGAGCAGTATAATTTGGAATCTCATTTTGTTTTATGTCTCCTTTGGTGTGTTTGAAGGGAGAGGAACTGCAAAAACCTTTGATGAAAGTGAACTACCTTTGTTTAGATCAGAATTGCTTTTTCTGAGATCACACTTCAAATGGGGAAGATTGACATGTATTAAGGCCACACCCTGACCTTTTTAATATCGTATCTTATTACTTCTTGTGGGGGAAAAATAAATTTTCTAAGAGATATTATGAGTTGGTAGTTGGTGTGTAAAAATAACCACGTTAATGTTCTACATAGCCAATACAATCTCATTCTACTGATAAGCCATACCTTCATGGATTGCTGCATAACAGGTGTTCCACCAGGTGCATCCGCATCACTGTGAATGATATTAAAGTAAATGTCACTGCATCTTAAAATCAACATATTAAGAAAAAGAAAGAAGCTAACAGTACATACTTCATGTAATTTCGAAAATACAGCTCTTCACGCACTTTGGAGGTCACTTCCATTATAAGGTCAGGGTGTTTCAGTTTAAGATGCTTGTACACAAACTCAGCAGCATGAAACAGTTTTGTGCAACCCTTGGCTCCACAACCATACTTCCACCCATACTTTTCGTCCCTAATCTTCCGAACATTAGGATCTAACACTTCAACAGCAGCACTGTCTATCTTTTCCTTAGCAGTCATTACTTCCAAGGGGTCTTGACCCCTCAGCCTTTCTTGCCAACATGAGTCAAGTTTCTTTTCCCACTCAGCCCCATCAATAGTCATGTCAGAACTCTTCCCCTCCACTCTCACATGGCGGAAACCCTTAGCTTCACTTGTCTCAACCATTCCATAATAATCTAAGCCATGGATTCGCCAGAGATAAGATATAAGCGTATCTAAGAGCTCAATGCCCTCCAGGCCCTTGACAGAGGTTAAACTACGTATAATAATCACAGGACCAGTGGAGCCACCATGAGATTTCTCTCTATTCACTATGTCATTATCAGAACCACATAAAATATTTTCCAAGATCCCTTTTTCAATATCAAGTTTACGTACAAGAGCCTGTGCTTGTTCAATGTCAACTTGGATTCGTCTGGGTTCAGAACTGATTGGGTGGGCCTTAGGACCTGCTGAAAGATCAGTTTCTTTAGCTAACCCCCTACCATGCCGTCTTCTTTTGCCACCTAGGTCTACTTCATCATCAGAATTTGGAGCACTAGTCTGTCCTGATTTATTTGACGATGAGGCATTGACGCCAGGGCCTCTGCATGATAGGTAAATTACTTGTCTGCTATCATAGATAAAAAAAAATATTTGATGGCAAGCTTATAAATGCAATATAAGTGGCTGATCTTACAAGTCCAACGTTCCACTTTTCAGATCAAGCAAAAAATCCTTTGCAGCCTTTCTTGCAAGTTCATTCCTCCTAAAAGAAAACACCAACAAAAATAAATTAGTACCTTAGAACAAAAGCCAGAGAAAAGGCAGTTAACATTTAGTAAATTATACTACAAATAACACTAATAAATTGCTCTGGCCCAGAACATTTCTTCGGCTAGATTACAACTCTATGAATTACATCCTTTCATTATTTATGTACCTTTCTATTACAGTGAGTAGATTCGTCGGGTGATATTTGTCCTTCAACCTACATAGGAAAGAAAATTCAATAAGAATAATGTAAGTTAAAAGGAAAGAAATTATGAAAGTGAAAGATAAGAAGTACCAATCCTCATCTTTATGAGCATCAAAAAAAGCTCGTTTTTGAGTTGAAATATACTCCGACTTGTATTCTTGATATCTGATTGAAAGGCAAACATCACTCGCTCGTTAAAAAACCAAAAAAAAAAAAAAAAAAGATTGCTCAAGTTCAAACTCTAGAGTAATTTCAGTACTCTGAATTACGTACCTGCGCTCAGCTTCAGCTGGTAATACATCGTCTTCAAGCTCCTGTATGAATTGCTTGTATGACATCAAGCCCTCTCTGAAAACATATACTTATTATGTCACATTGATGGGTAAAGCGAATCATAGCTCCAGTAGTATTAAGTAAATATCCTCCTTGTATAATTGAAAAATAAACAATTAAATCTTTTAGAGTCTTGGGCCTTTTTCATTTTTGTGGGAGGGAGTGGGCGGAGAGAGAGTAATAAAAGAAGGAAAGCTACTATAAAATAAGAGAAGCAAATGGATCAAACATGAGAAAACTTTAACAAAAATTCTAATCTTTCAAATTTTTTTATCAGCTCTTGATGAAGAACCATAAATCAAACACGAAGCCAATATCACTCACAATTCTGGATCATAGATTCACATTGTGTATGATTATTCTGCCAAATGCTGATTCATGATTTGAAATTAAATAACATTACATTTCAAAGACATGGCATAAGCTTAGAGAATAACAAGGTGTAGATTGCATTGCACATGAGCCTTAAAGATGGGTCATTCAAGCAAAATTCAGTTAGTCACTGGATACCCAGTACCATACATGAAGGTATAAGTGATTTCAAAAGCTCAACTGCAGTTAAAACTTTGATGGTCATTTTATAGTCAACCTTTAACCTAGCAATCATAAATATCTTAGAAATTCACACTAGTCGAAGAATAGATGTGTCAAAAAGTCCCATGTTCCGTTATATGAGCCCATGTCATAAAAAGGAACCAAATTTCAGTGTCAAAAGGGAAACCTGGATACTCAAATTAATGATATTGAGATGGTCATTTTAAAATAAGCGGGAAAAAAAAAAAGGAAACCCTGGAATACAGAAATATCAATAAATGAGCACTAGCTACTAATACGCTTGCAACTAAAGAACTCAATTCAAATAATTGTTTAAAAATTGTTTCAAGGCTTTCAGCTTGCACACCAACACAGAACTAGGAGATCACTGAAAATTATAGGGCATCAACCATGTTTTCACCAGCTCTACAAAGCCCTCTGATTTCAGCCACACATATTTTCAAATTAAAAATACCTACTACCCCTACCCAACACACCACAATGCAACATCAAAGTAAAATGATTCGACAGGATTCTAGGGAGTCTCTTCTAAGGGACATTCAAGAAATTGTTCTTCCAGATTCTTGTTCTTCCCAATCCAGAGATAGAAGAAACATATCAATTCTAGACCATGACTAAGAATCACGGTTACTAGACCATGTAAATTTCCCACCTACAAGAGGGATGCCCATAGGCCCCGATCAAAAATGAATTCTGAAAAGTCCAACATAGCTGGCGACTGTATGGAATCACCTGATCTTTCACATGGATAACCACTAACATTAAATTCACCCCCAATACGTCACAGCAACTCCCACCAACTCATGAGGCCAACCAACTCGTCCCAAAAGCATTCCTTCTCAACATTATCATTTGGGCCATACACACCCGCAAATGCCTATTCAAAATTATCAATAACACTAATGAATTTTATTTTATTTTATTTTATAAATAAGGGCTCGTTTGGGTGTGCGATTTTTTTCTATTCTACTCAACTAAACTCAAAATTGCAAATATCGAGAAGAAAAAATAGTTGAGATTATGTTTGGGCTGTTTGAAGAATATAAAATCTAACAATAATAAATCTAATTAAAAAATAAAAAATATATATTACAAAAACAAAAACAAAAACAAAAACAAAACAAATAAAAATAACAAAAACAAAAACCAAAAAAAAAAAATAGGGGTGGTTTTGAGCCACCCCTAAGGGATGGTTGAGCCACCCTCGAAACTGATGGGGGTGACTGAGCCACCCCCCAGTTTGACGGCCACACCCAACTAGTTTCGGGGGTGGCTGATCCACCCTCTGGGAGGTAGATCGGCCACCCCCAAGACTCTTAGGGGTGGTCCGGCCACCACCCCTAAATATATATATATTTTTTAATTTTCTTGATTTTTAAAATTTTTATTTAACGTTTTTTATTAGTTTAGTTGAAAATTTTTGAGTTGGGTGTTAGTGGTGTCAAATCAACCTAAAAAGAAGGAAAAAAAAAATTGAGATGAGTTGGGAAGAATTTCCTTTCACTCTATTAAAGTGAACTCCCTTTATGTCATAATTAACTAACCATATCAATCTCTTTAATTCACAGTTGCCTCTATTAGTTAGCTTAAAACATGAAGCAAAAAAATTAATCGAACCATTTTGATGTCAACTTGCTTCGATCACAATAAACAAAGCCAACAGTTCCTTAAAACCCTCACCCGAGTGCCCCACTACGTGACAAAAAATTTCACTAAGTCAACCACCCAATCTGAAGACACTGAATGAGGCACTTCCTTTTCTTCAATCACAGCAAGTGGGTGGACTATCAATGACTCACTTCCCTTAACCTCCTCCCCAAGATAAGTCACCACTGCCAAAGAAGGATTATTCACATCCCCACATAAGAAAAACAAACCGTTATCAATCTCATCTCCCTTCCAATAATATGCTTGCACTACCTCTGAATTTTGACCCTCTTTGCTCCCTTTCCCGCCCCGTTCTCCAAATAAACCAAAGAGTTTCTAGAACAACAATTCATTGGAATGTTTTGTTTATGCACCTTGTGCATGATTGGAAAGTGGACGTGGTTTTGCAATTCTCTGAGTTGTTGTATTCCCAAAAAGTTAGATATGGAGGTGAGGATACAATTTGTTGGGTTCCATCGAAAAGGAAGACATTTGAAGTGAAGTCTTACTACCAGGTATTGTCCACTCCAATACAGGTCACTTGTCCTTGGAAGAGTATTTGGAAGGCTTAAAGCTCCCCTGAGAGTGGCTTTCTTTGTGTGGAGAGTGGCACTAGGGAAAATCTTAACCTTGGACAATTTAAGTAAGAGGAATATTATGGTGATGGAGTAGTGTTGTATGTGTAACATTGTGGAGAGTCAATCGACCATTTATTCTTGCATTGTGAGGTTGCAACCAAGATATGGAAAGCGATTCTTCAACTCTTTGGTGTTGATTGGGTTATGCCTAGGAGGGTGAGTGACTTTGGGGAAGTTGGAGAGGATAGTTGGGTAACCGTCTTGCATTGCACATATAGAGGATGGTTCCATTGTGTGTGATGTGGTGTTTTTAGCGATAGTAGAATGCGCGAAGTTATGATTACCGCAAGAATGGCTTGCTTGAGTTGAAGAAGTTGGTGCTACAAACTATGTATTCATGGAGAGTAGCATGGCATATTTTGCATGTTTCTACTTTTTTGAATTCTAGATTTATGTTCTTTCTTTTTCTACATATTAGGACTGTAGCACATTTGTCCCCATTGTCAATTAGTTATGACGATTTTCTTGCTCGCTTTTCCTTTTCTAGTTAGGTGATCCTTTTGTATACTCCCTGTGTACTTAGGAGCACCTTACGCTTTAAATAAAACTAGTTATTACTTAGCAAAAAACATATTAGGGGTTCTTTGATATACTTCCTGTGTACATGGGTCACGCCCTTCTACGCTCAGTTTGAATATACATTATTTATCAACAAAAAATAAAATAAAAAATAAAAAAGAGAGGACCTTTATTCCCTTCTCCAAAATCTAATGCCCATTTCACAATTGATCACCCACCTTAAATTTCTCAACCAGCATGAATCTACCTTATGCACTAAAGAACTTCCAAAGGACAGGCCCACCTTTAAACACCCATTCAACCGCAACCTTGACTCTCCATTGCTAAACCCTGAACCAACATCAAAATCCCAAAGAAACCTCTTGTATTAAAAACCCACTCTCCTGCCATCCAACTCCATCATCACCTGCACCCATGCTTTCTTCAGCCTTATTTGAATAAGATCGAGAAGTTTTGACAACTGTTGGGGAAGTTCATCGAGTGTGGGCAAAGCTCTAAGAGTCTGAGGTTCATTATGTCGCCAATGATAATCTTGTGGGTTTAGGTGGTTTTATGGTAGAAAAGGAGGCATTAGTGTCTAACTCTATCAACACACTTGCCATGGACGGCCCCGTCGATGAGGTATTCTCTAATTCCTCTGAGATGGTAATGGAAGTATAAAGGGGGAAAGGATTTCCTTAGGTTTGAATTTGCCTCCCCTTGGAAGAGCATATGGCGTACTAAAGCTCCACCAAGGGTGGCTTTCTTCGTTTGGCCGGCTGCTCTTGGCAAGATTCTCACTCTGGACAATTTGAGGAAGAAGAATATGGTCTTGATCAATAGGTGTGGTATGTGCAAAAAGGATGAGGAGTCTATTGATCATTTGCTTCTTCATTGTGAGTGTGCACAATTCTTATGGAACGCTATTTTCACTCGTTTTGGCTTGGTGTGGGCTATGCCTCGTGGGATTGTGAATCTTTTGCAGTGCTGGTGGTCGGGGGGTCGCTCTCGAAGTGCTGAGGTTTGGAAAATGGTCCTGCTTTGTATCATATGGTGTCTATGGTCCGAACCGAATGAGAGATTTTTCGAGGATTCCAAAAGAAGCTTGGCGGATCTTTTACATTTCTTTCTCACTAGCCTCTTCACTTGGGCAGCAGCTTGGCTTGCCCCTCTTGTGATTACTTATTATAATTTTCTTCTTTTCTTCTATAGTCCCCCTTAGGCGTTCTCTTGTATACTTCTTGTATACTAGGGTTGCGCCCCTCTACGCGTTTTCTATATAACATTACTTATCCAAAAAAAACATGAATAAGGAGTGGGATCTTTTGAATAAAGACAAGGAAAGTGCTTTGGCTTTCACGGAGGGTGATGCAAATTTATTGGGTGCTAAAGATTCTATTTCTTTGGTCGGGCTTGCTGGATGTTGTATAGATAGAAATAGTATGCCATGTTCAAAATTGATGTTATGCTCTCAGAAGGAACCCATTGTGTGTGAAACTTTGAATTGTTGTCCCCCCTGGTGTTTTTGTCAAACCTGACTGTTCAAGGTCAAAGGCTTCAAGTTGGGTCCTGCAGAAGCAGAAGGATGTTCATTATGTTGGTTTATCTTGTGATGGGTTTGAAGGGGAACTCATGGAGTCGTTCATAGATATTGAAGTCGTGACCGGGGGGAGTGGGTTTCCAACTCCAAATAAGCCAACAAAGGTAAAAGAGAGTTGAAAAGACTCTTGCTCCATCATTTATAATTCTACAAGTGGCAATTCTAGCAGAAGCAAGGCTAAGGGGAGGGGTATCTCAGTTATTCCATTAAACCTAAATTGTTATCCTCGAATGTAAGAGGGCTAAATGAAGGGGAGAAGCGCCTTTAGAGTTAGAAATTTACTCAAGAGATTGGAAGGCAAACATTATTTGAGTTCATGACCTATAGTATTGTGCACAGCTTATGGAGATGCAATCATGTATTGGTGCTGTTTAAATACATTCTATGGGGGCCTCCGGAGTATTTTGATCATGTGGGTTAGGAGGATGGTGAAAAAAATTGAAGACTGTGCGGGGGAATTCTCAGTTGTCAATTTGTTTAGAAATGTCGAACATCAATTTTCTTAGGCTTTGCTAGCATTTATAGCACTAATTTTGATGGTGATAGAACGGTTTTATGGGAAGAATTGGCTGGATTATGTAGCAGGTGGAACTTGCCCTTGTTCATTGAGGGGTACTTCAACATTTCTTGTTTTCCTAGTGAGAGATCGGGCAAAGCCTGCTTCAGTCCAGATATGGTGGAGTTTTCAAATTTCATTCTTCAACAGGGCATATCGATTTACCTCTTGACAGATTACTTGTTTTACTAACTGGGAAGCTCAATTTCTTGACTTCACCCAAAAGACGCTGCCTAGGCTTTGTTCAAATCATTTTCCTATCCTTCTTGATTGTGGAGGCCTTTATGGAGGCAGAAGGTATTTCAAATTCGAGAACATGCGGTTAAGATCAGAGGGTTTTGTAGATACGGTGAAATAGTGGTGGACTTCTTATCATTTTCAGGGTTCTCCGAGTAACATTTTGGCTCCAAAACTTAAGACTTTGAAAGCTGATTTAAGAGTTTGGAATGAAGAGGTTTTTGGCAATGTAGAGAAAGAAAAGTCCTTAAGGATTTGGAAGAAGGGAGAGGCTTAAGTGAGGAGGAGAAATTGTGGAAGGCTACAGTGACTACTGATTTAGGGAGAACAACTCTTTTGGAGAAGGTGCGTTGGAGGCAAAAGTCGAAGGCAGTGTGGTTAAGAGATGGTGCAAGTGCACTAAGTTCTTCCATCGAAAGGCGAATTCGAATAGGAGGGATAACTACATTGAACAATTGGTGGTTAATGGTACAATCTCCTCATATCAGTCTAAGATCAGAGACCACATTGTACAATAACACAATAGATTGTTTACCGAACAGCACAGTTGGCAGCCTAAGTTGGATGGCCTTACTTTTGATTCCACTGGGGAGGATAGGCCATTTGGTGGAGAGAACTTTTGAGGAAGATAAGGTCATTGAGGTAGTGAAAGCCCTTAATAGTGCCGTAACGATTTTACTATGGCGTTCTTCCAAGGTTGTTGGGATGTTCTTAAGGTAGATATAATGATTTTTTTTCCATGACTTTTGCGTTAAGAGGTATGTTTGAAAAAAGTTTCAATGCCACCTTCATTACTCTTATTCCGAAGAAACATGGGGTTGTTCATATTAAAGACTTTCGACCTATTAGCTTTTTTTTTTTTTATAAACAAGTGATTCATTGAAAAGTGCAGAGGGGCACAACCCTAGCACATAGGAAGTATTCAAAAATAAGCCCCATTAAGGGGATAAAGAGGAATAAAAAGATAGAAATTGAGTGGAAAATTGAGGCACACAAAAAGCATTGGCCCAATGGAACAAAGTCTGAATAAACAACTTTTTGAGCTCTTCCATCGACCTTTCTTGATCTTCAAAACATCTTCCATTCCGCTCTCTCCAAATAATCCACATAACGCACAGTGGTACAATTCGCCATACCTCCTTAGCTGAAATATTAACTTATTGTCCACGCCAATAGGCAAACAATTCTAACACTCCTTCCAGCATGACCCATGTAACAGCAAAAATAGAGAAAACCATACTCTATACAACTTGAGCCACATCACAGTGAAGGAAAAGATGGTTTACAGACTCGCCACTGTGCTTGCACATACTACACCATCCCACCACAATGATACCTTTTCTTCGCAAATTGTCCACAATCAAAGTCTTTCCAAGAGTTGCTGTCCACATAAAGAAGCTAACTCTCAATGGAATTTTAACTTTCCATATACTCCTCCATGGGAAAGAGGAAGCCACGTCTATCCCCGAACAAGAAAGCTCATGATAAAAAGACTTGACCTCGAAGATATGTCGTTTAAAAGGAATCCATCTCATGCTATCCAACCTCCCCATGTGATTACGGAAAGCATATAACTTCCCAAAAAAATCCATCACCATCTCTACCTCCCAATCTTGTACTGCCCATGAAAATGGAACATTCCACTGTATGACATTATTGACCATCTGCATATGATCCTTAACCCATGCCTCCTTATTACTCGCAATTCGAAATAATTCAGGAAAAGTTTCCTTTAAGGACTGCTCCCCACACCAAATATCATGCCAAAATCTAATGTGAGAGCCATCTCCTACTTCAAATTTAATAAACCACGAGAAAACTTCTCACCCTCTCCAAATATGTTTCCACAACCCAACTCCATAAGGGCCATCCACCACCTTGGTACACCATCCGCCGTTCATGCACCCATGTTTGACTTCTAAAACCAACCTCCAATACACTTCCCTCTCCGTTGCATATCTCCATAGCCATTTACCCAACAAAGCAAGATTTAAAGTGCGCAAGTTTCGAATTCCTAGCCCACCATTTCGCATGGGAGAACAGATTTGAGCCCATTTCGCTAAATGAAATTTAGGATATTGAAAGTGCTCAAATCTGTTCTCCCCTAAGGAAATGCGTTTTTGTTGTATACGCTAAGAAAATGCGGTTTTGGGGAGAAATGATGTAATTAGAGAGCATATTGTATTTTTTTGGTACGCTTTTTTGTTTTGGTGAATAGCACTCTGCCCGGTATTGAAAAGGCTTATAATCATGTCAATTGGAAGTTTTTGTTGTATATGCTATGGAAATGCGGTTTTGGGGAGAAATGATGTAATTAGATAGCGTATTGTATTTCTTTGGTATGCTTTTCTGTTTTGGTGAATAGCACTCTGACCAGTTTTGTTAATAGTTCTTGTGGCTTGAGACAGAGAGACCCTTTGTCTCCCTTATTGTTCGTTATTGTTAGGGAGGTGTTGAGTAGAATGATTTCTACTTTAGTGAATGAAGATCTCTTACCAGGCTTGAGTAGAATGGTTTCTACTTTAGTGAATGGAGATCTCTTACCAGGCTTTTCGTAGGGGTAAGGAATGTTGGTGCCTTCAACATTTTCCACCTTTTGTTTGCAGACAATCCTTATTTTTTGCAAGGCAAATCCATATCATCTTTATAACTTGTATTGCATGTTCTTATGCTTGAAAACAATTTCAGGTTTGAGGATTAGCCTGACGAGATCAGATTTGGTCCCCATTGGTAATGTCAATAATGTTGAAGGCTTGGCTAGCATGCTGAGGTTGTAGGGTCTCCTCTCTACCTAAGAAATATATAGGTCATCCGTTGGGAGCTTCATTTGAGGCCAAATCTATTTGGAATGGCATCAATGAGAAGATAAGAGTATCATTTGGCTAGATGGAAGGGGATGTATTTGTCAAAAGGTGGGAGGGTTACCTTGATTAATAGTGCTTTATCTAATCCACCTACCTGCTTCATGTCTCTTTTTCATCTCCTGGTTGGTGATGCTAAAAACATAAAGAAGCCACAGTGGGACTTTTTATCGGGTGGTATTGTTCAAAACACTGTCATGTCTTATGCAGTGTCTTTGGAGAGAAATAAATGATCGGAGTTTTGAAAACTGTGAACAGATGGTGGTGCAATTTAAGGATTTTATCTTCAAAACTCTTTATCACTGGACAGCTTCCTTTCATTTTGCGATTTCCAGCTTTCTTGTTTTTCTTGATCTTTTTTCTTCTTCTAGTTAGGTGTTTCTCTTCTATAGTTCTAGGGTACTTGGGTTATGCCTTTTGCACTTTTTAATAAATTGCGATTACTTATCAAAAAAAACAAACGTTGCAAATAAGCCACAAAAGTTAAAAGCTCTAAGTTGCCAAAAATTGAAACCAACTATAAACAGCAACTTAACCCATTATTCTATGGCCGCATCAGTATTAGAAAAAGATGATGCTCAACCAAATGTAGATGACAAAGAGTGGATTATCTCAAGCACTAATCACTTTTTGCAAGTCTCCAAATCATTGGCATTGCCACTTTTCACATGGACTCGCTGACAATAACCAAATAGATATTTGGACTCAGTTCTAAACAAATCAACTAAAAAATACATTACAATCAATGCATAACTCATGCAAAAACAATAGAAAGGACAATATATGAAACCTCATCCAGAAGTGAAGCACAGAACATGATTAAATACTAACCTTTCAGTATTCACTACATTGGAAGCATCACTATAACCACCACGGATTGGATCCCAATCTGCAAAAGAATAGAAGCAAGTAAGCTCTAAGTAAAAAAAAAAAAACTAACATACAGACATATGAAGTAATTGTAGTCATGCAATAAAAAAAATGTTGCCTGAATAACGTTTTTTTATAAGTAATGAAAAACTTTATTGAAAAAAGTAAGGCGCCCCTAAGTACATATACAGGGAGCTCCCACAAGCCCAAAACCCAAGCAACAACAAAGTCACCCACAACTCAACCAAACCATCAAGCCCACAACCCCTAAACCCACCAGACAATAGAGCCCACAACCCTCAAACACTAAATTGCGTGAGCCTTACTTTTCTCATGCCTAGATGATGATCCCTTCGCATCATGGATAATGGAGCATTCTAAATTCAGAAGTTCCCTGCTACCCTTTCCCTTCCAAGGGGTATCCTCTGTTAAGTCTTTGATCCCATCATCCCCAGACAAAGCCCAATCTAACATAGTGACAGGGGGAAAATCACCCACAGGATACGGTAATTGTCCATCCTCCTCAACCCAAAAATCTCCATCCTCCCCATCACTAATCCACTCTTTGTCATCTACATATGGATATGTTGCCCAAATAACTACTGGATGCATACTGCACTGGCTGCATAATGCTATGCCACCACCACCAAAGACCCAAGTACATTAGCTTGTTGACTTGTTGGCTTGTTGGGGAAAGTAACTAAGTGGTACAAGAGCTTTTCTTCCTTAGAGGCACTACCATTATGCATTACGTGAACCATATAACTCAGAAAAGTAACAAAGAATTGGAAGGAAAAGACCAGCCCTTTGAAGAGACTAAATTGAGATGTCTTAAGACCTTATTTCTTGTTTCTTATTTCATCCAGGCTTTAGAATCCTAGTTTCTACAACTCCCAAGTTCTTTGCTAGAGTTTCTTGATGTTATTATAGGAACTAGCCTATATCTCCTTGCTTTATTTCCTTTCGCTTGTTTTTTCTTATGGAAGTTCATTCCATAAACTTCTTGTGCGCTTGGGTTGTGCCCACCCAACAATGATGCTTATTACACCAATATCATGAACATTACAACTCTATTTGTATTGAATAATGTAATCATGACTTTCAACATTAACTATCCATGGTGAAGCTTGCACCAGATTGCATAAGCCCTATGCCCATCTAGGCGCCTGGCAACCAAGTGTCATGTTAACAATCAAATGCAAGCCACCACATAAAGAAAAATAATGCATCCAAGAAATCTCACCATTGTAGGAATCCTATTAAATTAAAGTGAAAACGGACTATGATCTCTCCATTAAATACCAATTACGACCCTCCCTTTAGATGTAATTGACTAGGCAAGTATCTTGCAACAAAGTGAACTACAAGAACATTTCCTTCTTGGGAATGCCTAAGCTATCACTCTTATTAATAAAGGTCAATCAAGCATGTACCACCTTCATGCTTCTTCAACACCATATTTGTTTTGGATGGTTAAATCTTCTATGAAACTTTTTTTTTTTTTTTTGATAAGTCATGTTATATATATCAAAAAAGCGCAATGCGCCTCTAAGTACACAAGAAAGTATACATAGGTACCCAACCAAAACCCAAATAAAACACCCTAAAAACCGACAAAAAGCCCCAAAACTAAAACCACCAAGACCAAACAAACAGCCCTAACAACCCAAATCCCCTACTGCACATCAGGGGGAAAGGAAAATAAATTTTTAGACCTAAAAAACCCCGCCAACGCTGGCACTTCACCGGAGAAATGGAGCAATCCAGATTTTTGAGCTCCCTCATCCTCTTAACCTTTGGAGTAGAAACACCAACAATGGGCTCCCTCTTATCAATGACAGAAAAAAGGTCCAAAAGATTTTTGTCTTCACCTCCCCAAGACAACCCCACAACGGGAGCAAGGTTCATTGCATCAAGCAACCCTTTGGAATAGCCCTCCACCCCTTCCACCAGAGCTTCTACCACAACCTCTGCATGCAACTGCTTAGCAACCATTGTCTTCAAATCAAAGAGCCTAGAAGAGTATGATTGATGGTTTTTTATACTAAATCTCCTGTCTAGGATACACCTCATCAGGAAACCAAAATGACTAAATTTATGTTCTAGAGAATGCTTACTTGACGTTGGTTATTGTATGCAAGTTATTCCTTTCACTCAATGGCTGAAAATTTTCAAATTACTTGGTGAACACAAGACTAAATGTTTCATATTATTCATAGACTGTGTATTTATACGCAAGCATATAATCTGAAAAAAAGTGGAGCATTTACCACTCGATGGACCGCCTTGATAGCCACCAGATGATCGACCCATATACCGGCCATTAGGCCTTTCGTCAGCATACCCAGGCCTGCCCCCCATCTCACGATCATATCCGCTAGCATAATCATAACCCAACCTATGCAATCAAAAGATCAAAGCATTAAATTTTTTTTTTATTTTTTTTTTTAAGAATTTGGCACAAAAAGGCCAACTAAGAGTAAAGCTATATGCAAGACCCCTATCCCCCTCTTATCCCCCTAAAAGTGATGCGGCCTTTTAAATTACTATTGGATCAAAATTCAATAGTAATCCCTCCCCAAATCCAATAGTAAATTTAAATCCCACATCACTTTTAGGGGGATAAGAGGGGAATAGGAGTCTTGCATATAGCATTACTCGCCAGCTAAAAGCCAAAAAAATTGTGAATCAAATTTTAAAGCAACCAAAAATAATACTAAGTAAAAATATAGGAAAATCCAATCTATAAACACAATTCATAGCCCAGACACAAGTATAGATTACAAACATAACAATCACTTTCAAGCCTTGAAAGATGGTATCGAAGCAAAATGAGTACTGCACTAATGCCAACAGGCAACTTCAATCGAGCCCATCTTTTCTTTAACCGTTCAATAGTTACATATACTTCTTCCAAATACCGCTGGTCCTCTCTCACACCCATGCTTTCCTTTTAACTAAGATATTTTCTTAACCAATTAAGACATGTTACCATTTAACTAAGATAAATCATTGAAGAAGCATCATAAAACTTTGTCCATCGATAATTGAATTCAATTATTTAGCTCAATCTGATAACAATGACTCCACCATCGATAATTGCTCAATTATGTATCTCAATTTGCTAAAAGAATATGTAAAAGGATAAAAGAACTTGAATTCACCAACCCTAACTTTCATTTAATAAAAAAGTGAAAACTGAAAAAATTTAGGTTCCTTTTCCTTCTCATTCCCTTTGAATCATCTCAGCAACAATACCTTCCCATTGGCTTCTCTTTTGCTTAGCCCTCTCAGCATCCCAAGAGAACCCAATCCCCAACTTGATAGTTAACAGAAAATCAATGTATAATTCCACACCCTATAGACTTCGTTTCCTTCTAATTTTTAAAAAATAAAAATAAAAAATCAATTATTTCAAAGCCAGATAGCTGCTCTAGCTAGGTTCTAAAAAGTCACATAAGACCCAATACTTCAATTCCTCGCAGTAAGCAAACAGAACAATGGGGCAAGATACAATTAAAATCATCAAAACCAAACAAAATAGTCAAAATGGCATCAAATTCAATCACACCTTCTATCGCCGGGTGCAAAGCCTTCCCTAGGGCTCCCTCTCCTCCCATCATACCCTCCATCATCTCTCCTCGAACGCTTATACGGAGGAGGCGGCGACCGTCGGGGTGGCGAGTGCCTCCGATCCCTATAAGGCTGCGGTGGGGGGCTCAAGCTGCTCCGCCGCTTGTACTCCCTCTCCCTTATCGGTGGGGGAGGCGGGGACCGGTTCCGGTCATAGTAGTCAGCTCGGCGGTTCGGGGGCCGGTCGAGGTCTCGGTCGTCTCTTCTCTCTCTCGAGTCTCGCTCCCGTCGTCTCTGCGGCTGCGTAGGCGGCGGCGGCGGCGGTTGCGGCGGTGGTGGCTGGTCCTCGGTGGAGGATTTCTCCTTTTGTTCGCCGCTGCCGTCCAGCGACTCGACCGGCATGTTCATCACTTCGGCCATGGTCGGGTGAATGAAACCCTAGGAAGAGTCTGCAAAGACGAAATGGCAGAGTGGTGTAGCTGTAGGAGAGAATTCGAGACTACTGATGGGTCCGGTGGAGTCAGGAGTACAGTGTTAAAGATGAAAATGGCAGCCTCCGTTTGTTTTGTGAACTTCAGTTTGATGTTTTAGGCTAATGACATCTTTGCTCTTTGATATCAGATCGAGGGTAGTTTGGTCCTTTGCAAAATTGGAGATACTTAAATTGGAAGCTGCCACGTCCTCGGCAAACGAGGAAGGCTAAAAGGCAATAACTTTCTCATATTTAATTTATATTCTCTTACAAACTTAATAAATAAATTATTAAATTTGTAAGATTCTTCGTTAACTTATGTAAAATATACAAAAGTTCACAAATCTAATAACTGATTTATAAAATTAAATAAATAAAAATACATGAAAAATATTAACACTAAAATAGTTACAAATCATAGAAAAAGGTGAATAGTTATTATTTTTGGAAACAAATCATTATTAATAATAATAGAAAAAAGTGTAATAAAAAAAGAACATAAATTAGCTATAAACTCACTCAAATTAGTCTAAAAAAGTGACATGTATTCCTAAACCATGTGAGAAGCACATATTTTTATTAAACGCTACTAAAAAAAAATGTGTTTCTTAGCATTGATACAAAAATATATATATTTCTCACATACTAAGAGACACATATCACTTTATAATATTGGTTTGTATGAATTAATTATAAACCATATTGTCCTCGACGAGTAGCTCAATCGACTGAAGGCCATGCCTCATGAAACGAAGATAACTAGTTCGAATTGCCCTCCCCTACTTTGCCAACATGTCAAAAAAAAAAAAAACTACAAACCAAATTGTAACTAATTTAGGTCCATAATGGAATAGTTATTATTATTCTTTAATACAAGGATTTGCACTTAACGAGCCCTCATTATCCTTGATTTCACACTTTTAGACTTGCTTTCAATTGCAAAGTCCAAGAGGACATAGAAAATCAAACCCCTTTTCTACCCAAAAATTCCTACTAAAATGGATTGCTAAATTTTCTTTATTAATAGTTTGTCCAATCAATGTACTCAAAAACTATCACTTACCAGTTGCAAGTGAAACTTCTAATAAAAATTTCGTTTGTGATTCTTGTCAATTGGGTAAAAGTAAAAGATTGCATTTTTATGCGTCAAATCGAGCACTCATCCCTTAGAATTGATTCACACTAATTTGTTGACTTCTCCAAATCCTTCAATTAGTGGTTGCAGATATTATGTCATCTTTGTGGATGAGTTCTCTCGATATATTTGGTTCTATCCCCTCCATGCCAAGTCTGATGTGTTTTCTACATTTGTGAAGTTCAAAACCTTAACTGCAATCTGATAGGGGAGGAGAATACACATCTCTTCAATTTCAATCTTTCCTCTCTCAGAATGGTAAACTTCACAGAAAAACATGTCCTCACACGTCTCAACATAATGGGGTGGCCGAAAGAAAGCTTAGACATATACTAGAAACAAGTCTCACCATGCTTCTACACTCTAGTCTATCGAATAGATATTGGGTTGATTCATTCCTCACTGTAGTCTATATTATCAATGGACTCCCTACTGTTGTTCTAAATCAGGTTTCCCCATTTGAAAAAATATTTGATAAAGCACCTGATTATGCTCTTTCGAAGGTGTTTGGATGCAAATGCATCCCTCTCCTTCGTCCTTACACAGCCAACAAACTTGAGTACAGGTCTAAGCCATGTGTTTTCTTAGGTTATAGTCATGCAGGATACAGATACTTAGAACCTCTCTCTGGTCGTGTTTTCTTGTCTCGGCATGTACTCTTTGATGAAGCATCATTTCCAGCAAAGGATGATACCATCTCTCACCTACCTTCAAGGATCAATGGCACTATTCCTCATCCCTTTAAGTTTTCCTTTTTCCACCTCTATTTCTAATTCTGATGCCACTAATACTCCACCACCTACATCTGAAAACTGCTTCAATTCAAGTTGCACCGGCCCTACTCTATCATCACCTACTCCTAGAGCTACTAACTCCTCACCCATGGCTACTATCCAACCTTCATCTCCTACTCAATCTCTTGTTTTGTCTCCTACTCCTCCTTCTAACCCATCTGCTCCTCCCATTCAAGTTGCATCTTCTTCAGATATCCTCTCTATTGCAGAATTATTACCCCCCATCCTACCTACTACAACTTCCCATCCTATGGCAACTTGTTCTCAAACTAGCTCCTTACATCCCAAACAATACCCTAAATTTCAACTCTACTACGCATCCAAACATCCACCATCCAACTTGTCCACCCCTCTTCACTTGTAAGTACCCTCCTGTTTCACTAAGGCAACAATAGATTATTGTTGTACAAAAATAAAGTACTCGCAATAGCACGAGTCGTTTGTAATAAAGTGTTGTGCAAGTGCGAGGTCGATCCACAGGGAATTTGTATTCTTGTAAAAATCAATTTCCTAATCAAATTGACTTTATCTTAACCTAGTACCGAAGTTCGAAGTTGGTCGTGCAAAAATATAAATGAAGTAAAAATGAAATTGCTTAAATAATAAAAAGGCACTAAGGTTTTCTGAATCCACCTTATCAAATCAAAACTCACTCTCATGTTTTGTTCATACATTCGTCAAGAATTAAACCCTAAGCATTTTCTATTGTTTTTATAAAATCCTATTGAAAGATTCGATGAATCCAACTCTATTGCGAAAGACAACGAATATCCAATTGAGATCAAAAGATCCAATGTATCCGTTTGAACAACGAAAGACAATGGATATCCAATTTCAATCAAAAGATTCGATGTATCCGCTGGATGAAACACAACGAATATCCAACGTTTAAACAATTCTATAAACAACAATCAATACAAGTTTTGTCACATAACTAGATTGAAACGAAAATACTTCATATTAAATTCAGAATTGTACGAACAAAAACATGAGAAATAACGAGTTTATCAATGATGAGGCTTCATCTTCAACCTTAGTTGAAGGTTTTAGCCTCTCATGACGACAACAGACATAAACATATCAATTGAAATCATAAAGAAACAAAAACTTACAAAGAAAAGCGTTCGAAAAGCTCAAGAATGACTCTAGGTCGAAGTTTTGGACTCTACAGCGCCCCCCTCTATGTTTACAATGAAAAAGATAGTATTTATAAGCTAATTCTAGGGTTTTAGTGTTGCCAGGTCGGCCGAGTGCATTCGATCGCACTTAGGTGCGCTCGATCACACTCGTGCATGAATTTCGTTTTGTATATCTTCGCGTTAGCTTTCCAAAGACACTAAGATCACCCCAATCGGAGTTCTACAACTCTAGATATGACTGTTTTGGTGGGACTCGTCAGGTGCGAATCATTGCTCGACTCAAATTTGCTTCCAATGCTCCCCGAACTGCCTTAAGTCCCAGAATTAATGTAGTTAGCCCCAGATATACCTTAGCAACCTACAAAACACTAAAACACCAAACTAACCAAAAACATCAGAAAATAACAAAACTAAGGGTTTAACAAATACAAGCTAAGGGGCCCAAATATGCAATATTTGACACTCATCAATTATCTAATGGGACTTGGACTTATGCTCTAGACCAGCTCATCACAACATTATTCGCAACAAGTGGGTGTATAAGATAAAACAGAAGGCTGATGGCTCTCTTGACAGGTTCAAGGCTCAATTAGTTGCTAAGGGATTTGAGCAATGCAATGGTATTGATTACAATGACACCTTTTGCCCTGTCATTAAGCCATCCACCCAGTGGCGAATCCAGGAATTCATCCATGCAAGGGCGTGAAGAAAATAATATAATATAATGATAATTTTTTTTTTGTTGTTCTCTTTATATATTATATTTTTATTATAATATTGTAAATACAATTAAAAATATAAATTATAACATGTTATGTGTATCACAAAAAGCATATCTATGAGACTTCATAAATATATGCCAAATTGATATTTCAGTTAACAAGCATGTACTAATATAAAAATAAAGAAAAATACAAAATACAGATTATCTAAAATTGCATTCGACGTGATTTTAGAGAAACGAAATCATTAAGTATCAAATCTGAATTGAAGCTTTCGGAAATTTCTCTTTCAATGTAGACAAGTAAATTATCTGCAAGAAACTCATCCTCTATTTTGTTACGAAGTCTTGTTTTAATAATCTTCATACTGAGAATGCTCGTTCAGTAATTGCTGAAGACACCGGAAGAGTTAAAACAAGGCGAATCAATCTATCAATAAGATTAACATATCTGATTTTCCTGTCTCTGCCAATCCTCGACATAATTCCTCAATGGAAGATAATCTTTGTAATTTCAGATGATTAAGCATAGCAACTTAAAAATACTTCAACTGAAATTTCAAAGTCATTTTCTCCTAGTTAGAAAAACCAAGAAAATAGTACTTATCGGCAAGAGTACATATATCATTAATATTAAATGATTTATAATCATCACTTGGATGCAAAGCTGAACAAAGTGTCAAGAGTTTCATTGTCCTTTCACCAAATCTATTATCGAGCTCTTGCAATTAAAAGTCTATAGCAACATTGAATATGTCGAAATGATAATGATGTTCCATTGTAATGTGATCACGTTGACGACGACCTCGGCCTTGAACATAACGAGCATCAAAATCTGGAATGTCAATTTCAAATTTATTGCAAAAAGAGACTACTTCCTCAAGCAAACTATCATAATCTCCATTTCTCAATTTTTGAATGAGTGTTTTTGTATTAGAAACTAACTGCATAGCACTCAAGATGTCTTGAGATTTTTGTTGCAAATGCTGACAAAGACAATCAATAGTACCCATGATTTCCCTCATCAGATGTAGAATAAATATAAATTTGAATGATGTAATCATTGTATAAGCAACATTAGCATCCCCACATTGAGAGTAAATGGATCATTCTTCTATAATATTTTCAAGCACTACACAAGTAGGATTAAACATCCTTAATATGCTACAAATGGAATGAAAATGTGATACCCTATAAATTCTATAGATTTAAAATAGAATTGTAGAGCATTTCTTTTGATGTGTATTATAATTGCTTTTATTACTATATATCTATTAAGTAATTATTTATATTATTATTATTGTTGGGAATAAAATATCCCCTTATTATTTATCTATTTACCATTTTACCACCCCCTTTATATGGCGACACGTGTCACCATGGGTTTATAAAAGCAGAGAGGTTTCACCTTCCTCCTTAACGAAATCCTTCGTTCTCCTTCACTAGGAGACTAAAACTCTCTTATATCTCCCTCTTACATATTTCTCCCTTCTTATCTCTTATTCTCTTCTATATATATGCATTTCTCACCTCCCAAACACATTTTATTAGGCATTTGGGGTATATCATTGCCATATATTTTTACGCGTACATACGATGCTAATTTGAGCGTCGGAGGGTCTTCGGAGCCCCAACCGAGGACCTCTGACCGTACTTTTATTTTGCAGATAATCCAAAGGCGCACAAGAATCTCATTCTCAACCAAGAACTAAAGAAACACTGCTGAACATCCGTACGGTGGACCAAAAATTGCACCAACAATTATTATTATTATTATTATTTATGCATACAATTGTGTATCAATAGTGTTAAAAAAAAAAAAAAAAAAAAAAAAAAAATCTCATGTATTAATGAGTATGATGCACTGCTTTTCTTTTAATGCTCCTGACACCTTTTTATCATGCATTAAACTTGTATTTTCATTTAAATACCTGCAATACACTTGTCTTACCCACAATTCTTCTTTTGGATGGCCGGTTATCATGCATTTAAACACCCATTCTTATCTTAAACACATATAGTACACTTGTCATTCTACTCACACCCCTCTATAGTACAAAAGATTAGGTAGCAGTCTTCCTTGTTTCACACATCGCAAGAAATTCGATTAGCTTTCTTCTGATAATAGCAGCTAATTTGGGGTATGAAATGCTATAAATCTTCTTCTATAGCTCACGTTTTTTTTAAGGTTGGAAAAATTAGTTAATTTAATATTGTTGATTTCTAGATTTTGTTTTAATCTATAAAGGTCTTATTATTTTGGGACCAGTTTAGTTTGCATCTAGAAACATTGTTCTCAGTTTAATTTTATTAAGAAATCGTTTTATCTTTGTCCATGGTTGTAATAAGTGTGATCCCTAGAGTCCAGTTTTTTTTTTTTTTTCTTACAAGGTTAAGGCTTAGTTTTCATTTTTAGGTTTGGGTTTTCTTGTGCTGTTAAGCCATATTGGAGAGGCAGTTTTTGTTTCTTTTAACTCTAGTTCTTTATGTGGTTAAGTTTTATATATATAAATATATTTATATAAGTACGGTGAGGTTAAGTTATATATATATACATATGGGGCACCTTATTTAAAATTTATTTTAAAATCTAGAATATCCCTCTAAGTTATTTTTCACTTAGGTAGAAGGACAACTCAACGCAACCCCTCGTCCAGTTCAGGTAAGAGGACACAATACCAAAGACCCCACTAGATTTTATTATAAATCTTAGAAAGTAAAATGTTGGGGATTTTACAAATTATTCATTTCATGATTTTCTTTAAAATGCACTTCCTAAATTTTACTTTATTCTTGTTGTTTATTGATGCATTACAATTGCCTTAAATTTTACACGACTATGATTATAAATGGAATTAACTCCCAATGCTTCATGGTATATTACAAACGAGCTTATGAAATGATACAATAAATATACGTATGTTTTCATGATAATAAATGTTTAACCTCGAGGCATTGAAGTAATGGTCGGTACCGGATCGCAAGGGTAGGAGGGCAAGCACACCGAAGGACAGTTATGAGAAAGTATGTGCTACCGGCCAGGTGGCCTCCACCTAGGGGGAGTTTCCAACTTGGTAGCTCTTCCCTGTGACAACAGGATGAGCCTAAGGAGTCCTACGGGACAAGCCAAACGTGCGTTGCTCACGGTAAACTTGCGAAGATGGGTCAAAGGGTAAAAACATTAAGAAAAGAAAATCAAAAGAAAGTGCTAGCTTATGAAATTGCTATTCTTGCATTAATTGATAATTACTTATTATTCTTGTTGTATCAAGTTATGAGATAAAAATTTGCATAGCATATTTTATTGCATTTTGGTATTGTGGCTTCTTACTGAGTTGTCGAACTCACCCCTCTTCCCTTTAATCTTTTTCAGATGGCACTACTTATCATAATCTTGAGGGTAGGGGTACCAATAGCAGTTTTTGAGATTGTACACCCCGCCATATGGCCCTATGACTGGGACTCTTTCACATATTGCTTCGCAGACCCTTAGTAGCTGCTGAACCTGGGATTTCCTTGTAGATAGATGGATTAAGCCCTGACTATACCGTTTTTGTTGTAAACTGTACATGCGTATATTTTTGTAGGAGGGTTCTGACTTGAGATAGATGCAATCTCTTGTAAAAGTCACTTTTGTTTTTTTGTTTTACCTCCTTGTTGGGTTTAAATTTTTTGTATGGGAATCTTAGGTTGTTGGTATTAAACGTTAATAGATATATATATTAAAGTTTTATTACGGTTATCCCCCTTACTTTTGCCTTGATGTGTCCCTTTTTATTATTATTATTATTTATTACTGGTTCTTTAGTTCGCGTTTCCTTTTTTTATTTTTTAGGGGGCGTGACAGAAAATGAGAACCCTAACGAGTATCACCAACTCGTTTCAAAGTGCTAATTTGGTTAGCTCCTTTTCTAGTTTCAAGTTCATCAATAGCTATCAAATGTGCGATATCTACTTCATGAGCATCTTGCAGTTGATCATGACGTTTACATGAAGTACCAACCACATTGATAATGAAATTCAAATTTGAGAAGAACTCATGAACAAAAAAAACCTCCCAAGATGCAGCAACTAATGCTAATTACAATCGACATGCAAAACAATGAACATAATATGCATAAGGACAATCATTAAAAAATAATGCATGTAACCATTTCCATTCTCCACACATATTACTAGCACCATCATACTCTTGTCCATGAATACTTTGAATATCAAGATTCAAGACCATTTTGAAAAAGAACATAAGATATGCTATCTTTTAAAGTCAATGTCAATGTATCTTTAACATAGACAATATCAAAGAAGCGTTCTTGTATGAAACCATCTTTGGTAACAAATCTCAAAATAATGGACATTTGTTCTCTCTTAGACTTATCTCATGCTTCATCAACAATAATGCAAAATTTTGAATTACCAATTTCTTCACGAATTGCATCTTGTACCATTTTTGCTAAGACATGTAAAATATCTTTTTGGACATGATGTGAATTATATTTTGCATTTCTTGAAACATTTTCTAAAACAACCTTAGCAACATCCTCGTTGTAAGCGGACATAAGTTTTATCAACTCAAGAAAATTGCCACAATTTTTTGAATTGGGACCTTCATCATGACCTCTAAAAGCACATTATTAAAAT
This sequence comes from Carpinus fangiana, assembly GCA_006937295.1. Taxonomy (NCBI): domain Eukaryota; kingdom Viridiplantae; phylum Streptophyta; class Magnoliopsida; order Fagales; family Betulaceae; genus Carpinus; species Carpinus fangiana. Next base: position 11,933,088 of record CM017324.1, read on the forward strand.
ATTAAATACCGAACACAATCAATTGAAGTCTTCAATCGCAATCGATTCTTCAATTTTTCTTTTGAAGTTTGCTTATCTATCACCTTATTAATATGTTGAGATTGATTCATCAAGCTGTAACAAAACTTAACAGCATTATTATGAAATAAACATGGCCCATTTCCCATATGACCCAAAAAAGCACAATACATGCCATAATTAACTTTCTTCCAATTAAGAAATCCTTCAATAGTAAATGCATAAGTTCCAAATCGACTTGTTGAATTTTTAGAAAAAAATATCGCAGGATAAACAATAAGCAACATCTTTTTCATAAGAATATTCTAACCAATAAAAAATCGTATACCAAAACGATTGAAATCTTCGACGATTTTTTTCATTGTCCGAAAACGGATATTTAGAACTATTAGGACATCATCTATATGGACCAGCTTTAAGATAAGCACGCCTAATTTCATCCTATTGATTAACAGGATATTCTCATATTTGAGGACGTAACCCTAGATCATGTTGTAGAGTAGAAATGTCAACTGATTCAATTATTGGCATCTTAGAAGGGTGTTACTCTTGCTCAATAGCTAAAGTTTGGGAATTAGATGCGACATTTTAGAATTTGAATCATCACTTTTCTTAAAAAATGCATCAATTGTTTTTGACTTGCCCATGATGCAACCTAAGATTTTTCGAAAACCTGAAAAATTTATTAATCTATTAATTTTAATACTTATCACTCTAAGTCTCTTTAACGATATTATAATAAAATTATTAGCAATCTAGCATATTTCCAATAGTTATTAATCTAACAAAACAAAACAACAAATATATCATGTATGAATAAAAATAATAAATAACATACCTGAGATTGGTAATAATCTACTGAAACTCGTCGATGCTTAACAAAATCCCAAAGTATATATATAAAAAAAAAACACCTAAAAAATGACAATATTGTTTTAATCAGACTAAGAGAAACAAATTTTAATAACTCATAACTAGTAACTCATAAAACAACAATATATAGTAAAACATATAACAAAATATTTTTGGTAGAAAAATATATACCCACAAATACATTTCAATCATCTTCGTCGTAGCAAGTAAATATACCCCAAAATATACTCATAACTAATCGCTCACAAATGTACCCATTAGTCCATTACGGCATTACCCACAAATATTTTTGGCTGAAAATTACAAATACAATGAGAACAAAATACAGAGACAACTCAAACAAATATAGTATGTAACTAGAATTTAAAAACCAGAAATTTTGTACCTAAGAACCAAGGCAGCAACAAGACACTGAGTAGGTAGCAGCCAGCAGCGACAAGTGAACAAAGGAGAGTTTTTTTTTTTTTTTGCTTTTAGCCTTAGGTGCATGCTTCATATACATGTAACATTTAGATTACAAACACCAAATTCAGATGAGAATAACAAAAGGAAAGATTTTGTTTCATTTAATTTAAACTTCCAAGGAAATAACAACTAAAGTTCAAATTAGAAATAAAATGAAATCAAAAGTAGGAAATCGAAGCTAACCTTACCAAAGTGTTGGTGAGCTTTGGCTCAATAGCTGAAGCAAACACATTCACTGTACACCACAAAAGAACAAAAAAGACAAAAAATCAAAAAAATCAAAAAACCGAAAAACATTTGTGAAAGTTCTAAAAATTGTGTAGGGATATGATGAACTAACAGGTGGGTTGTTGGTTAGGCAGTGTTGGAGGCTTGTCTGGGATGTGAAGGATTTCCCACGCAGCGGCAGAAATAAGGAGCAGAGAATAACTAAGAGAGTTTTTTTTTTTTAGGTTAGGTTTGGTCCTTCTAAGAGAATAAGAAGGTCGAAACAAAAAAATGGAAGGGCTACTGCTTGCTGGGCTGTGCTAATTTGGAGGAGTTGGCCTGGCTGGGATTTTAAAAAGGAGGGGCTGAGTTTTTAAAAGGAGGTGCTGGGCTATTGAACTGGTAACATTTAAAATATATATATGAATTTTTATTTTTTTATTTTTAAAAAAAAAAGAAACTAAGTAGGGGTGGCATCCCCTGCATCCCTGTACATAGATCTACACCTGCATCCACCATCCGAATTGTATTTACCCTTGTAGTCCAGTTCAATAGGCCCTCAAGCAATTTGATGTGTCCAATGCTTTCCTTCATGGATCTTTGATAGAAGAAGCACACATAGAACAACCTCAAGGCTTTTAGGACCCTCTCCATCATGACTATGTTTGTAAGTTACATAAGGTTATCTACAGTCTTAAACAATCTCATTGAGTTTGGTTTCAATGCCTCTCTACCTCATTACTGGAACTTGGCTTCATTGCCTCCTCAGTGGACACTTCACTATTTATCTATCATCATAGGAGTGTTCACATTTTTCTCATTGTTTATGTTAATGATATCATCATTACTGGTTCAAATATTTCAGTCATTCACTTGTTGATTTCTAAGTTGTAGCAACAATTCCCGCTCAAGGATCTCGGGTCTCTCAACTTCTTCTTGGGCATTCAAGCTCATAGATCCTCTAATGGGCGGCACCTTAGCCAACCAAGTACATTACAGAACTTCTTCCCAGAGTGCAAATGTTAGGAGCCAAACTAGCCTCTTCTCTATGTCCCTCTAGTACACGGTTATCTGGATTTGATGGATATCCTCTCTCTGACCTGAGTGTATACAAAAGTGTAGTATGAGCCATATTATATTGTACTTTAACTAGACATGTGCTTTCTTTTGCAGTGAATCAACTTTGTCAATACATACATTCTCCAACCACAAGTCATTGGATTGCTGTCAAAAGGGTCTTCTTATATCTTAAAGGTTCCTTCAACCATGGACTCTACTACATTGCCAATTTTGCTAAGTCCTTAAATCTTCAAGCTTTTTGTGATTCGGATTGGGTTGGGAGCCTCAATGATTGTCACTCCACCAAAGGTTTTGGTGTTTACCTTGGCAATTGTTTGGTCTCTTGGAGTACCAAAACGCAGGTTGTTGTCTCTCGCTCTTCATTTGAATCTGAGTATCAGGCAATGTCTATCACTATAGCCAAAATGTTATGGTTGCACATGCTTTTTAAGAAATTGGGAGGTTGCTCTTGATCATGCCTATATGCTTTGATGTGACAATGTCAGCACCCTAACACTTGCTTCCAATCCAGTGTTCCATATACGCACTAAGCATATTGAGGTAGATTACCATTTTGTAAGTGAAAAAGTGATCAATGGTGATATTTTGATCAAATTCATTTCCACCCATGATCATATAGCAAACATATTTACCACGGGTCTATCTTCTACTCCGTTCAACTTTTTGAAATTCAAGCTAATGGTTGAACCACCTCCCATTAGCTTGTGGGGGGATGTTAGTGAAGTCTCTGCCCCTGGTCACCTTAGAGTTATTGAAATAGAGCCCAAAGCAGCAAATACTGCCACATATGCTCAACGTGTTAATGAGATAAAGTCCAAGACAGGAGGTGCTACCACATATGCTCAAGTCAATGCATTAATGCATGACAATAGTCCACATGATACATTGGCACAACAAGATTCCAACAATCACACAATCACAGATTGTGGAATATCAATCCGTGATTACACAGCTGCTCCATCACCAAAGAAGGAAGGGAAAGATCACGATGTGATATTAAAGGTTATAGATTATGCTTGTATCTCATGATTGCATAGATGTCCTCATTCAGAAAAGGAAAGTAAAGACCACAAAGTTGCTCCTTACGTAGAGAAGGAACACAACTACAATAGCAGCAAGCCTTGGTGATCAAGGCAAAATAAATATCTTTGACTTATAAGGAAATGTATAATTTGTGTAATTGACAATTCCATATTTTTTATAATTTGCTAAATGTATTTTCCTTATTCATTGGGCACTCATTCCGTATATAATGCCCTAAGCTTTGTAAACATTTTATCCAAGAAATAAGAATTCCTCTGTCAACTCAAAACTTTTTAGATATTACTCATTTCTCAATAGGGTTAGCACTGTCTTGAGGGACTTATAATACAATGTTGGTACCCTGACCATTGTACACTACTTTTCATAAGACTAGCAGCCCGACCAAGTTTGACCATGCGTGGCCCATGTTACTAATAATGTAAGTCATGTAGTGACTCACCAATCAAACATGGTTATGCCGGTCACGAAACAACCATTAAATCCAAGGTCCATATAATACATACTTTTGACCATATAGGGGGTGTTTGTTAAATGCATACACACTCCCTCAAGTCTGAAAATAAGCTGTGATGCCCTATAAATTCTATAGATTTAAAATAGGATTTAGAACCCTTTTTTTTTTTCTTTTTTTTTTTTTATGGATCATAAGTGCTATAGATAAATTATTATTATTATTATTGTTATGATTTTATTATGATTTTATTTTATAATTATTATGATTTTATTATTATTACGTATATATATATATATATATGATAGTGTACTTCCGTTAGAGTGTAGTTTTAATAAGACAAAAAAAAATATATATATATATAGACTTAATTGCTTTTACCCAAAACTAGCGGAGCCCAAAGTGAGTGGGATAAAACAAGCCAGCTTACCTCCATCTTTTTGACACTTGTGCTCCATGCTTGGGTCGACTGGGTTACCAAAAGCCACCTAGAGAACCATTTCACCATTTGTATTTCATGCGTAACGGATGAATAATCTTTTGACACCTAGATCACACTTTTCCGCTTCCCAGATCACACTTGTCCGCTTCCCAGACTGTCATCTACTCTCCTAACTGCCTATAAATTCAGATGTTTCGTTCTTCTCCTCACACTCTGAAGCTGAGCTTGAAGGTAGTTGTCTAGTAATTGTTATTTCCCCTCTTTAGCATAACTATAACAATTTCTTTTCTTTTCTTTCCTTGTTCTGCTGTCTTCACGCCCACTCTGCTTTGTCGAAATCCTTACCGATTGTTCTGTGTTTTTTTCTCTCCTTTTTTCATGACAGCCCTTGGTATTGCATTATCAAACCGATTTTTGCAAGGTAGAAATCGCTTCTCTTACCCACTGAACTCTTCATGTAATTATTAATTTTCGTAGTTAAGTTTCTATTGGCTGGAATGCTGATTTTGGGGTTCTGGTCTTAATTAGATTAATTGAATCCTTAGTATTTTTTTTTTTTTTTTAAGTTTTCTATATTTATGAGAGTTTGTGATTCTGTTTAGATGTTTCCTTAGTGAATTATAGCAGTTTCTTGTTTAAATGGATATGTGCTTAATATTTTGTTTCCACTATCTGTTTTTTTTTTTAAGTTGTCGTTGAAGTTCTTTTATAAGGGTTATTTTACTGGGATGAAACTCTAGTTTGGGGGGAGGTTGTTATTTAAATGAATGCTTGAACCGGAGGTTTAGTTGTGGTGGTTTGTTGGGTGTTTGGTATAATCAACAGGAAAGATCTGTACACATATATATATATATATATGTTGTGGGGTACCTTTGTTTAAAGTTTATATTAAATCCAGAATACTCCTCTAAAACCACATTTGCGATTTACTTACGTAGAAGGACAACTCGCACGACCAATACCAAATCCAAGTAAGGGGACACAATGCCAGAAACCCTAAACAAATTTTATTATAAATCTTTGAAATAAAATGTTGGGGGATTTTATAAATTATTCATTCCATGATATTCTTTAAAATGTACTTCCTAAATTTTATTTTATTCTTACTGTTTATTTATGCATTACAATTACCTTAATTTGTACTCGACNAAGTTTATATTAAATCCGGAATACTCCTCTAAAACCACATTTGCAATTTACTTACGTAGAAGGACAACTCGCACGACCAATACCAAATCCAAGTAAGGGGACACAATGCCAGAAACCCTAAACAAATTTTATTATAAATCTTTGAAATAAAATGTTGGGGGATTTTATAAATTATTCATTCCATGATATTCTTTAAAATGTACTTCCTAAATTTTATTTTATTCTTACTGTTTATTTATGCATTACAATTACCTTAATTTGTACTCGACTGTGATTATAAATGGAATTAGCTCTCAATGCTTCATGGTATTTTACAAACGAGCTTATGAAATGACTAAATAAATATAATTATGCTTTCATGATAATTATTGTTTAACCCCGAGGCACTGAAGCAACGGTTGGCACCGGATCGCAATGGTAGCATGACAAGCACACCGAAAGACGGTTACGAGAAAGTGTGTGCTACCAGCCAAGTGGCCTCCACCTAGGGGGAGTTCCCAACCTAGTAGCTCTCCCCTGTGACGATAGGGTGAGCCAAGGAGTCCTACTGGACAAGCCAAACGTGTGCCACTCACGGTAAACTTGCGGCGATGGGTCAAAAGGTAAAAACGTTAAGAAAAGAAAATATGAAGGAAGTGCTAGCTTATTTTATAATTAATGGCCATTCTTGTATTAAATTATTTATTTCTTATTGAGTTATGACATCAAAAATTTGCATAGCATATTTTTATTGCATTTTGGTGTTGTAACTACTTACTGAGTTGTCGAACTTACCGCTCTTCCCTTTAATCTTTTCAGATGACTCTGTTCATAATACTTTTGAGGGAAGGGCTTCCACTAGCAGTCTATGTGATAACGGACCCCGACATATGGCCATATGACTAGCATACCTTCACATACTACTTTGCAGATCCTTAGGAGCTACAAAACTTGTGATTTCCTTGTAGATAGCTGGTTTAAGCCTTGACAGTGCAGTCTTTTTGTTTTTTTGTGGACTGTACAGTTTGATATTGTAGTAGAAGGGCTTTGACTTGGAAGATGTAATCTTTTGTAAAGTCACTTTTGTTTTTTTTGTTTTTTGTAGGAATCTCAGGTCCTATGTACTTAAACAATATCATAAATATATATATAAAGTTTTATTATCCTAGCTGTCTCTCTTAATAATATTTTTCTTAATTTCTCATAGTTTTTTAGTTCGCGTTTTCCCCTTTTTATTTTCTTTCAGGGCGTGACATAAGCACTGTTCATGGTAAGGATGTTCCCTTTCGTAAGTCAGAAAGCATATTCTCGGAAGGTTTGAAACTTCTTTTTTATTATTTTCCATTTTTGCCCTTTTACCCACATCACTCATTATAGTAAGAAAGAAGCAAGCAAGAAAAAAAAAAAAGGCTGATGGTATTATGGTCATTTTGCCAGACAAATTATTCTGACGCACGTAAGGCTTTACTGCAAAATTCAGTAAACATTGTTTAATGAACAGTGTCAAGGGGGGTTGGGGAGTGTGCAGACGTTTTCCAAACAATGTTATAATTAACATATATAGTAAGCATATGACTGTTATTCTACACGTACTAGTGTACTATGTCATACGATGCAATTAGTTTTATATGTCTTTTGCATGCATGCTCTTACAATCTCATCATGTTCATTATCTTGTTTAAGCAACACATGTTTTTACAAAATAGAATTCATAGTAGATAAAAAAAATATGTTTCATAAAAGTTGTAAAGATGCATATTTAGTACATATAGGTACATATAAAATAGTCATGCAGTGTAAAAAAATAACAAGTACTCATGTGAGTTTGTACTCACTAGGGTCATATTGTTCCTCCAAATATTCCTCTAGGTATTCCATACTCTCCAAATATGTGAAAAGGCATAGCATTAGTTTTAAATCCGAGCTACAACGAAATAAAGAACAGTGTGCATATATGACCAAACAATTATCTTCTTCTCTAAACTTCACTGAAAGAGGTTTCTAACTTGTTAAAAAAATTGCAGATGAACAAAAATAAGAAAATTTTCGGGGAAGGAGACAATGAAGCCGAATTCTACATTAGAAAGCTGAAAAAGGTTTGTAAATTTAATTTTCTGAAACACATAAGAGTTTTGGCAAATTACTGCTAATGATTTAAGGTTTCATTGTAAAATGAACAGTCAATATCGTCGACATCTGTAATATCATCGGTCAAAGAGGATATAGAACATGTGCAATGTATGTGTTGCCTTACAATCACAATTATAACATCCACAACTATAAAGAATCTTAAGAAGCGATTATATGGGTGTGCTATGTATGACCATAAAAATGTATTTAAATTTGTGTAATTTAGTGTTGAGAAATGGTTGTTACTTCATACTTGTTCATAATTTTAGTATTCATTGTCAAATTTTTTGTGTAATGACAGAAAATTGGACAATGTCCTTTTTTCCAATAGTATGACAATGAAACATGTGCTCGTGGATGGGAGGTATTACATGGGCTGTATAAACAAGTTAATTTTTTAAATGGTGAAGTGTCATCACTTAGAGCTAGACTGAAGATCCAAACATATATGTTGGTCTTTTTGTGGGTAATTTGTGTATTACTCATTTGTCATAAGTTGATGGGGCATTAAAGCATGTAAATGTTGTGTTTGGAGCATTAATGCTTGACTTTCAATTGTATGTTTTGTATCACTAGATTAAGCAGATATAAAAAAATTGTATAACTTTTTAAATTTATATAATTAAATGTATATTAGTGTTTATACTGATTTGAATGTGAGTACGCTATATTTGGTGGTGAATTCGTTATACAACTTGTATTATAGAACTTAATTTGTATAAAAGAACTTAGAATAGAGGCATGGATGAATTCATCAATATAACATATTATGCCAAAATTACAGATTGCATACATACTCAGCACAAAAACATCATTTTTCTGCAGGTTGTAACAAAAACACCAATATTGTTATAAATTGTGGCATATTACATTCATCTATTATAAGCAAAAAATAACATCTTAAACAAAAGTAATGGGAAATGTGATTAATATTTTAACATAATGAACTCTAAGCTAACATGACATCACTAACATCATCTAAATTAGTTAAGACAAGATTATTGTGTAACACTACATTATCGGCTCCTTAGTACACATGTAGCCCTATATGTACTACCATGTTGTGAAGATCCCGCTTCTGCCTGTGGTTCACGAAATATTACTTAGTTACTATTAAACAATATATTGCACATGTATATGAAATATATATTCTAAAAAATATCATTTTTACATGTGACTGAGTCGCCCTACGTAAATGAACACGAGACTGACGACCCCGCTTCTACTTCCGCCTACGGTTCATGAAATGTTACTTAGTTACTATTACATAACATATTGCACAAGTATATAAAATATGTATTATAAAAACTATAAGTTTTACTTGTGACTAAGTCACCATACGTGTACTAACTTGAGGCTGTGACGACTCCACTCTTACTTCTGCCTGTGGTTTATGTTGGGATCCCTATAATGCATTAACCAAATATTAAGACAACATTTTCAAGCTCAGCATTCTAATATTTGTATAATCAGACACAATAATAACTATGACTATGATGTCCACCTTATACTCCAATACTTTTTAATTCATCATAATCCAAAACGGTAACTATTGTACCAAAAAATAACATAAACAAATTTTTTTCTAAAAACAACATAAACAAACAAATTGTGATCCATAGAATGCATTAACTAAATAATAAGACAAATAGCAACAACAATTCTTGTATTACTAGAATTAATGTTAAGTTAACAATGTTGGTATATGAACTGCGTGTTAAAAAATGTCTTAGTTTTACCTATGCTTGAGTAGCATCATTTTTTGGCTTATATTTCTTTGGTTTTCGCCTTTTCTGGTCCGGATTTATAGGTAAATGACAACCTTTGTAATTATGCCCTAAGCTCCCAGAATTTCCACATTTTAAAAAATTATTTTGTAAAAAAAAAAATGATACTAATACACCAACAAACAAGAAAATTAAAGCTTAGCTTCGTAAATTTTTTCCATTCATCATTTTCTTGGTGGCTGTTTGACTGTAAATTTTGTACAAAAAAATAGAAATTTTTGAGATGCTGCAACAAGTTACAAGTGGAGCATTAAAAGAATCAAATTTTAAATATTTTATTCCAATCACCATAAATTTTAATCTATTATATATATTCTTTTTTTTTTTTTTAAGAATTTACCTGCATTTCAAAAGTTGAGGCATAACACCATATTGAAGTCTAGAGGAATTCGTTCCCAACTTCTAATTATACAGTGAGAAAAAAATCTAATTTTAATGAGATTGAAGAATGATAATTTAACTTACAATAATAATAATAAATAAAAGAAAGAAGAATTTAGATAAGATGAAAAGAATACTAGCCATTTGAGATATGCAAAGAAGTTTGCTATGCTCAAGAAAAACCAGTTATTATAGTTCATTCATTCTCTCTACCCAAGATGCCCAAGCTATCACTCCTTTCTCTTTGCCAAGACGCACAAGACTAATAGCAGACCAGCTATCACTCGTTCTCTCTGCCCAAGACCATCTATTTGCCGAAGACCAGCTATCACACGCATATCTTCTGTCTATTTTGTTTTGTTATTTTCCTTCTTCCCTTCTTTTATCTCTATTTCTTCTATCTCTCTTCTTTGTAGGTCTCTCTCTTATATTTTTTTTCTTTACTTTTGTTTAGTTCTTTCAATTTACATCTTGTAAAAAACCCTCTTTTCTCAATACTCTTCGATGTTCTTTTTTTTTTTCCTACTCCGTTTATCTATATTTCAATCTATTTGTTTTTTTAATTATTATTATGATTTATTTTTCTTGTGTTAAAGATTTGATTTTGTTTAGTAAGATATGTCAAGATTTTTGTTTTATTGGAAAAAAAGAGATGGAAAGAAGCAAAATCAAACGAAACTCTAAACTCATCGGCGACAAGATCAACAACTTCTGCTTGGGTCTCTCTCCCTATAGCGGATATGTAGTTACTCTTAACTTCGACAAAATAACAAATTTGATTCAAAAGTGATGCTTATTTATGGGTATGGTTGTCATTACGTGAAATTGGTGCCACGCCCCCTTTTAAAAAAAGAATAGGGAAAAACGCAAACTACTAAGGATGCATTTGGGAGTGCGTTTTTAAAAAAATAATCTTTTATTTAAAAATAAATCGCAATTTTAGAATATTTGGGATTGCGATTTGGAAATCACAAATTTTAAAATCGTGAAAAAATCTACGATTTCCATAAGCTCGTTAGATGGTGCTTATTCAAAAAAGTGAGAATTTTAAACAAAATCACGATTTCTATTAAAAAAATATTTGGCTTAATAGTTACCTATTTTGTGCAGGAATTAAAAAAAAAAATACCAAGAATACCCACTTAAAACATATAAACCCTTCCTGTCTATTTTCTCTATCGGTCTCTTCTTCCTTTCTCCGTTGTTGTTCATCCTCTATCCACTCCTCTACCAAGTAAGAATCTCACCTTAATATTTTATTTCTCTCCATATAACTCTTTTGCGTTTGGTTTTTGGTGTTGTTTTTTGTAGTTTATATGATTATTGTGCCTTTTTATATATGTGTTTATGTTCTTCAACCGATTTTTATAGAGTAATAAGCGTTTGTGATTTTTTTCTCAAAATTTTATTTAGATTACCGTACAAGTATAGTGTTGTGTAATCCATTACAGTGTGCAGTGATAGATCATTGTACACGTACAGTGATGTACAGTAACCATATAAGGCATTTTTAAAAAAATATTGTACAGTGCCCAGGATGATGGTTTTTTTTTTTCCTTGGATCACCGTGCATTGCACAATGACAATATACATGACGATTTTTTAGGGTTTTTTTTTTTTTTTTTTTTGTATAGTAACAATTTGTGATGAATTTTTTTATTTCATTTTTAAATGGGTAGTGCACTGTAACAATTTGTGATGTTTTTTTTTTAATATATTTTTTTAATGGGTAATGCACAGTGATAATCTATGATTTTTTTTAAAAAAAATTTTTATTGTGCATTGCACAGTGATCTGTCACTGTGCATAATGCACAGTAATGTGTACAGTAACATTTGCCCTAAGATATAGCACTATAGAATTGCCTAAGTAGAAAACTCAAAGTTAATATCAAATTATAATTTATACTTTTGTTTCCATAGATATTAAAAATGGAGGCTTATATAGACAATGTTAATTATTTTACTGTTATAAAGAAATGTCCTTATTAGTAACTTGGCCATGAAACCGCAATTATATGTTAATGTCATCTAAACACTCAATTAATAAAAAAGTACTTTTAGCATGTTTTACCAAACGCCTATGCGATTTTAAAAATGAAATTTTTGAAAACGCAATTTTTAAAATCGCACTCCCAAATAGGCCCTAATTTGACAACTAATAAGGAATATTTATAGCTAACAAGCTTAAACTGTATAAACTATTCGTATATAAACTATCATTACAAAAAAAAACTAAGATTCCAAAGAACCTTACAAGCCCTTCCAAGAGGTATATACAAAAAAATAATTGTTATAAGGAGGTCATAGCCTTCCCATACATCATATTTCTCATAATACAAAAAATCATACTGCACAGATTACAACAAAAGACTATACAGTTGAGGTTTGGTCCAGAAATCTATTGTGGAATCACAGGTTCGGCGGCTCCTACGAATCTACAAAACAATAAGTGAATATATTCCAGTCATAGGGCCATATGACTGGGTCCTCTATCTTAAGGACTGCCACCGGTAGCCCTGCCCTCAAAACTATTATAAATAGAGCCATCTGAAAAAAATAAAAAATGAGAATTTTTTAATTACAGCTTCTAACAGATTTGGAAAAAAAAAAAAAAAAGATCGGCGTGGCCTGCAAGGAATCAGCTTAATTGTTAGCCTTAGGACACTTGTCGAATAAAACAAGACTTTTGACATACATTTTTGACACAATACATGTACGCATGTTGAACAAAACAAGACTTTTTGACACCTACAGTGCACGTGCTTTTCTCTCTCATCCCTTCTCCCTTTTATTTTTTTTCAAATGGCTCTGTTTATAATAGTTTTGAGGGCAGAGCTACCGTAGCAGTCCTTGAGATAGAGGATCCAGTCATATAACCCTATGACTGGAATACACTCACTTATTGTTTTGCAGATCCGTAGCAGCCACCGAACCTGGGATTCCACAATAGATTTCTAGACCGAGCCTCGACTATATAGTCTTTTGTTGTAATATGTGCAGTATGATTTTTTGTATTAGGAGGAATCTGATATATGGGAAGGCTATAATCTCCTTATAACAATTATTTTTTTGTATATACCTCCTGGAAGGGCTTGTAAGGTTCTTTGGAATCCCAGCTTTTTTGTAATAATAATTTATATACTGATAGTTTATATAGTTTAAGCTTATTAGCATTATAAATATTCCTTATTAGTTGTCAATTTATTAGTTTGCGTTTTTTCCTACTCTTTTTTTAAAAGGGGGCGTGACAATTGGTATGAGTATTTTTGTCAGTTAATATATTCAATTAAAAGCAAACTGCGGTCCATATTTTATCAAGAAGCCCATTTCACCAAAAGTTTTGTTTTTCAGCTTTGGCCAAACCATAGTTTTGGGCTTTTTGACCATTAAAAGTGCTTTGAAAATTTTTTACCAAACAAATTTTTTTTTTTTTTTCCAGACGAGCTGAGGGCATCAAAAACACTTTTTGACTCTGCAAACGCAATCCCAAACAGGCTCTTAGTCAGCTCATCTGCAGCTTTCTTCTATTAATATTTGGTCTACCAAGAACCATTTTATTGATAGGTGGTAGGATTTCATCGCGTAAACCATCAGTTGGTCATGTCTTTGGACCTTCCATGCCATAAACTCGAGCTACATATCCTTGCATGCACTTGCCCATCTATAATATCTATCCAAATATTCCTCTTATTTTTGTTTATGCATTTAAATTGGAGCACAAGCATGTGAGCAAGGGATCCCACTCAGCTGCCATCTCCCACATGTGCATGTGTGCTGATCTAACCTGACTAAACGTCATGCATCATACACGTGGTCGACCTCAAATTCTAATTCATTCTGCCACCGACTGATACAATTTCTTGCATCACTTTTTGACCTCTTTAACTTTTTCTGAATCTTTGGGCATATTGTGTAATTACGTCGACCAGATTCCATTCCTTTTTTGTGGAAGCATGCCATAATCTGGCAATGAATATTTTCAACCATTGTTAGGATGTGCTTATTCCTAGCTTCTTTAATCCAAGCATTAAAGCTCACATCCAAGTTATTCAATAACATGTCACTTTTGGTTTGGCAACTAAAAGCATGTCTGGGTCATAATGCCTTAGGTACACCACTAAGGTAAGTGTGTGCACCTTTGCCCATTGACAAGATCTTCTGCATGTGGTGATCAAAGACATAAATATTGGTTGCTCGTGCAGCCCCCCACAACTCATTCTTAAAAGCTTTTTCCATGTAACCTCTCGCTTTGAAGTTCGCATGTAGGTGTCAAACACAAAAGCGATGCTCACCATGTGGCAATACAACATTAACTACAGTTCCAAACCTCTATACACATACATTTGTGCATTGAATTATATATAAGAACATAAACAAATAAAATAACACAATAAGAACATAAGTAGTTTATTACACCAAATACCTTCTGTCTATCAGACATAATAGTCCAACCAAGTACGCCTTCTGCCCCGCATAAGTCCTCCACTAAAATGTTAATGAACCATTGCCACGACTCTTTTGTTTCTACCTTGGCCACAACAAATGCAATAGGAAACATGTCATCATTGACATCCTTGCCTATGGCACACAGCAATTGCCCCCTTTAGATGACAAGCATCAAAACAAATTATAGGCAACCATACTTGAACCCCTTCTTACATGCATCAAAGCAATTATACATCCTTTGAAAGAATGATCCATCTCTCTGTACGTAAACACTACTAACAGGGTTGGTGTTGCATATTGCTTATGCGTATTTCCTTGTGATGCGATATTGCTTAGAATTGCTACCAAAAAGTCGATGCAATGCCTCATTCGCTTTATAACCACGAGCAATAGGAACATATATGTTAAGGTCTCTCTTCACCCTCTGTTTCAATGCATACGGTGTCCATGTGAGATGATCCTTGAAGTCCTTATAAGTGCGAACAAGATAGTCAACATCACATTTGGTGTTTTCGTACTAATTACTATAAATATGAATTGGGTAGTAAGTTTTAATTTGAATACAAGTCTTCGTAGCATCAAATTCAATAGAGGCATGAATCCTCCATGCACAATGCTCTTCTTTACAGACTGCATTAATTATACTCATGTCATTGTGCTTGTAGCATCAAATTCAATAGAGGCATGAATCCTCCATGCGCAATGCTCTTCTTTACAAACTGCACTAATTATACTCATGTCATTGTGTTTATAGTCGTAATCAAACCCCATTTGCACAACATAAGTCTTCAATGCCCACTTGAAGACATATGTATCTAAAAATTGATCCCCAACTTCAAACGTTATTGAAATTTTCAAGTCATGTTTCTCCTTGAACTACCTATACCGCTTCTTCGTTCCAACATTGTCAAAATCACTACCTTACAAACTTGTAAGACCATCACCTGAATTAGGGATGTTCAAGCGGGTCGGTTATGTTAGCGGTTAGCGGTTGACAATGTGGTACCGCTAACCGCTTATAATCGTTAACCGATAACTGCTTTAGAAGTCGATTATTAAAAATTGCTAACCGCTTAGGGCGGTTACGGTTAACGGTTTAGAGGCTGATAGGGCTGGCAAAACAGGTACCTGTACATAACCCGTTTACGACTCGCGAGTACCCGTTACATGATTAGCCTATACACGAATACGACTCGTTTAGCTAAACGGGTAATCGGGTTTGACAAGAAAATAGCCAGGTAACCCGACACGACCCATTTTACCTGTTTAAAATAATTGGGTCCTATTGGGTAGACATGACCCAAACCGAACTAAATCGACCCGACCCGACCCGTTTAACCTAAACCTATCAAGGCTAAATTTTTTTAAAAATAAAAAATAAATTTTTTTCCTGTCAATCTGCAAACCCAACCAAAAAAAGACAAAAAGAAAAAAGATGAAAGCACCGAAATTGGTCCCATTTTGTGAGTTTCTGAACTTGGGTACGATCCACAAGTACATATATGTAGTACTTGGTCTTTGACGCCCGTCACAGCGCCGTGATCGCGCCAATCAAAATCGGTGGGGAGATCGTTGGTGGGGAGGATCGGAGCCTTTTGGGCATTAGATGGTAGCCGAACATTCTTCAGGCCGAGGAACTGTCGCCAGAATTCTACCAGAGTGAGATCGGAGAACTTGGTGACACCGTGGACTGCGCTTGGGTCAAGCTTCTGGTGAACCTTGGCTCGGCGCAGGTTGGCCTGGAACATGCCGAACCTGTAGTCGTGCTCCTCTTGACTCTCATAGCTTTTCTCAAACTTGGCCTTGAAGGTGGAGAAATGGCGCTCCGCGTGGAGTAAAGAATCCTCGCCGTCCGGGTTTAGTTTTAGCCTTTTAGGTTTTATTATTTTCTCTCCTTTTTTTTTTTCTTTTTTTAACTGGGTCTGGTGGGTTGACCCGCTAGAACCGAATATTCACCGGGTCTGGCGGGCCAGACTCGGCGGGTAAACCCGCTAAACACGAAAATTTTCTGGTCTTAAACGGGTAGACCCGATTAAGACCTGAACTCGATAAGCCCAAACCCATTACCTTTTTTTCATGTCGTGTTCATGTTGTTTTCACGGGTCGTGTAAAAATTGTCGGCCCTATTAGAGGGTAGGGTAAGGTGGTCATAACCGCTAACGGCCTTTATTTATATATAATAATAAAAATATATAATAATAAAATATTAAATAAAACATCCAAAACAATGTCCATTTAGATTTTTCTTTTTAATTTTTTCATTTGTACTTGGATTAATGGATTTGGGCTATTTAAAACTATGTATGTGAAATATATAATGTGGTATGTAATGTTTTGGGTCAAGCCTTATTCAAAAACATTGGTTGGTCCAAAAAACAGCATATATATATTTATATTTTTTGGAATAATTTAACTTAAACCCTTAAAATAAGCCCAAAACACTTAAAAAGCCCAAAAGCTCATTTAAAAAAAGAAGCGGTTATAACTGCCGGTTATTGGATTGAATAACTGCTAACCGCCTAGGCAGTTGCGGTTATTAAAAATCAATAACCGCCTAAGGTGGTTGCGGTTTGCGGTTATAGCCAATAACTGCCGGTTATAACCGTTTGAACACCCCTAACCTGAATCATCAGATTCCTTATCCCCAATCTCAGCTCCCTGTATCACTTATGATACAGTCAACCTTGTACCATGTAACGCCCCCAAAATTAGCCTCGGCTAATCCGATGGAGTCACTGGCAATTCACCTAGTTGAGCCAACTTGTGACCAAATGAGAAATCACTCTTATAAAACCATCAGAGTAAATGCAAGGGAAGGTGAATAAATATGAGATTATTATAATTCATCAAGTAAGAACATTGAGCAACTACATAGTAAAGACAAACCTGTAAGTATATGTAAAGTATAACCAGTCCAGTAGTAGCATCTCTTGCCACGTCCATAGCGGTAAACCAGATTACCTAAAGAATAAGAACCGCGTAAGTCTAACGACTTAGTAAGTAAACCTCACACTTAGGTATGACATGAGCCCAATTAATAAAAGTAAACGTGTAATTTGAGTAATAACCAAAAAGAGGGCATTACCTCCGCTAATACACCATTTGATGGGTTTTAGGGTTTTCAAAGCTTTTGGTGTAGAATCGGCGATAATTATCTAAGTGTTTTAATGCAGAAAAGCTAATGCATTATAAGTCATAACTCTCATACATGGTCTACCCAAGATATTACCCATTCTCAGCAGGGTTGGTGCTATCCCGAGGGACCTATAATACAATGCTAGCGCCCCAACCATTACACAACATACCGTACGTAACATTAGTGGCACGATCGAATCTGACCTCGAGTGGCCCACACCAACTAATGACGGCCGTCCTATAGTGACCAAACCATTGGGAATGGTTGCACCAAGGTCACGAAACCAATGGATCCAAAGCCCCGTATAACACACACATTTGACCATAATATGCAGTTTATATAGTAAGCCCATGGCCGTTCATACCGCACGTACCAGCGTACTATGTCTTACGATGCATCTTAATAGTTTATTTAATATCACAGTTACTGAGTAATTATAGAAAATAGGCATGCTCATATCATATGTGTGGTCAGTCAACTGACATATCCCACGTTTTGCGTAAAAAGGGTGTAAGTGTCTACTTACCTCACGGACTCGAGCGAATCCTCCGATCAAGCTACTTCCTGTTATAACGAATACAAGACACTGTTATTCTAAGCCTTACGAAACCTAGAAATATAGCTAAGCCCAAGCATACACGTGTAAAACTTAAGAACAGGTGCTCTGCCCACTGATCGTACGTCCGGCCTCCATGGCCTACGTCCGCTCAGTGTGTTAAGCACACTGTTTCAAGATTCAGACAATGCATGTTTCTAATGGCATTCATAGACATCTAAACCTCTTCTAAGCTAGTAAAATAGCACATGTAACGCAAGAAATCACAGAACAACGATTCTTTAAGAAAATCCTTTGAAAACACCATTATTTTTAAAGAACACTCAATGAACACTTAAAAATCCTCATCAAGGCAGAAACACAAGATAAAATAGTGCTAAATACAAAGGGAACAGAGCTTACCTCGAAGGTAAGCACGGACATGGTTTCCCCTTCTCGGAAACTCATTTTTTAAGCTCACTCTCATCAATTTCTGACTTAAAACTTAAGGAAAGGGTTTTGGCAAACTAGGGGCATACCAGGGGATGGGAATGGGCAAGAGAAATGGGAGGTGGGACGGCCTATTTATAGGGAAAGTTTGCCACCAACTCTCTGACAGAGTAGCGGACATCCGGCAACCCTAGCGTACGTCCGGTGGTCTTTGCACATTGGTCCAGAGGGTGTCTCATACGTCCAGGTATTACCCAAAGGGTACCCCAAAAAGTAGCGTACGTCCGGTGGTTCCATGTACGTTCGTTGTACTATTTACAAAGCGTACGTCCAGTGGTCCCCCTCCATATGTCCGCACTACAGACAGCAGCGTACGTCCGTCAAACCTAGCGTACGTCCATCTCCTGAGGGTCAGTGTTCGGCTTTTTAGTCTTTAAAGGTTCAAGGTGTGTTTAGGTTAACGCTAAGGGTTTTGGGTCTCGTCAAATACCTTCATTGAAAACCTTTGTTGATTGCTCCTACGGAAAAGATTTTGTCTAATAAAAAGGTGGGTTTTTATCGGGGTATTACATACCACCAGTTGGCGGTTCCATCATTTTCTCTGTTGACCTCATCAACATCGTAGAATAGGTCTTCATCCTCGCCATCAGTTAGTTCAGAGTCACTCAACAGCTCCTTGATCACTTCATCAATATATTGAGCCATTGTGGTCTTTCGTGGCCTACCACGTTTTGTTTTTTCTTTTCCGGTTTTGGGCATGGTGTTCACACCGAGACTAACATTGTCTTCTACTCCTACACTGACATAGTCCTCTACACCAACATTAACATTCCTTCCTCTTCTTGAAAAAAGAAATGAATAAGAAAAATATTACATTCATTAATATTATCTTAATTTAAAAGAATAAACTAAACATCACTAAAAAACCAAATAATATAATTATGTGTACCTCCTCAACTTGAGGTCGGTTGCTTGCTTGTTTGCCCGCTTGGAGATGCACATTCCGTGGAGGTCCTACTCTTAGTTGGAATTCTAATAGCAGTTACTTTCCTACCACTTCTTGAAAAAAAAAAAAAAAAAAAAAAATTGCATTGATTAACCTACTTATCAATTTAAAAGAATAAACTAAGCATCAATAAAATTAAAATAATATAATCTTGTGCACCTCCTAGAACTGGTGGTCGGTTGCTTGGTTACTTGCTTAGAGATGCACATTCAGTGGAGGTTCTCTTCTTGGAGGGTGTAATGGTACAGGCAACCCTAGTTTTGACCCGTGAGCTTTTACACTTTCTTGGTTGAGAAATTTTACATTCTCCATCTTGTCCTTCCCCATCTCCATCTTCATGGGCAGCCCTAGGTATTTCATCCATCCCACCACCCCCTTCTTTTCAATAAAGACCATGGAATATTAGAGGTTCTCTTCTTCTCCTTCATCCTTGGTCTCCTATTTTAGCCATTAATGAAATTGAGCTTACCTTTTGTCCTTTTTTGGTGCAAGTTCATGGTCTTCCTATGCAAAATATGACCACTCGAAATGCAATTATGATTATTAAAGCTCAAGGCTCTTTACTGGAAGTGGAAAACTGTTCTACTATGGGTCTTATATGTAGACAACATTTAAGGATTAATGTTGATTTAAACACCACAAAACCCCTGATCCCTAGCTTCCATATTCCTCGTCCTAGTAAAGACCCTTTATGGGTTAGTTTTAAATATGAGTGACTAGCATATTATTACACTCTTTGCGGACTCATTGGCCACAAGAAAATTTCTACCCTTCTCCACCATCTCTGGTTACTCATCCAAGATATGGTATATCTCTGAAAGCCACATCTTTCTCAAGTCCAAGGATTGTCTCTACTGCATCTGGGAATGAGTCTGGTTCAGGGTTGTCATCAGAGGGACAAGGTATTCATTCTAAAGCTTCTGGAATAGTCTCTCATGGTGGTAAGTCCACTCGGTTGCCGATTACTCCACAAAGTCCCTTATCTCAGCTTGCTGTGGAAGACTCAAACTTCGCTCATGAAGCTGCCACTCTTTCCACAAAGGCTACAGGGAAGCAACATGTTGCCCATTTTTAGCAAGCAATTGGATGTTGTGGATCTCCTTCATCCACGTCATTAGAGGCCAACTTTTCTCCATCATCAGATTCACCCATCCATCCAAGAGTGACAAATGTAAGGCACCTATCATTAATGCCTTGCCCTTAAATTAAAACCTACAATATCCCCTCATTAATGCTCCAGATATCCCTCTTCAATATTATTACGGATATGCCCCTTCTTATCTCATGGACTCCACCATTAGCAATATACAATAAATCACTAAGTCCACATTTATTCCTTTGCTGCCCACTACTTCTATTGGGCCTTCTGATATACAAGCCTCACATGTACCGATGCCGGTTTCTACTAAGTCTCACATCTCCACTGATGGGCCTCCTGAAGTGCACTCTTACAATATGCCAAGGTCGGTTCTCACTTTGTCCCACACCTCCACTGGCCTTCTGAAATGATTTCATCTACTTTATCAAATCCGGTTCTCACTAACTCACATAACTCCACTGTTGGGTCTCCAAATTATCAAGCCCATGGTTTCTCTAAGCCTATTTGTTTCCCAGAACCTTTCACCTTAAATCCTAAGCCTAGCCCAAGCCGTAAATCCTCTCATCAATCTCCTCATTTCACAAGGTTTTATCCCTACCCACCAAAGCCTCCACCCCCTATCACATGTCCTTTCCAATCCCCTGCATCTTCTCTCCAACGATCACTAGTCTACCTCCCAGACACATATGCTTCCCCTTTTGCTCCGGATTTGCACTTAATGGCCAAACACAAGAAAAAAAAAAAAAAAGGTGGCCTTTGTGGATATTGGTGAAGACTCTTCAGAGACTCGAAAAAAATCATAGCCTCCTTCAATTCTTCAATTTGATTCTTTCTCAAGTATGGAAATGGTTGTAATATCCTTGGCTTCACTCAAGAGTTCGGTTGCACCTATGGGTCATTTTACGGCTTTTTTGCACAGCCCTCTGACTTCTATTATGAGTGCTCAATTTCCTTCCTAAGCCATGCAGTTTTCTTCAAGTGCAAGCTTTCCTCTTGTTGGTAGTGAAAGCTCTCCTTGCTTGATTTAGAATTTAACTCTGGGCCCATATCAGGCGTCTAGGAATATTTCTTCTTCTGTTGGCAGTTCCTCTTCCATGTTTTTTAGAACTAGGACTGTTATGGCTAATCAAGTTGTGAACAGCTTTTTCCCGCGAGTTTTATCGGGCTCTAAGGGGAAACAAGAGCTTTTCTCAAGCTCTAAAGGCTAATGGTGATGATATGGAGGTTAGATCCTTTGAGGTTGCTAATTCTAAGGGAGTGGGTCTGCCTAGGCCCCCTCCCAAAATTTGATTTTCCTTACTTGGAATTACAGATGTTTATCTCGTGCCTCTGCAATTCATAGTTTACGGGCCAAGGTTAGAAAGCATTCTCCTGATGTAATTTTTCTTTCAAAAACTAAGACTGAACTGTTTGATGCTACTATGATATTGAAAGGCTTGGTTTCTTTTTGATGTCCCATGTTTCTCATTCTGGCTTTAGATGAGGACTTTTGTTGGCATGGCGATTTGGTGTTGAACTTGAATGTTTTCTTTCTAATATGAATACAATAAGTGCTTAGTGTTACTCTGATCCTCCTCATAAACCTTGAATATTGTCTTGCATATATCGTTCTCCTTATAGTAATCATAAGTTTAAATTATGGGACTCTTTTGCTACTGTGGGTAAGGATTTTTCTGGGACTTGGTTGTATATTGGTGACTTCAATATGATTTTGGATCAATCGGAAAAACAAGGGGAACGTCCGTTTGCTAGTTCTTCCAACGATTTTTTTTTTTTTTTTTTCCCTCTTTTATGGATTCCTATGGCATGGTTGACTTAGATTTCTCTGGTAATCCTTTCACATGGTCTAATAATAGGCAGGGTCATCACAATATTAAAGAGCAATTGGATAAAGGTATTGCTTCTACAAATTGGATCCATCAATTTCCAACATAAAGATTTTGGAGGTATTCTTCTCCTTTGGTTCTCCAGATAGTGGATGCATTTTGGTCTCATCCCAGAGATTCTCCCCCGCAAATTCATTGAAGCTTTTAATTCTTTCAAGACTCTTTTCTAGACTGATGATTATGGTTCTAAGTTTCCTCCTACTCTACATTTTGTTAGAAAGTTCAAGATTCCTTGGATCCTGAGATGACAATATGTCATAATGGATGATAAGGTTGAAAGACATTGGTATGTTAAATGGTGTGATAAATACCCACAAGTTGAGACTATTGTTAACAATGTTAAAGAATTGGCTCAGGCTCCCAGAGCTCAGGCTTTACTCCCTAATACTTCTCCCCAACTTTTAAGCCCCAGTGCCTTCCTTCCTCCTCTCATCCCCAAAGAAGCTACTGTTACTGCTAGCCCTTGTTGGGAAAATTGGTAATTTAATTGGCAACCAATTTCGCACCAACCTTTTATGCGAAAGACAAGTTTGAAAGAAAGCACACGAGAACACACACTAATCACACACATACACAAATAGTTTACGTGGTTCGGTAATATGCCTATGTCCACGGGCCGTGATCCGGTTATCTTCTTTACTATTGAGAAATATTGAGTACAATGGTACAAGCTTAAACTGCTCAAGTTTAATATCCCAAACTCAATCCCTTAACCCCTGTATACCCCACTCAACTGTTCCTCTCAATTACCTAGTAAAGAACAACTCTACACTTTGTAAATGCCACAAAGTGCTCTCACCAATTTGGATCTTTTGGATCATCTCAACCAAGGACTATATGTCCTTTTATAAAGACTTAATCACTAGGAAAACAATTTTAGTGCTAATTGCTGCAGGGAAAACAAAATCATCGTAAATACAAAGTCTTTTCCATGATGAAGATAAACTTTGCAGCCCACATGTTTATCCACACATGTTTTCTCTAAAAATCAAATTTCAAGTTGTTCTTGAACTCCTTTTAAAACTAACCTTATTATCTTATAGATAAATAGAACTTGAGCCCACTAACTTGAATATTTATATTTTTCAGCAATTATCTTCACACTTGTTGACAATTTGAGCCATTATCAACACCTATCCTGCTGCTTCTTCTGGTTCTTCGAAGAAAAAATCTTCTAAGAAAAAGAAGGAAATGTTAAAAGCTTTTTTGGAATCTCTGAATGATAGTTCTGATGAAGATGAGGAGGATAATTCTGAGGCATCTTTTGAGGCCACTATTGATCCCAAAAGAGAATGGTTTGGGAATTCTGGTTATAGCCCTGAAAACTATCATCCTGGACTTGAAGATTTGCGATTACCATTCAAGAATACTGCTTAAAGATTACTGTTCAAAGTTACTATTTTTCTCTACCGACACTATAATACTTGCTTTTACTATTCAAGATTGATGCTTTCACTATTCAAGATTGGTGCTGACACTACAGTACTTGCTTTTACTATTCAAGATTGATGTTTTTTACTATTCAAGACTGATGCTCTTTTGTCTGCTGACTACACAGTGCTGCGGAGAATCTGCTTTCACTATTTACTTTCATCATTGTAATTTTATTTTATTTGAATGGAATACGTCTATAAATGAACGTCTCCCCTCTCTTTGTAAGGCATAAGCTTTCAGCCAAACACTGAACTCATTATGCAATTACCCTGCTCTCTGTTTGTAACCATTATCCTACTTTGCTTTCAGTTCCTCTTATCCAGTGACTACTTTTGTAAGTATTTTCTAAAGTTTTGAATAAATTTTAGTTATCTGCTCTCATTTTCCGTTTAATCTTGAGTATTTTCTTGCATTATATTTATTTTATGTTAATACCTCTTATATGGCTGGTTTTATTGTTCAGTTTTAATTACTTTCTGCATATATTTACTTTTTGCATACTGCGCTTCCACCCCTCTCCTCGGTATATATATATAAACACTCGACCTGAAGCGTTTATAAATGGGTGATTCGTTTATGACTCTAATCCATTTAACTTAAACCATAATCCTAAAATTATGAATTGTATTTGTATTGGCTTCATGGGTCCTTAAAATTTGGTTTTAGGATGCTGCATAACCAGGTGTAAGGTTATCCAGACTCGTGACGCAGAATAGCCGAAACCTGAAGCCAAACAGATCGATATAATAGGGTTGAAAACCCTAATCCACGTCCCTGTATAAACGAGCTCCTTCGCTGCCATTCTTGGGTTCCTTCGCCGCATTGGAACGCTTTGGCTCTTCGAGCTGTGCTGTGCTGTGCTAAGTTGTGCTGTAATTCTCTCATCCAAAGCACCCAGCCATGGTGGCCGCCAAGAAGACCGTAAATCTCTCTCTCTCTCTCTGTCTCTCTCTCACGTCTCATTTTCCTATAATCTGGGGACAAAAGCTATGTGATTTGGAATGAATTTTATTTTCCTTTCTTTCTCTTCTCGTATCGCCCAAAGGGATAGTAGATTTCATGGTCAATCACATATATCTGTGTTTTCTGCTATGAAACTTGCAGAAGAAGACTCATGAGAGCATCAACAATAGGCTCGCTCTCGTCATGAAGAGTGGCAAGTACACCTTGGGATACAAGACCGTTCTCAAGTCCCTGAGGAGCTCCAAAGGTATATCTTGTTTCTGAATGCAGTACAAAAGGTTCAGATCTGATTTGTGGGTATATCTCGTAAGGAATTTTGAGCTAGAATGTGAAGTAGATTGAAATTGCTAGACCTTTTTATTGACCCATCTGCACATTTTGTATTTATTTTGTACAAACTTTCTAGATTTTCTTTTCATCTTTGTTCTTTATTTTTGATTTGTTCAATCTGATACAATGGCATGGGTTTGTTTATATATATATATATATATAGTTTTTTTTTTTCATGTTCTTGTTGAAGCAAAGAGCTGGAGAATTTTAACGTTCTTATTTGTGATTATTTTATTTATAATATTGGGTAGAACAGGTATAAGGAATTTAGTTTTTTTTTTTTCTTCAGATTTTAAATTGGAGGTGATGGAAACTGATGTTTGGAAAATGAGGATATTTTCTATGCTTTATATCTTCGTTTATAAATTAAAAGCTTAAAGTTGAGCAATTTGTTAAAATTGTTTCTCCTAAATCCTGGGGTTTAAGCATTTATCAATTATCAGAAATTAATGTGGTTTAAAATTTCATTAATGTATTATATTTTTTAGCTCGATATTTGCATTATGTCTGACGAAGTTATTCACTTTTGATATTTGATGATTTTTTTTAAACAAAATTTTCCTTGTAATAGGAAAGCTGGTCATCATTGCCAACAACTGCCCTCCTCTACGGAAGTCTGAGATAGAGTATTACGCTATGTTGGCGAAAATTGGTGTTCACCACTACAACGGAAGTGAGTTTCTATTCTGCATACATCCCTATTTCAGTTTCCTCTTCTTTTTTTTTCTCGTTTTCTGAGAGCAAATTCCTCATTTTGTCTCTTTGTACGTTGGACTAGATGTTTCAGAATGTATTTTGCTCCTGGGCCTCGATGCATTTCACCTGTCTCAATGAATGGGTGTTCTTTCTTCTGTATTTTTTTTTTTTTTTTTTTTTGTAGTGGACTTTCACTTCTATAAGTAAATTGTATAGCTTTCACCGTTTTGCATTTCACCTGTCTCAATGAATGGGTGTTCCTTCTTCTGTTCTTGTTTTTTTTTTTTTTTGGTAGTGGACTTTCACTTCTATATAAGTAAATTGTATAGCTTTCACCGTTTTTTATTTGTTAGCCAATTAGGAATTTTCATGGTTAAATAATGTATATATGGCTGAGCACAGAGATGATGTTAAATATGATGGGCCATTCCTGTGGCCATTTTAGAGGCCTTTTACATGATCCTCTTGTTTTTGTTTTTCAGTGGACTTTTAAGTTCAATGAACTTTATTAACACGCCCAGTATGCTCTTTCAAATTTATACTTGCATAATTTTGTGAAACTTAATTCATGTCCCTTTTGAAAATCGATTTAAGTCTCACTTTTTCTTGAATATTTTTCGATTTCTAAATGATGGCTAACATCTCTTTTATCCTCATAATCTACGTTGAGGTAAAAAACTCAGGACTCCCCCAGAGGTTTTTAATGGTCACCAAAACTTCTCAGAAAAAGCGAAGTAAGAGAAATGTGTGAGTAAAGAATGAGTAAAATATTTTAAATAGGGTTGTTACATTTGTGGAGTCTAAAGAAAACAAATAAGTTATTATGTCCCTTAACTATATGTTTAGGTACTTGCTACATTAGGCACATGAAGGAGATACTATAATGTTATGTTATTGATTTCCAACCCAAAGAATGCAAGCTGAGCTTTAGTTGCTGTCTTGCCTAAGAAAAGTAGTGTTGAGAGGTTTCAAGCATGGGAAAAAGCTGGGGCGCTGAAGTGTGAATTCAATAGGGTAGGAAACCTGTTGCGAAGGTGCCAGCATAGATGGTTTAGATCTGATGGGAAGTGGAAACGGATGGAAGGTGAAATGGATTTCCTTTTGTCTGTTTTTCATGCAAAATGAAAATTATATCCAATTACAGAAACTAATTGTATTATGTTAAGGTTTTGCATTTTGTATGGAGTTAGAGATCTATAGTGGGTTGCTTATGTTGAAGCAACTCAGGTGACATGAATGAGTTCTGAAGTGTCATAGTTGGCTTTTACCCTATGCATTACTTTATATTATGTCAAAGGTTGTCTTATGGAGTTGTAAAGATTAATGTTGCAGTTTGCTTCTGTTGAAGCTACTTAGATGACATGAATGAGATTTGAGGTGTCATAGTCATCTTTTTATCCTTTACATTTTCTTAGATCTGCATTTTTTGTTTTTTGTTGGAGATGTGGTACTAGCATGAATTGTCTGTGCGTTCTGCAACTTAAATATTGATTATTATTCTCTACCATCTGGAATGTGCTGCAAATTTACATGAAACAGTTGGTGTTTGTTTTATCGTTTTTTCGTTTTTTTTTTGGCTCTTGGACTCTTTAATGCAAGTAACCTGCCAATGAGGACAAACCGATACATGTGTACTCTTTTACCTGAGCTCCTTTATCATGAACTTGTCCTAAAAATGTTATGTTGGTATTTCAGACAATGTTGATTTGGGGACTGCTTGTGGAAAATATTTCAGAGTATGCTGCCTCAGCATTATTGATGCTGGTATGTAGTTTCGCAGTTGATGTTTTCGTAGTCCTAAACTATGTAGAGTTTGTTCTGACCTTTTAATGTTTGTTGGTTTTCAGGTGATTCTGATATCATCAAGAGCATGCCTGATTATTAAGCCATGAATTGTATCAGGTCTAGATTTTGGTGTTTTTATCTTGTTTTTCAAATCGAGAGGAGGTATGTTTTGCTTCAAGGCAAGCGTTTATGTTGTTGACAGAAATGCTTCATTAGAGACCAAGCTCTGCTTTGATGGTATTTTTGGTAGTGCTGTGTTGGACCAAATGTTTTTATATTCTAGTTTGTATGCGTACCCTAAGATTTGGATCTTAATCTCTTATCTGAAAAGTGTTTTTCAGTTTTTTAAAAAAACTGATAGGAATTTTGTAAAATTTTTTTACCGAAGAGGACGGTAACATTCAATCGAAGATACGAGTAATCCTTCCAAGTATTTCTTGAAATTGATTTGCCTGAGCCATGAAGCCAGGAGGGTCATCTTGATGTTGGGGTATCAACAATCAAACACTAGAGAAGAAAGTCATACACAATTACAAACTATACAAGTGTGTTAAAATGGAGGAGGGAAGGTAAAGATAAGGGAAAAATAGTAGTGGGTTTAATAATTAAATATATACCCTTTGTTTCTCATTCCTCTTCCCTCTATTTCCTCCGTTTGGGAGGATAGAAAGTGGTTACCCGTTTCCTCCCCTCCCCATTTCTCTCTCTTGACCAAGCAAAAGAATTTCGTTTGCTTCACTTTTTGCCCTCATCCCGTCATTTCATTCTCTATTCCTCCCAACCAAACATAGTGCTCCATCCCTCTTTCTTATGCCTCCCCCCATTTTCATTCTAACTATATTATTTGGATCAATTATTGTTATTAAAAAATAATAATAATAAAGATTGGTTATAACTATTACGTCAGCATTATATGATAATTATTTGAAAAAAAAAAAATTAGTGTTATTTATCATAATATATATACTCAAAGTTTGTATATAAATAAAAAAAAAAGAGTAAAGTCTATATTTTTTCCTCAAACTACCGCTCAATTGATAATGTTCTTCCCAAACTTTCAATTGTAACAATGTCTCTCATAAATTACCAAATCATTGTCAATGTCTCCCTTAAGGTTAGCAAAAAGATTAAAATACCCCTATATATTTTTCAATAAAACAGAAATACCCCTATAAATTCAAAAAAACCAAAATTAAAAAACCAAAATTTTTAATTAAAAATGAACTATTTTTTTTTTCTTTTTTAGGAAACGAAAATTTTTATTTTCTGACACGGAAATTGTTATTTTTTTAAAAAACCGAAATTTTATTTAAAAAATTTATAAAACAAAAAAAAATCAATTTTTATATTTTTAAAAAAAAATGAAATTTTTTCATTTTTTTCTTATACAAAGGATTTGTTTTTTTAATTTTTAATTTTCCACCCTTTGAATTTTTTTTATTATTTTTTTAGTTGTGTTTTTTTTCTAGAAATTTTAGTTTTTTTTTTTTTTTACTGAGGGTAGTTTTGTCATTGGAGGGAATATTGACAATGTTTTGGTAATTTAGGGGGGGACATTGTCACAATTGAAAGTTTGGAGGAGACATTATCAATTTGGTGGTAGTTTGAGGGGGGTTTGTGGACTTTCCCCATAAAATAAAAATAAAAATAAAAAAAATCACTCTACTTTTCATTATATATAGGTCCATATTTTCATATATAGCTTTTTTATTCCTATTGATTACTTTTTAGGTTCCAAAAATAGTTTAACGAACTCATAGAATACGGACCAAAATAGACTAAACTAGATGAAAATTTTGAAGGAAAATAAAAAAGGAAGTTAACTTAGATGGCAAGCAAGTGACCTACACGTGACTCAAAATGGTTATATACTATCTAATCAATTTTTTTTAAAAGAAAAAAAAAAATTTAAAAACAGATAAAAGAAAAAAAAAAAGCATTGCGAGAACGTGGGTCTCTTCAACTCCATGTTTGCCAAAGGATTGGACTAAACTAAAACCGGACCCAAAGACCTAAAATATTCATCTCAAAATCAATTCTAATATTCTTACTTTTTACATTATATTAATCATTTTTTTATTACTATTCAAATGAAATAAATCATTACAAAACAATTTTTTTTTCTTCATTTTTTTATACAAAACATTTTTTTTGTTATCTTATCAATCAAATCTGCTATAGTTTCGGTTCATTTCCTTTTTCAAGTTCTTTGCCAAACACATGGAAGGATACACACAATTGGTCGTAGTTATTCATAGTGAGATTTTTTTTTTAGTATAAAAGTATAATTGTAATTTATTTATTTTGCATTTGGCCGCAATATAATGTGAAAATGATATTAGAGGACACAAAATGAAAGTAAAAGTAGTTTGTGAATAATTAGAGTAATGTTACATATACTTATATTTTTCTATGCTAATTTCTTACGTTTATGTGTATTTTAAAATCACAATTGGATTAAAATTTAATAAAAATTTATCTTATAATCCAAATCCAAATGTAGTTTTAAAAACTTTCTATTAATAATAAGGATGGAAAAATGACTAGTAAGTCCNGTAGTTATTCATAGTGAGATTTTTTTTTAGTATAAAAGTATAATTGTAATTTATTTATTTTGCATTTGGCCGCAATATAATGTGAAAATGATATTAGAGGACACAAAATGAAAGTAAAAGTAGTTTGAGAATAATTAGAGTAATGTTACATATACTTATATTTTTCTATGCTAATTTCTTACGTTTATGTGTATTTTAAAATCACAATTGGATTAAAATTTAATAAAAATTTATCTTATAATCCAAATCCAAATGTAGTTTTAAAAACTTTCTATTAATAATAAGGATGGAAAAATGACTAGTAAGTCCGTTTGATAAACGGTTTTGGCACAACAATATTCATCCAATTTTTTAATTTTTTCATATTTTTTTATTATTATTCAAAAAAAAATTACTACAAAATACTTTCTTTTTTTTTTTCATTTTTTCATATCAAATATTCTTATTTTTTCACCTTTTTTTTATTTTTTTTTAATTTTTAATTTTTTTTTTTAATCAATCAATTTTTACTACAATATTAAACGGAATTAATACAAATCATTTACCAAACCAACTCAACGTAGCATTTGGTGGTTAGGGGCAAATATGGCAGGTCAACTTATTCTTGCAAAATAACTCGACAGTTATGAGTAAAACCAATCGATTTTTTACTCCTACAACGATCGCTTTGCCCCTGCTCTTCTGGAGAGACAAAAAGAGAGTAAAAAAGTCACGTTTCCAAGAAGAAAGCAAGATTACGGTGTAGGTGGGCGCCAGTTGAAGATTTAGATCGAGAGAGTGTTGAGGGGAGAGTTCCGATCCCTGAAATCTGCGAGCAAGAAGTTAGCACCGCAAATTCTTGAAGAAAATAGTCGCTCTTTTGGCGTGGGTGTAATGGAAAGTTTCAGCGCCGAAGATCTGTCGACCATCGGAGGAATTGCAACGGTTTCGCTGCTGCATTCCTTCATTCCCACCCATTGGCTCCCTTTCTCCATCGTCGGTCGCGCACAGAAGTGGACCCTTTCCCGCACTCTCCTCGTTAGTGCGTCCTCATTTTCTCATCTGTCTCCCTCTCTCTCTCACACACGCACACACAATTCTGGATTTCGTTTATTTTTTCATTGAATAGTCTTGCATTTAAGACACCCAAAAGAGTTTAAAGGATGGAGCGTAGTGTATGGAATTGTTCTCTTTCTTTCGCAGAACAAAAATAAAAATGAGAAGCAAATATTCCACTATAGGAAAGTTTTACATTACATTGTTTATTTATTTTATTTTATTTTTATTGCTTTAGAGGGATTTTTGGTTTTCCCGGCTCCTTTTGATTTCTTTTCCTACGTTTTCTAAGTGGCCAAACAAACTGTTAGGTTTGTGGAGGGGTTTTTGTAGTGCTTGTCATGAGACTAGGGGTCAAGACGCTCTGGGGGATCTTTACTGTGTTTTGATTTGAGAATTGAGTCAGATTTATAATTCGATTAATGGGTATTGATCACCTTGGTAGGCTAAAGCTATCTTGCATTACAAAGCCGCTTTCTGTTCACTTTGAATTTTCATGTTGAAATGCAATCAATTTTGTTTGCTTTCTGTTTCAGTTCTTCTACAATCTTGCATCTCTTATGAATGTATGAGGAATTACTAATGTTGTGCTTAGAAACCCAGCATTGAAAGCTTTTTAAGCATTGGCTCTGTTGTAGGCATTGATTTGGATCGGTTTGACTTTAACTGGACAAAGTAGTTTAAATGTTGCGCCCAATTTGTCTGTTGATTTGCATGCAAAACACGTTGATGGGGTTCCCCATTCCAGACATCGATTTTTCAATACTACATTAACAGATCTACTATGAAGCTTATAAACTATTGAAACTAGTTAACAGATCTGTCGGATATCTTGATGATTTATGGCTAACAATACTTCTATAAATCTAGAAGGATCAGATTAGAATATCTGTTTTATAACCTTTCTGTTCTGTTTTTAGTTGTCAGTAAGCACTCACATTACTTATTTGAGTAAGTAGCGTAGATAATTGCTGGGTTAGGATTAGATTTAGGGAAAATGCTTCAGTGGTCCCTGAGGTTTCGCCTTTTAGATTTAGGGAAAATGCTTCATGGTTGTGCCAGTTTCATTTTGGCTCAGAAACTAGAAGCTCTAAAAGCTGACTTAAAAACTTGGAATGAAATGGAGTTTGGTAATGTAAAGAAGAAAAAAGGGCTCTTATTGATTATATAAAAGGGCTGGTTGTGCTTGTAGAACATAAACTTCTTTCTAGTGAGGAGAAATTGAAAGGATGTGACAATAGTTGAGTTGGAGAAGGCTATTCTTTTGGAAGAGGTTAGTTGGAGGTAAAAGTTGAGGGTGATAAAAATATCAAACTCTTCCATCGGATTGCTAACTCTAAGAGAAGATGTAACACAATAGAAAATTTGGTTATCAATGGTGTTATCTCTTCTAATCCAGCTGAAATCAAGTATCATTAGTTCAATTTTTACTCAGCTTTATTCCGAGAATGAGAATTGGAAACCAGATTTGGATGGTCTTCCTTTTTCACTCAATTAGTGAGGAGGAGGAGGAAAGGGAGGTTTTTGGAGGTGGTGAAAGACATGAATGGGGAAAAAGCTCTGGGTCGGCTTTCTTCCAAACATGTTTGGGATGTCATCAAAGTAGATGTTGTGAAAGTCTTTCTTGATTTCCATGAGCATGGTAAGTTTGAAAGTTTGAATGCTACCTTCATTACTCTTATCCCTAAGAAAGTAGGGTTTATTGACGTCAAGGACTTTCATCCCATTACTCTGGTGAGTGATGCATTAGGACATAAATTTTAGTAGATTGGTGCATGATTGGGAGGTGGATTCCGTATCTTCTTTTTTCAATGCTTTGTCTTCCATTAGGATGGGTCGGGGAGGCAAAAATAACTTATGTTGGATTCCCTAAAGAAGACAATCTTTTGAGGTCAAAACTTTGAGGGTGGCTTTCTTCACTTGGACAACATCTTTAGGAAAAATTCTCATGCTGGATAATCTCCGAAGTATCACGTCATAGTGATGGATTGTTTTTGTATGTGTAAAAAGAGTGAAAAACTCCTGATCATCTCTTTCTTCAGTGTGATGTTGCGAGAGGTTTGTGGAATTTGATTTTTCTGATGTTTGAAGTAGAATGAGTTATGCTAAAAATGGTAGTTGATCTTTTGGTGTGTTAGAAACAAAAGGCCAGTTCGAATGATCTTAAAATTGTTGGGAATTTAATCCTTTATTGTTTATCATGGTGCATTCGGAGAAAAATGAATGCTTGAAGTTTCAATGATCATAAGAAGACGAGATTGGATCTACAACTTTGTTTTCTTAAATTCCTCTTTAAATGGATGTCTGCCAATGCTTTTCTCAATATCTCTAACTTTGTAGAATTTTGTGCTCTCTTTTTTCATTCTTGATTTGTTGGGTATTTTCTCTTCTATACTACCTGTGTACTTGGATTGCACTACTTGCACTTTTTAATGAACTTGTTTACTTAAAAATAAAATAAAATAAAAATTTGATGACCAATTTTTGTTTTGTACTTTTTCATGTAATTCAAATAGATTGTAATTGTTGCTGCACTTGGTTTTTCCCAAAGAAGGAAAACATTGAAGTGTTCTTGGAAGGTCACTGTTGCAAATTGAGATGATATATATATATTTTTTATAAGTAACGTATATTCATTCAAATCGCAAAGGGGCACAACCCTAGTAAAAACGGAGTATACAAGAGAACCCCTAAATTATAGAAAAAGAACCTAACTCCAAAAACTCAGAAAAATTAGAGACATGCTCACTATTCTCACTATTCTCACTATTCTAGGCCACTTTCCATGTATACAAGGATTGTTTGCAAATTGAGATGATGTATGATATGTGAGAGAATATGCTTTATGCAGACAGTTTCTTGTATGTCATGCTGATCCACTGTATAGGTGGTTTATGGTTGGAGAGAGTTCCGGTAGGAACGGCCATTTTCTCCATGATTGGGAGATGTAGTACAAAGTTAATGGCCATTATAGGATTGTTAAAGAGTTGTCATTATGATAAGAGGTCCATTTTGTGTTGATGTCACCATTTAATATAATTTAGGTCTAGGGAATAAGAGGCAAGCTATTCCACTAGAAGAATTATATCTTAATGGTAAATATGTTTCATCTGCCTCAATTATGAGAATATTAGCAAGCTTGAAAAGAGGTGCATTTTGCGGGTTCTGATGTGACCATTTAATTGATATTTAATTCTTGGGAATAAGGGGCAAGCTACTCCACTAAAAGAATTGTACCTAAATGGTTTATCAAGATAGGAAAAATGATAATTGGCAGGCTTGCCCATTCATCAAATTGTGTTCTCTATACACAGATCCTTTTGGACAGTTGGCCATTTCAGCTCCTAGACATTAACTGTGCTGCTTGGATACCCTTGTATCTGCTTGTTGGTCAACTTGTATCAATCTGTAACCCATGAGCATATTCATTTCATTGTTTTGGTTTGCAGGCCTAAATGCTACAATCGTAATGTTTTACTTGTACTGTGTTAACTTTGCAAACATCATATGCTGCTTCATGGAATGGTTCGGTGGTGCGATGGTTTGAGTCAATTTCATTCAGGCTTTGCTATCGTTATATCTCTGCCTCCAATCATAAGAGTGTAAAGAAACTATTTACTCTTGAATCTCCATAGGAACCAATTTCATGTGTGGATGGCATTGATCATATAGTTTATTTGTCAATGTTGGATTAGTGGAGCCATATCATACAATTAGTTGCCTTACTTTTGTCACTATCTTTTCAGTAAGCTTATTGAGTTGCACAGATAAGATATCTATACATTCTATTAATTTTTGTTATTTATTATATGTTTATTTTTTGAGGTGTTGGGCGATTGTCACATTAAGTTTGGCTTTTCAATTTCGTTTGAGAAAATATCTTTAGAGGGGGCAAAGAAGTCAAAAACATGGAAGGTAAAATTGATGATTATATTTTTAAATATTTTTAATGGCTTGAATTGATGATAATGCACGTTAGAACTTGGCAGCACATCTTTGTTGGTCAGATCATGGTACTGAAAGGTTATTTTCTAGTTCTTATCGCGTCATTGTTTCTTGTTATGCGCATTTGATTTTCTAAAAAGACTAGTCTTTGCCTTATTTTTTAGAAATTCAGGTCTGTAGGATGCAAATCAATAACCCTTGTATCCTTCTCAACCACCTTATCCTTTTCATCATTCTTTGACTTGTAGATAAATTTGGGGTAGCTATGCCTTGGCTTAAATGGTTTGTGTGCCTGAATCTATCCAACATAGACCAGCCCAGTTCTGTCCTATACGTTGGAGAGGTGGTGATGCAACATCTTTATCGGTCTGAAGAGGATTTATTCAATCAGTTGCTAGGTTGTTAAGTTCTAGTAACATCAATCCAACCTTATTGTACATAGATTTGGCTTAGGCTAGGCCTTCCCAGCTCAACTTTTTAACAGATTAATCTGGATGAGGATCAAGTTCACGAGTATAAGAAGAAATTAGATTCTTGTAAGTGAGATTGAATGGTCTACTGATAAATATTTGAAAGTATAAGATTATATACTTAAAAAAGGGAAAGAAAAAAATCATATCGAGAAAATAACTCTTGTATCAGTGCTTTGACAAACATCTTACCTTTATTCTCTTAATGCAGCTGCATTTGGAGCAGTTTTGCATGTAGTGTCCACGTCACTTCTTGGCATAACAGCGATCACCATGGCGAATACTATTGCTGGTGAAGAAACAGTGCATAAACTAGCTTCACTTTTGCTTGTAGTTCTTGGTGGTAGTTATGTCTTGCTGTTTCTGACTGGAAAGGGCGGTCACAGTCATTCTCATAACCAGCCCATGGAGAAAATGGCTGTTGCTGGGCTTGTCCTTGTTCCTGCATTGTCACCCTGTGCAACCACACTTCCGGTTTTCCTTGCTGTTGGAAATTCGTCTTCCATGATGGTGCTTGCTATCATTGTGCTCTTATTCAGGTATCACTAACATAATATTAGTTTTTTAGTGTTTGTTTGGATCTATTTGATTATCTGTGTATGACTTGGTTGTCAGAATTTTCTAAAAACAATTCAAGAAAGTAATAAGTTTCTCAAATTGTTCTAATA
Source organism: Carpinus fangiana (assembly GCA_006937295.1). Lineage (NCBI taxonomy): Eukaryota > Viridiplantae > Streptophyta > Magnoliopsida > Fagales > Betulaceae > Carpinus > Carpinus fangiana. The sequence goes on from CM017324.1 coordinate 11,969,535, forward strand.
TTGATTTGAAGCAAAGAAGCTTTGCAAACCCCTAAATGGGTTCCATCAGGCAGGGATACACATATAAACTCCTTTCAATATGCAATGATTGACCTGGATATTGACCATCATTTTCTGGTGCAGTAGCTTTTAGAAGTTGAAGATGTCCATTTAGGGGCAGTTATGAACTGTAATAATTTTGAATACCTCCACTCCTTGGTTTACTTTTTGGCTGAGCTGGTCTGTGATTGTTATCTAGTAGCAACCTAGACTTGATCTTTTTCTGCAACTGATACGATTATGTTAAGCAGACGTTATTGATTGGATTGAGATGTTTACCTGGCAGCTTAGTGGTTTGGGGAGGAATAAATATATTCTTCACACCCACTTCACACTAGCTAACGTGGTATGGGTTGAATTGCCACTTAAAAAAACAAAGATTTCTACCTCCATTCAGCTCATGCCAAGTCAACGGCGTGAACTGTGAAGTGAGTATGATAAAATGTTTGTCAAGTTTAGAATTACTCTTTGAAAAGTCCAGCAATGACTCTTTTCACTTAATTGCGTTTGTGTATACAAGAAATTTCAGACACGAAATGAATGCTTTTTAACTGCTGCAACGTTTGGTCATCCTGTAAAACAACTCCTCTCTATTTTGAATTGCTATTATGTTTAACATGAATGTCAATACAGGATGTGAAAACTAAAATTATGAAAACTTGGTTGTCATTTACGTGGCTTGACATAGTTTGATATTGGATTTGCAGCACCATAACTGTGATGACATCACTGGTGGCTCTATCATTCTATGGTGCCAGTCAGCTCAAGTTTCATTGGGTGGAGAGGTACGACAAGCTTCTTGTGGGTTCGGTGTTGTGTTTGGTAGGAATTTTGACCCTTCTTTTCCATGATCATGATCATGACCATCATCATGGTGGAATTGGAGGCTCCTCTGGAGAGCAGCAATTGCATAGAAAACTAGTTGTTCTATGATCACTTTCCTGGCAAAAGTTGAAAAGTGGAGAATGTTTTGATATGGATCTCCCGTAGAACCGGATGGAAACTGGTACATGTGACATATTTCTGTATTGTAATTGTTCTGTTCTGATTCATACCATAATCCTTGTGTGCGTGGGTGGGTAATTTTGTTTTTGTTTTTGTATTTGTTTTTTGTTTTGTTTTGTTTTTGTTGTTTTTGTTTTTTTGTATATGGTAATTGTCTTCACTTTTTCTTAAAGCCTATTTTGGGTGTGTCCACATCTTTGACCGTGACAATTTACGTGTGGATACTTTAGCTCAATAATCTGTGGACTAAGCCTCATGAAGCGGAGATCATTAGTTCGAATCACCTTTTCTCCTTTTATTGTGTGAACATGTCAAAAAAAAGAAAAAAAAAAAAAAGTATACATAATTTGTGTAAGATACAAAATACTTGATAAGTATAAGATTTTAATTGATCTTATATTCTAAAATTACAATACTAAGCCATCTAAGCTACATGTTTATTGATAACCTAACCCTAGAAATTTTTAGCCCCGAGAATGAACTTTGAACCTTTTAATATACTTCAATTTCAACTGATAAAAAGACGGCTCCGTTTACTTCGATGTAAAATGGTTTCCGTAGGAAAATATTTTCAGAGAAATCATTTTCCCTGAAAATGTTTTCCGCCGAAAACATTTTACGGTGTTTACCACGCATACGGAAAATCACAAAATTTATATATATATTCATTAAATCATATTAAACTCTAAATTTATGGGTAAGTCTCGGGACTTGCCCGGGACCCGCCAGGACTTGACCAAGACCCTTCGGAACTTGACTATGACCTATCCGAAACTTTAATGGGATCCGCCCAAGACATGACCAGCAGTTGCCCAGGACCCGCTAGGGACCTGCTCAGGACTTGACTTGGACCAACCCAGGACTTTATCGGGACTTGTTCAAGACCTGCCCAGGACTTGACCAGAACCTGCTCGGGACTTGTCCGGGACCCGGCTGGGACTCGCCCAGGACTTGACTAGGACCCGCCCGGGACCTGCTCGAGACTTGACCGGGACCCGCCCGAGACTTGACCAGGACTCGCCCGGGACTTGTTCGGGACCCGCCTAGGACTTGCCCGGGACTTGACCGAGACCCGCCCGGGACTTTTCCGAGACCCTCCTGGGACTTGCCCGAGACTTGACCAGGACCTACCTGGGACTTTTTCGGAACCTGCCCGGGACTCGCTCGGGACTTGCCCGGGACCAATTCGGGACTTGACCGAGACCCGCTTTGGACTTGTCCGGGACCCTCCCGGGACTTGACCGGGACCTGCCCGGGACCCGCTCGGGACCTGACCAGGACTTGCCCGGGACTTGACCGGGACCCGCCCGGGACTTGGAGGGTCAAGTCCCAAGCAAGTCCTGGGTGGGTCCTGGTTAAGTCTTAGGCGAGTCCTGGGCGGGTCCCGAGCAGGTCCCAGGCGGGTCTCGGGCAAGTCCCGGGCAGGTCTCGAGCGGTTCCCGATAAAGTCCTAGACAAGTCCTGGTCGAGTCCCGGTCAAGTCCCAGGCAGGTCTAGGTCAAGTCCCGAGCGGGTCCCGGGTGGGTCCCAGTCAAGTCCCGAGCGAGTCCCAGCCGGGTCCCGAACAAGTCCCAGTCAGGTCCCGGGCGAGTCCCAGACAAGTCNGATTTTCGTGAAGTGGGCTTGGGCTGCTGTGAAGCCCAAGAGATTCCGGGTGAGGCCCAAGCTTAAGCGGAAGAAGGCGTGCGATGTCAGGCCGGCTGAAGGGTGGAAGTTGGATTCCGGGTCGAGTCAGTGTCTTGGGTCAGGTCCAATTTTCAGGTTGGATATTTCTGATTCGGATCAGGATTTTGGGCTGAATTTTTCAGATTCGGATCCTATTTCCGATTCCAATCCTGGTTCCGGTCCCATTTCTATTCCTGGGTATGGCTATCCTCCTTCTGGGTATGTTTTTGGGTTCCTGCCGGATCAGATTTCGCCTGGGAAAAATGCAGGGGTCTTGCCTGTGAAGCCGATGGATGAGTTGGGGGCCACGTGTTTGGTTTCGGTGGTGGATGCAGTGGGTTCTGTCTTGCCGGAGGTGGTTCAGAATGCTGAACCACCTTTCCTGGTGAAAGGTATGCTCCGGCGGGGTTTTTTAGGGTCGATATCTGCTCCTTCCCCTGCCTCGTCTTCTGATTTGGCCTCTAGTGGCATCTCTAAGGTGCGTGTTGCCCCTGCGACAGTGAGTGTGGGTCCGACAAAGTCTGAGGATGGGCATTTGGTTTTGGATTCGGATCCGGATCCGGATCCGAAGAAGTGTGTTGAAGGGATCTCTCATTTGGATTTGTGCACTTTGGACACCACTATTGACACCACTGCTGTTGAGTTGACCGATACCCAATTAGGGTTGATTGAGCGCCCGAGGAAAGAATTAAAGGTCAATGATACAACAAAGGTGGTTTTGAAGCATATAGAAGAGATTTTTCTTAGGGTGAATAAAGGTGTGAGTGATGGGGTGCTGCCCGCCGAGGAAAGGAATCTGTTTTGGCGTTTCACGTTGAGCAGATTGAGAAATTTATAGATGGAAAATCGGTCGAGCAACCTAGGTTTAAGGGCAAGAGAGAGCTGAGAAATTTAGACAACTCCATTAATTATGGTACTGCTCATAGGCCATCCTGGACAAGGAGGGGAAAGATCACTGTGATGTAGTGATCTCTTTGGGTTGGTGGGGGTTTCTTGGGTGCTTTTTAGAGTTCTTGGGTGGGTTTGTGGGGTTCTTTTTGAGGGTTTGTTATGGGTTCTTTCTTGTACAGTTTGTTTTTCCCTTTTTTCTTTTTCAATAAAAGTCCTTATGACTTATCAAAAAAAAAAACTTTTTGACAAAAGTTTTATTTTTAAGCTTTTGTCAAAAGTGCGTTTTTGTCATTTTAAAGTTTTTTTTACCTTTAAAAGTGCTTTCAATTTTTTTTACTAAACGGGTAATTTTTTCTTTAAACGGACTTTTTAAATGTTAAACATATTTTTAGGCCCCTCAAACACACACTAAGAACCAACTTTTAGAGAAAAAAAAAAATTGATAAATATAACATTTCTCGTCCAAGAAAATAGGAGTATCTTAATCTACGAATTAGAATTGGGATCTCTTGAAATTCTAATAAAATTAAGGTGGCTTACGAAAGAAGAAGAATCATAAAATTAGGCTCTCTTAAGCTTCTGCTGTTTCTGACATTTCTTGGTTGGTACAAACAATAAAAGATTCCATTGAAAAAGAAAGAAGCTACTGTTCTTCTTCTCTCTCTGGATCCTCATCACATTCACATGCATGCCAAGTACTACATTTACTCTTTACTACGTTTTTTTTTTTTTTTGGGTCTTTTTTGATCCTTTATTACCTCTTTCCATCTGTGATCGCTTGGCCTTTTAGCCTCTTTACTTTTTATCTTCTTTTGCCAGAGTATAAAGATCACCCAACCTTTTCATTTTTTCCAAACCCTAAAGATTACACACTCAAAAAGTTCAATGGGACCTTTATTGTGTTCACAGAGAGAGAGACAGATTATAAGGCTTGTTTGGGAAAGCTACCCAACTCATTTTATTCCCAGTTTTTTTTTTTAAATTATTATTTTTTTATTTATGTTTGAGAAAACACTTACTTTTTTCAACCCAACTAAAAAATATCTTTAATAAAAATTAAAAAAATTATATTTAGGGTTGGTGGGCCTGACCACCCGAGCAATTTTCGGGGGTTGTATGGCTACCCCATTAGTTTCAGGTTAAATTTTTTGCAAAATAAATAAAAGAAGCCTTTGAAGATACTTAATCACGTTGTTAATTTTTGCTTGAGAGGCTTCACATGATTCCTCATACATAAAAATAAAAAATAAAAAAGGAAATTTATGATTTGGCATAATCCATTCCTACATAAATTTTACCATTATAATATACTAGGACAGAAGGAGAAAGAGGATAACTGAATATAAGTCGGTCTCTTTAAAATAAAGGGGTAAAATTGTAAAAATAAATAAATTATAAAATAACAAATTTACTCTTTATAAATGGAGTAGAATTTCATTCTACTGTAGAAAAGGATAAAATATGATTGCTGTGATGTGGCATCCCATTTAGATTGATAAGGCTTTATTTTATTTTATTTAAAAAATAAATAATGTAAAGGTGAACTTTTGTGAGTCGTGATAATTTAATTTAAATTATTCTCGAGGTAAAATAATAAAGTGAGAATCACAAACTTTTCTGTCATTAAAAAGTATATGCTGCGCTCTCGAAAACACACGTATATATATATATATATATACACACATGTAAACCTTTAAATTGTATAGACTTATTTGAATTCTTTGGATTTCTGAATAACTGTAGATTTTTGAGATAGGAGTTTGCTAGGGGTTCTCCTCGTAGTATTCTCTTGGTGTTCTCCTAGTCTTAAGTAAAATATGATTTAAGAAAAAATAAAATTGTAGTACCATTTTTTTACCAACAGATTAATTTTTATAAGTTAATAGTTAGGTTCTAATGCTTTAAAACTTATTTTTTGATTCAAAACTAAAACCTAAGGGTGGAAAGTTAATCTTTTAGAGATGGTATCACCCAAAATAGATTTGATCATCCTAAATTTTGTGCTAATGCCTAAAAAAATAGGTGGTGAAGGCCACTACAATTTTATTTTTTCTTAAATCATGTTTAATGTAAGACTGGGAGAATGCCAAGAGAACACTACGGGAAAAACCTCTAACATTTTCCTTTGAGATATATACTTTTTATAGTTAAATTTTATTTACTAATTTAACTAATTTTGTTAGTATGACATTTACTTAAATAGGACACGTGTCACAATTTTATTAGTTATAAAGTTTCACACTACCGAAATCTGTTAAGTTCGTAGATGAAATTTGATTGTAGGAACTAAATTATTTTTGTGGCGTCTCTCGAGAACTTTTGAGTTCATTTTTATACAAAAAAAGAGCTACTTGCAAATGAGATTTTATATTTTTCCTTCTATCACTTTACCATAAAATTAACAGTTTGTAATCAGTTATATATGTCTTATTAGACATGTTAACGTCAATCTCAACATTCCAATGCAATGCCACACAAGAGAATTGAAGTATTTTTGTTATTTAGGTTCTTAGATTTTTGTGTTTTTCTAAGAAGATATTCTCCAAGATATCATTTTCATTTATAATATCTACAGAATATCGTAATAATCCATAATATCTCCAAAATATCATTATCACATCTTAACTTCCACTTAATAATCTGAATCTAACTCATTAAATCAATACATCATAAATTATATTAATAAAACTTGGGTCGCTACGGTGCGTGGGTCAAAATATTACCTCATTGGCTTAGGGATGGTTCGATGGCCACCCCATGGGTGGTTGGGGTGGCCACACGCCACCCCACATGGCCAACAGAGAGAAACAGATGCTGGCGGCTGTTTCGAACGGCGACATCTGGTAGAGGCTAGTTACCATTTAAATTTGGGATGAATAATGTGGTGTTTTGTTCTTATTTTGATTTTTTGCAATAAGCTGAGATGTGATCAGCTCTTGAGTGGTTGGCAGAAAACCTTCGTATTGAAGTTATTCTGAATACGATAATATAGTACTATATACAACATCATATATATATATGAAGTTAGTAGTTTTAAAAAAATTTAAAATCATTAACTCTAATCGCTTAGGCGATTAATAATTTTTCATAATCATACTTCAAAAGTGGTTAGTGCAACTGTGCAAATAACTGCCCGCATTTTCTAGAAGAAACATGGCATGCTGTGACCTGTAGCCTGTCGCATTCCCAAAAGTGGTCAAGCTCTAATCCTTCCACAATCAACGTACCCATTAAGACAAAGGCCTTAATCTAATTCTCTCTCTCTCTCTCTCTCTCTATATATATATATATATATGATACGTATATTTATATATTAATGGCTTGAACTTAAACCGAGGCATGCCATGCATAGTTGACATTGGTGTGTTAATCTATGCATCAAGAGCTATTTAGAATATAAATGTCAACATCATAGGGTTATGTTATGTGGGGACATGCAAATCTTCACTCTTACTATACTTTTTATGCCACAATTCACCAAAGTTACACTTTTAGTAACAGTATTTAGTATAAATATAAGAGGGAGGTGATGTAGCGACCATAGCTAAATTTATAACGACATGTAGGCGCAATGGCCACCACATTTTATTATCAATAAATTTAGAAAGCTGTTTTAAACTTCTATACGTTTTGAAATTATATTTCTCAATTAAGGGTATCGAATTTTTTATTTCCTTCAATTACCCCCATTACGTTAGGATTTTTCGTTTTTTTTTTTTTAAATGCCCAAAATACCCTTTTAAAAAAAATTGCAAAAATTAACGGAAAATCCTAATATTTTTTGTTTTTAAGTTTGATGTATTAAATTGAGATTTTTTTTTTTAAAAAAAAAGAGGTTAAGGAGGTAATAACAAAAGCAATGAAAGTTTATAAGAGTTGAGCTAAGTTTTTCCTAAATTTCTTTATGCTAGAAACAACATTTTCAACTTAAAATTATCACATAATGATAATGTAATAGTTCCAACTAACTTTTAAATCAATAACTAATTATCACGTCAATATTATGAAAGTAATAATATTGTATAAATCATTATTCTTTATTGAAATTGCTCATACTATTCACTATTATTATTGAGAAGTGCTAGAGAGCCAAATAAATGAACCCAGGAAAATTTTCAAATTGACATGACTGATCGTAATGGCAGACAAGTGAGAGAGAATTGCATTTTTTAAGGAAAATGATAAAGTCACAACTTAAACCCAACTTAAGACCCAACTTTTCTCTTAAGTGTCAGCTTATTTTTTTTTTTAAAAAAAAAAAAAACTGCCAGTGAAGAAGAGAGAACCTTAAACTAGAAACTGACTTTAAAGTAGGAGAGAAGTTGAGTCTTTATTGGGTCTGTGTTGTGGTTGTATCATATATCTTTTTCAAATTTAAAATTCTTGTCACATCAGTTTGAAAATTTTTCTTGGATCTCTAGCACTCTTTTATTTTATTTTTTGACATGTTCATGCATGGGTAGGGGAAGGGGGATTCGAACTTGTGACTTTCGCTTCATAAGACGTGGTTCATAGCCGATTGAACTACCACTTGAGGACTCTAGCACTCTTACATTATAAATAGATGGATGTCAAAGTTTGAGAATTACATTTTTTTTAAAAAAAAATTAAAACTCTTACCACATCAACTTGAAAATTTGTTTGAGTTGGTTTGTTTGGATATGTAACACTTTCTCTTATTATAAATAAATGAATGTCCAAGATTGGTACAAAAATGTCAGAAAAAAACAAACAGAAAAAGGAGACTTTGATTGACTATTTTACCTACCACACTTGGGCAATCAAAGGGTTTCTTGGAATCTCAATAATCGAAAGAATTCTTGCTTTAATGTGAAAGTTACTTTCACAAGGCTGGGCCTCCACGTTTTGATGCCTTTCTTTTATGCTTAAGTGCTGTTTGTTCGATCCATTTACTTTTCCATTTTTTTTTTCTTTTTAAGCGATCCAATTACTTTTTTTACCACCAAACAAAACTTTTTAATAATAAAAAAAAAAGTCCACACCAGTCTTTTATTTATGTATTTTATGTAAAATGTCCGCCGCCCAGGCGCCCACCTGTGTACAGAAAGTCACCGTACTATGTTACTGTTCGCACTTTTACCGCCGACGATTGCTCGTGGGACTCACGCGCTACTTTCCGGAGAAGAAGCTGGGACTTTACCTAAGTGGGGTCCAGAGTCCACACACAGACACGAGGATTTGATGATGTCCTTCTCTCTTATGTGCCTTTTTGCATGGACGCAGCCAAGCCCATGGGTCCATCAGATTCGCTCTCGCTCTCGCTCCACTGAAACTCATGCGCTTGTCTCGATGATTCGCTGATATGGTTATCTGGGCCTTCTCTGAAATCCAAGCTCTATCCGTACAACTTTCATTTGAACTCAATTCAATTCTCAGGTTCATCAAGTCCCACAATTTGCTTTTGTTTTTTGTTTTTTTTTTTTTGAGATTTCTACTTCTTCATGCTGTTGTTTGTGTTGGATTTCGATTGAATTGCTCTACTTCTTGACTTGTTTGGTTGTTGTTTCCTTTCTGTTCATTTGGAACTTCATTGTCCATGTTCAACTGCAGAGGCTCTGATTGGTATATTTGGTCTTCTGGACTTGAATTTTGATCTGTTCTAATGCGATTCTGATTTACCGAACTGGGTTGTATTTGTTTTTAATGATTTAATACCCTCTGTCTCTTTATTGCGGTTGTTGTTGCCATTATTATTTGGAATTAAACAAGTAGAAACCGAGTATTTAAATTTTCTGGAGATTTCATGTTTAGTAACTTATGTTGGTAAAGTTCTCAAGCTAGGACTATTTACGAATATTCATAAAGATCCCTCCCCCCCTTGGCTTTTTTTATTATCTGGTTGAGTTTTTGAAATTAGCGTCTTTTGAGTTTGTTCCCTCTCCTCTGTTGGTTTCTGTTATGTTTTGGTATAAGATTAAAGCTGCCTGAACATTTTCTCTCATCTTATTCTTATACTTAACTGTATCAGTATTTGTTTAAGGGACTTGGATTTGCTTTCTTGTTTAACATTGAGAACTAGAAACTGTTACCAATTATGATCTTGTATGGCATTTACATTTACCAATGTTTCGTTTCTGGGAAGAATGAGGAAAAACAAAAGCAAGTCGTTTTCTTATAGTACCTCCATTCTTACTAGATTAGTTTGAAGAGTGATCTGTTCTCCTTCTTCTTCTCGTTGTTTGTTGTGGTTATGGTGCCAATTCATTAATCTCTTGTATGCAGTCCTGTTTCCTTTGGTGTCCAAATAAAAACTTTTTTTGACATTTTTTGTTCATACTTTTAAAGTTGCCGTTAAGAATTGTCGTTCTGTTCATTTGCTTTCCACAATTATATATTCAGAATCTAATTTCTTGGTGCATGAATCTCATTTGTGTTTTTTACTTGTCTTGTGATGATTTTCCCTGGTGTATCTCTCTTGATAAAGAATGCGTGTGATGTTGGGCTAGTGATTGGTTGAAAACTGTTGAGGATGATTTGTGATATTGTATTACCTATCCTTCATCTGTTGTTGCAATAAAGGGAAGGTGTCGAATTGTTAAAAATGTGGTTATTCTCTAATTTAAATCTATTCGATCTATTGCCACATGGCTTTTGCCAGTTCTTTACTATTCTTGGCGGTGAAATTTTTCAGGGAGATGCCTATATCCTGATGTCCTGATTACCTAGTAAGAGTGATATATAGCAATGGGGGTATCAAGCTCTAAAATAGAGGAAGATAAGGCTCTGAAGCTATGTCGTGAAAGGAAGAAGTTTATTAGGCAAGCACTTGATGGCAGATGCTCACTAGCTGCTGCTCATGTTACATACATTCAATCACTTAAAAAAGTGGGAACTGCTCTTAGGAAATTTGTTGAACCTGAAGCTCCTATAGAATCTTCTTTGTATACTTCTACCAGTGCAACGCCAGAGCCTCTTGCTTTAACTGAGAAGTCCCTCTCTCAGTTCTCATTTTCTTCCCCATCTGCATCCCAACATGTAGATGCGACTGAAACCGCTTCTCCATCCCCTTCTCCTCCAAACTCTAGTCAGTTTCGGGCAAATCATATGAGATTCAGGGGTACTTCGTACGAGAAGATTGAAGAAAAACCTTCTTTACCTGTTATAGGAACAGTGACCTCGTCTAGTACCCTGCCGAATACTACACCTCATTCCACTGAAAGACCTGAAACGTCCCCATTCGAAGGTTCTTCACTCCCACCTGGAACTCAACCATGGGATTATTTTGATCATGAATTTTCTTTTCAGGATAAGGGGGGAACGAACCAAGGTTTGGAGAATGCGGATGATATAGGACGGCTTAGAGAAGAGGACGGAATTCCTGAGCTGGAAGATGAAGATGAGAAGGCTTCTTTTCATGGGAGGGAAGAATCTCAGGATTCAGAAGAGGAGTTTGATGAGCCTGCGACAGATACTCTGGTCCGAAGTTTTGAAAATCTTAATAGGGTTCATGATCATGTTGCAGATAATTCTTCACCTGGTATGCCTTCTGCACGAAACTTAGTTTCCGAGACTGAGTTCTTGAATGGGGAGCAACACAGGTCCCCATATTTGTCACCATTAAGAGCCACATCTAATGTTGTTGCTCTTCCTACTGACACAAATAAAACACCATTAAAAGAAGATTGTATTGAGAGTAAGGTTGCCCCTAAGGACTTCTTTTCAAGCATTAAAGACATTGAGCTTCTCTTTATAAGAGCTTCTGAGTCTGGTAAAGAAGTTCCAAGGATGCTTGAAGCAAATAAGTTACATTTCCGTCCAATATTCCCGGGGAAAGAAAGTAAGATCACTCTCTCTCTCTACACAACTTATTGTCTCAGGTACCCTTTTTTACTGTCATTTGAACTCTCCTGATTATTGGCAACTAAGATTTCATAAGTAATTTATGTACAATATCAAGGTTCAGGACATGCACCCAATCTCTAATCCAGCAGATATGGCCTGCTTGAGCAGGGCTCATGGCTAATGTTTATGAAAGACTCTGTTTTCTGGAGGGTCAAGAGCAACCTTCTATTTTATGCTTGTTTAGCAAAAAAACATAGGAAGTTATTTCATATTTCTTATCTTGATGTGTGTTGGTTAAAGTTTTAACAAGAGAATGCTCTGTTGTAGGAAGTGGGTCAATGACATCTACTTTCTTGAAGGCCTGTTTCTCTTGTGGGGAGGACCCAAGCCAAGTTCAAGAAGGTAGGTCTGCTTGTCTTTTTCTTGCTTTCAGATTACTTTCCTGTTTTATGTCACAGAGACACCACAGATCATGCTTGGCACCAATGTTCCTGGATGTCTAGCATAGGGATGAGTTCTTGGTTGCAGTAACGTTTGAGCAACTTTCTAGAAGTATTTTTTGCTACATAGGTTCATTTATAATTATATTGCTACATAAAAGATGCCTGTCCTGTTTGCATTATATAGTCTGCAACATGTAGAAGCTCATGCTGCTTCGACTTGTTCATTATTAGTTTGACATAACTTGGGATTATGCAAAATTATGTTGGGTTCCATTCAATTGGGAGAAATATGCATTGATCACTGTCTTACTACAAGAACTAATTAATCCAGGCTTCTTCTGTTGGTATTATGTATAAAACACAGCGGGAAAAACCCAGGAACAGCATCAAGAAAACATTGCAAATGATCATGCAAAAAAAGAAAAAAAAGAAAAAAAAAAAAAAAAGCTAGGGAAGGACATCACCAAGCAAGTTGGCTACCTCTAGGAACAAAGGGCGGATTTGATTCTCTTGCTCCTCACAAAAAAATGTGTAGCAAAAAAGTGTGGGCTACAGACTTTTTTGCTGTCTTAGTACGTTGTATTCATTATTAGTTTTAACAAGAGAATGGTCTGTTAGGCTTTTGAGACCTCTAAACCTTCTCCTCAATTCTGATTAAGAGACCAAGAGTTTGGGCTTTAATGCCTACACAAGCTCCCTTTAAATAGGATCATGTCTCCTAGTAGTAGTATTGTTTCCCAAGTCAAAGTAGGACTTGAAAACCCTAGCCACCACACTACACATACAGGGCCACTAGGGGAATTATACTTGTGTAATTAGGTCAAGCTCATAAGGGCAATAATTTGCTTGAGGAGGACCTAGAGGGAGAATAAAGCTAATTTCAATAGGCTTAGGACACTTGTCATCTCATAACTTGTCCTAAGTTACTATAAATTACAATTAATTCATTTAAATAATTTTTTTTTTTTGGATAAGTAATGTTTTATAGAAAAAGCGCAGAGGGGCGCAACCCTAGTACACAGGAAGTATACAAGAGAACGCCTAAGTGGGGCTAGAGAAGAGATAAAGAAAATCAGAGAAGGAAATCACAATAGGGGCCAGCCAAGCTGCCGCCCAAGTGAAAAGAGTATTAAAAAAGAAATGTAAGAGATCCTCCAAGCTTCTTTCGGAGTCCTAAAAAAATCTCCCATTTCTCTCTGACCATAAGCACCACATGATACAAAGCGGAGCCATTTTCCAAACCACAGCGCTGCGAGGACGACCCCCCAACCACCAACAACACAAAAGGTCCACAACCCCCCGAGGCATCACCCAAGCCAAGCCAAAGCGACTGAAAAAGGCGTTCCATAAAAATTGGGCACTCTCACAATGAAGGAGCAAATGATCAATAGATTCCTTCTCCTTTTTGCACATCCCACATCTATTGACCAGCACCATATTCTTCTTCCTCAGATTGTCCAAAGTAAGAATTTTGCCAAGCGCTGCCGACCACACGAAGAATGCCACCCTCGGAGGAGCTTTAGTACGCCAAATACTCTTCCAAGGAAAAGGGAAGCTGACAGACGAAGTGAGAATAAGGTAAAAAGATCTCACTTCATACTTTCCCTTCCTATTCAGCACCCACCAAATTTTGTCAGCCCCACCACCCAAATTATAAGAATACAAGAGGCTGTAGAGAGAGGCCAAATCATCCACTTCCCAATCATTTAGAGATCTCACAAAACTAATATTCCATTGGCGAGAACCACTTACCGAATCAAAGTTATCCGCAATGAGGGCCTCCTTGTTGCTAGCCAAACTGTACAGCCCTGGAAAGACCTCCAAAAGAGGCGTGCTGCCACACCACGTCTCCCCCCAAAAGCTGATTCTAGCCCCATCACCCGGAATTAGTCTGATGTGATTGGAAAAGTGATGCCATTCGTTGCTAATAAACTTCCACAAACCCCTACCATGAGCACCCGCTCCAACTTTGGAACGCCATCCCCTTCTCTCCGACCCATACTTGGCCTCCACTACTTTCCTCCAGTAAGCTCCAGGTTCACTAGCATATCTCTACAACCACTTACCAAGCAAAGCGCGATTGAAGCATCTCAAGTTACGAATTCCTAGACCCCCTTCCCGAATAGGAGAACAAACTTTCCGCCAATTCACAAGATGGAATTTGAATTCTTCACCCATACCTCCCCATAAAAAACTACTTTGAACGGACTCGATGCGCTTCGCAACTGTAGCTGGGATAGGCAAGAGAGACAGAAGATATGTAGGAAGGTTGGACAAAGTACTTTTTATAAGAGCAATCCGACCTCCCTTAGAAAGATATGACCGCTTCCAGCTAGCTAAGGTTTTCACAGTCTTTTCCACCACCCCATTCCAGCACGCCTTATCCTTAAAACGAGCCCCCAAAGGCATGCCCAAATAGGTAATAGGCAAAGCACCAACTTCACAACCCAAAGTCTCCGCCAAGGCACCAACATTGCTCACCTCGCCAATCGGCACAAGAGTCGACTTGGTCAAATTAACCTTAAGCCCAGAGACCAACTCGAAACAAATAAGCAAATCTCTGATGGCTTGCACCTGAACCTGAGACGCCCCACTAAAGACCAACGTGTCGTCTGCAAACAAGAGATGCGAAATGTGGACCTGCTCACTCCCCCTATCACCCACGATAAAACCCGAGAATATGCCATGATCAACCGAAGCCTTAACCATTCTACTGAAGGCTTCCATCACAATCACAAAGATGAATGGGGATAGAGGGTCTCCTTGCCGCATCCCTCTCGAGCTGTTGAAGAAACCAGCCGGCGAGCCATTGGTTAAGACTGAGAATGAGGCCGTAGATATACAGTAAGCAATCCAAGAACACCATTTCTGCCCAAACCCGCATCTCCTCAGCATATAAAGCAAAAAATCCCAGCTAACATGATCATAAGCCTTTTCCATGTCCAGTTTGCAAAGCAGCCCCGGTTCACCTGACTTGAGGCGGAAGTCCAAGCTTTCACTGGCAATAAGCACCGAATCCAAAATTTGTCTGCCTTTGACAAAAGCATTTTGAGGAGTGGAAATGATCCTACTCATCACCAACCTCAATCTATTTGCTAAGACTTTAGAGATAATCTTGTAGATCCCACTTATAAGACTAATGGGACGAAAGTCCTTAAGCTCCGCAGCCCCAGACACCTTAGGTATGAGAGAAATAAAAGTGGAGTTCAAACTCTTCTCAAACTTCCCGCAAGCATGGAAATCAGAGAACACGGCCATGATATCATTTTTCAGCACTTCCCAACACGCTTGAAAGAAAGCCAAAGAAAAACCATCCAGACCTGGGGCTTTATTCCCATCCATGCCAAAGATCGCATCTTTCACTTCTTTTTCCAGAAAAGGGGCTTCAAGGGATGCTGCCTCATCTTCAGACAAAGCCTCAAACTCTAAATCATCCAACTTAGGCCTCCAAGACATGCTTTCAGCAAACATAGACTCAAAGTAACAAGCTGCATGCTCTCTAATAGCCACCGGATTGGAGGATAAAACACCATTGATGTGGAGCGAGTCAATGGTATTATACCTCTTATTAGAGTTGGCCATCAAGTGAAAATTTTTGTACACCTATCCCCCTCCTTAAGCCACTTGATTCTGGATTTTTGTCTCCAGCTGATTTCCTCTTGCAAAAGAGCTCTCTCAAGGTCCCTGCAAAGCTGCCTTTTCCTCTCCCTTTCAACCTCGCTTAAGCCTCCTCCCTCCGCAGTAACTTCTAGAGCCTTCAGCTCATCCACCCTCTCCTTAATGAGAGCACCAACATTGCCAAAAATATTCTTATTCCAAGTAATGATGTCCCCCTTAAGAGCCCTGAGTTTTTTGGCCAAAATAAAGCTAGGAGTGCCTTGGAAATTGTACGAGGCCCGCCGGCCCCTCACCTTATCCACAAATCCCTCCTCTTTCAACCACATATTCTCAAACTTGAAAGATTTCCTTCCGCCCTTGTTTCTACCAGCAGCTAACACAATGGGAAAGTGATCGGAGCACAAGCAAAGGAGTCTCTTTTGGAGAACTTCTGGATATCTCGCTTCCCAATCCGGCGAAATCAAAAAACGGTCAATCCTAGACCAAGACCGGGTATTGGACCATGTGCACAAGCCCCCAGTGAGCGGAAGATCCATGAGGCCTTTCTCGGAAATGAAGTTCGAGAACTCCCTCATTGCTGCACTGATGCGCCTCCCTCCGGACCTCTCGCTAGGGAACCTAATGACATTAAAATCACCCCCAATACACCAAGGGAACTCCCACCAACTCATCAATCCCGCCAATTCATCCCAAAGCCGAGGTCTATCAAAATCCCCATTAGGACCATACACTCCAGCAAAGGCCCACTCAAAACCATCCACAATATTCTTGAAGGAGCAAGCTGCCACGCATTCCCCCACTTCCATGTCTAACCTAGTAACCACCCTTTTGTCCCACATCAACAAGATACCCCCAGCTGCCCCAAAGGCAGCCACATAACACCAGTCCACATAGCGGCAACCCCATATACTAATAATATCCTTTCTAGAAATGAGCTCCAGTTTGGTCTCCTGCAAACAGACTATGTCCACTTTCCATTGACGCAACAAATTCCTCACCATTAACCTCTTATCCGGGCAATTAAGCCCTCTCACGTTCCAAGATAAGATGTTGCATTTCATAGCACAATTCGGTTCCCCCTTCCTTTGCCCCTGCTGCGAGTCACACTTCCACCTCCACCCTCATAATTAACCGTAGTGATGAGATTAACAAATTCTCTCAGACCTCTTCTGCCCCCCTGACCACCCCCCACAATTTTCCTAACTGCCTTCAACTCCTTGGCAGCCAGTATGTGGGCGAAAGCCTCTCTAAGCTTTTCTATATAACCATTGCAGGAAACACCTACAATCTGAGAGAAAGCCATGATAAGCTCCACTTCTTTGTCTGTCACATGAGAACCTTCCCCACCTCCAATCTCCACGGCTTGGCTCCAATCTAAAGGAATAGGCTCCCCATCCGCATAGAGCACCATTTCCAAACCAGTCAAATTATTCTGAATAGGTAAAGAGAAACTCCTTTCACCTTCAGTTTGCATATGTCGGCCCTCCACAAACGACTTTTTAACACAGGGGGTCAGAACCTCGACAATATGCCCGCTGCTATCAACAGTATCCAGAGAACTGTCTAGAACCAAGTCCTTAGAGTGCCAAGAAGCCAGCCTACTAACCTGTGCTTCCTGATGAATAGCCATCACCGAAACTTCACCATCCTTCAGACTCTGAGAAATTTCTGTGGATAGCTCTAGCCCTCCTGACGCACGCCGGGGATCCCCGAGAACTCCAGACTTCGAAAACGTATTCTCCTTCGAGGCTCCTGGCTCGTCTAACTGACCGAGTTGCACAGACTCCACCGTCGGTGCCATCTGAGCAGAGGAACCCACCGTCGGCACCATCTGAGCAGAGGAACCCACCATCGGCGCCATCTGAGCAGACGAACCTAGTTCGAACTCTTCCACTTCTGGCTGACCCACTTTGCGAACCCATTCGTACTTGCCCAGAATTGACGGCAGCGACTGCGACGACCCAGTCGCAACCGGAACTCGCACTGCCCCAGCCTCGGAGGTCTCCCCCACCTGAAACGATCACGTCTCCACGGGATGTCGCGTGAGCATCGGAAACTGGACTTCACTTACCGGTGAAGGATCGGGCTTGGGCTTGGGCCCCAAGGGACGATTCTTATTCTTCTTTTTCTTCTTTCGGTTTTTTCTTTTGGGCTTCGTAAAATCCTGGCCCAATCTGCATCCGTCCCCCAAGCCCATGTTAAGTCCACTGCACTCCCACGAGCCTAACACCGCCTCAACTCTCTTGATACTCGAGTCCACTTCTCCCTTAAGCAAAGTCAGAAGTTCAGAAACATTCGGAATTTGCCAAGCCACTCTCCATGAATACAACGTTTGTAACACAAACTTCTTCAAATCGAGCAAGCCAATCTCACAGTCACCAAAACTTCAAGCATTCCGCTCTCGCCAAATACACCACATCACGCACAATGGAACCATCCACTATATGTGCAAAGCAAGACAGTTGCCCAACTTTCCCCACCAACTTCCCGAACACTCGCTCACCTTGCAAGCCATAACCCAATCAACACCAAAAAGCTGAAGGAGTGCACTCCATATCTCTGTTGCAACCTCACAATGTAGGAATAAATGGTCGATCAACTCTCCACCATGCTTACACATACAACACCATTCAATAACCATAATAGTCCTCTTACGTAAATGATCAAATGTTAATATTTTCCCTAGAGGCGCCTTCCGCACAAAGAAAGCTACTCTTTGTGGAGCCTTAACTTTTCAAATACTTTTCCACGGGAAAATAGGCTGTACCGAAATAGACAATACTTGATAGTAAGACTTTATTGCAAATGTCTTCCTTTTCGATGGAACCCAATAAATTGTATCCTCATATCCATACCTAACTTTTTGGGAGTATAACAACTCAAAGAATCGAGAGACCATGTCCACTTCCCAATCATGCACAAGGTGAATACACAACACATTCCAACGTATAGTGCCATTTTGATTATTGTTATCAAAATACTCCGGCTAGAGATTTAGAATAACCAATTTCTATTAGATCTATCTCAAGGGGATATTTAATGTCATGTTGATAAATCAAAGGATGATTGACTCCTTGTTGAGGAGTAGTGTTCTCACAATGCTACATGTGATCACCCAACACTCAAATTATGACCATGAAAGATCTCACTCTTAAATGTATTAAAATGACCTCTACTTCACATTTCTTTCAAGATTGAGAGTCAATGCTATAAGTAATTGTGAGTTCAAGTTATTTGTATTGACAGTTGTAATGATAGAAAAATAACTCACTTGGTATGTTTAGTGCATTGTAACCGCACCAATTTGAATTGGCTTTTAGGGCATAAATACTAATATCTTCGTGATCTTATCACTTTGTCCAATTGTTGCAAATTATGTGGGAAGTATAGGATGAAGAGTAAATGAAGAACAATTTTTGTGATAGAATAATAAGTGGAAAACAAAAATTGTGTGGAAATTATTACCTTCCTACCGATGTAAGTTCTTGGGAAAGATCAGCCTGTTATCCCTAGAGTAACTTTTGTCCATCAAATGAATCATTACATACCTTGCTTTATTTCTAA
Source organism: Carpinus fangiana (assembly GCA_006937295.1). Taxonomy (NCBI): domain Eukaryota; kingdom Viridiplantae; phylum Streptophyta; class Magnoliopsida; order Fagales; family Betulaceae; genus Carpinus; species Carpinus fangiana. Next base: position 11,988,563 of record CM017324.1, read on the forward strand.
AAGTTATACTTTATAACTTTGTAAGAGCATTCCCAGCAGCTACCCGATCATATTCCCTATGTTTAAGGATTCAAACTACTTTTTGCTTTCCTATGTCAATATGTTCTTTTAACAGCTTCCCTAAATCATTCCCTATATCATTAAAATATTATTTTTTTTATTTTACTTTTTTATATATTTTTTCCTTTAATTTATACTTTCTATCTCTTACTTTATCTCCTTCTTCCTTCTCCCTCCAGCAGAAGCTCTCTCCCTTTCTCTACCTTACTTTCCCTGTCCGTCTCCCTTCTCTCTCGCTGTGCCGAATGGCAGAGACCAAGCTATGGCGGTCAGGCTTTTATGCTGATCAAGCTATGGCAGAGATCAAGCTATCAGGCTTTTATATTAAAAAAAGTATATTGTAATCGTAAAGGCTTTTCTCGGGCTTTTCTCAGGCTTGTATTGTATGGCAGAGATCAAGCTATCAAGCTTTTCTCAATCCCTCTAGTTGGGTGGGCGCCAGCCGGTCTTTCGACCAGATCAAGCTATCAGACCATACGTGCGGGGTCTCCCCGCATGCGGCTAACGCCATTCTAGGTGGCCCAGTCCAACATTCATTTGCAAATCCCTTCTGGGTTTCTTTCATTTAATTAGTTTCTGAGATTTCTGGTTTTCTTTCACCCAACTTGATAAAAGTCTTTCTCTTTCTTTGTTCAATTGCTCTCTTCTCTTGCTGCCGTGGCTTAGGTTTCTCATTTGGGCTCTTTTGGGTTTCTTCTTTGTTGCAATTGAACTCTTTTGGGGGTGGTAATCTTTTATGGGTTTTGTTTGAGGTAACAAGCTCAGAACTCTTTCACAGCTCAATGGCGTCGACGATTTCTCTCACTGGTCAAATGTGTTGAATAATCTGGGTGCTGGCATTGGTCATATGTGTTGAATAATCTGGGTTTGCTTTTGATTTGTTTACATTTCCGGTTGCAGGGTTGATGGCGTTTTTGTGTTGGTGAGGTGTGAGAGAGAGAGAGAGAGGCGAGAGAGACGAGACGAGACAGGAGAGAGAAAGAGTTTTTTTCAATTTAATAAAGCAACGGATCGCTACAGTGGAGCCTTATATATAAGGCTCTACTGTAGCATATTAATGTATAGGGAGCCATTTAGGGAGCCATATAGGGAATCTGCTGTAGGACATTTTTTGTGATTTTTTAGACCTATTCCCTATACATAGGGAATAGACTCCCTTATAGGGAGTTTGCTAGGAATGCTCTAATCCCTCTGATCTACATAATAAACTATATTGAGTAAAAATGCATAATTAGGAGGAAAACAATATATACTATGTTATACACGCCTTCAGTAGGTCTTGATCCCGCAACCTACACAACTCCCCCTCCCCCCCTTCAACCCCATTCTTGGTGGGTAGGAAGTGTCGTTAGAGCCAGAGCTTATTGCAGTCATATACAAAGATCAATAGATAATTGGTATCATCATTGTATTTATTTGTCAACAGCTAATGGAGTCACATGAACTACGAGTGCTACATTGAAGAGAAATGTTGTAATCCAAAAAATAAAATAGCACAATTATCATCCAGACTTGTTGATTGGGTTAATCTCTATATTCACTTTTGACACATAATCTAGACAAGCTGATCTATGGATCTAAATGTAAGTTTATTAACTTTAATCTTGTTTTATATATATTTCAAAGTCTTGCTATCGCTTTCTGCACTTCAATCACCATGCAATTTGATGTACAGAATTGGTGAATATATGGATATGATCCTTTTTAAAATGTTAAAAATTTCAACCTAGATGACTCTGATCAAGTGAACCCTTTCTCATGAGGGTTTATTGGAAGGCCCATGTAAAGCCGATCTTGGCCAAATATTCAGAAATGATTCTGTCATAACAATAAGTTTATGTAAAATAGAAAAAGGAACAGTAAAAACTTAGTAGATTTCATCCAAGAAGGTTGTAATTCACTTGGAACTTCCAAATAGATTTCAAATAACAGCTGCTGTGTTTATGTAGGAAGGAAGGTGAACATTTGTGTGTGAGATGGTAAAGAAATGAAAATTTGTTTCTTGCATGGAAGTTAATTTCCAATTGAATATTCTATTTTGCAAACTTTTATAATGAAAATCTATATAGGGGAATAAAGAAGAAGTACAGAGTTGAGAGGATTCCTCTTATTACAAAGGTATTAAGAGCTTGAAAAGCGAATAGGAGATATGAGTAGTAGGATACTTTATGGAGATGTTGCTTTCCCAAAGAAATCCTCGAAAGAGATGGCACCCTGCATGGCTAATAATACGGGATATGGGAGATTGGTGTCATGCACATTAGTGCCATACAAATTTGACTACGATTCTTTTTTTATTTCTATTGTTTTTCTTTAAGAAAGGATAATTTCCATGGATCTCAGCTAACAATTTTATCCACTTGATAACTTTAGATAATCTATACAACTATTTTGAAAAATTAGCATGTCAAAATACCATCAAAAACCTGATTTTTGCCCTTTCTGCCACTTCAAAACCCAAAGGTATAAAGGAGTAACTAAATCTTCCTATATGATCCTCAAGAGAATGCCTTGATTGGTCCTTTAATGTTGGCTTTCATATAGTCATGTGGACAACAGTTCTCCAATCGGCTATAAAAGGTTATGGTTGTAATACTAAATAGCTAGTTTGATGGTTCAAATTTTCTGTGAATAGAATAGCATCTTCTTCTTTATAAAAATAATGAGTTATTATATCATTTCTCCCTTTCAATTATGATAATTCTTCATTTATTTTAACCTTGATTACTCAGCTAATCCTTTTGTTATGTATATTTAGAGCCTGCTCAAGATTCCATGAAGTACTTAACTTGGCATAGGACAGCATCATCTCGATCCTCTTCTTCCAGGAATCCGTTGGGGGCAAACTCAAAAGACGATATGGAGAACATTGCTGGCAATCTCTTTGATAATATCTGCATGATCTCCGGCAGTCATGCCTCAACCTTGGATAGGCTATATGCTTGGGAGAGGAAGCTTTATGATGAAGTTAAGGTACTGTTGACCTCACACTAGTTAAAGTGATAAAATAGTTATTTTCTTCATCATTATTATTACAGCTGTTGATATTATCATTTTTTTTAATTTTTAATTTTTTTTTTTTTGGGTGAATGATTAGTTAATAGTCTGTTTTGAATCAATCATTTATTGCTTTACCCATATTATTTTGGATCAAATACATTTTGGTCTCTCAAAGTTTAGGTTTTTTTTTTTTTTGCATTTGGTCCATATAAGTCTTACTCAGAAAATTCATCCCTAAAGTTTCCAATTGTTGTTAATGAAGTCCTTATGTCCAACTTCGTTAATTAAGTGCCATTAAATGTCACGTGAGCTGCATGCGACATCAAAATGATGTCATTTTGGCAAAAAAAAATTTATGGAAGAAAAATTATGAGGGAAAACACGAGTTGGAAAAAAGGAAAAAAAAAGAAAGAAAAGTCTGAGCAATGCCTTTTTAGACATTATCGTCACTTTGCCCCCAAAATGTTTGACGAAATGTCTGAGTTACGCTTTCTCTCTTCCCCACTGCTCCTCCTTACCTACTTGTCTCACCCAATTCATTACCAACATTGAGCCCTCACTTTCTCTCTTCTTTTATGACTAATTCAAGAAGAAAAGAAAAAGAATATAGAAAAAAATGTCTTAGATTTTGTTGTGGCGAAGTAGGCTTTGCCTCTTTCTTTTTTCTTTTTCTGGTTAGGTATATAAGATCTCTTATATACTTCCTGTGTACTTAGGTTGTGCCTTTGCACCTTTAATGAATTTTGATTACTTCTCAAAAGAAAAAATAAATAAATAAATAAAGAAGTAGGATGTGGCACTTTACTAGCTCTTGAAAACATGCTATTGCAGCCCGAGGCTTGTTTACTGCTCCCTAGTGGCAGTGACCTTCCCAGTCCCATTGAATGTAATTCTAAATTCTAGTGTGGTGTGGTGATGAGTATAGGGTCCTGTGGGTCCCCTTTCCCATCACCAAAGACAATTCAGCTTAAAGTCTTTACAAACTTTTGGATAGTCTCATCCTCTTTGGCACTTCAATTGAATTGAAGTGCAAACAATGGTGTTGGGCTGCATTTTTTGGTGGAGAGGAGGGGAGGAACAGGAACAGGAACAGGGTGATACAATCTATCATGGAGTAAAATATTCTCTTAAAATGAAAATTTATTTTGGATGAGATTGAGAGAGAAAGATAGAGATATAACGTTAGCAATGGTGATTAGATTTGGTGGTAGCAGCAGAGGTGGTGATTGTGTGGTAGTGCAAATGGAGAGGATGGGGAATGTTATAGTTTGGATGAACAACAAGGAAGAAGAGGTCATTTTTGGCATTCCAAATAAGTTTTGATTTGATAAAAATCAAAATAAAAAAGAATTTACATTTTGAATCTGGATTTAGTTTTAATTTAATCTTAGGGCGGCATCACTAAGCCTCTTTTTGGGTCTCGGGTGGGAGGGCTTTAGTTTTAGGGCTTATGGTGTTGTGAGGGCTTTTGTGTTTTGTCTTAGGATGGGAGGGCTTTTGTCTTAGGGTTTTTGTTGGGCTTTCTTTCTTTTGCTTTTGTTCCCTTTCCCTCTTCTTTTCTTCTCTCTCTTTTTAGGCGTTTTCTTGTATACTTCTTGTGTATTAGGTTTGCGCCCCTCTGCGCTTTTGATATATGAACATTACCTAATTGGACTCTTTTTCCTCAAAGAGATGCTGATTCCTTTTTCTCCAAATGCTCCACTTTAAAAGAGCAGGAATAACTTTCCAGATTGCCTATTTGAGGTGTCATTGCCATTGAAATTTCCAACAATGAAGAAGCTCTAAGATATTACTAGGAATGACCCATGAAACCCCAAATATGTTAAGAACCCAGTGCTAGAGATCATCAGTACACTCACAGTGGATGAGAAGTTGATTAATTGTTTCCTTATTCTTTTACAAAGGCAACACTAGTTAGCTAGATGGAAACCTTGCCTTGTAAGGTTATCCACCGTGAGGGTTCTACCCTTTGCTGCTGTCCATAAGAGGAAAGTAATGCGAGGAGGGGCCTTAACCTTCCAAATACTTTTCTATGGGAATGAATTATGCTCACCTGAATGTAACATTTTATAATAGCTCTTCACCGCAAAGCCGTGGCTGCTAGATGGTGTCCACAACATACTATCCACTTCTCCTGGATGAGTTTTCGAAGAGTATAATAGGTTAAAAAAGTAGTCAAGAGATTCCAATTCCCAATCATGGGCTGTCCTAATGAAGCTTGGATTCCAATGGATTGGGGAATTGGAGAGGTCCAAGTAGTCTTGACACTTAGGCCCCCTTGTTACAGGCTATAGAATATAATTTGTAAGGTCCTCGTGCTTCTTCTCAACACCAACTCCTTCTCTGGATCCCGTACTTCATAACAATTTTTTTTTTTGATAAGTAATGAAAGTTTTATTAAAACGCGCAAAGGGGCGCAACCCTATAATAAATGTACAAGAGAAACCCTACGAAATATACAAAGAACACTTAAGCAAGAAATCTTCCATAGTCGGTATCTCATTTCGGTAATGAGCCATTGCCCACATATGTAACATAGTAATCATATTCTTCCTCACCCCAACCACCGAATACTCCTTATCCTCAAAAATCCGTGCATTCCTCTCCCTCCATATGCACCAAATGACACACAATGGAGCCATCCTCCAAATATCTCTAGATAGCTCCCTCCCCTCCACCTGATCCCATGAAGCAAACAAATCTATGACCTTTTCCGGCATGACCCATTCCATACCAAACAAAATGAGTACAGAATGCCATAAATAGGTTGCCACTTCACAATGGAGCAATAAATGATCTACTGATTCCCCATTCTTCTTACACAAACAGCACCATTCCACCACTACAATATTCCTCTTGCGCAAATTGTCATGTGTCAAAATTTTCCCGAGTGCCGCGGTCCACCCAAACAATCAACTGTCTCTATAAAGAATTTTCCATATGCCTGAATTTCCCAAGCCATTTACCGAGGAGAGCTTTGTTGAACAACATGAGATTTTTTATACCCAATCCCTCCCTAGGAACTGGGATACAAACAGTCTTCTAATTCACCAGGTGCATTTTGGGTTCCTTGCCTAGACACTCCCAAAGACGATCTCTCTTAAGGCGGTCCAATCTCCTAGCTATTCCTGCTGCTAAAGGGAAGAGGGATAAGAAGTATGTAGGAATACTGGATAGCGTACTCTTGATGAGCGTAAGACTTCTTCCAACTAGCCAACCTTTTTTTTCCATCTTCTTGACTACCCCATCCCAAATGGCTTTTGATTTGAAAGGATCACCTAGAGGGAGACCCAAGTACCTCAGAGGAAGAGGAGAGATGTTATAACAGAGAATACTAGCCAGCTACTCAATATACAGAACCTCCCCTACTGTGACTAACTCAGATTTTTGAAGGTTGACCTTCAATTCCGAAATGGTCTCAAAACACAGGAAAATGTGATCCAAATTAAGAATTTGATCATCGTCTATGTCACACATAATTAGTGTATTATCTGCGAACAGAAGAACCACCTCTACAACCAGAATAGCTTCTTTTTTTGGAAACCGAATTGCCTGGATCCAGTTCAAGCAGTGGAGGAGTCATAAGTGAAAGACCAATGACTTGTGAAACCTCATTCTCTTCCTTCGATGCCTCAAATGCCCCTCCCCTGTTTCACTTACTCCATGACTGGGCCGTGTTCTCCAGCAGAGACCAGTCGTCTTCTTCAACTCGCTATACACAAAACAAAAACAAATATTAGAAATTTTAATCCCCAGAAACCCCAGGAAAATTTTAGTCTTTTTCAGATTTTCAAAACTCACCAATTTTGCTTCCGAGGCTGAGTCTTCTTTCTTGTAATCGCAAGTGGTACCGTTGCTCCAGAGCTGAACTGAGCTCATCTAGTTCTTCTTGTCGGTGGAAATCGTTCACTGCATTGCCTCCTCCTTCAACCTGCCAATAGCTACATACCTACCACATAAAATTCAATAATACATAAACCCCATAAAATAAAAAAGAATAGAGAGGGAGGGAAAGAGAGAGAGCCCACCATCGGTTAAGAGAAGCATACAGAGAAGAAGCTTGCATTTGAAAGCTTCAATCTTCCTCCTTTAATCTTCCAATCTTTGCACACAATCATCAAGCTTTGACAGTTTCTCGGAACTTATAGATTTCTATCTTGGTGCGCTTATTATAATTTAATTAATTGATTTATATGCAATAATAAAAGAAGAAGAAAGAAGAGAGAGAAAGTGTCAGTCAAAAAAGGAGGAGACCCAGAATGAGGGTTTCCACTCCACTAATGTATCATTTATATTAGTTTAGGAAAGATACAAATATATAAGTGTCCTCTAACATAATAGAGACTAATAAAAGATAGAATTATATAAGTATCCTCTAAAATACAACCCAACCACACTCTCCCTTAAGTTGTGGCAATGATATCACACATACCAAGCTTGCTTAAGGTTGTGTTAAAAATGCTATTTGAGACCCATTTGTCCAAGTATTATCAGCGTCGATACGGATCCAGACTTTCCTGTTGGTGGCTCTATTTTTATGAGGATATAGCCTGCTCTGTTCTGAAGTTGATTGAGAGAGAGAGAGATTGGCAGTCAAAAAAGGAGGACACTCAGAATTAGGGTCCCACTCCACTAACGTATTATTTATATTAGTTTAGGAAAGATACAATCATATAAGCACCCTCCAGCATAGTAAAGACTAATATTAAATAAATATGAATGCAACCCAATAACATAATTATGGTTGTGCAAGTATTATTCCTGGTAGAACACAAGGATGCCTTCATGTATTTATATGCATTTATGAGGGCAGAACTTAACAATTTCAATTATCCCGTGTGCATTTATGTCCATATTACTGGAACTACAGCTGCATTTAGAGAAAACCAAATTCTCAAATTTTATTACTGGTCCAGTTTCTCTACCTTACCTTTTAATTTGACCAACAATTTATAACTAAAATGCAGTTTCTCTTTGATTTGGTGAACATTTAGAGGAAAATCATTTTTAGTACATAGCAGATTTTGTGTTGAAAGTAACCTTTTGTCCTTCAACTTGGAGATTCAAATGTTCAGCAAATGCAGAGTCAGTGGCAAAAGTTCAATATCAGTTAATAAATAATTGAACTGCAATGCCAAAACTGTTATTTAAGATAAATTCTTGCCTTTTTCTTATTACGTTTTTTCTCCTGCATACTGTTCCTAATTCAATATATGTAGTCAACTATACACCTACTGATGAACAGGTACCCTTGTGCAGAATAGAATAGATTGGAATACCCTAGTCTGCACAAGGGAAAAAGATATCCAGAATATTGCTAGGACCTTGTAAATCTAGAGGACTAAAGAAATGTGTAAGGTGTAGAACTTGTTCTACATCAGCATCAGCTTTTCTGATATGAAAGTCATACAGAAATCGCTGTCTAACATATGTTGTTAAATCTGTGTTTTATGAATGTGAAGTGATAGGAGCTATATGTATTTCGAAATGTTGTAGGATCTGTGGGTATTCCCTGATAATCATTTTTTGTCAACTTACACAGAATATTCTCTTGATTTCAGGCTAGTGAAATGGTCAGAAGGGAGTATGACGTGAAGTGTAAATTTTTAAGACAACTGGAATCAAATGGGGAAAGCTCCTCTAAAATTGATAAAACTCGTGCAGTTGTCAAGGATCTACATTCAAGAATCAAAGTTGCAATTCACAGAATTGACTCTATTTCAAAGAGGATTGAAGAATTAAGGGACAGAGAGCTCCAGCCACAACTTGAGGAGTTGATTGAAGGGTACGTGCTCATTCTGTCATTATTACATGATTTACACAAACATTCAATGAGAGAATTGTATATTGTTATGAATACCAATAGTCCCTAGGTATCTGGCATATATGCAGCTAAAATAAATTTCAAATTTTTTATGTCCATTACTTCGGATATATTTTGTGACTTGACTCAACTCAACTAAACCTTAATCTGAACTAAATGGATCCTCTATATAGATCATTTTATTCCATTTGGCCTTATTTAGGGCTATGTCCTCAGTCACCTCTTTGATATTTATTATCTTTTCCTTGTAACTTCTGTTCACGCCCTGTTGGGTCTCCTTTTTACTCCTTTTGCTCTTTTTGCTTCTTCTAGGCTAATGTAACTACTCTTTCATAATTCAACTATATTTCATGACAATATATGAAAATCAATATGAGCTCGCTTGGACCTTTGACCTTAGTTGGCCATGACTGACTAGTGAAATTATTTGCTCAACTCTCTACCTGTATCTCTAAGAATTTAGTCAAATAATGGGAAATATAATCATAATGCAACAATAATAACTTGATGCACTGTTTTAAGTTCAATTAAGTGTTATCTAGTTGAAGTGATATATAATTGATAAGTCTGTTTGTCTCACAATAAATGACGTGTTTTCCTTTTTAGACTATCCCAAAATAAATGAAAGTTTTCTAAAATGAAAGTACTTATCCATGTAATTTTCCACATTGTCCATAACTTGAAACCATTGTCTTTATCATTTGGAAAGCTCAGTCCCACACTCTGACTTCAATGATGGGAACAACCTCTGCACTCTGGTGCTCCAGTGAACAACAGTTCTAACCTTTTTTGGCCTATATATGGACAATTTTGGAAGATTTTGTTTCAGTACCATTTCTAAACGAAGGAAGAAATATGACACTTCGTTAATTATAGATGGAGTCACTGCATTGATTTATAAGTAAACTAATCCTAAATATCTACCTCTTTGGTCCCATATTGTTCATCCAGAGTAGAAAATCCAACTTCTAAATGCATATCACTTAAAAATAAAAATTTGCTAGTTTTCAAAACTACCCTCCTTAATTTAACGAAAAATATAGCAAATGAAAAAGGTATTGACTTTTTAAATAGAATATTGGGTAAGTTGGGAGTATATGTTATTAAAAGTTGTATCTCCATTTTTTCTTCTTTGATACTCATTGGTTTGACTTCATAGAAGATGATCCTTGTATCAAGCAATATAAAGGCCTAGATATGATTTAAGAAATTAGATCCTTGTAAGTTTAATTCCTTGGACATGTAGCACAAATACTCTTACAAGTAGCCACACCCTTATCCATGTTGTGTCCTCATCAAATACGATACTTCTTCAAATTTATCCAATACTTAATAAATGACATTTATCCATATTGTATCCTCATCAAAACAATACCTAAGTGAGCCACACCAGGAATGCCGATTGTTTTGGTACATAGTTTGGGTTTGTGATTTTTTTTTGGTAAGTAATTTCAATATCATTAAATGAGCACATGGGCGCAAACACTAGTACACAAGAAGCATACAAGAGAACCCCCTAATCTGAAGAAAAAGAAGAACAAAAGTTCAAAAAATCTGAAAAACTAGAGAAGCAAACTATTATGTGCACATATCCAAGTATAGAAAGTGTTGAACATAATCTTCGCAACTCTTCACCAAAGTCTCTACATTTTCAAAATCCCGAGCATTCCGTTCTCGCCAAAAGCACCACATTAAACATTGGAGCCAACCTCCATACTTCCATAACTATAACACACCCCACCTGTCCTTCCCAATTGACCAACAAATCGATCACCCATCTAGGCATAAGCCACTCTACACCAAACAGATTAAGAATGGAACTTCATAACTCCCTTGCTACTTTACAATGAATTAATAAGTGATTGATAGACTCCCCACTCTTCTTGCACATGCAACACTGCTCAACCACCATAACATTCCTCTTTCTCAAGTTATCTAGTGTCCACACAAAAAATGCCACCCGCAAGGGAGTCTTGACTCTCCATATACTTTTCCAAGGAAAAAAGATCCATTCAGACTAATTAACACTTGATAAAAACGACTTCAGTTCAAACTTACACCTTTTGGAAGGACTCCATCCTATTCTATCCTCATATCCTTGTCTTAGTCTGAAAGAATACAAACTTTTAAAAAAAGATAATATCACCTTCATCTCCCAATCTTGAACTGGTTTAGTAAAAATTACATTCCAATGAATTTTCCCTTCTCGAAACTGCAAGTTATCCACCACCCACACATCCTTTCTCTGTGCAATTCTGAACAAATCTGGATAAGACACCCTCAATGGACTATTCCACACCACACATCATGCCAAAAACTAACCTTTGACCCATCACCAACCTCAAATCTAACAAATTTTGAAAATGTTTCCCACTCCCTTCTTATATGTTTCTGAACTTTCACTCCAAAAGTCTCTGCCTTAGAGCACTAACCTCCCCTTATACTATCATATTTAGTCTCTATCACTAATCTCATTAGTGCCCCTCTATCTGTAGCATACCGCCGCAACTACTTTTCCAAAAGGGCTCGATTGAACTGAATCAGGATTTCTAACTCCCAACCCACCTAATTTAATCAGAGTACAAATCCTTGCTCAATTTACTGAATGAAATTTAAACACATCCCCAATACCACCCCATAAAAAATTGGTATACTACTTATTGCAGAACATGCAATAATAGGTGTAGACGTATTTATAACCTATACATTGTTTTGCTAGATGTTAAAAAGTGATATAGTAAGTCTTCCATCTAAATTTATTTATAATTTTTAGCTTGGTTCCACTAAAAAGTTTTATGACATATGTATTAGAAATTAGTATTACCTAAAATTGTTGTCTTTAAAAATATAAAAAAAAATTAATGGAGGTAAAGGAGGGAAATATCTAGATCCCTTAAGTTAGTATGTTGGAATGAAAGTCTACCATGTTTTCGATTGACATGTTCTGGAACTGGATTTGCAAGTCTGATGGTGCCTTTTGGTAACTCTGTAAGTGGATACATCTTGGATGTTGACATTTTTCTTAACGAAATTCAGTGGGACAACATGTAGGTTGTGCCCACTTACAAATACCAACATAATACCAATAAACTGTTGTTTCCAATTTTTTCCCAATGATTGATGCCTAAATTATCTGTGATTTATTCTATAGGTTTGTATGTTTTGGTCCACTTAAAAACCTATAACTTCATGGCATCCTATCTCTACCTATTTCTGAGGATTAAAGTTGGCATTTCATTGTATAGTTTTAAGGGCATTAGAGAATATATTTATGTCATAGGATCAAGTTTAAATTACATGTAATCTAACTTTTCATTAATATTACACCACAAAGTAACTTACAATCAAATTAATATTTTGACAATCCCATTGTTGGATAAATGTGCTCTATATACTAAGATGCACACCAAATTTCGTGTCAATCAAATATCATTTACTATAAAAATCCAGAAACTCATGTATTTTTGAATATTTTTAAAATCTGAAAAACCAAACTTTTGAACATTTTATAGATGAAATAGCTTTTAATCTATAATCATTGTGATATTTGGCAAGCATAAAGATTATAGTGGGGTATGCAGTCCAGCTGTGGATTTGTCAAAATAGTTAACCAATGAAACATTTTTTTATTATTGACAAAAGTTAAAGTGGGTGTATCTTGGCATATGCTCGGCTCATGTATGTCACAAATGTGTTTGTTGTTTAGTTTAGCCTGCTAACAGATCACAAAACAGTATAATCATTAACGAGTTCTCAGTTTTTGGGTAAACAGTTAAATGTCTTCACATGTTGGTGCATACATATTTCTCGCTCAATGATATACATGTCTCCTTGATTTGGATTATTCTAAGTGCTTCACTTTTGGGCTTCATCCACTTCATCCTCTACACCGATTTCAGGTTAAGTAAGATGTGGAATGTGATGTTTGAGTGCCACAAGCTCCAGTTTCACATCATCTCAGTAGCATACAACAATGGCAACACCAAAATCTCTATACAATCAGAATTACGTCGCCATGTCACTATCGATCTAGTGAATGAACTCAGTTCTCTGTCATCAAGTTTCGCAAAGTGGATTGGTGCTCAGAAGTCCTACCTGAAGTCTATAGATGGATGGTTGTTCAAATGTGTCCCTGAACAAAAACATTCCAAAAGAAAAAGGAGGCCAGAACCTGGATCTTATAGAAACCGTGGCCCTCCAATATATGTGACCTGTGGTGCCTGGTTGGATAAACTTGAAGCCTTGCCTAAGCAGGTTCCAGATTCTATAAAGGAGTTAGCTGCTGAAACTGCCCACTTTGTACCACGTCAAGAAAGGAACCAGGGGAAGGACAAGAACCGTCCTTATGTACCATCCTGGGAGGCTGATAATAAACGTGATTCAGAAAATTTGTTGATAGATGAAGCTTCGGACAACTGGAGTCCAGGTTTTGATCGTTTTCGATCAAGCTTGGAGGCATTTCTTTGTCATTTGAATAACTTTGCAGATTCTTCTGTGAAGATGTATGTTGAACTTGAAGAGGCTATCCAAGGTGCTAAGAGTCGCTATGAACAACAGAAGTCTCAGTCACAAGTTTCTTAAGAGGAAGGATACAGAGAAGAGGGAAGAACTGAGTCACACACTCAAGCTCCAATAACATGGTGTTTTAAGATGCCAAGAACACAAGAAGAGTTTCAGATAACAGTTCAATTGGACGTAGCATTTGTATATGGAGAGAAGAATAAAAGGGTATTGGTTTAAACACAAAATAAAGGAACTGGTAAAAAGAATTTCATTTGGAGATGTTATAAATGGGGTGGTGATTGTAGGTGAGCTGCAAGAGAGTTGTTTGCAAAGGAACAGAACTTGTACAGTTTTTTTTTTTTTCCTGTGAAAATAGGAACTCTGATATATCCCACTCGTCATTATAGTTAATAATTAAATAAATGTGTTTTGGGATTCTGTTGATCCTTATTTCTTTGAAGTTCTTGCGTGTACTGAAAGTAAGAGAGGTTCTTCTTCAAATGCTGGTCTATATGGGTTGCTGCCTTTCATATTCTCAAGTGCTGAGAAGTTTCTTTGTCACTGATTTTTGGGGAGGCTTTTGTTATTTATAAATACGTTTGAATATATATTCAGTGGTGAAGAAGAGCATGGATTTGCAACGTACATTATTGAACAGGTTCCTTTGGAATAGTTCTTTTACATGGTTTTGTATGTCCATTTTCTCCTAAAAACCCACAATTTGAAAGGTTGGGTTCTTTCTTAGTAGGGGTGTAAATGAGCCTAATCTGAGCGAGTTTCTGTTGTTTGGGCTCAGCTCATTTAATCATCAAGTACTCTTACATGGCTTAAGAAGCCAGCTTGCATATAAACATTTGTTTAGCTTAGCAAGCCGAGTATAGAGCCTAAGTCAATACAGTAAGGCACTTGGTTTCGATGAGAGGATATGCATCTTTTTATTATAAAATGATGCTATTAGAAAAAAAAAATGAATAAATAAATAAAATATAAAAATTATCAATTTCTAATATTAATATGAGCAATTATGTGAACAACTACCAATTCGAGCCTTATAAGAGCTGCTCACAAGCCTAATCGAGTCAAACTGAGCTTTCTTCGTTTAATATTTGAGCCAGTATTTGTGTTCACGAAACGGCTCATTTAATAATCGAGTTGAGGACAAACCAAGCCTGAGCTCGCTCGTGAGGGCTTCACTCACTTAACACCCCTATTTCTTAGTAACAATTCAATCAATCCCACAATGAGAATCGTAATGATTTTTTATTAATGCCTTAATAGAGTTGAGTCAAACCCAATAGATTATTGGCACACATTTCAAGAAAGGGTCGCCCTATATACTTGAGGAAGCAACCAAAAGAATTATTCAAAGCTAAGGTTGTAAATGAAGAAGTTTGTTTGATAACTCGCTCATATAAATTCAACTTGAATTCGGTTCGTATAATAAATGAATTGATCATGGACACAAAATTAGACTTGATTATTCAATTAGCTATACTCATATAACTTTATTCTTTTATTCGTAATTAGAACATAAAATGAATTCTCTTTCTAATATAATAGATATAACTTAAATTATTGTTATTGTGAGCATTGATCTAGATATATGCGTGTTTGTGTGTACATGAGTGTATTTGTGTGTATGTATAAATATATGTGTGTCGGTGTGTGCATAATAAATTTATATACATACTATAAAACATATATATAAACTATAGATTAGATTATTTAAGATTCAAATAATTTTGTTTAATTAACTCAAATGATAAAATATTAAAAATAATTAATTAACTAATAATTAGTTCTTGACATTTACTTTATATAATGAATATTAAATAAGTTAACTAAGTAGTTCACGAATAAGTTTGAGCTCACTCAAAAAAAATAAATGAGCCAAACTTGAACAAATTATCTACCTCAATAATAAGCTCGAACTGTCCTTAAGAGGTAGCTCAATTATTTGTGAACCAGGCCTCATGAAACAGAGGTCATTAATTCGAATCTCCCCTCCTCTTTCCCTTATGTGGAAATGTAAAAAATAATAACAATAATGATAAGCTCAAACTTGACTCGTGTTTGAAATTAAAAAATAAATAAATAAGGGTAATTACCTTTTGCCTCTATGAATTATAGCGCATTGACACTTTTCTCCCATGAATTACCAACTATGATACTTGACCCCATCAAATTACCATCGTATAACATTTTCCCGCCTGTTAGTCAAAGGGACAATCAACGGAGATAATTTTTTTTTTCCATTTTTGCCCCCACTTTAGGAGGGTATAAGTGTCATTTTAGTGATTTGAAGTGGGGGTAAAAATGGAAAAAAAAAAAAAAAATCTCTCTTCGTTGACTGTTAATTTTAACCCATTTGGTTAATGGAAAGGGGAAAAGTGTCATAAGATGGTAGTTTGATAGGATCAAGTGTCATAATTAATATTTTATAAGGACAAAAAAAAAAAGAAATTAAACATTTAATACTTGACTCAACTCAACACGATTCGATTACAATCATTTCCGAGGCTCAATGTTTGCAAGATAATGATGACTACATTCTTTGACATGGTCATATTCATGTATCCATCACACCAAGAAAGTTCTATAGTTATAACTTTCAATGCCCACACGAAACAGTCACAAAATTTATGATTTTTATTATTATTATTATTTTTTATCTCCAATAGAAAGTGGGTTAGGAATATGGACATATCGGTCAAATGCAGATGGGTACCTTATTTTATGCAAAAGTCCAGTTTCCCATTTATGGAATAAGACACATCAACTCATTTATTAAACCTAATCCTTGAAACCGGCTAAAAACTTGAACATCATCTTTTTATGTTGAAGAATTCAATTTAAGAAATTTGCACAACTTACATCATTTTTTTTTTCTATGCAGTGTCGATATTTCTCATGGAATGTCAATTTTACTACCCGACCTTATCATGCTATTATTTTCTTCTCAAACCCTCCCTCCGTCAGTCAACCACAATAAAAAAACTTAAAACGACCAAAATACCCTAAATTTATATACAAAAATTACATATAATACCCTTAGAATTAAACAAAATTTTAAAAAATATATTATTAATGTACCAGTTTCAAAAAAAATTATAATTATAATTACAACAAAAATATAAATATATTAAAATTGAAAAACACTTATAATTTAATTTATAATTGAAAACAAATATATTTATATTTTTTGTTTTAATTTTTTATTTGGGGGTATTTCGGTTTTTTAATGAGATTTAACATCTGAAAGAGAATATTCCCTCCGATTTAACAAGGTTAACTGACAAAATAAAGATTTTGGAAAGAAAATAGTAATATTATAGGAAAAAGATAATTACCTTTTTCTTTTTTCGTTCTCTCAACTTAGTTTTTAGCATTACTTTCAACATAACACTTGACTAATCTAAATTTTGGTCTCCAGTTTGGTCGAATTTATGATATTTCCTAATTTCCCAAAGTTTTTAAGACTATTTCCTTCATTAATAATCAGAAGAAGAAAAAAAAGGTGCAATGACGAAAGTGTTGAACCATTTTGTCAACTGGTTCATAGAATTTGGGAGTAAATTACCTAAGTNTTTGGAAAGAAAATAGTAATATTATAGGAAAAAGATAATTATCTTTTTCTTTTTTCATTCTCTCAACTTAGTTTTTAGCATTACTTTCAACATAACACTTGACTAATCTAAATTTTGGTCTCCAGTTTGGTCGAATTTATGATATTTCCTAATTTCCCAAAGTTTTTAAGACTATTTCCTTCATTAATAATCAGAAGAAGAAAAAAAAGGTGCAATGACGAAAGTGTTGAACCATTTTGTCAACTGGTTCATAGAATTTGGGAGTAAATTACCTAAGTATTGAGCCATTTTGTCAACTGGTTCATAGAATTTGGGATTAATTACCCTTTTTTTTCTCTCTAAACTACTATTATAGAATATGAACAACCACATGCCACTTTCAACGCCTTAAACTATCATACTTTAGAAAAAAAAAAAAAAAAAAAACTCCATCTGTTAATCAAAGAATCAAGATCATTGAAAAATTAAAATACTAAAAAATATGAGCTTTCTTTTTGTGCCTTTTTTCTTTTTTTTTTTCAATTTAAGGGTATTTAAGTTAATTTAGTTTCAAAACCGTACCACACCGAACCCAAAATTTCAACAAAATGAAAAATTGATGTAACCGGACTGATTGAACACTACCACAACAATCAAATAAGATAACATTTCTCTTCTAATATTATATTTGATTATCTTGTATGATTGATGTGAGAGAGATAGAGAGAGAGATGACTTGTAATTTTTTAATTTATTTATAGCAAACCTTATCCTTAATCCTAATCATCTTCCACCCAACATAACCCTTTTGAAATCGTCGTTGAATTTAATATTATTATTGAATTTTGATCTATTGGTGATTTTAAATGTCAAATCACATTTTATGAAACTTTAAGAGAACTCTAGTACTCTTTATATCATGAGTCATTTTATTTCATTAAATTATGTTTTCCGTTATCCCCAATATTTGTTGTCCTGTCCTTTGCAGCATTTGACTGGGATTTACAGCAATTAGTTTCCCAAATTAGTTAATATTAAAACTTAAAACGACTCTACTTGACTTACCTCCTCAAATAAATGAGGAAACTTTACTTAACCTTCTTGAATTGTCGCTATTTTTGCAATTACTTCATTAAACTTAAAAAACTCTCAATTTGTTAAATCATGTCAAAAACGTCAAAAAATACTCTTTTTTTTTTTTTTTTCAAAGATTTAGGTATGCGTATTTAAATCCCGACCAACGCCTAACTTCTGGCAAATTTTTTCCTAAAAAACATATGGATATTTTGAGAATTATATCACTTATTCGTTAAGATTTAACAGAAAATCAAATCCTAATGGAATGGTGAAATTGAAAAAAAATATAATATAGCCCCCTAAATTACCAGTCATTTGTAATTTAACCCCCTAAAGTTTTAATTGGTATAAAGTTGCCCCCAAACTACCAACCCCTTATAATTTGGCCCGTTCTGTTAGATGAAACCGTGAAAATGGATGGAAAACCCAAAACGACGTCGTTTTGGAGATGCAAGTTACTAAAATGCCCTTATTAAAATAAAAAATAAAAATAAAAAAACACTCATCTAAAACGGCGTCGTTTCCTTCTCAATTAAAACAAAAAAACAAAAAAAAACTCTTTCTTCTCTAATCCCTAGTTGGATCCATGTATATCAGGTCAGGATTGTAAAGAAACTAAAAAAATTTAATTAAAATTCCCGGATGAAAACCCAAGCTGGAAAGTGTATTCACGAATGCTTTGAATGATGTTCTACAGATCGGGTAGCGGAAGCAAACTTTGGTTTTGAGATTGATGGGATCGTGGGTTTATTCGGGTTGGGTTCAAAGAGTGCGNTCGTTTCCTTCTCAATTAAAACAAAAAAACAAAAAAAAACTCTTCTTCTCTAATCCCTAGTTGGATCCATGTATATCAGGTCAGGATTGTAAAGAAACTAAAAAAATTTAATTAAAATTCCCGGATGAAAACCCAAGCTGGAAAGTGTATTCACGAATGCTTTGAATGATGTTCTACAGATCGGGTAGCGGAAGCAAACTTTGGTTTTGAGATTGATGGGATCGTGGGTTTATTCGGGTTGGGTTCAAAGAGTGCGTTGGGGAGGAAGCTTCGTCGCCGGAGAGTGGAGTTCCTCGCCGGCGACTGGGGTTGGGTTGGGTCGTTGCCGGAGTAGGGGGTTGGGTTGGGTTGGGATTCGCCGGAGCAGGCGTTGGGTTGGAAACTTGGAATATCTGAAGGAATTATAATGAACAACGTAGGTCTTTTTTTTGTGTTTTAATTCCAATAGTTTTTTTCTTTTTTTTTAAATGAAGATTTTTGCAAGGATTTTTCGTGGGTAATTTCCTGTGCTTTGGCTGGGATGCAGTGGGATTCTGAAGGTTTAGGTTGGTTGAGAAGCAAGAACATGGGAAGGAAGAAGGAAGAATAGTTTTTTTCTTTTTAAAAAAAAAAATTATGGAGAAGGAAACGACGCCGTTTTAGATGGGTGTTTTTTTAATTTTATTTTTAATTTTAACAAGGGCATTTTAGTAACTTGCATCCCCAAAACGACATTGTTTTGAGTTTTTCATTCATTTTCACGGTTTCATCTAACGGAGGGGACCAAATTATAAGGGATTAATAGTTTAGGGGGCTATGTTATACCAATTGAAACTTTGGATGGCTAAATTATAAATGGCTGACAGTTTGAGGGACCATTTTATATTTTTCCCAAAAAAATAATAATAATAAATTAATTTTAAAAAAAAAATTTATGAAGCTAATCGCAAATAAGGGTGTAAACGAGCCGAGCTTGAGTGAGCTTCCCTTGTTTGGGCTCGGCTTGTTTAAATTTTACTCGAGTTCAAGCTCGAGCCGAGCTTAAGGAGGAGCCAAAAAATCAAGCTCGACCTCGAGCTCATAATAAGTAGAGTCGAGCCGAGCCAACTCGCGAGCTAGCTCTTATATTTAATTTAATTAATTAATTAATTAATTTAATTTTTTTATTATAAATTTAAACTTTAAGTACTCTTAAATGGCTCAAGAAGTTAGCTTACATATGAGCATTTGCTTAGTCTGGCTAACTGAGTATAGAGCATTTGTCAATACAGTAAGACATTTGGTTTCGAAGATAGATGATATACATCATTTTTATAAAAAATCATCAATTTTTAATATTAATATGAGTAATTATGTGAACAACTATAAATTCGAACCTTATACGAGCTGCTTACGAGCTTAGCTGAGTCGAGCCGAGCTTGCTTCGTTTAATATTCGAGTTAGCATTCGTGTTCACGAAACGCTTCATTTAATATTCGAGCCGAGCTTATGCGAGCCGAGTCCGAGCTTGCTCGTGAGACGCTTCGCTCACTTAACACCCCTAATCGCAAATGTGACGAAAGTTTAGGATGGATAATTGAAGTTTCCCTCAAATAAATTTTGAAATCTCTAAACGCTTACTCGAGCCAACAAACTTCACACGAACTCTCTCACATTTAAATACCTAATTGCCGTGAATTAACACATGCACAATGCCTCTTTTTTCTTTTTTCTTTTTTCTTTTTTCTATTTTCTATTGTTCATTAACCTTGAATCCACCAAAACAATCAACAAAAATTCATAATGAAAATAATGTGTATATTAATGTTTAATCCATGTGTAATTTGTATTAACTAAAAAAAAAAAAAAGGTACGAAGTAATCACAAATACAAGGAAAAAAAAAAAAAAAGTTACCCATGTGGATGTGGGTCCCACCTATATCCTAATCCTAGTACCAAAAACGACAGAACATTACTCTCAAACACGTCTTCTCTTCTACCAAAGCTTAACACCGTAGTCACAATCCCTTGAAATAATCTTGGCGTCCGCCGTTAACTTATCTACCGTTATCTCACAGTCCACCTTAACGGTTATCGTCCACGTCTTAACGGACCCCACCTTGATCTTAACCGGCGCTCTTATTTTCAACTCCAAAGGCACCTCCCCTTGTGTCTGCGCCTGCACCAACGAGTTCTTCATCGTGCTCGTCAACACGATCCCCGAACCCTTCAACGCCGTCCGAAACTCCGTCATGTTGTTCGACGGCTGGTAAAACACCGGCAATACGCCGTTACACAGCCGAACGTCCGAGTAGTAGATCTCGACGGAGCTGTCTTTCCGGTAGTAGATCCCGATCTTGTCGTTGGGATTGTCGGCTCTGACGGTGACGTCGAACTCCGGCGAGACCGTCAGGACCGACGTGGTCGCCGCCGCCGTGAGATTAAGGCCGCCTATGGTAATGTTGTCGATGGAGTAGTTGGGCGATTCGGGCTTGAAGACGAGGTAGAAGATGCCGGCGGCAATACCGACGAGGATGAGGAAAACGACGAGGAGGCCGAGGAGCCAGCAGAGGCAGAGGCAGCAGGGGCGGCGGTTGACTTTGCGGCGAGTGAGGCTCTGGAAGCGGCGAGCGTTCTCCGGCGGGGGGACACGGTAGACTTGGTCCTTGGGAATGTGGATGACGTAGGTCCCAGGCGAAGGTACCGGCTTATCGGATTCCGGCGTAGCGGGTTTGAGCGTCGTCTCAGAGGTCTCGGAGGAGGTTTCGTCGACTCCTGGTGGGGGCGAGTCGTGGGGGTGGACTCGGTCTGCCATTTGTCCGAGTTGGGAACAAATCGGTCGAGACGTTTGTTATATCTGTAAACAATTTCAACAAATAAATAAATAAATATAAGAGGAAGACAGCGAGACTGAGAAAGGATCGCCAAAAAAACGCGTTGACCGATGTAAAGTAATTTGTAAATACGAGTGTGAACTGGGGACATATTTGGAATACAAATACAGCGCGCATTTATTCAGTTCTTAATTACCTTTTCAGGATAAAGTACTAGTAAAAATGAATTTGATTCCCCTCCAGTTCACCACTTCTTATAAAAAGTAAGGGTAAAGTTGTCAAAATAAATATGAACAGACAATTTTACCCTCTTCAGCCCTGAATTTACTGTATTAATCATGAGAAGAAATCCCATGGAGGCATCAAAATTGGCCATACCCATGATTAAAAAGATAAACCCAATACCAATACTACCAATAATGATCCAATTGTAGTATTTTTATCATGATTTGTTTCCCTTTTGAGGTGAATGTGATGCAGAAAAACATGGCAAAACTATATATATATATGCAGTAATCTGAGAAGAAGAAGAAGAAGAAGAAGAAGAAGAGCAAGAGTTTGATTGATTTACCTGAAAGAATGAACAGATATGGAGATCTGCAAAATTCTCAGTAGTTTTCTGCAGAGGTGAGAAAGAGTCCTCCTGGTCGTGGATGGGGAAGTGTGGGGGTGAGGAACGAGTAAAAACAGAAAGAAAAGAAAGGATGGTTGGGTACAGACTATCGTTTGATGTCTATTTATATGAAGTGTTCCAGCAGCCTCCGGCCTCCGGCCTCCACAGCCCAGTCAAACGCGTGAGCGGGCGCGTGTGTGAAAAGAGAGTTAATAATTTGATGTTGGGCAGTTGGCGCACACGGTTTTGTACGAGAGACGCGCCTCGATGTCTTGAAAAGACGGTGTTTAGCCTTGAATTGGGGTTGATATGGGATTAAAGCGTAATTTTACCAAAATATGTTTGGGCCAGCTGTGACAGTCACAGACAGTTGTTTTGTGTTTTTTTTCGACATGCACAGACAGTTGTGTTTGAGAGAGTACATAGCATTAGCACAGCAAAATCTTGAAAAATTAAGGAAGTAAGTATATTCATTAATTAAAAGAAGGATGAATAAAACTTAATTAGGTTTTATACAACAATATAGGAAAATTTATATGGGATTTACTTCTTTTTTTTCTTTTTCTTTTTTCTTTTTTGGCCTTTTAGCTTCACAATGTCCAGTTAATATATAGGCTTTGTTTTGGCAAAGTATTTCTTTTTAGATTGATGTTGACTGATATGGTATTAAATTTTGAATTTTTTGTATGAAAAAGTTTTTTTTTTTTAAAATGATAATGTTTTATTTTAATTGTTTTTTGGGAAAGGTTGTGTGAACAGTTAAAAATGGCAAAAAATGCTTTGTGAAACAAACCCATGCTTTGGTTTTTTTTTTGAAATGTCTACGTAAGGAAAGAGAGATGAGGATTTGAATAAGCGACTTCCGCTTCATTAAGCGTGGTTCACAGCCGATTAAGACTTTCATGTTCCTTGGAGATACAATTTAAGTAAAAGTTTGTTTAGGTTTACGATTTTTTTTTTTTTTAATAGGAAAATCATTTCAATCTCATTGAAGAAGGATCACAAGCGTAAATGCTCTGATAAAACCATAGCCAAAACTACGAGGTTATAAGTCATAAATATTTACATAAAAAATAAAATTCAAAACAACAATATCCCCTAATCTATTACTAATTTTCAGTTGTAACATCATATTTGTTCCAGACAGATGACCAAGTTTACGATTTTAAAATATATGATTTATTTTTAAAAATACAATTAAGTAATTAAAACAATTGCAAACTAAGCGTCTTCCTCATTCCTACATTAATGTAATGTAACTTATTCTTGGCTTCTTCTCCTTGTCCTTTAGAAGCATCCACTTGTGTTGTGAACTTGTATAGTTGAATTGTTCCACTATATTTGATTCTATATTCTTTATTTCTTAAATATGATTTCATCCGGCCTACCATTTTCTTTATTCTTTTTTTTTTTTTTCCACAATAAATGGTCAAGCTTTGAATTTTCGCCATCAGCATTGAGGGTTAAAAATAAAAAAATAAATAAAAATTCTAGTGCTCAAGTTGTATTATTAATTCATTAATAGTGAGGAGCCATAGCTAGCTATAATATTATTATATTATGCAATACATTATGCAATACTCGAGAATTATTTAATTTGAGGGTTAATAACTTTTTAGCATTTGAGTTTGCAGTTTTTATTTTTTTCACTTAAGTTTTTAGAGCATCTCCAACAGAGCTTTTAAACTAACTTTTAAGTTAAATTTAATAATTTTGGTGCTCCAGTAGACCTTTTAGAATAGCAATTTTCTTAACATTTGCTACAATAAAACTTTCATATTTGAAAGTTCAGTGTAACACCTTCTAAACATTTTTTATTCTTTTTTTTTTCCTCTCTTCTCTCTCCTCTCTCTCTCTCTCTCTCTCTCTCTCCCTCTCCTTCTCTCTTTTATCTATAGTAAAAAATAGATTAAAAAAATAATATTTAAATAAAGTAGATTGTAAAATAGATGGTCTGCTGAAATTTATTGTAAAAAAGTAGTAACTAAACTAAAAAAAATTGATTTTGAGTGGTTGAAAAAGCCATTAACTGTTGGAGATGCTCTAAGACTGTCACAAATGGTACATGACCTACGAGAAAAAATTAATAAGTTGATTTTATGTGTATATTTTTTTGGAGTTTTAATCAAATCGGACTTTAGGTGTTCCCTTTTTAAGGTTTGTTTTAATCATGGTGAAAAAGCAAAGCTTAGTCTAATGTTTAACCAAAAAAAAAAATAAATAAATAAATAAAGGTTAACCTTAGTTAGTAAACTGATACTAATAACTTTTAATATTTAATGTGCATATTAAATGCTTAGACACTTTGAACCATTTTATGTGGGTTGAACGAAATTTCATCGAAACCGGTTTGGAAGAAATTTCTGTCCATATATATATAATTATGTGTTTTATTTGATTTGATGATCTCAGCTGCATAATTTTTATCAGATTTTGAAAAATTGAATTGGGTTTTGGATGCGGTCAAATGATATTTGCAATTATATATCAAGCTAGCTGTGATCCACTTTATCAAACTTAATCTAGGTATACAAAAAATAATAATAATAAAAAATAAAAATAAAAATAAAAGTAAAAGTAAACTCTTTTAGGTTTGAATTTCTTTATGATTTGAATAGTAAATTGTCACTTTTCTTTTTATGAGCAAGAATTTAATGAAAAAATCAATAAGAAGGCTTTCTGGTTACATGCAAAACTGGTACGTACCATGGCATTGTGTCACGTTACCATAAGGTGACATGGCAATATGCCACATTATCATAAGGTAACGTGCTAATCTGGCACATCACCTTTTGGTAACGTGTGTGGTGACATGGCATTATGCCACACGTTAGTAATTTATTTGGTAACGTGGCTCATTTTGCCATGTCACCATTTGGTGACGTGGCAATTTCCAATGAACAGCAGCCACATCACCAAATGGACCTTTTTTTTTTTTTTTTTTTTGTAGTGAGGATGCAAAAGATCATTCAAAAAACAAGAAAGCATAGGATCTGCACAAAAAAAAAAAAGAAGGGAAGCAAGGGAAAAGTAAATTGTCGCTTTATTTTCTCGCCAACGTTATATTTTCATAAAGTAATGTTACAAATTATATTTTTATGTCATTATTTTAACATGACAATTATTATACGATAAAAATATGGTATATAACATTACATTAAGAAGAAAATTGCTAATAATAATTTTTATTTTTTTATTTTATTTTATTTTTTAGGCGTTCCATGTAATCAAGTCACACCATATCTCCTGCTTCATACCATTGCCATCACTAGCTTGATACCAGGGCCGGCCCAATGGCTAGGCCATTGAGGCTGTTGCCTAGGGCCCCCAATTAATAAGATCCAAAATTTTTTATAATAAGGTCAAAAAAATTTTAATAANATTTTTATGTCATTATTATTTTAACGTGACAATTATTATACGATAAAAATATGGTATATAACATTACATTAAGAAGAAAATTGCTAATAATTTTTTTTACATGAGGCGTTCCATGTAATTTTTTTTTTTTTTTTTAGAAGAACTCATTCTCATTCCATAAAACTCAAGAGCGAAAGCTCTTACAATCACAGGGCAAACCCTAAAGTAACCGTAGCCTAAGCTACAAAGTCACAAGCTGAATCTCATACAAACTAGGCAACAAAGGCCAACCAATTAACGAAATTCGAAAACACATCCGCTATCCCATGACTAAAACAGCAAGATAAACATTCAAATCTGCTTGGCAGGTTCAAAGACTACTGAACCAAGTAGACACCATCAGCTACATAGGAAGCGTTTATTCCACAACCCTAAAAGGTAAACCCTCTTATGCCGCTACTCATCCTCCTCGACAGTTAAACCATGATACACATTCATCCACGACACAAAAGTCTGGACCATTTTTCCTCCTCGATCCTAAAGTTAGGGTAACATATATATCCACGACACACATGTTAGGATCAAAGGGGATCCAATCGAACCATTGAGGCCAGAGCATTATTACAAGCAAATAACAAACAAAATACAGAGAAAAGAAAAGCAACATAATTGAATACAAGCAAAAAGAAATACAAGGAAAGAAACCGATCGCGTGTACATTGACCTCGTACAAAGAAAAGCACTGTGGAAGCTCGTCGTGGTGGGGGCTCGAAAAAAGACAAGCAATGGACGAAGGGCAGCGAAACTAGTGCGGAGAAGATCGGCAGAAACTGTAAAAAAACCCAAAAAACACATAAACAGATAGAAAAGTAATACAGCAAAATACCAAAACAAAAACCGGGATGGAGGAGGGGGGGAAGAGGAAAAGGGATGGGGGGCACCGGGTCTAGAGACATCAAGTAAACTACTAGAGCCCGATGCGAAAAAGACGTGGGGAGGCGTTCCATGTAACCAAGTCACATCATATCACCTGCTTCATACCATTGCCATTACTAGCTTGATACCAGGGCCGGCCCAATGGCTAGGCCACTGAGGCTGTTGCCTAGAGCCCCCAATTAATAAGGTCCAAAATTTTTTATAATAAGGCCAAAAAAATTTTAATAAGGCCTAATTTTTTTTTTAATTTTTTTTTTTAACTTAAGGCCCAATTTTTTTTAAATAAAGCCCAAAATTTTTTTCCATAAAAACTTAAGGCCTCTAAAATAAGGCCCCAATATAATAAGCTCATTGTAAAATAAGATCAATTAACCAAAAAAAAAAAACAAATATGCCACATCAATTTTTCTTTTTTTTCTTTTTAATCCTTCTCGTTCTCCTTTGTCGGCAAAGGAGAGAAAGCATAATTCATTTTTCTCAGAAAATGAGAAATACTAGCCTCTCTCCTCTAGCGCCCTTTGCNCTCTCTCTGGCGTTTCCAGCAGGAATATTTTTCAAATGAGTCTATCTGTTGATCTGTCAGGCTAGATCGATGACTGGATTATTGGTTTTAATTGGAATCCCAACATACGTTCAAAATCTCTCTCAGCTCACACAAACTCTTAAATCTCAATGATGTTTTTTGTTTAGTTATGTTATGTAAAGTGTTGTCCCTTTGTAGTTTGTGTCAGCCTTTCAGGTCATCCTGTCTTTCCATCAAGTACTTCAGTTTCATAATTCTTTCATATGCATGGCCGTATATATCTCTTAGACTCTTTCTCTCTCGCTCTAATGCAGCGTGACGTCATGAGATATGAGATGCAAAATAGAACAGCAAGAAGAAGGAATAAATATAATTTAAAGAAATCTTCTTAAAACGCTAAAGTCAATCTAGGGTTTGAAGGAAAATATTGAAGAAACTCAACTTTGAGACTTTTTATTGATAAAAACTCAAATATAATCAAAATCTATGTTCTTACGACTATACATGTATTTATAGGCCTCCAAACTCATAATAGTAATACTAAATAAGTCGGTTTTAACAAATTTACACATGCTGTCCTGACGAAACATACCTCCGTCCGAACGGGCACCAAATAATTAAAGCAACACAAGTTGAAACATAAATGTGTCCAGATAGCCATAAGTTGTGTTCAGACAGGCATGTCCGGACGACCCAAATCTGTGTCCGAACAAGATTTCCAAGGAGCTCAATTTACATACCATGTCCCGTCCCTCTTTATGAAATTCTTAGCTTTCTGGTCTATATCATCCTTCCTAGGCTTGAGAGAATTTACCCTCAAATTGACACTCTCATCATATGAGTAGCTAGTGAATGAAACTCGAGTAGAGGCTAAAAATTAATTTTTTTTTTTTTTTAAAAAAATGACTTAAAAATGTTTCTTTTTAAGAAATTTATAGGCTAACCCCCACTAGCTAGCCTCCTTCAAATTTGTCATGGAATATAAAGTTTAGAATAATGTTAAAAATTACATTTTTATCTTACAATATTGAGGTGTCCGTTTCAACCAACTCTTGCTAAACAAAAAGGGTGAATTTTGTTTAACAATAACAATTGATAGTCACTAGTTAGTATTATTTGTTCCTTAAAACACCAAGTCCAGCCAATGATCACGAGTAATTCTAAAAATCTCTCTTGTGTTCATCTTAAATCCTTCAAAGAATGATGTGGCTATTAAAATTATCATTTGATCAAAATCCAATAATGATCAATCACAAGTTCAATAATAATTTTAATAACCATATTATTCTTAGATGGACTTAAAATAAATATAAGATGAACTTATAGCATTACTCAATGATCACAGCTTGTTGTGATACCAACTCTACATAACGGCACTCTTTAGCCTACCTCCACAATGCCTTGTAAACCGGTAGTAGTCGCCCAATTTTGGCTTGATTGCTTTGGTGGCTTCCATTGCATGGTAATGAGGCATGGTAGAGAAGAGATGGTGAGCCACCTCGGTTAACTAGTGGTGACGTGTCAAATTGACACATTAACATTTAAAATTATTGTCTATATTTCAAACCAATATATATATATATATATATATATGACTGTTAAAAAAAAAGACAAATTTTGAAAAATAATATTTGAATGGAATAGCTAAAGTGAATTGTTACTTAAAATAGTAATGCTCTAAAAAATGAGTAGTTAAAATAGAGGAAAATGTATTTTTGGTTAGAGAAATGTTACTTATTCTTCTAGTATTCTCTTTGTATTTTTTCAACTGTGATGTGCCTTTTAAAATCACCAATAGATTAAAAGTCAATAATGATAATTTTAAATTTAATGGTGATTTTAAAAGACATATTATAGTTGGGAGAACGCCAGTAAAACACTAGAAGAACACCTAGCATTTCTCTTTTGATTATTTTGGTCATTTGGTGTGTAAAATTTGATGAGGTTATTAATATGACCGTTACAAAAATACAATTTTTTTAAAATATAATTGTTAGAAAAAGACAAATTAACATTAAAAAATAGAAGTGTTTAAAGAAAAAAGACATAAATATTTAAAAATAATATTTAAATGAAATAGTAAAAGTTGATGATAGCTACAAATTGTGAGGCTCCTCTTAGAGTATCTCCAGCAATGCCTTTCATTTTAGCTACTCAAAATACCACTTTTTTCATTTTAGCTACTAGTTTTTCACTATTCACTTCAACAGAACATTTATTTTAACAATCTCTTTTAATTAATTATCATTTTTTAATATTATTTTATTATTTTTTTTCTTTTCATTTTCTTCCCCATTTTCTCTTCACCGCACAGCTGCCCATTTTCCTCCCAATCTCTCTCACCCACCCTCTTTCTTCCTCTTCTCTTCCTTTTCTCTTCGTCTTCTCAGACACCAGCATCTGGAGGATCCGCAAACAAATTTCAATAAATTGGAGGATCCACACTTCCATTGCCTTCCTAGTTGTTGCTTCAATGTTTATGCACGCCAGAAGAATAAACCCACTAGAATTTAGGCCTTCAATTTGCTCTTCTCTCAAACTTCTCAACTCTGTTGCCCAACCCTTCACCGGACTCCAAAACCCAGACCGGAAACACCAGTATTTGCACAAATGGGTTCCGATTTCGTCTTCGATTTTGCCGAATAATCTTAGATTGGAGGCGCTAGTCTTCACCGGAATGGGTTTCGTCGAACTTGGAGGTGCTGGTCTTCACCTGTGACAAGGTGAGGTGATGAGGAATCTGTGAAGAAGAGAAAGTGGGAGAGAAAAAGAAGAAGAGGAAAAAAAAAGTGTGCTGTGATCGGAGAAGATGAACAAGAGTGAGAGAGAAAGAAAGAGGGAAGAGAAAGAATGATAAAATAAAGCTAAAAGCTGCTAGTTTACTCTAGCATATTTAGGAAAAGCTTTTATTCTAGAGTATCTGTTGGAGCAACAAAATGTTAAATTTAACTAAAAAGTTAGTTTAAAGGCTCTGTTAAAGATGCTCTTAGCACTTTAAAAAAGTTGATATCACGTTAAATATACTAAAAACGGAGTATAAACCAAAAAATATTATTCAAAATGAAATCGTCAAAAACATGTGTATTTGTTTCTATTTTAATAAATATTTCATTATTATTTGTCTATTAACTAACATATATATAGTAACTTAATTTCTATTAATTAATGATATATCATATGAAACAAATAATTTAATAGCATGTGGCTTTCGTTTGACGCAACTATAGTAGGTATCAAACGAAACAAATAATTTACAATCACGGAACTCGTAGTTCCAAAAAAAAAAAAAAAAACAAGTGCTGCTGTGAAATTGGACGTCATGTGCACTTTAATAAACGAAATAAAATATATTCATTTATTAATTAGTTGGACCTATGAATGAAAGGAAAAAAACCAAAATAATAATAATAATGTGATTTTTTTTTTTTTTTGACATGTCCAGGTAAGGATAAGGAGAGGGGGGATTCGAACTTATGACCTCTGCTTTATAATGTGTGGTTCATAGCCGATTGAGTTATCTCCTGAGAACAATAATAATGTGGTTTGAAAAGGTGGCAAAATCCACATTTTTTTATTATAACATAATATATAACTTAATATAGTAACTTAATATATAACAACAGATAATATATATTAATTAATATATACTAATTATACTAAGTAATTTAATTATATTAACTTAGTTAATATATATGTTAGTTTATTAACTAATACTAGGGAAAAATATAAAATGACCCCTTAAACTACCAGTCATTTGTAATTTAGCCCCTCAAAGTTTCAATTGGTATAAAATAGCCCACAAACTATCAATCCTTTATAAAATAGCCCCCTCCGTTAGATGAAACCGTTAAAATAGATGAAAAACCCAAAATGACGTCATTTTGGAATGCAGAGTTACTAAAATGCCCTTATTAGAATTAAAAATAAAATTAAAAAAACCCCATAAAACGGCGCCGTTTTGGGTTTCCCTAAAAAATACCCTCCTTCCCCCGGTGTTTTTTTCCACTGCATCCCTTCCTCTGCCCAGCGACAAGTTTCTTATTTATGGTTTGAATCCCACCAATCCCAGCGAAGACCACACCCAGTTTCAGCAGGATCGACGCCATCATGTCCCGGGGTGGCTCCATCCAGTTGTAGAACTCGCCTGTGGAGTCAGGAGGTGGGTCCATCGCGAAATTTTCCTAAGAAGGCTGGGATTTTCCGGGAAATCAAGTCATGGGGTTTGACAGTTCGTGTTGTGTGGGGGGTTTTTAATTGAATTAAAAGATGAATTGTTGTTTCGTTTCCTCCTTGTGAATTGTAAAAGGTTTGCTCATTTACAATTAGTACTATTCCACTTCCCCAAAATAAACATAATGATCTACAATTAACGTGCAAATCTTATAGAGGGTGATGATCTGGGTAAATCAATTGTTGTTGTGATTCTTAGAATTCTGCGATGGATATGGGGTTCTGCAGTGGGAAAGAACACTGAGAAGAAGGGTATGTTTTAGGGAAACCCAAAACGATGCCGTTTTATAGGGGTTTTTTTAATTTTATTTTTAATTCTAAAAAGGACATTTTAATAACTCTGCATCCCAAAACGACGTCGTTTTGGGTTTTTATCCATTTTAGGGGTTTCATCTA
Organism: Carpinus fangiana; assembly: GCA_006937295.1. Taxonomy (NCBI): domain Eukaryota; kingdom Viridiplantae; phylum Streptophyta; class Magnoliopsida; order Fagales; family Betulaceae; genus Carpinus; species Carpinus fangiana. Next base: position 12,020,218 of record CM017324.1, read on the forward strand.
ACGGAGGGGACCATTTTATAAGGAGTTGGTAGTTTGGGAGGCTACTTTATACCAATTGAAACTTTAGGGGGCTAAATTATAAATAACTGATAATTTGGGGGGCCATTTTATATTTTTTCCCTAATACTAATATATAACACACATGTATAATAAAATAAGTAATATACATAGAAGTATTAACTAACATCTACGTAATTATATTTACTTAATATATTTTAATTAACTAGATAATTAACATATCGAGCCGGTTTCAACAATAACGAGCGTCAAGCGAGCTTGTATAGTGTCGAGCTCAAGTTCGGATCAAGCTTAACCGAGCGGGTATATATGTCACAAAAAAAAATGTACACGATCACATTTTTAATTTTTAATGTGGGAATATAAGTATAAAATTAAAACATGGTCTCATTTTGAGTATTAATAAATATAATTATATCTATATAGTAGGGGTGGGAAATATTTTACAAAATACTTTTTTAAACCCTTAGTGAGGCTAAATTTGAAGAAAATCAACTTAGGTGTGACCGTGTGAGAGTAAATTTGAGGAAAAAAAGGAAATTAGGTAATATTAATAATATTTGGATCCATATATAGGGCTGGGTATCGGTCATATTGGTCCGGTTAATAGGGTTACCGATTACAGACTGATAAGCTATCGGTTAACTGATTCTTGACCGATTACTGACCGATAAGCTATTGGTTAATTGGTCATATTGGTAATCAGTTAAACCAGCCGGTTAAACCGGTTTTTGTCAACTTTTTATTGAACTTTTTACTAGTTGTTAATTGGGCCAAAAAATAGTTGTTTTGAGAACTCAAATACTTATTGTTAGGCTAAAGCCTAAAATAACTTATTAAAAATTAGTTGTTTTGGCCCTTTTGGGGGCCTAAATATATATATGGCTAAAATAGCTTATTGAATCTTTTTTATATTGATCCACTACATCTTTTTTATATTATAAAATAAAAATAAAAAAAGTATAAAGTATAAAGTATAAAATTATAAAAAAATTAAAAATTAAAAATATTTATCTGTCATATTAGTCATATTGATTAACCGATAATAAATTCTTAACCGACCGATAAGCTTATTGGTATAAATTTTTTAACCGATTACCGACCGATAACTATCGGTTACGATTATATCGGTTCGGTTAATATCAGTAATCGATTGGTTAATTGGTAACCGGTTAATTTGTCCACCTCTATATATATATCCACTACCCATTTGAATTAGGATCCTCTCCAATTCAGTTGAACGGGATATTATCCAATTAATTATTATTGATGAGTATTTGTGTCCTCTTAAAAAGTGAAAAGACAAAAATACTCATCAAGAATAACTAACTAGATAATATCCGGTTCATTTGAACTAGAGTCCCTATGATTTGGACATTTGCAATTATAGCACCTCATAGAAAAGGGTTGCAGGACTCATTTGTCATAAGGAAAGTCTACTCGACGTAAATGAGCTTTGCAACCACTTTTTTTTGTGAGGTGGCAATTTGGACACCCAATATTAGGAAACCTAATTCTTACCAAGCGTAATGTTGTATACCACACAAACATCTTAGGGCATCTCTAGCAATAAGATGTATTCTACCTAGTCAAAAAGTACAATTTTTTATTTTAGCTACTCAATTTTTAATGCCAACTCTAACAGATTCTTTATTTCATTCTTTACTTTTTTTAAAAAATATTATTTTTTAATCTTTCTTTATTATTTTCTTTTTCTAGTCTTCGTTCATCATCGATCAGAAGTATTTCCCAATTCTCATATAGTGTATGAACCCCTTCCTCCTTTCCACGGTATGCTTTTTATTACCAACCATGCCCTTTTGGGTTAAAGCAGTCGAGAAATCCATGCCCTCTTGACTAAAAACTATCACAACTTCACTTGAGCCAATGTTGTGCGAGGGCCATATGAATTTTATGTCCTATGATTAGTCGCATTCTTGCTCGAGCCAAGGTCAAGCAGAGGTTAAGCACTTACGCATGATTTGTCTCTTACAGAATAACAAATTCCCACTTCAGAAGCCTTATTCCTTCACTCAAGATCCTCCATGAGCGCATTTGCAAGTTGGGCTGCAATACTTCTCCACTTTCAAGAAATTTTTGGGGTACTCCCAACACCTGAGACCTAATAATTCAACATGCGGGGGCTGACTTGCAGCACCAATAATTCAATACGGTAATGCTTCTTCTACTAATTAACCTGCAATAGAAAAAGATGTACATATAAATCTTAAGTTCTTTGCACTCTCAAACCCC